>CP092096.1:4832500-4935000 GCA_029203775.1 Neoneuromus ignobilis | reverse complement strand
AATTTAAACTAATAAATCTTTTACTAAATATGTGCGTGTGTGTCCAAAATATGCACGTACGTATAAAAAGCATACAAGTGTACAACAACCGAACCCAGCTGATGAAATAAATTAAACGCAATGACCCACCCTTGTGTATTTCAAAAAAATTTGTTTCGTCGACAAACAAAAATACAGTCCGTACGATTTCAATAGAACGATGCAGCAATGTGAGCACTAGGGGTGAACAAGCTCTTTGTGGCTGTGAGAAAAAGGCCGTCGCCTCGAAAAGGGATGCATCGTAAAAAAGGGCCACGGCGCTCGGGAACCAATCGTCCGATCGGCTTGGAATTAGTTGCGGTCGTATCGTCGCTATACGAATTAATTACATCTAAACAATTCAAAAGAAGGCCAAATGTATTCTTTTAATATTGTGGCAAATTTACTTGAACACATAAACGAATCATTCATCATCGACATTACGAGTTTCTATTACTCATTTGATTTAAAGTAGACACGAATTTTAATCACTGTGCTAATTAATCATCAGATAATTGTATTATAAAATCTAAATTCGTTTTTTAACTATGACTATTTTATTATCTTTACTCGACGCATCTTCAACTAATGATTGTCGTTTTATTTTTTAATGTACCCGTTTATTTATCTACACAGTTTGTTCAAAAAGTACCGAGAATTGCTTATTTAACACTAGATTTACGGAGCGAGTCAATTTGACTCATTTAAGATATTGTTACTATATATAGAAAACTTAAATATTCTTTTTTAAAAACATATGTTGGTTTTTAATTACATAATGACATATATGCAAATATGTAATTTTTTTTCATATGTGTCATTATGTAATTAAAAACCAACATATGTTTTTAAAAAAGAATATTTAAGTTTTCTATATATAATGCAACAAAATCTTAAATGAATCAAATTGACTCGCTCCATAAATCTAGTGTTAAAAGACGAGCATTAAAGGAATTCTAGTTTTTTGTGGGTAAGATGGCAACCCTACAATTAAATTTTATGACAAGTTTGAACACGATCTATTATTTACTTTATGTCAGCTGTTCAAATCAATCAATGGCAGGTATCAAAACCGATTTTACAATGGATCAAATTGTTGAGTAGAGTTTGCCTTAAATTTTCTGTTTCCAATGAAATTTCTTGTCCTAAAGCGTTAAAAAAACCTACGGTGATACTTGAATGTCAAAAATACGGGCGTATGAGTAGTTCACCTATCCCTTGATTTACACGGTTTTCTAAATAACAGATTTAAAAAAAAAACATTTTGGCTGCATACATATTTCTCCAGTCATTTTTTAATTCCGTTCACTTGGTATTACTGACACACATATTTGAATTAGGGTGAAAATTGGGTAATCATTTTCTAAAAAATGACCCGAATGTTGAACGAGTTCTCCGATTCCAGTGAGATATTAATAAATGCTTAACTCAATATGAGGAGGTCTATAAAGATTTAACCAAAAACCGAACACAACTGTTAATTACGGATTTCATTACCAAGTCTCATAGAAAAGATTAATAGTCTATGAAAGACATGACCGTAATTAAATTTTTGGTTAAATGTTTAAGGATCTTATATTTCTTATTTCCACAAAATGGATTACATACTTACACTTTTATATATTTGTCATTTTATGAAAGGACTGTTATTTTATGTTTTTCGAGGTATCTTACTTTTATTTTACGTTGAAATAAATGACTGAATTATGCACATTTTAGTTTGTTTTCGATTTACACGGTTTTGCGTATAAAAATCCACGATTTCGATTTACACGGTTTTCTGAGGAACCGATCTTCAGTGTAAATCGGGGGATAAGTGTATAATAAAATAACAAATGGTCATGAAATTGTTGAAGACTTGCAGCGTTCTAGACATCCATCAACATCAACCACTAACATTGAAGAAAATATTGAAAAAGTAAAGGAATTAATGCTTGAAAATCGTCATGTGACTGAAAGAGAGATTCCTAAACATCTCTCAGTTCCATTCATATCATTTCAATTGATAATTTAGGCATGGAACGCGTTGTAATATGGATTGTTCCAAAACACTTGAATTTTGTGCAAAGAAACTATCGAAAATTGGTGGTCGAAGAGAAGATTTTTTAAACATTGAATGATAGTACATGAAACACCTCATTACTGATAACAAGACGTAGGTTTATGAATATAACATGGAAACCAGTTAACAATTTATTTAGAGACGCTTCGAAAATTAGTCGAAAATCAAAAAACCACATCAAAGTCATTCAAAAATCAAGGTAATGCTGGCTGTTTTCATCAAGTGTTATCCACTATGAATTCCTTCCCTCGGCCCAAAAATTCAACAAAGAGTACTATTTAAGCATTATGAAGCGTTCGCGTGAGTCGATCCATCGAACAAGACCAGATTTTTTTAAAAGAAAAAAGACATGGATTTTGCATCACGATAATGCACCATCGTACACATCAACTCTTCGACCAAACACTCAAATACATGTCATCATCCAAACACCGTACTTTCCAGATATGGCACCGTGTGATTTTTCTCTTTCTGAGACTAAAATTACCACTACGAGATAAGTTTTGATACGATGGAGGTCATAAAAGAGAATTCGGTAAAGGAGTTGAAGGCTATTCTTAAATCGGCTTATGACGATTGGATTAAACGTTACCAAATTTAGGAAATATTTTTAAAGGGGCAAAATATATTTATGTACATAAATATATATATTTTGTTTCATTTAACAAATCCTGGTACTTTTTGAACAGTGTATATCTTTACACAAATTTAAACCCTAACACCACAATAATTTAAAGTGTTCAATAATCACTTATGAACACACGCACTAAAACTAACGTATGCAGATATTCAATTCATCTAGAACAAACCTCACAAATCGTTAAAAATTTTCAAATACTGTCACAAGTAATAAATAAGTCAATTTAGGTCACCAAAAAGGTCACAAATCTATGAAAAAGAACATGTTGTAAAAAACAATAAATAACATCAAACACTTCATGCTTGTAGACCAAATGACGAATTGAAAAGAAAGATTCAACCCCCGGTTGTAGATGGATTGAATAAGGACATAAAACACAAATTAGAATATATATATATATATATATATATATATATATATATATATATATATATATATATATAAAGTCAGTGACAAACAACACAAGACAAGTATTCACCAGGGAATCACGAAATCACAAAACCACATCCAATAAAAATCTTCAAAAAAAAAAAGAAAAAAAAACAATCAATAGATTAAGATAATTTAGAAATAACCACATGAGTTGATTAAATTAGTTAAGTCTAGAGAGATAAAACTCAAAAAATCAAACACCCCAAGCAGGTTTTTGAAACTTTCCTGCAAATCTCCCCACAATTTCACACCCCATCAAACCAAAACCTGCCCTCATCCCAAAAGTAGATTATAAAAAATAGAAAACTAATAAAAACAAACCAAATGTATAAACAAATGTACATGAAACTATTTGACCAATAAACCATTATTATATATATATATATATATATATATATATATATATATATATATATATATATATATAGAGAGAGAGAGAGAGAGGAGTCAAAACTAGTCTATATTTCAACAGAAAGGCTCTGAGATGATGGCGTTGCCATTGAAATGCATTAGCCGATATAATTATAGACTATATAATTATAAATAATAAGTGATTATTGAACACTCTAAACTATTGTGGCATTGGGGTTTAAATTCATTTGTGTAAAGTGAATCAGCCACAGTCCTAAAACAACGTATAGTTTATATCTTAATATTTTGTCAGTTTTAAGTACGTAGAGAGATGTTATTTATAGCTTTTTTACAACATAGTCCAAAGTATTGAAATTGTATATTTTTGCAAGAAACTAATTGTCACATTAATCTTCGGTTAAGAGCATTTAAAGTTGAGGTCTGTTGACTGATGTGTCGAGTATTCACATGTTATATTAAAAAGAAATACTCGATGAATAGACTACTTTTTCAAAAAACGTCAATATTGTATTATCACAGAATGTTACAATTATTGCGGTCATTAATCATCATCGTGCATTACTTATCCTTTTCACGCACTACTCAGCTAGCAGTCTTATCAAAATATTATTAACAACACAGATATTATGTAGCATGCATGATGAGGTAATAAAATAATAAACGTACGGACTTTATGTCCGCACGAATAAGTGTCGTTGTTGACGAATTTCAATTACGAATTAGACGCCTCCGCTTCCATTTTTAATACGCGTATGTTTATATAAATATACACACATGTGCATACAATGCAATACATACATACATATAATACATTTACATATATATATATATATATATATATATATATATATATATATATATATATATATATATATACAGTGAGTCAAAGTGAAACTCATACAATATATAAATTTTTAAATAAATATTGTATATAAATTTTTAAATAAAAAAAAATTCCTTTCATATTCGACTTAAATTGTTTATTAAGGATATTTTTAACATATAAAAATAAAAAAATCATAAAATAGTACTTAAAGACCAAAAAAAGTACGAATTCTGAAAAATCGTTCAAAAACACATCAAAATGAAACTCATACAACTAACAAATTATTTATTAAATTAAAATTTACAATCGATTAAATTATTTTAGTACTTAATAGAGTAGCCTTTATTAATTGTTATAGCCTTTAAACTATTCAGGATGGATTTAACTAATTTTTCACAAAAGCTAGATCAATTTTTTCTCATTCTTCTAATAACACTTTTTTAAATCATTTTTATTACTAATAGTGTGTGTTCTAATGGCAACTTTTAAGTGATTCCATAGATTTTTCAATCACATTTATATCAGGTGATTATGATGGTGTTTCCAGTACTTTGTGGCAGTTATATAACAACCAACTACGTGTTTTATAAGCTTTGTGCTTGGGGTCGTTGTCCTGATAAAAATTAAATGTTTGTAAAATCACAAGTTTTTGAGCTTTGGCTTTGAAATTTTTTCTTAATAGATCAATATAAACATTTTGATTCATAATGCCATCTATAAAATTAAATTTCCAACCCCTCTCGCAGATATACACCCCCATATCATAGCATGTCCACTCCCATGTTTGACTGTAGGAGGGAAGTGTTTTACAGACATTTCTGTATTTGGTTTCTGCCATACATTAATTCTCCCATTGGATCCAAATAAATTATATTTGCTTTCGTCCATAAACAAAACATCTTTCCAATAATCAAAACTCTTATTAACATGTTCCCAAACGAAGCTTAACCTTTTGTTGCGATTAGCTAGATTTATGAAAGGTTTCTTCCTGGCAATACGAGCATGAAATCCATTTTCATTTAGTATATTAGAATTTTTTTGGGGCTTAATTTTTTATTTAGATACTTTTTAACTTCTAAAGTCAATTTGGATGTGCTAATTTTCGAATTTTCTTAAATTTTTCGTAGAATTTAACGCTCGTCATGGCATTAAAAATCTTGCAAAGACCCTTTCTAACTTTATTATCAACACTTTGGCCGTTTTTAACTCTTTTTATTACAGACTGCACTGTAGCGTGGTTTCTATTAACTATTTTTCGAATTTCCCGTAGAATTTTTCCATTTTTGTAATGAAAAATCATTAGCTTTCACTCGTCCGTCGATGATTGTTCTCTTTGTCTACTCAAAGCGAAAATCCAACTAATATTTTTTACAAAATGATAACAAACGACTTAACAATAGTTTTTTTTTTGTAACCAAAGTGACCAAACACATATTTGAAGAGTATACTTTCTTAACACATCAGTTTTCAAGTAAGAGTAATTCGTTGTATGAGTTTCATTTTAATGTATTTTTTGTTCATTTTTCAGAAATGGTTACTTTTTCTAGAGTAGAAGTATTGATTTACGATTGAAATATTCAAATATAATAAAAATAGCCCTAATAAAGAACTTAACCAAAAGATATAAAGAAAATTGTTATTATATTAAAATATATGTGTAAAATTATTGGAAACATAACTTTGTATGAGTTTCATTGTGACTCACTGTATATATATATATATATATATATATATATATATATATATATATATATATATATATATATATATATATATATATATATATATATATATATATATATATATATATATATATATGTACATGATGTTAGTATGATAACAATTTATAAAACTTGATAGTTTTTAAATAAAATTCAAGAAGTCTATATGCAAACATGATATCCTAATCAATCATAACAATGGTAGGTAATTGTTCAGTGAACTAATTGATGAACCCTTGTTCGAAAAAAATACATACATCGTTGAATATTCAATTAATTGTACACAGCTGAACGAATGTTGCACGCGACTACAACCGGACACATTCGGATGTATGTGAATCGCTTTGAATATCGTATTTACACGTACGGACTTTTGTCCCCTAAAGTAATTTTTGCACGTCTCAAGATTCTTATAGACTACTGCTGTCTTAAAACACGATACGAAACAAATACACAATCGTCGATAAAACTCAACGAATAGAATAACATTATCCGTGTATAATCCACGACAGCTGAACAGTACACGTGGCCATTTGCTAGGGGTTAATTATATTCATAAATAATTAAAATTGTACGTACAAGTTTCGAATGATGATTAGAGCGTCGTGCGAAATTTCCGATGATACGAATCGTTCAAAGTTCAGCCTGTTTTTTTCGTACTCGCAAATCATTGTGTGTATCTATTATTGGAATGACGATTAACTCACGTTCTACTATCTGAATATTAAAATGATCTAAAATAAATCATAATCGATTCATTGTGATATTTATAAACTAAATGCAAATTAAGAGGTTAATATAAACAAACTAATAAAGAACGTTCGACGCGTAAACACGGCCAACTTATTTGTTTAGAAGATCGGTTACTATGGTAACACTGTACAACATTCGCTCGACGACAAAATGTCCATAAATGCGAAAAGAGGGGAAAAAACGTACAGAATTCAACAGAAGCACATTGATAGAATATAAGAGAATTGCACGTCTGCAATAATTTAAAATAGATATAAACATTCATCGAAAATCCAACAGTGTAAAACGGTCGCCATGGCTACAATCAAGAAATGATAACTGCACCGTTTCTCACGAAACAAGAAGACATTCTGTTCTACTAAAATTGAAACCTTTGAACTATTTCAGGTACCATTGCACAAGTTGCAACTTTTATATCTATTTATAAAACATATATTTATAGTAATGTAATAAAAATGTTTATTTTAAATATTACATATATTAAAAAAAACGTATATACAATTAAATGAATTTACTTTTGAGTCGATTGTAAGACATTGTGGTAGTCAAATAAACATTGTTTTCTTTGTTTCAATAAGAAAAAAAGCAGATGGTCAAGTTAATGATTTCATGGTAAAGTATATGTATATAAATGTGAATATGTTATATATATATATATATATATATATATATATATATATATATATATATATATATATATAAACGTCCGATATAAAAATGAAATTATTTCTTTAAAATAATATCGGAACAAAAACATATATAAATGTAGAAATAATTTCTTACATCTGCGAACACGTAATACTATTCATGTGATTTCTGAAGAATACATTCTCACACGAATTTCCCGCCATCTGAACACCACCACTTTCTTCCACATATATCACTTTTATTGCACACCACCGACCAACATCACTGATATCGCTAGTTAAGGAAATACGAATTCGTTTATTTATCAACACACGTAGAGAGTACTATTATCTGCGACTTCATATCGTTTATTTTCCAAATGAAAAATTAATCAAATAAATAAATAAATTCGATCGGGGAAGTGAGACGAGATCGGACGCGGCACAATGTTTGTCGGACGAGTTTGGACTGACTAATTTTCTTAAATATAAAACGCGCGTGTGAGTGTATATTTTTTATTATAATTTTAGGGTGAGTGTATACGTGTACGTACACGTACGAATGTACGATGCACGGCTCGGCGGTATGCGAGGGAACGAGACGAACGCCGGCGAACGTAGGTACGAGGGAAAAGGACGAAGAGACGTGCGATCGAGGAGGGATGATAGATATGGGGTACGGACCGCGTGTGTGTAAAAGTTGTGCACACGGGAAAGGTACGACATTGGTGAGCAGTAACCGTGGTGCGGAACGCGAAGGGGGATAATACATTATTTAGATCGTGAGGGAATCATCATCATCGTCGAGTTCACAAGGGTGAAACTATCGGATACGGAATTAGATACACGCAAGATTTTCAATCTCTCTCTTCATTTGAATGTTTATATATATATATATATATATATATATATATATATACAGTGCCTCCCAAAAGTTAATTGAAATAAACACCTTTAAGTTTGAAGTAACAATGTTTAATAGCTCGATTTCTCATCACTGACTTATAATTACAAAACATTATTGTTTTTAAAAAACTATTCTCCGAAATTTATATCGCCCGCGTAACTAAACAATAAATAATATGTAATCATAGAAATTCACCGCACCATAAGATAATTGAAACCACCGAACATACACACAACTCGCATTAGAAAAGGACGTACTTGTTTAGGTTTATTTCATTTTGGTAGACATTTACAACGACGTAATATTTAATTTCCAAAAAGATCATTATTATTATTATTAGTAAAAAAAAAATGATTTTGAGGCGAAAATTAACTAAAGAAAGATCAAAAATTGTGGGTGAATATGAAAATCTGAAAAATTTTCAAAATTAGTACCCAAGGAGTAAAGAAAATCGTAAAAAAGAAGAGAATTTTCGATACTTGCAAATAAACCAGGCTCGGGGTGACATAGAGTCACTATTGTCAGCGATGATCGTCGTATAGTTCGACAGTGTAAAATTAATCCGAAAATTGTTGTAAGAGAAATTCGAGAGTAAGTGTAAAAAACAAGGAATTAATTTCTGAAACAATTATTGGAAAACGTCTTCATGATATTAAATTGAGTTTTTTTAAAAGAAAATCTAAAACGAAAAAAAACATGAAATAAAACAATTTAGTAGTAGAAGAAAATATGAAAAGAAATCAGATCGAAGGGCTTGTAGCCCCAAGTACGGCGAAAAACCAAAAGACATAAGACTTTTTTAAAAATTAGATCAGTAATTTAAAACTTGCTTAAAAACAAATCGTCAGATAAGGAGTTAACACTTTACCTGTGGACGTTAATTGTTTATTTCTAGATATGATCGAGGAGAGATTTTATATCCTCATAAGATATATATTATTTACTAACCCAATTACTTATTTTGGTCCCAAAAAGTACCCGATTTTCTCAATGTCTTTAGATGTCATGGAATGTAAAACTTATTCTAAACTTTTCGTTATGAAAAACAATGATTTAAGAATGATTTAGTTAAAATAATTTCCATCAAGTTGATGATGGAAAATCAAAACACTTTAAGGAAAAACCTAACGATGTTCATAAAAGTATGTACTGTGTATGGTGGTATAAAAAGAACTGTCTTGGTTTACTAAATTTCGTTATTTATATTTTTTCAATGTGTGGTATTTTTTGAAACATTTTCCTACATGAAGGAATGGTTTTCATCGTTTTGCAAATATATTGTCCACTTTCTTTCCAGATTTTTCAATTTTATACAATGCAGTAATTATGATTCCCTTGGGAATGAGGTTGCAAATATGCAGCTTCATCACAAAATTAAAATCACTTGCAATATTCAAAATTTTCACATATTTCAAACTTTTAATTTGCATAGTTTTCTTTATTCATTTTGGAAGAATAAAATATAATAATATAAGTAAAATTTGATGAAATATGACAGAACGTGTGCATCGAGTCTTGATGAAAAACATACAGTTCTTCTACATTCAACAATGAGGAGACGTTGTTACTTGTTCAGTCTTGTCACCTCGCACGTTCATACGACTGAAACGTTGTCACGTCAGAGGTTACGACATAATTAATAATCTCGATGTTTGAGTACCGCATGATAGTTTTTCATTTTACACTCATGATAGTCAATGAAAAAGACTAATAACAGATGAATCGTTAACAATATTCAGCAAAAAAAAATTGTGATTGCAGGATAGTAAACCAGCTCAAAGTACATCAAAAACAGAGGTTGTTATCAGTTTGGTGAAATTTTACAAAGGAATTGTGTTTTTTGAGTTGCTTGAAGGAACCAAAAGATCGATTAGGGTGTATCCTGTCAACAGTTAATTAAATTAAATAATGTCGACTAGTTGTAAATTGTGTGTTGCATGGACCCATGTTTCATCCATGGTTGGAGCTGAAACGTAATGCCACATCCACCATACAAAATAACATCAAATGCTTTGTTGCTGTAAAACTCTTTAAATGGTAAAAACTCTTCAGATAAAACTCAAATTGAGCACAAATTTTCGACTAAAAAGATCAAAAATTTTTCGAGCACGGAATTATACAAATGCGTGAAAGATGACAAAAGGTAGTGGAACAAAATGATCAATACAATATTCCATGAAAAAATGTTTTACATTTATTTTTTTCCAAAAAAACGTAATCACTTATTTGCCAACCCAATATATTGGGTTCGCACAAAAGTCATTGCGTTTTTTATTATGATTTTCAAATCAATTTTATTAATATAAATAGCAAACATTAATCAATTATATATTGGCCGTTTTGTTCGATGACCTTTTGCCATCTTTCAGTCAACTTCATAATTTCGCTTTCGTAGAAAGTTTGGTTTTTAGAGGAAAAAAACTAAACCAACTCATTTTTGACAGCCTCATTGGAATCGAATATTTTTCCATTCAAATGGTTTTGAAGTGAACGGAATAAATGATAATTCGATGATGCAAGGTCAAGGCTATACGGTGGATGAGGCATCACTTCCCAGTCTAACGCCAATAATTTTTGGCGAGTGACCAAAGATGTGTGTGGTCTGGCGTTGTCGTGATGGAAGATGACGTCTTTACGATTTGCCAGTTCTGGCCGCTTTTCCCTAATTTATTTGTCCAATTCCATTAGCTGGCGACAGTAGACATCCGAATTGATGGTTTGGTTCTTTGGTAGCAGACCAAAATAAACAATACCTTTAAAATCCCACCAAACACTCAGAAAAACCTTCTTTTGATGAATATCGGTTTTTGATGTCGATTGCGCAGGATCATCTCGCTTGCTCCATGATCTTTTTCGCACGACGTTATCGTAAACAACCCATTTTTCATCGCCCGTTATGATTCGCTTTAAAAATGGATCGGTAACGATACGTTTCAACAATGAATCGCAGATGGAAATTCGTTTGGCGAGATGAACTTCTCTCAACTTGTGGGGAACCCAAATATCGAGCTTATCAACATAACCAAGTTGTTTTAAATGTTTTTCAACGCTTGTATGTGATATGTGAAGCTTCTCTGCGGTCTCTCGTATCGTACTACGTTATTTTCGATCATTGCCTTTATTTTGTCGTCGTCAACTTCAGTTGGACGTCCAGACCGTGGTGCATCTTCGAGATTGAAATCTTCAGAACGAAAACGAGCAAACCAATTCTGACATTGGCGTTCTTTTAGTGAGTCTTCACCATAAACCGCACATATTTTTTCTGAGCTTGCACTGCGTTTTTACCTTTCCGGAAGTAATAAAGTAAAATATGGAGAAAATGACCGTCTGGAATATCCATTTCAAATCAATGTAAAACACTAAATAAACAACAAAACTTAAATTTTTTTTTACTGAATAATCTATGAAATGTCAGCTGTCAAATACCATATACGGTCTGAAATTTGTAATGGAGAAGAACTACTTAGAATGACTACAACCATCTAGCGGAAAAAAACGCAATGACTTTTGTGCCAACCAATATATAATTCTAATACATGAAATTATTTCTAATCAAACGCCAGTTTTTTTTTTATTTAATTATTTACACAATTTAGACACACTTTACGAACAATTTAATATTTTTGTAATCTATAAAAAATGAGATAATTTCCACATAAAATATAAAATACCGAGCAATTAAAACAATCAACTTAATTCTTCTACATCGTTGTGGAATTTACAAAAGAATAAAATTATATTTCATTGATTGAAACTGATTCCAATTAAAAACATCGAATGATAAATTCATGTGTGTATGCGTGGTCACACACATTTTCTCTCTCTCTCTCTCTCACTATATATATATATATATATATATATATATATATATATATCTATATATATTCAGTAAGCATTAGATTCGCTTCGTCTATTAAACAATTTTGTTTCTATTAACATGCACCCTTTTTTTAATAAGACATTTCTGTGTGTGTGTGTCATCGTGGCTCCCACGCTAATTACATAAGAATGACTTTACTCTACATACATGTGTGGACTTGATATAAATGTATGTACGTACATACACCTATGTACTTCTATACGTACGTATGTGTATGTCCACATACGCACATATAAAAATACATGTCCTATTTTACATTTCCGGTTTCAAATATCGAACCCCACACACAAAGGTACGGTGGGTATTTCAATAATTTATGCTGATCTCGACTTGTACACAAAAAGGACATCTCAATCTGACTAGTATCGAGTTTGTTTTTTTTAAATATTAAAAAAACAACAACATTCCTTCTAATTTAGATCGAAAAAAATTGTTGTCATCCGTTCGAGTACAGTTTATGATTCGTGTATATTTACTTCTTTTTGTACTTTTTCTTTTTGATGTGACAACGTAGATATTATAAATTAATTATCGAACACTGTTAAAATTATCTTGCGATGGTAAGATGTTGTGGCAAATTCGTTTTAAAATGAATTTGCCACAACATCAAAACGGTCACATTTTTATGTACGTGGTGGCACGTTTCCATGACAACTATTATCAAAATAAAAATAATTACTTAGCACGTAACTAAGCGACATTCGACCGTATCCGCCCCTTTTTTAAACACAATCCGATTCACTGAATTGTAAATAGATTTATTTATTAATTTTTACTTAAACATGTCTATTCGCTTTAAAAAAATCGACAGTGTATTCGGCCGTATATCAAAAATGTTTTGACGACGACCCCCTCGGTGATACAATGTCTAGTAAATATCCCCTGCCGTAAAGTTAAAAATACCTGCACTACGCATAATCGAAACATCGGAACGTACTTTTTTTATATATTAATGAAGTGTACATACAAATAAAAAAATGTGTATTATAACATCAACTAAAAATAAACAACAAAGTCCGCCCACATACATATGTATATAAAAACATTTTGAATACACAATTACGTTATAAATATATATATATATATATATATATATATATATATATATATATATATATATATATATATATATATATATATATGTATGTATGTACAATGGCTCAAAGTTATAATGAAACAAAATGAAATAGTGACTCATACAAAATGAAATTTTCAAGTTTTGAAAGATTTATTAATTGGCACTAAAAAAATCAAACAGCTAAATTTAAGTAGACGTTTTTATTACTAAAAAAATTAACAAAACTATAGAGAAAAAGTTAAATTCAGTCTCAAGGTTATAATGAAACACATATTAATGTTTATAAAATATTAAATTTTCTAAATCAAATGATCGGGGGAATTCTTAACACATATTCGTCCGCTTGACGAAAATTCGTCATCTTCCAGAGAATCACCCACAGCCAAATGACGAAAATTCGTCATTTGTATATTACAGAGAATAATTGATTTTTGTTCTCTTAATTCTGAGTATATTAAATTATAATTTTAACCAGAGATAATGCTATGAGAGAACTATTTATAAAATTAAAGACTCAAAAATAATGTACTTCATCTAAAAAAAAGAGAATAATAACTTTGTGTTTTTAGAAATTCATTTAAACTTTTTTATGAATTTAATTGTTTTTTAACGAAGGAAAGCCAAAAAAAAAATAAAAATTTATATATAAAGATAAATTTGTTTTATATCATTTTTCAAGATTTCACTGAAAAATATATGATTTCTAACAAGTTACATTAGTTTTATATAGACCATATCATTTCTACAGATAGTGTCAACAAATGTCGACATTTGGTGAATGACGGTGCAAAAAGTTACCCGACGAATATGTCTTAAGAAGTATTCTGATTTCGTTTAGTAGTGAATAAAACCGAGATAGTAAGCAATATGGCACCTATATGTCCCCAGATTTCAATTGAATTAAGAAATGCCACAATTCAATTATAATTAATGATAAAAATGTGCACCAAATAGCAGAAATTGTAGATCGGAACCCCACAACTGTTTTATATAATAAAACCAGACTATCAAAATAAGCCTAAATCAAGTAAGTGAATTTTTTTATGGATTCAGACGAATGTCAGTTAATATGTCAAATAAAAAATAATGTTAGTGTTCCAAAACTTGTCATAGAAGTTGAAAAACATCTCGGTAAAGAAATGAATCCAAAAACAAGGAAAAAATCTCTTATAAACAAAAATAATCGAAGAAAGATTAAATTTTGAAAAAAAATTGGCGGAAAAGATGTTTCGTTCTGGAAGCACGTTTTTTACATATGAAAGCAAATACAAAGTTTTCAGATCAGATGTGTGTAAAAAAAAATCAGATGGAGTAAGAAAAAAATTCGCGACCAACTGTAAAAAAAGGCCTGGTTCTGAGATAGTGTGAGGTTCTATATAATCTGTAAGACCTGGAAACCTTGACATAATTGATGGTATAATGGATCAAACCGTTTATTTGAATATCCTTAGATCTAATGTTGAAGATAATGTCTGAAAATTGTAAATAGAAAGTAATTTTTACTTCTATCAAAATAATATTATTTTAGAAACACCACCTCAGTTTCCAAACCTAAATCTATTGACTATTTATGAATTTATTTAGAAGAAAAATTAAAAAAAATAATATTTAATATCTAATCAAAATGAACTAAAAACGTATTAATCAAAGAATGGAGTAATTTGAACCTTTTATGCCGAAAACTAGTAGCATAAGCCTCATTGTTTGACAGCAGTTAAAAAAAAGAATTATCAACCAAGTATTAATTTAAGGGGTTATACGCAGTTGCGAGGCGCAAAAACGACGTTTTTTTAGGAATTTTTTTTAGAAACAGTATTTATTTTGCAATTAGAAATTATGGTTATTTGAATAGATCCTACTTTCAAGAATAAAATAACATGTCGATCATAAATAAATTAATCAAAATGAACTAAAAACGTATTAATCAAAGAATGGAGTAATTGAACCTTTTATGCCGAAAACTAGTAGCATAAGTCTCATTGTTTGACAGCAGTTAAAAAAAATAATTATCAACCAAGTATTAACTTAAAGAAATATGGTTTGTTAATTTAAAAATATACAATGAATTTATGTGTTCGATTATAATTATGAGACCGATTTTGAATTTTTCATACTTTTGTTAATTTAAATAATAAAAACGTTGACTCAAATTTATCGGTGTTATTTTTTAGTGCTAACTAATAAATGTTTCAAAAATAAACTTGAAAATGTTATTCGAATACATATCTGAGTTACTATTCTTCAATTGAATTTTTTTTTACCTTGTTCTATTTTAACTCCGAGCCACTATGTGTATGAATGATGTACTGTGTATGTATGTGTGTGTATGTTTGATTTTATACAAAACAATATTTTCATACTGCATGATATTAAATGAATTTTGATGGGTTTTTTTGGTGTGATAGAACTATGAATTGAATCCTTATCGAAAGTTCTATCAAACTTAAAAAAACACTTTACATATATATATATATATATATATATATGTATATATATATATATATATATATATATATATATATATATATATATATATATATATGTATGTATGTATGTATGTATGTATGTATGTATGTATGTATGTATGTATGTATGTATGTATGTATATATATCGACTGGGTAGCACAGTGGTTTGCATCACCGCGTGTCATGCGGGAGATTGCGTTCGAATCACAGTCGGAGAATCCCTCATTTTCGAGGGTTAAGTATGAAGACCGACAACCTCATCTTGTAAAAAATAACTGTCGAGAAGGGAGTAAACCCCGAATAAAAAAATCTTCACCAATCCGCCTGGTCAGCGTGGTGAATATGACCAAATACCAGTGAATGGTAGCATTTATTGAGGCTCTCGTCCAGTAGTGGATTGATATGGGCTTTATGATGTGATATATATATAATATATATATACAGTGGGTCAAAGTGAAACTCATACAGTATTATGTTCAATAAATTTTTAAATAAAAAAAATCCTTTTATATTCGACTTAAATTGTTTGTTAAGGATATTTTTATCATATAAAAATAAATAAAACATAAAATAATACTTAAAGACCAAAAAAAAGTACGAATTCTGAAAAATCATTCAAAAACACATCATAATGAAACTCATACAACTAACAAATTATTTATTAAATTAAAATTTACTGTAGATTGAATTATTTTAGTACTTAATAGAGTAGTTTTTATTAATTTTTATAGCCTTTAAACGATTCGGGATGGATTTAACTAATTTTTTACAATAAGCTAGATCAATTTTTTCCCATTCTTCTAATAACGCTTTTTTAAATCATTTTTATTACTAATAGTGTGTGTTCTAATGGCAACTTCTAAGTGATTCCATAGATTTTCAATCACATTTATATGATTATGGTGGTGTTTTCAGTACTTTGGGGCAGTTATATAACAACCAATTACATGTTTTATAAGCTTTGTGCTTGGGGTCGTTGTCCTGATAAAAATTATATGTTTGTAAAATCACAATTTTTTGAGCACTGGCTTTCAAATTTTTTCTTCATAGATCAATATAAACATTTTGATTCATAATGCCATCTATAAAATTAAATTTCCAATCCCTCTCGCAGATATACACCCCCATACCATAATATGTCCGCTCCCATGTTTGACTGTAGGACGGAAGTGTTTTACAGACATTTCTGTATTTGGTTTCTGCCATACATTAATTCTCCCATTGGATCCAAATAAATTATATTTGCTTTCGTCCATAAACAAAACATCTTTCCAATAATCAAAACTCTAATTAATATGTTCCCAAATGAAGCTTAACCTTTTGTTGGGATTAGCTAGATTTATGAAAGGTTTCTTCCTGGCAATACGAGCATAAAACCCATTTTTATTTAGTATATTGCGAATTGTTTGGGGGCTTGTTTTTTTATTTAGATACTTTTTAACTTCTATAGTCAATTTGGACGTGTTAATTTTCGAATTTGTTTTAATTTTTCGTAGAATCCAACGCTCGTCATGGTCATTAAAAATTTTGCGGAGACTTTTTTTGACTTTATTGTCAACATTTTGGCCGTTTTTAAATCTTTTTATTACAGCTTGCATTGTAGTGTGGCTTTTATTAACTATTTTCCAAATTTCCCGTAGAGTTTTTCCATTTTTATAATGAAAAATCATTAGCTTTCGTTCGTCCATCAATGATTGTTCTCTTTGTCTACTCAAAGTGAAAATCCAACTTATATTTTTTACAAAATGATAACAAACGACTTAACAATAGGGTTTTTTTATAACCAAAGTGACCAAACACATATTTGAAGAGTATTCTTTCTTAACACAGCAGTTTTCAAGCGATAGTAATTCGTTGTATGAGTTTCATTTTGATATATTTTTTGTTCATTTTTCAGAAATGGTTACGTTTTCTAGAGAAGTATTGATTTACGATTTGAAATTTTCATATATAATAAAAATAACCTTAATAAAGGAATTAAACAAAAAAAAAATAAAGAAAATTGTTATTATATTAAAATATATATATATATAAAATTATTGGAACATAATTCTGTATGAGTTTCACTTCGACTCATTGTGTATATTTGTATATATATATGTATGTATATATATATATATATATATATATATATATATATATATATATATATATATATATATAAAGTATGATAGAGTGTTTTTTAGGTTAGACAGAATTTTCGACAGGGATTCAATTCAAAGTTCTATCACGTTTAAAAAAACTCCTATATAATACCTAATTCTCTTTTTATGCAATACACACATTCCACAGATATCAACATAAAAAAATATAATTCTCTTTGTAAAATTAACAACAGCATAATTTCCAACAAGTCTTTTAATTTATATGTTATCAATTATACATTGAATTTTTTTTCTACTACGTAAGATTGATTTCGTTCAAAAAAGTTTTTTTTCCTGTACCGCATCATTTCAAAATTACTCATAAAGATAATAAGATGTACACAACATATATTTCGATTTTTTAAAACAATTATTTAAATTACTTTAATCTAGTATTTCACTTTCGTGAGTTTAAGAATCGATTTTTTACACTGTTTGTTTTGTTACAATGGCCAATTCACTTTCATCTCAACAATACAAGATATTATAAAAGTGTCCAACAATCACTTATTGTTCACTTTGTGTTCGAGTCGATGGGAATTTCGATGGCGAAACACCATTGTCGGAATACTGTATTTCAACATTTTAATTTTATAACTATCTTGTGTTGTTAGGTCGACAATCCAATTGCGTTAAATGATTTTTTTCTGGTGATAATTTTTTTTAGAAGTTCATAGTTACAAGAATATGCTTATAAATTTTGCTATTAAAATATAAAAAATCGGTCGAGATATAACTAGATAAATAGAAGGGTGTAAAGTAGAAATTAGTGCAGGTTAAAAAACGTTAAACCAGATTCATGTAACTTTTCAAACGAAAAGACTAATTATTAGAAGTTCTGTGAAATCTTACCGGGCCGCACTACTTTCGATCAAAGGCAAGTGATATGATGTTCCTCAGGTGTAGTGAGTTAAGAGATATTATATGTAATTTTATTATAGAAAAAGTTAACGAAAAACACTTCTTTGGTTGAAACATTGCACGAAAATATCATTATTAAACACTTGTACAGTAATACCTCAAATAGTCCGGTTTCACTATAGTACTGTTTGAAATTTCTCTCAAAAAAAAAATTTTTTACTTGAAAAAAATTCTACTAAAAAGTTTTTCTTGAAAAAAATCCTACTAAAAAGCTTTTCTTGAAAAAAAATCCCAAAAAATTAATACATAAAATTATTTTTATATGCAAATTTTCAAGTTTTCCCCTTTATTATGAAAACATAATAAAAAAGAAACCCGAAATCGTATATGCACATTATGAGCAACGCATGCGCAGTTCTAGTTTTGGAGTCTTTTTTCTTTTTCTATTAGTTTTCGATTCGCAACTCTAGAATAAAGTCGATTTTTTGATAATTAAATTTCAACAACCCATTTGAAAATGAATTTAAAATGAATGTATAAACCCCTGATTTTGTTTTATTGATACATACAAACATTTAAATATATTACCCTCGTTTTATTTACTGAAAAATAGGAAAAAAATTGTTGAAACCAATTGACGTTTTTTGTATTTAATTAGTGTTTCGATTAGTCCGGTTTCAAATAGTACGGCTAATCAATGGAACCGATTAGTTAGACTATGCGAGGTATTCCCTGTACAATTGTATATATAAAAATTGATAAACTCTCTACCATTTAAAAAAAATACACACAAATTATTGAGCAAACAAATTTTTTTTAAAAAAAAATCAATTCTGTACCACGGGTCTGCTTTAACCAATTTTTATACGAAACTTGTGTCAAAGAAATTTTAAACGTGTTTTTCGTTCAAACCAGTGGCCATAACAAATCGAGAATTGATCGTCCGATCGACTCGACACTTTTTTATAAAACCTTCAATAAATGTCTCTATTGTCGATAGCAGACTGAATCCAGTTTATATATATATATATATATATATATATATATTTCGACTCATTTAAAAAATTTAAAAAAATAATTTAAATCGGTATAAACTTTTAAAATACTGTCATTCGATCAATTTTCATATATGATTATTCAATCTGGTATTGACGATAATTACATTTATACACTTTTTTTTTTAAAAAAAGTGATAATTAGAACGGATAAATTCGTGGTTATCTTTATAAGAAAATATTTACACATGCTGTACCACGATGATATTTGTCAAGTGTATGATTCTTTATTTTGAAAAAAATTAGTGTAACAACTTGAAACATCAAATGACATTTGTATAAAGTTTCAAAATTGTTTAAAAGTTGTTTTCTTTAAAAAAAAAAACATATCCACTAATCTACTTTTACACTATAAATTTGTCGTGAAGAAGACAACGATTACAATTTACTACAAAATAATCGTTTCGTTCAATCGTCGTCGACAATGCCGTCAAATCTGCATTCTCGTTCGAATAAAACTTGTAATCAACAACGGTAATAAAACGGTCGATTTTTTCCACGATTAACGAGCCAAAACGTAATTTATGTACATTTTTATCCGTTCTGTTCTTTTTTGTCCGCTCGCAATAATGACGATAGACAGATAGGTGAAGCGCGCGTAATAACAGATACGGACGTGTACACCTTACCGGTGCCCCCCACCCGACGCGAAAGATCGCTATCCAGCACTGTTTGAAGGTCGGACCGCGACTACTTAAAACGAAATTCGGAGGCCGGCAGTAATTTTGCATATGACATCATCAAAGTACGTTACATATCAACAAATTTCAAAAACTTGCAGTCAAACGAAATGCACAACCGATGATGATGAATGGATTTGGACGATCGATATCGCCGATCCAAGATCTGCACGTACGACGACGATGTGATCGATCGATTGATTGATTGATCGGTTTCGATCTGAACTATTAAATTCATATTAAGATCGATTTCGATCACCGTGCGATTGTTTTTTGTACACAACGATGAGATGTCAGGCGACGTCGTGTTTACGGAAGTACGCGCGGCATGCGGTTTGATATTCCTCGTAAGAACGTGCGAAGAAAATACAAACACGGTGGAAAATAATAACAACGACAATTGAACAGACGTCGAACGAATGAAATAAATTGTCACAGAGACCGTTCGATCCGCACGAAAAACATTACAGACATTTAGTTTTATTGTCATTATAAAATAACGATATTATTAATAAACAGAAAAAACAACAATCATCTTACGACTGTCAGATTCGCGATTCGCACGACGCGTATTTGTCATTCTGCACCGTAAAAATTCATATCGAAGACCGTTTAACGTTATTCCAATTTGAAGAATGTCAACATGTTTAACGCAAGGTTATGTAATTATTAATTAACATGCACGGACGTGCACGTGACGACTGTATTCGCATCGGACGACGAATATCTCGTACGTGCACGCGCCGTGCTGACAAACAAAATCGTTCAGTTACTTACGTTTTTAACGTCTGTTTTATCATATTGGCAATGATGTTACACCATCTTTCGAGCTGTTATACTATTCAAATACTTAAAAAGATTTCGTCGACAGGCACGGTCGTTCATCAAAAGTTCAAACACTGCACGAAATAAAACCGAGACATACGTAAACGCATCGACGACGTTGTCTTAAGTATATTAATAGTAATAACACTGTTGTCAGTCGTTAGATACAATTCAATCGAGTATTAACAGCTACACGGATCGCAAACAACAAGCATAACGCACCGATATCAGCGAGGAACTGAATCGATACGTTTGGGTCATACGAGCGGACGGGAACAACGACGTTTGAAATAACATCTATAGGCTAGATGCACAGCTAGACCCGTATACACGGCTGCGAGACGTCATTTCATCGTTCCTCGTTATTTTGACACGGTCGATATACAAGGTTGGATATTTGTTCGTGGATTTGTGTGAAAAACAGTAGTCTCGTTCTAATACTCATAGTTCACTAAAACAGTCATTTAAAGAGAAATTCACTACCGACCGATAAACAAATTACGAACATAAAACACTCGTTTAAATCTCGTGTTCGGCGTGCGTGTGTGCCTCTTCAATTAACATATACACTAAACGACATATGATACAATATTTAAATAAGTACTTTATATATCGATCCAAATAAAACGAAAAACTAAACGACAGATTTAAATTTTATGAACGAATTTTATTTTCTGACAATCTCATACTCGCTGTCTAAAACATAACCTAACAATATATATAAAATGAATGATTCTAATCATACACATTTCTAAAAATCGAAACCGAACGTACGTTGTTCAAAATAATGAACAATACCACCAAATCGTCTGCATATTTTCAATGAAAATCCCACACATTTTAATCTGGCTGCGTAGGTTTTTTACGATATATATACACAAAAATAAATACGTAAATAACGTGTAACACGCTTAACTTGACACTGATTCTGCAAGATCAAACACGACGAACACTTAAAATTCTACAGAGATAGATATATATCTCGTGTCAGATCAGTTTATTGTCAGGTCTTTGTGTTATATTTATTCAAAGCCTGACAGTAAGTCTCATTTCTGACTGATTCGGTTTATTTCCGATGTACGAACGTAAATCCGAAGTTGAAACAAATTATTTTGGCCCTTATCGATTCGAATATACGTAGGTCTCGTGAGAAAATCTCAGTCAAAGTAATTGTGAATGATCCGACGAGCACAGCAGCCGTCGTGTAGTTTACATATTGAAAATTTCGTTTCGTAGAGTCGAACTAGTCATAAAGAGTCAGTCTTCAACTAAGTCGAACAGTTTTTGACTAACAGACCGTTGTCTGCAGAGACCAGCGGGAGTTTCCAATTAATAAATATTATATAAGTTGGATTTTCCACTTGTTGGTTTTGTAGAATAACAGTCTTGAAGTTAGTTACATCGATGGATTATTTTCATACCTTACATATTTCTATAGATATTGTAATCTATTCATTTAACAATCTCATGATGACATTCCATTAATGAATATAAACTAAAAAAAAAAATAACTTCTAAAATAATACTTCTAATCGCACGATTCTTGGCTAAATCGAAAACAATATTTACCTTCTTACAAAGAAAATAAAAAAGATAAAAAATTCAAAATGTTACCATTAACTTCGATAGATTTGAACAATTCGTGTACTTATAAATCTGAACTAAATTATTCTAAAAGCGAGTGTAATATGCCTAGTATAAAAAATGAAATAATATATATCGATACGAATAGTCTAAATTATTCTAGTCATGATGATAAAGAAAAAAGGTATTTTTTTTGTAAAAATCATATAGTGTATTTATTATCTATACATGCATATATACGTACGTGTTCGTTGTGTAGAATGGAAATATCCGAATTACCGCAGACGTCGGTCAAAGGAGGAGGAGGTATATTCAACGACTGGCACGTACTCGACGAGTTTTCCAACTCGTCGGGTTCGGCGTACGGGGCCGACTCCGACGGCTCGGAGTCGAATTTATCGTCGGACGAAATTGACGCCATGCTGGATGAAGGTTTACCAGAAAGTTTCAAGAGCCGGAAAATACGGAAACTGAAGTCCGACGACGACGTCTGTACCGGCGACCGGAACGCGGCCGACGTCGATACGTACGAGGAACGCGAAAAGATCGTACTGGTCGAGCGAGGACGGAACCATTTCGACGTTCTGCCAGAAGGTTGGATACAAGTGACCCACAACAGCGGTATGCCGTTGTATCTGCACAAATCCAGCCGCGTCTGTACGCTCGCGAGGCCGTACTTCCTCGGTCCAGGCAGTGCACGGGTTAGTGTGGAGACCTCGGACGCGAATCCAACGTCCTCACGTGTACGTATGTCGTGTAAAAACGGTTTTTTTTTCCCCCGACAGAAACACAAGATACCGTCGAGCGCGGTACCGTGCTTGAGTTATCGCCGAGCCGTCGAAGAGGAGGCGAAAGAAAAGACTGATAGCGAACAGAACGAAGCGATCGATAAAGGGCTGGCGTTGCCGAGCGCACGGATCGAAACCGTACAAGAGAACGTACAGGCGCAATCGTTGTCGGCGGATGAACTACGTTCGTACTGCGAGAAGATATTCACGTTCAAAGAGATCAAGGTTAGACACGACCGCGGTGTTTCAATTTCGGAACATTACTCGACGTCTGTGTTTTAAAGGTCATGAGGTTCAAGTCGTGGTCGGCGAGACGGAAGTTCGCGAAGAAAAAAAAATACGAGAAGCAGCTGAACCGACCGACTCTTCCAGACGGTACGAAACTGATAACGTTTCCTATTCAGAATTCCGGTACGAGCTCATCCGGTTACCAATATCCGCAAAAGGTACGACCGTCGCGTATCGGTTTCTCTATAGCCGTGTTAACGTCTCTCGTTACATTATTAGGAATGGATAATGAACCCGAACGGCAAGAGCTACGTTTGCATTCTTCACGAGTACGTACAGCACGCTCTCAAGAAACAGCCCAGCTACCAGTTCAAAGAACTCGAGAACGCGGCTACTCCGTACGCCGCGACCGTCACGATCAACGACATGAAGGTAAAAAAAACGTGACGAATCCGTTACAGGGTCGGAAAATCGACAACTCCGTTCGCTTTTTCAGTACGGCGTCGGCTACGGAACCAGTAAAAAACAGGCAAAGTCCGAGGCGGCGAAAGCAACTTTAGAAATACTGATACCGCAGATGCGAACGAAAATATCTGGCGCGAGCAAAGAAGGGGCGACGAACGTCGGAAAATCGACAGACCACGACTTATCCGTAAATATCGTGTTAAAAAAATCCACGAAAATTCACTCGGCTTATATGGGAATCTCTGATTGCAGTTCTTCGACGATATCAAGATCGAAGATCCGCGCGTAGCAGAGTTCTGTGCCAAGACGACCGAACCGTCGCCGCACGCGATTCTACTGACGTGTCTGCAGAGGAATTTCGGGCTCGGCGACATGCATATACAGTATCAGGGAAACACGTTGAAACATCAAAAGAACGAGTTCACGATGACGGTCGGCAAGCACAGCGCAACCGTCGTCTGTAAAAATAAAAAAGACGGAAAACAACGAGCGTCACAAGCCATCCTACAGGTACGTACTTATTCGAATATAGGACGGGGAGGAAAAAAACATACAACAGAGTCGTATTATTGTCTCAAAACAAATATAAAATAATTAAAAATATCTATCTGAACGTTAAAGAACAACAATCAACCTGTTAACTGCAGAATTTAGTTTTAAAAATCTCTCGGGGAGTGCGTGAATAAAATCAAGTATTGACGAGTATATACGTCAAACGCGGGTCAAATGCACCTATTATATATTTTCATAAAAAAACTAAATCAAAATGATGAGAAATTACATGTTTATTTGAAAAAATACATAATTGATTGTTGAAAAAATTATTATTAAAAATTTCATAATTGTAAAAAAATATCATGAATAAGTTTGTTGAATTGCATATTCAACGATAGTTTAACACGTTCGAGCAAAAAAAAAATTAGTCGATTTCATTTACCATTTTTTTTTTTTAATATAATAAATATTAATTCAAGCTTTTGCTGGACAACACAAAAATGTTTTAATAAAAATTAAACATAGTCATATTGAACATTGCACAGTTGTACTAATAATATAGATAAAATATACAATCAAGTAAGATTATTTTTATATTTTTACTAAAATTATATATTTTCAGAGCAAATGGTAATTTTTCTTTTCACACAACGAGTATACTTGACGAACGTACCAAATTTGGGTTTTTAAATAACGTGTACACCCGTCAAATGCAGTTAACTGGTTAAATATACCTATATAAATGAAATTGAACTGAAGAATATACTCCACAATAGAATGTAAATTAAAAGGACAACAAGAGAGTAATTATGTTTCTATACGCGAAAATGATAGATTGTCAACTTAAAATGTCGGCAATCAAATAAAACAATGACCGAGACAAAAGATCCATTTTTCGATACTACAGAGAAAGACATATATAGCATATAATGTTATTGTGAATCAATGTTGCGAATTTCTTAAAATTGTAAAACATGTCAGTCATCCCATAAGTAATGTCGTACTTTTATATCTTTATTTTTAATGAAAATAATGTATAATTTTTTTTCAATCATTTATAGTGTTCATCATTTACAATAACTGTTTCCCATCGTCACAACAGGTTTTATATACCAATTTTTATATAAATGTTAGCTGTTTGGAATTGAAAAAAATCTTTCTATTGTATTTTTCAAGTATTCTGTATTGGTGAAATTCATCCCAGGTAAAAATATTTGCAGTGATCGAAATAGGTGATGGCCAGATGGTGCAATATCGAGAGAGGATGGTGGATGTAATGGAAACTCCCAGCTATATTATGTATTTTTTTCCAGGGCAGTTTTGTCATGATGGAAAATGATTCCTTTTCTATTTACTAAATATAGTCGTTTCTCTATTAAAGCTACATTTAATCCATCAAGTTGACTATATAACTGAGCTATGATGGTCGGATTCTTCTCCAAAAACTCAATGGATAACAATTCTCACATTAAAATCTTTTTAGGGTGAAATCCAGATCTAAGATGTGATTGTGGTGTGTGCAAGATCCATTTTTCGTCACTCATTATTAAATTATTCAAAAACGAACAATTGTACCTGTCACGCAACGAAACACAGATGTTCATTAGCTGTATGTGTTTGGCCGTGGATAATTCATGCGGCGTTCACTTTCCTAATCTGGACACCTTTCCAATTTGATGTAAATGTCGATGAACAGTATTATTGCTAGAATTGTCTTCCGCAATTTCTTGGATATTTAAAGTCGGTTCAGCTTCTACAAGAGATTTTAATGCATTGTAGTTAACATTTACAGCACGGGTTCATTCGAGGTCCATATTTACATGGCACAAATGTTTTTTGTTGTATTTGTGGCGTTATTTCCCTTGTTGCAATCATAAAGACTACACGTCAACGTTCATAATAACTTTATTTACAATACCTAACACGCGTTTTTTAAATATTATCTTTTTTTATATACACTAAACCGCGGTGTTTATATTGAGACCGTAAAAACGACATTATTTATGGAATGATTGATAACAATTGTCCGTTCGGTAATATTGTGTCACTAACGTGAATTGAATCTTTCAAGGCTCTCCATCCGCACATACAATCGTGGGGCTCGTTGTTACGTCTGTACGGTAATCAGTCGGTGAAGAGTTTTCGAGAAAAGAAACAGGAGGAACAAGAGATCACGCAGTTGCAGAGTAAGGCGGCGATCAATTCACCGAACTACGCTATACTGAACAAATTGCGTAGCGAGATGCTGAAGTTGAAGGAAAAACGCGACATGATCCAGCCGCTAGGCAAATTCGAACCGGACCCAGAAGAGATGGCCAGTGTCAATATATCGAATTCGTTACTGAACAACGTTGATCTTTAACATTTATTGATTATCATCATCATCATTATTATTATCATTAGCGATCCATTGTTATATTTTGATAAACGTATTACGGTCTTTAAATTGAACAAATAATTATGTGTATTGAAAAGAAATTGAAGAAATAATTATGTGTATTGAAAAGAAATTGAATTATATTAATTATTGAAATACATGACTTTTATTTGAGTGTGTATGTGTTTTTTTAATTACTCTTATCTACCCCTAATACAATCTAGATATATTATAAAGTGTTATACATCAAATACATGAAAATCGTTTGGGGATGATGAAGGGGAAAAGGTGATAGGTCAAAAAAAATCACATTAATCAAAACACCGTTTGTATTATAACAAGTCGAGTACATCGAGAGATGACCGTCTCGAACAAATACCTAGACCTTCCCACGCCGTCGTCTCCGTGTATTCATTTCTGCGTGTTCTGCTTGAAGAACGAACGTTCCTGACACCGTTTCAACCATGCACTGGTTCTGGGATACAGTCGAGCATCGACCTGCACGAGAGTATTTAAACTGATTATCGAATGAACGACGCACATGTCTGCAATAGTTATGTTGTCGCCGGCGAGCCACGGTCCGTCTTCCAGAAACGCCTCCATGAACGTATACATCTCGCGGACGTTCTCTATCTTGTGTTCCGGTACAGTTGTCTCGTTGTACAAGAATCTCGGCAACTGCAAATAATATAAGATGAAGACTATGTTTCGAGATGATCGGATCGAGGACTTACGAAAATGTCTCTGAGTCGCGAGAACACGATCGAAGAATCGAAATGGAGCCGTTGGTCGACGACGGCGCGTTTTCGTGGATCTTTCGGGTACAGCGAATCGTCGCCGCCATACTTGGATACGAGGTATGCGCCGATCGCGTGACTGTCCCAAATTATAAAACCGTCGTCGTCGAGTGTCGGAATCGTATGTTGAGGATTTAACTAAAATCAAATCGAGTTAACAATCCGTTCAAGAAATGAGAACCTTTCGCATACCTTGACGAATTCCGGATCTTTTGTCTGTCTCTCTTTAAGACTGACGACCTTCAGATCGAATTCCAGGCCGATTTCATCGGCTATCATCAGCACGGCCTTGCACGGAGGGCTTCTTATGTCGTAATAAAGTATCGGCGCCATTCTTTTCGTGCGTATGCCTCGAATTGGCCAAATACGAACAAGTAGTAATTTTTAAACGACGCACGATCGTATTTAAAGTAAATTCATTGAAAAAAAATATCCCGATAAATGGCTGATAAGATTTTTTATGTACACGAACATAAGAACAATTCATATGTAGTATAATTGTACGCGAGTGAGTGAGAATGTAGGATTTACACACACTCACACAATATTTATTTAATTTTAAATCATAGCAGCTGTGCCATTATACGTTATCTGTAGTAATAATAACTCCATAGTAACGACAATAAACACACAGTTAATTGTTAATGTAAACAAATTCTGAGAATGGAAATGTTGCTGTTGAATTAAAATATTCAAAAAATCATGTTTTATCGAAAACAAATAAACGAAACTGACTATTATAAAAGCAATAACGATTCTAATATATAAAATAATACGAATGTTTCAATAAACGGAAGAAAAATAAAGAACAGCTGTTAAAAAAAGTAAGTACTTATAAGCACAACAATGTACAGATTATTAACAATCGATTTGAAAATCATAGAACAGTGTGTTAGTTAAATCGTTTAGTTATTTTGTTAACTTTACTCCATATCCTTCAAATACAAATAAGAATTAACAACCAAGTTTAATTTAAAGAGTTACTCTTTATATCAGGCTCGTGCAACCTGCGGCCACTCTGATATTTTGAATATTTTAAAAAAAATAATAATAAAAGCAAAGTAAATTAAGATAATTTATTTAGATATACAATGTTTGTCTCAAATTTATATTTATTGAAAAAATATAACAATGTCCTTCTCAACAAGTTACACATAAAATACACCGTTTCTTAGCAATACATAAAAAAAATTATTAATGACGTTTTTGTGCAATGTTTCTACCAAAGAAGTGTTGTTAACTTTTTCTATAATGAAATTTCAAATCTCAAGATTAACGAATTTGGATTTTATTATTTAAAGTATCTCTGGACACCTACAGAATACTATGCTCTTAGTAGAGCGGCTCGCTAAAAATCACAAAACTTCTAATTGACCCTTTCGCTTAAAAGATTACATGGACTTTTTATATTATATATATATATATATATATATATATATATATATATATATAACAAGTATCACATTACAAGCATTTTTATAAAATAAAAAGTATGTGTACACACAGCAATTTTTTTATCGGTTAACATGTTTACACATTCTAAATGAGTAAAAACGCCGATAACACACCTATTTTTAGAATAAAAAGTTATTACATAGATTAATAACTATTTTTAATGAAACTGTTATAAACAGCATATAAAAATGAACATGTATATTTATTGTACTTGTTTAATATTGTACCTAAGTTGTATTATTTTTCTCATTTCTATAAATGATATTTAAACTTATGTATATATATTGTTGATTTTTGTTTGAGTCGTTGCAAAAGTTCGCGACCGATTTTAAAATGAAACGGAAAAGGGTTATTTTTTTTAACTAAACAATTTTGTTAATCAATTAAGTAATCTCCATCGCATTCTATCATTTTTTTCAACGTTTTTCGAATTTGTAGATTTCATTTTTATAGAAGCTGGTAAGGTGACTTCTGACTGCCTCCACATTGTCAATTTTTTACCATTTAAACTGTTCTGCAGCGATCGAAACAAGTGATAATCTGAAAAGGCCATATCTGGAGAATGCGGTGGATTCCGCATAACTTCCCATTTTAACTACTTTAATTTTTGCAGGGTCAATTTTGCGACAAGTAGCTTCGCATTGTCGTGGTGAAAGATGATACCTTTTCGATTTACCAAAATCGGACGTTTTTCTTTAATTACTGCGTCCAGTTCAGTTAATTGTGAACAATATTTCTCCGCATTAATAATCTGACCAAGTAAGAGCAATTCAATATACATAATAACCTTGCAATCCCACTAAACAAATATCACCTTCATCGGATGCCACTGGTTCCTCGCTCTCATTTACTTCTTTGCAAGTTCGCTTGCGCTGAACGTTGCTGTAGAGAATTCATTTTTCATCCCCAATTACCATACGATCGAAAAAAGGTTTTTTTTAAGGCATCCAAGTAAAGAACCGACCGCAACGACACGATTCAACTTATTCCTTTCAGTCAATGCATATGGTACCCATATATAGAGCTTCAAAATGAAACGAAGCTTTTTTAAATGACAAAATAAGGTCGACTTACCAATGTTTAGTTCTTTGTCAATCTCTTCCGTCGAAATGCGTAAATTATTCTCAATGGGCTCACACTAGTCAACATTCATATAGTATTCACGCCCATTACTGCTCGTCTCACACCCTCTAATCACCAAACTCTCCCACCACCTAAAAAAAATAGTTTTCTGGTAAGAGCGTGCGAGAAGAGTGATAATGGACCGTGAATATTGTATGCATGTTGACTAGTATGAAAAGGCTCAATGAAAGTATGTACAAATGACATCAACGACCTTGGTATGGTGCCCAGAGTTGTTGATCGTCGAGATTAAAATCATCTAGTCGAAACTTAGTAGACTATTTTTTCACGATCCGAAGGGCTGGGGCACGATCCAAATAAACCTCCTGAATGTGTTTTGTTTCATAGCAGTGCCAACTCCTTTCCGATACTCGTAAGCCGTGATATGATGCAAAAATGTACGTTATCGATGTCCATTTTTAAAAATTTCTCACGCGCACAAAATAAACAACTATAATTACCACCACTCCGAAAAAATGCAACAATATATATAATAATTAACAGCACTGCCCTGCAGCTTTTTAAACTTTTTTATCGGGGAATCGGGCACGAACTTTTGCAATGAATAATCCAATATACACACTTTGCAAAACTGAAAATGCAAACAGAAATTAAGACTTGAACGGCAACAATATCGCTAAATACGCGAATTGAATTTATTAATTATTGGAGATTAGATTTGATAAAACAATTCCAATATGATGTTCTTTCTATCGATTATTGAACACTATATCTCGTTTCACGACATGAAATTATATTATTAACAAAGACATATGTACATTATTCATTATTAACACATGCTAGACATATTTCCAGCATACTCACCGTGTACACAAAATCGACACTCGATCGCTAGTCACAAGATATATTACTGAAAAATGAGGAAGAGGTGATAGGAAGATGGGAAGAAGACACGATCTACAAATCTGCACAAGTTGAACAGAAACAAACAGATAATTAAATCTTTGTTTATTTAAATTAAATAAACGCCACACAAGAAATCATAACTAGAATGGTTTACTTATTATATTTACATTAAATATTATAATATATAATAATGCAGTTTGTATAATGTACATGTGGTAGTAGATCGTCCACAACTTATCTGTCAAGATTCTCTCGTCTTGTTCTGTTATATAAAATGTCAGCGTATTAATTACTATGATAAGTTGCATTGTAACAATTACACAAAGAAATTATTAATAATAATAATAATAATTAACAATGCCTAAAGAACCAACAATAAAAATGCATCAATTTCATCTCGTTATCGAGTTACTTTTACGCACGCGCACACACACACACAACACATACACACACGTGTGTTCTGTTGTTATTTGCTCGCGCCGGCTTCGATCTAAAAGAACAGCACGTTCTTTTATCGACGCTCGACGGAAACGATTTTAATGTACTTGTTTTAAACTATGAATCTTACAATAAATATATACGTGCGTGTGTATATATATAATATATATCTATATCTATGTATATATTTGTTAAAAAATATCAATTTCGACACCCCCTACAACGCACGGTCGCGAATCGCGTCCATTTCCGAAACAACCGACGTCGACTGAATCCGCATATGCGAAAATGGCGAAAATATCGCGTATGCAGACTCGCCGCCGAAACCATCGACCGTCAATAAGAATTCAAAACGAACATAACACAGAACGGATTTCTTTCGTTGAAACAACAGAATTTACCCTTACACACATACATCACATTTGTGTTTTCCCTATCGGCGACAGTGACGAAAATTTCAACAGCGAACCGACACGTTTTTGCGAAATCGCCAACAAACGATTCACGGGCGATTTCTTTCGAAACGATCGAATCTCGGCGATTTATAAAACCAACAATCGGCGGTTCAGTACTGAAACTGTCGTCTCTGTCTGCAATGTCTCGTGCTCGCGCTGATATCTATTAGCATTATTATTTATTTATTTATTCGTCTATATAATATATATATTTGTTTAATTCAAATACACGACTCCGCGTACGAAAAACAAGGTCGATTCGTCGTAAGGCAATACGCTGGAATCGCTCGATACACTCGAAACCGATCATTCCGAATGCTGTCGGAATTCAACACGCGTCAAAATCATACAGACATGGGTTTTTTATGGAGGCGGAGGAAAGAGGAAACCGTCGCGCGGTTACAACCAAAAAGAGGATATAACCGGCCGTTTCTCGGCTACAATCGAACGAAACGATCGCTGCCAGTACCGAGGTACGGAAGATTGAAGACGAGCTAATAAACACGACGCCAAACAACACAACAATAAACAGCAGCTACGATACGAACCCGAAACCGTTCGTCTGTTTATCGATCGAATTTGTTTCTTTGTCATTTACCTCCTTCGACATTTTGTTCGAAAAATAAAAAATAAAAAGAACGTACGAGAAAATATGAACACGAACAGCGAATAATAACATTTCCTCTTCATTAATTCTCATTAAACATAAAAGCAAGCGGATATTTTCGCATAATAAATTCACTAATATAAGAAGTGTGTGTGTATATATATTATAGATAGATCTACTGGCGATATATTTTAAAAAAATGCATCACAATTTTCCTATTCAATTATAACATTGTTCAATAAATGTACTGTATAGCTTGTTACATCACGAACACTTAGCGTTCAATAAATGTATTCTCGTTATATATATATTTAGGTTCAATCCGTCGGTCCTCCTTGGACCACACAACAAATATATATATATATATATATATATATATATATATATATATATATATATATAAATAATTTTTATATAGCTATTTTTTCCATTCGTTTACTATTATTTAAATCCTATGGCTGTCTATAATCGAATTTGTCTACTGAAAGTCATTGCAATTGAAATGAAGAAATATTCTCTCACTTACGGCTCTTGTCATCGTCACTTGAAGACGATAATTGTAATAAACGATTGACAATATACATAGTTTACGATTGTGTTTGATTAGTCGAAGACCTGAATCAACATTCTTCAAATTTTTTTACATAATTCTTATATGATTTACAGCAACATCACATCTTCTTACGGTCAGATAGATAGATAAAATAATCGAATTATCAATTATTCGATTTGCAATTTAAAATATATATATCAATTTATCGTCGTGTAAAACGTGTACTTTTTTTAAATTGTGTATGAAGACCATCATCGAGTCCAATCGATGACTCAATACGGATGATAAAAAATTAATATCCTACATATATTTTTTTTATATAAAAAATACTACATACATTGGGCCTTTCCACACTAGTCAACATGCGTACAGTACTCAAGGCCCATTACCACTCGTCTCACACGCTCTTACCCGAAAACTAATTTTTTAGATGGGCAGTTTGGGTGTGAGACGAACGGTAATGGGCGTGAATACTGTATGCATGCTGACTAGTGTGGAAAGGTCCAATCGGTACAAAATTAATCGTATTCATTTCCTTATTATATCCATCATCAATATGATAAAATAGAATTTTTTCTCGATAAGATGAATTTTTAGTCAAAGTACAAAAGTAAATATGGAAGCATTTTAGACTTGAATAGTTTAAAATTATAATCATTTATGAGTGAATAAAAGTGTTTTTGTATCAATAAATCGACCAAGATGGTAGTTCTAAGAGAAGATAGGACAATAAATAAGTTCATTTAGGTTTCGTTGATTTTTTTTAAAAAAAAGTGGGTGTAATAATGACAAAATTATTCGAAAATACATTAATAAACGTTTATATATATATGTGTTTAATTATTAACACGTTAACTGCGATACTTAACCCTGGTGTCAAGTAAATGACTTAATTTGAATTATGAAAACAGTTGATTGGAATTATTACATTGTTACCGGTTAAAAATGTCATTTTTTACACTAGAAAGCTATTTCGAGAGTAGCATTAAATTCAGATTTTTTATACATTTTAAGGATATACAAATTATCGATACATTTGATCCGAAAGTACCACAAAGAAATGACAATTTCACAAAAGCTTCCGCAGTTAACGTGTAAACACTAGATTTACGTAGCGAGTCAATTTGACTCATTTTGTTGCATTATATATATAGAAAACTTAAATATTATTTTTTAAAAACATGTGTTTGTTTTTAATTACATGACATATATGCAAATATGTAATATAATTTTTTGCATATGTGTCATTATGTAATTAAAAACCAACACGTTTTTAAAAAATAATATTTAAGTTTTCTATATATATATATAATGCAACAAAATGAGTCAAAATGACTCGCTACGTAAATCTAGTGTTAAATTGTGTAGATTCAATCGAATTTGTCAGATATGTTCAAGTGACACTTTTTCGAACAATTATTAGATAGACATGAATAATATTTCTACTAAGGAACGATTATTAATCCCCCTCACTCCATTTGTAAGCCTTTTCTTTTAATTCGAAAACGAAACGCACGATATTACCAAAAGAATATTTTTAATAAAAACATTTTTTTTATTATTATTTATTTCGAACGTTTCTTCTTAACCCTTCGTAGTCACTTGTACCACCGCGAAAACATACATAGTATGTATCATACAACTCCGCAAGTGTTCTTAAATTCATTGATGTGTTTATTAAATTTTTGTCGGAAAAACATTTTTTTATTTTCAGAGCTGGCACCGTGAAAATGCCTCAGGGTTTCCAAAGGGTTTGATTTAAGATAACACAGTTCGAACCGTACGTCAACAACAACAAAAACGAACCAAATATTATTTAAATCGATCGCCGCCCATCGCCTTTCAATCGACAAATGTTGAAGAAGAACAGCCATCGATAAGTAAATTAGCGCAAATTTGTAAAAAATACTTATCGTACAAACGTATTATTATTAATAATTTATCAAGTGACAATCAATAATAATAAAAAATTATCTAATAATAATAATAATAAATATCGTCGACCATCGACGAACGAAAATAAAAACGGAACCGTGTCTGATTCAACCAGAACATTTTGATTATTGAATTGTTATTTTGTTTGCTATCAACTATTTGAGAAACAATGGTCGGGACTGCAAAGCTCCATATCGCAAATCATACATGAAAATGAGCCAGAAAAATAACAACAGTCAAGTCATTAGCTACGTACATTGAATATTATTAGTATATACATTGGAGAAATAAATTATAAAAGCTATTTTTTACACGACACACATACACACACGCATGTACACGTACTCACAGAAATTTATATTTATTTATATATATATATATATATATATATATATATATATATATATATATATATATATATATATATATATTTGGATACATGTATGTATATGCAATAATACATACATACATTTCACAAACGTGTAATATATCGATACATTTTATATAAAAATATCTACTATTGACTTCTTTGATTAAAAATAACCGTCTAGTTAAATACTCATACATAATTGCAGTAATGTATAAAAATTAAATAATGAAAGAAAAAAACAATTAATATAAAACTAATTTATGTACAAAATGTACAATTCAAATAGGATCATTACAAATTACTTGGGACTGAACTATCGCAAACGTAGCAATAACAATAAATATTACAAAAATCGACAATAACTGAACCAATTCGAAAATATAAATACATCTGCATATAAAAAAAATGTATATATATTTTTTCCTAAATACAAACTAACGAGACGGCATTACAAAATATATAAAGCGACAATAATAATCACGTATGTATATATTGGGGAGAATTGAATTAGCGTTCGTTTTACAAACGGGCACCGATGTCCGCAATTCGTACGATACGAATTTCTGTTTCTGTTTCATTCCCATGAAATGAACTTTGATTTCGACGTCCAGCGAGCGGAGAAACGTGGATTTCGTTTCTTTCAAATCGATCGAGGTTCAATTTTCTACATTACTCGACTTGTAATTACTTTTTGGTTAATGTTCACTTTCGACAAAGGGGAAAAACATTTTACAAAAAATCAATTTTTCATTAATCGTAATAAATATAAATTACATATATACATATACATATACATATATACATATATATATATTATATATATATATATATATATATATATATATATATATATATATAACTTATGGTATGAGGTACATTTAAAGATAACCCTCGAGCAGGTAGATTTATAGCAATTTGTTGTATAAAATTACTTGTAATAAATAACACATACCTGGATCTTTCAAGAGTCTATTCATTACACTCGTGTGTGTGATTTTTTTAAATCCATATAACAATTTTCACATTATCCTTAGTATTATTAGTAACAGCTGTCGAGAAAGACTATAAAACGAAATTACAAAATTATTATTAAATTCTTTTCAATGTCATTTTACAAAAGTCTGACATATAATCGCGTTAAAGTACCACATAAATAAATCATGAACAATGATAATCAGTGTCATTAAACAATTTCAATAAATACAAATACGTTTCGAATGCGAGTTAAGAAACACGAGATTTATTTATATCGATACAAAATCATTTCCTTTCTGATATATAAATAACTTACTCATTAAATATAAACTATATTGTAAAGCAAATAAACAAACGTGCACGTGTACATACCATCATAAAACTATCATAATATTCAAACAACTGTCACCTTCGATCTCTGCATTTAGAAAATACGATCGAGGTTATGAACGACTCTATCGAATCCGAAAAAATTCAAATTTCTTTCATTACTTGCTTCTCGGCGAAACACGACATACTCGAAATATTATAAAATATACATGGATCCTGCTCAAAGACCACCTTTTCGTACGTTCTCTATACCGTGCGATAAAAGAAGCAGAACGTATTTCAAAGCTTATCTTCTTTTATGAATCTAAGTACTGTTTGTTTATATTAAAAGTTAAAGAGTCCACATTCGATCGTCGGTAATCTATTCGTATCTTACAGAAACATGTAAATGAGATTCTCGACGAACCGTGTTCACTTTGCATGCATTTCATACGATGTTTTGATTTCATTTCGTGCCGTTTTGATTTTTATACACGTATGTTTTTCTTTTTTTGCGTTTCGATGTCGAAACGTCGATTTAGGCATCGGGTTAAATTTATATGTTTTCATTTAAATACGATTTATTTATACGAAACTATCGAACATAAATATAAGCGTGGCAGGTTCTGTTAAATAATCGTCTATTCACATCCTATAGTTGATTGTATTACTTTTGCGTATTTTTTTTATATTAAAAACTTTTTTTTAAAGATTCGTAAGCAGTACATTTCTCATATTAAATTCATCAATTGTAAATCGCTAGAAACAAGCATTTATTCATTAATACCAATAACTGTTTTTTTTCTTTTTTGTGTTTTTTTTTAGTAATCACCACACACGGCTATATTCTTTAAAAATCTTGTAAATATTATATAGAATAAATATATAGAAAAACCTGCCGTAAGAGAAGAATACAATGATTTGCTCTTGATATTAGTTAATTAATTAGTATTAAACGATTACATTTGATTTTTTTAAATTGTATTTTCATTAAAAAAGTTGCAATATTCGAATCATTAAATTAGTTTAAGAACAAACTGCAGGTGCGACACTTCATAGGCACTCTGAAAGATTCCATACTAGACGAAGAATTAACGAAGTTTGGACTCGGATCATGTGAAACGCCGAGCGGCGCCGTTAGCTTTTCTCTTCGTATCGCCGTACGATTCTTCTCTTTGTGAACGTTCGTCGTTCTCTCTCGTTCTTTTCGGTGTATAAATTCTATATACTTAAGAAATGTTCGTCTGTTCGGAGGTATTTGTTTGTTTTTAGACGAACGTGACCGCCGTCCGTACGTTAATTAATAGCTCGGTCGTAAAAGATATTTTTTTTAAGAAACGCACTCACACGACAGAATCTGCATCTGATCAGCGAGTACTTTTATTGAAATTCGTATCGATATGAAATTCTTATTAGAACGACCCGCGAGTCCATACGTCGAAATTCTTTGCGTGACACTTATATGTATATATGTAAAGGAGGAGTGTACATGCATACATATGTACGTGATCACGCCACACGTACAAAACCGTGCGTCCGTGTCCTTTTGAAATATATTTTATCTATCGACTTTTACAAACCTATCCGAATCACTCTATATTTATGTCGATTGTTGCTGCGACTGCGTGTGATCGTTTTCGGCCGGCGGCGGAGACGAGCCGGCCTGTCCGGACATGACTTGAGTCAGATCCGGTAGATCGTTCACGATTCCGCTAGGCTGATAACTGTAAAAAGCAGAAAGCGATAAAACGACGACGTACGCGACACGAGATACGAGCAAATCAACGTATACTGACTTTTGGCTAGTCGTCGCCGATAACCTTCGTACAGGACTCACGACACTGCTGCTTGGATAAGGTGTAAAAGTAGGACTAGACTGGTGTTGTTGTTGTTGCTGTTGTTGCTGCTGCTGCTGTTGCTGTTGTTGCTGCTGCTTGAACTGTACTTGATCGACGCACTGTGCTTTTAATATGCAATGCGCTTGTGGCGAAAGAGCATCTTGTTGCTGATCTTCCGACTGATTGTCACTTTCGTGCTCGGATAATTCTTCCGGTTCCGTTTCCTATTCGAGAACAGACACGCGTATTATTAAATCGATCAAACGAAACAGAACGTCACGTAGGTACCTCTTCCGGACATAATTCGAGCGCTCGTTCTAGAACTTTACGTGCGCTGCTCGACCGTTCGAGAAAGAATCCGTTAGTGCTGTCGTTCGATTGAGCCGGCGGTGACCACGTGTTATAGTTGTATTGTGGATTTCCCGGATATTTTTGCTGCAAAAACAAATATCGTTCGAATGTGATTCGGCCGATAACGGTGCACTTTTTAAGAAATTACATAAAACCGACATACTCTATCCATTTCATCATGAAACCAATCGACCGAATTGATCCATTTCTCACGCATCTCTGCGTTCTCTTTCATGATCTTATAAGCGTTTTGACTTTGACTGAACAATGTCACCATGAATTTTATACACTGATAACCCCTTTTCTGATAATGATTCTTACTCCGATGTACGGTTTCGTAAAGACCCTCTCTCTCTTCAGGCACCGCATCTACAATCGACAATTTTCTTATATGAACCGAAGAGAACACGGCGAAAATCATAAAACGGACACGTACTTTGAATACCGTTCAGAGCGTTACAGACCCGGTGCGTTTGCCACGAGTCCTCGATCAACGTCAGTGCAAGAAGTAATTCGAAATAATGACGGAGTTCGTGGCAATAAGCGAACGCTACCTGCCACAACAGTTCCCCTAGAACGCCTCGACTGAAATGCGGATTCTCCCAAGAACAATACTGTAAGAGTTTTATACAGTCGTCCGCTATATTCGTATCTTCTATCACTTTTTTAATGTAACTGAAAAATAAATACGATCGATGTAAACGAGTACACGTACGTTTTCATATACGACGAACGCACCTATTTCTCTTAAATAACATCTCTTCGGCGTGAGGGTGCAGCGTGGTGAGAGGCTCGTGACACGCCGTATCGCCATAAGGATTCGCTAAGGGAGGCACATATTCTTCAGGTCGTATCGGATGAGCTCGTCCTTCGATTATAGTAACGTTTTCAACATTGGCCGAGTTGAACGTGTATGCGCTCACATCGCAGCACCGTACGAGTGTAATCACTACTTGATGTAATTTACTTAATTCTGGATATTGATATTTGATAGCAGGACCAGGACCCTCGTCTAATGCAACTTGCATGAATGTTGTAGGCACATTTAACTATAAAAAAAGTATATACTTGTAGATGCGCACGCACACACACACTGAATCAATGAAAACATAACAAAACTTTTTCCAAGTCATTACCTTAAGTAACTGAGCTCGTTCCGATACGCCTAGTGCAGCATACATGTGAAAGAGTGTGAAATAATGTGGAAGATGTCGACCGTGTTCGCTAACTTCTCGATGTAATAATGAGAGAACAGCATATAATAAATGATCGCTCAGAGTAGCATTCGGTTCTAACAAAATGGCTACAAATGATTTTTAATACACTTTGTATTAAGAATATCACTTTTTAGAACAATACAACTTACCGGGTGCGTTCGACAATGGTGGAGGACAAGGTCCGTCTTGCAATGAGAAATGTGCCAAAAGAACTATAAGTTTCATAAATGCTGATCGTACTTCATTACTCGGACAACTCAGAAGATATTCACAGAACCTAGAGAAAATCACATCAAGAACTTTTGTCGAAAACAACGAGCACTGCAATTTTTCTACCTATGCGGATGTTGGAATAACATTTTATGTGCGAACCAAGATCTTGCAGTCGCAGAAGCACGCAGATGCATACAGAGGACGTCGTACCAATCGGACGCCGGACCGCGTAACGCTTTCTTCGTGTGTAGGCCGATGTGGAATAGAAACCTCGCAGCTAATTGAACGGATACCATCGATAATTGCTCGGCTTCGACGCTCTAATAAATGAAAATCAACATATATACGTTGGTCGTTCACGATTTCTTTATGTTACGCGATAAAGAAATTACCAATTTATCTATAGAATTAGATCTGACGGGCGGCGTGTTGCACGTGACTAGTTTACGTATAAATGAAAAATATTCTACAGAAAACTGACTACGGTGATGCAAGAATTTAATATTCTGCCTCCTGACGCTATTCTCGATCGGAGCCGGCATCTTTGTCATATTATACCTGCAGTCGTCTGAAAAAAATCGATTACGTAAATCAAATTCGAAAGAGAATTTAACGCACGTGTTTCGATATTTACTTAAAGACAACGAAGCCATTTTCAATGCTAGACTGTTGTCGTCGACATCGACTCTCGTGTAAAACAACATATACGCATTCCACCAACGTTTTTGACGCCGGTATGCCATCCTTTTCATTATGTGATCGAAAACCTCGCCCATATATTCGCCACCGAAACACTGTGCTTTCATTTCGTCATCGTCGTGCATACGACATTCGGATACGTCGCCGTCGTCGAATTTATACCATCGTGTACTGCCGTCGATTTCCCTATTTCAGATACAAGCCGTTAGTGTTTTTTGTACGTCGTCGATTCGACATTCAACATTTACCTATTTAAAATATAAGAATAGTAATGTCCACCGCTAGCTTGCCCACTATGAACTACGATCCCGCTCAAACGATACCTGGTGCACGTGTCTCGAGCGTTCGCGTCCAAATCGCAGTCGATTTCTTCTCCTTCTAATTTTGCTAGTCCTGATACTGAGATAAAAATTCATATTGAACAACGAACCGAAAATATAGTTACGACAAGAAAAAAAATATAAAATTACCAGTGTAAGGTTCCATGTCTAAATCTCTCGGAAATTCAAAATAGTCATTAAACTTTATAGGACACAACCGTTCATAATCGTATTCGAACCTTTTTAACTGTATAGCGAGAATAGGAGGTAGTTTTTTGACGCATAACCGTTTGATCGTTACGACTTTCCGTGCACACTTTTCACAATAATAAGCGTCCGCACCTTCTAACAGTTCACCTTTAACATACTGTTCGAGTGAATCTTGCAGGCAACTATGGTTTCGGATATCGACGTTGATTATGCTGAACGTTTCTTCTTTCGAATATCGATGCGGACAATCTTTGCAGATCTTTTGATCCGAATAAGATCCGCCGAGTATTTTCGTCATGACCTGTTCGTGGCCGAGAGCTTTGAGGGCTTCGTCTAGACTTTCGATCAGGCACGTGAAGAATTCGACGGCGTCTTGCTGCTCTCTTAGATTCACTGGTTCGCCGAGTAAACGAAAATGACGCCACAGACCGCGCGGTATGTAGTATTGTAGGCGACTATAGGCGAGATGGCCGAATATCGCTTGGACCTGCTTCAGAATCACTATGTTGTATTCCTTACGGGATTCCTCAGGACCGCACTTTTCATCGTTACAGTCGTTATCGTTCGATTCCAAGTTGACCTATAATGAATAACCGACGTGCATATCTCCGACGATATACAAACAGTGTAACACTAACCTCCCCTTCGGTTCTTTCTTCGCCGCTGAAATCTTCATCGGGATCGGTTGCAGCACCTTCACAAGACAGAAGCCCGGCACGGATACTTTCGACCATATAAAGCTGTTGTAGAACAGAGTTCATGTAACATGTAGCTCCGGCATTTTTGAGACCGACAAAACCATCTGGCGGCCTTGGACCGACAGGTGGCAAATAGTCCCATTCTTGCAATGGCGGTTCGTAGTCTTTACAAATATAAATACAACAGGTTCAGGATTAAGTAAGAAAAATATGTCATTTAGTTTAACACAAACAAATTATCACCCCAAACACCATAATATAATACAAAATGTTCAACAATCACCTATTGTTCATTTAATCATTTATAACAGCAATGGGCTAACTGACATTTCGATAACGATGTCGTTATCGTCAGGTCAGGTAAACATAAAAACAAAATACGAATAATACTTAGTGGTCTATAACTTAAGTTATTTTCACTATTCGTCTATTTATTGAGTGTCTATTATTTTATTTTTTGTTCTTGTGTTAATTACGGAAAAATTGCAAAAACCTGCTGTGAGTCAAGTCAGGTCAAGATAAAGCTACCTACATACGAGGGTCGTTTGATAAATTTGATAAAAAAGTAAGAAAAATTAAATTGAAAAATTAAATTAATTAATGAAATTAAACAATAAATAAAGTTACCATACTTATGATCAAACGACTCTCGTATATATTAATTTACGCTTTTGTATATTTTTTCAATTCATCTTTAACTGACGGTTCACTCTTTCTATTTTTTTTTCTTATGATATGTACGTGTGCATATACAACACGTATCTAATTCTGTTTACTTGTCTGTATCTAAGAACTTTGTTATTTTTAAGTGGAAAGGAGTTGTTTATTGTTTTTACAACATTGTATATATATATATATATATATATATATATATATATATATATATATATATATATATATATATTACACTGGGTAGAAAAAGTCTGAGTACACCTATCAATACATTTCTCAATAAAACAAACTTATTAATATAAATTTGAAAACAAACATATTTTTTATTAATTATATAAAGTACTAATTCTTTATACATGGCAATTCAAAACATTTCAAATTTATAAAAAATAAACTAAAAAATAAAAAAAAAACATTAACTCATACAAATTGAGCAGAAAAAGTCTGTGTGCAGATTGTATTAGACGGTAAATCTTCGATTTTTTTGCGGTATTTGCACTCATTGTTGTTTTAAAATTATCACAGTTTTATGTCCTAGTTCCTACGTTGTAATGAAATATTATATTATTTTTACTAACTAATAGTAACGTTTTTTGCAAAAAATAAATAATATGGAATTCAAAAAAAGGAAATTTTTTGTTAGTGAACGTAAAATGATTTTAAAGTTATGGAAAGAAGGAAAAAGTTTTCGTGAAATAATAAAGGATGTTGGAAGACAACATTATTTCGTTCAAAGAGTAGTAATCAATTTTAAATCCACATTTGAAATCGCTTTCTAGCCGACCGTCGAAGTTAACATTTAGATAAAGGCGTAAGATTGTGGCTTCAGTGAAAGAAAATTCCCGAATAACTCTACACCCCAAATTACAAAGGATATTGAAATACTATTAAAAAACAAATCTGTGCAGATCCTGTCTGAAAAATATTAAAAAGGGCGGATTTCATGAACGTATTACGGGTAAGAAATCATTTATTTCACGTATCAATAGATAAAAACGGATCGCATATGCAAATGAACACATTAATAAACTAATCCAGTTTTGGGAAAATATGATTTTCTTAGACGAGAGCAAATATTGCATTTTTCGAATAAAAAGACTCGACATTGTATGTACATTACTGAATAAAAAAAATCTTGCTCTTACTGTGAAACACGGTGGTGGTAGAGTAATGGTATTGGGGTGTTTAACCAAGTAAGTGCGTGGGACAAATGAAGTTTTTAGAATCCACGATGGATAAATATGCTTACTTAAATATTTTAAAATGAAATATAAAGCAAAGTGCTGAAAAATGAAGTCTATGTCCCGATTATATTTTTTTGTATGACAATGATCCGAAGCACACGGCAGAAGTTGTTAAGCTGTAGATATTATATAACGTTCCAAAACAGTTCCATGCACCTCTCCAATCTCTATACCTAGACCCTATAGAACATATGTGGCATTTTCTCAAACATAAATTCGCCAACATGGCATAATTGTAAAGGAAATATTGAATAAAGTTATAGAAAAAGAGTGGAATAAGATTAAATTTAAGGAAACCACAAAAAGTGGACCATTCCATGCAAAAACGATTATAAGAGGTTCTTAAAAAAGAGACTATCCAACCAGTTACTAATTCACTTGAAAAGTTTATTTTACTTTATATTATTTTTGATTTTCATTTGCTGTAAGCAGACTTTTTCTGCTCAATTTGTATGAATTTTTGTGTTTTTTATTTTTTATAAATTTAAAATGTTTTGAATTGTCATGTATAAAGAATTAGTACTTTATAGAATTAATGAAAAATATGTTTGTTTTCAAATTTACATTAATAAGTTTGTTTTATTGAGACATATATACATATTGATACCCAGTGTATGTATTACGTCCGATCGAGAATATTTTGAAGGGGACAAAATAAATTTACTTAAACAAATATACATTTTGTGTTCCATTTAACAATTCCTTGTACTTTTTGAATAGTGTGTGTGTATATATGTATGCGTGTGTGTATGTGTACGCAAATATGTCTCTATGTGCATGAATAATGCAATAACAAATATGTCTATATGTGTCAGTATAATACAATAACAACACATAAATCTGACAAAGAAATAAGAAACACAAAACTAACACATGCAGATATTCAATCAGTTTCAAACAGACCTCATAAATCATTAACAATTTCAAATACTGTTGATGGAAAAGAAATATTTAATAACAATAAGTTAATTTAATTTGTTTAAAAACACATCAATCTAAGAAAGAACCATATCCGTAAAAAAAAACAATAAATAATACCCATCAATGTAAAAATAATAAACTTTTTAGATACATGACGAGTATATAAGTATAGATATGCATTACATACATGTAAATATATGATAAAATAAAAAGAAAGAGTCAACCGCCACTTGAAGATGGATTGAAAAAAGATAGTAAAACATAAACTAATATATACAATAAGTATTTTAAACAATTAGTCAAGATTTATTGCCAGTCGATAAGAAGCAAAGTGTCGCAAGGACTCGCTCTGCACCCCCCCACCCCGGCCGCAGCTACTACATCATTGCGTACTACAACGGAAGAATGAGTCATGGGCACATCGGCTAGACCTCAAGAATTACAGCGTGACGCCATGACCTATTTCTCGATAATCGTAAATTTTACTACAAAAAGATTCTACCGATGATGACATTGCATCACTAACCATCAAGAGAGGTAAATCCGAATGACAGGCGACAAGGGTAGATATTGCAAGCCCACAGGGATATCGAAGAATAAAAAAAGGAACAAAAAACAGCAAAACCTAAAAAAAAAGCGATGATGGAATCATAAACAAGACAGAGCAATATTATTCAACCACAGCAACAAAATCAATCCAGGGATCATGGAAATAAACGGTACCAAGATACAGTTAAATATCTGGACGTGCACCTGGACAAGAAGCTCACATTTAATGAGCATGTTCAAAGTGCAATAAAGAAAGCAACCTGCGCACTGTCATAAATTTACAGCCTGGTGGCTAGAAGGAACGGACTAAGTATAGAGAATAAAATAATGTTAGTACAAGATAATGATAAGACACACGATGGTATATGCCGCTTAAATACATACAACTCACATACAAAGAAGCTCCAAAGAACACAAAATAAAATATTAAGAATACCGATGAAAAAGACCAATAGATATACAGAGCAAGTAAGTTACATGAGGAAACCAACACAGAGAAAGTTGTATAGACTTTATGAATAAAATAGCATGGATATTTTACACTAGGAAACCCCATGACAACGTGTTGATAAACGAATTAGGAAATCCGAGAAGTGGTACCCATCAGAACCCGAGAAGAAAACTTAAAAGAAGAAACTGTGTCTATAACTGTTACTTCCAGCAGAGCTGTGTTTTAAAACAAATAGAAGATAAGAAAAAAATAGTTTAACCATAACAGGCCGATTGGAGTACCGACCAATATACTAATAGATACGTGGGTTTTTTAAAGTTTTTCACAGATGATGAAATAAACAGGAACAGACATAGAATAAGAAAAAAGAAAAATATAACAAGGTACATAACGGTTATCGGGATGTAATCTCCAACAACAGTGAATGAATGGACGAGACAAAGTATGAAAAAACTCATGATATTCCAAATTCAAAAATCTAAAAAAAAATTATGATGGCATCATCAAAACGCGCATTTATCCATTGCTTATTATAAACAACAAAGTGATTATTGGACACTTTATAGCATATTGTGGTTTGTAAATAAATTTACCAGTTTTAAATAAACATATAATTTAATATTACTTACCTGAATAAAACATATCTGTCAACATTGTCACTAGTCGTTGACAATTGGGAGCACATCCTACACTCAGTGCGACAAGTAGATCGAAAGCCGCTGCTTGAAGAACCGGTGTCCCGCACACTGGAACTGCCGGTTCACCGGACAACTGTCCGGTTCGCCACAATTGTATCATTTGCTTCGAAGCGGGAAAAACGAAGTCTTCGACAAGTTCCTAACATAAATTATTCGTTTAAACATTCCATAAGCAATTTATTAGATCGATTTCGAAATAAAATAAAATCACCTTAATTAAAATCCCTCCTTTCGACTCGTTCGAGCCGATCTCGTATTTTTTATCCGGGGGCATGAAACAGAGCAATTCCTTTGCGAGCCCGAGATGGCCTTCGAGGACTGCTTCGTGCGGTTGTTGTAAAGCCGGTTCTCGAATGGCGTCGCGTGCTTTTCTCAACCATGTGATTTCGTTCACAAGCAAAGCGCCGGCCGACGTGAGCTGACACGAAGATATGAACGCGCAGTTCAATAATCTGCAGAGTAATTGAAAGTATTCGTGCGAACTGTCGGCGTTTTCGACGACGGTCGTCTCGAGGACACTGAACAGGAGCGTGATACAACGCTGAAGAGCCACGCGGCTCGCTGCTCCACATGTACACACGAGAAAAAACTGCTCGGCGGCCGCCACACGGATCGCCCGGCAACGACACAGAAGTAACAGATCGATGATAAACATTTGCCACATGCGATCGCTGCCTAACGAATCGAGCGTCGCCGGATTCAAAACCAATGCAACGCTCAACGTTTCTAACGCTTCCTTACAAACTAGAAACAAAAATTCATTCGATTTATTCCACAGAAAAGAACGATTCAATGAAATGGCTAGAGAAAAGAAAAACTCAAATCACCTAGTATGTCATCGGTGTCTATTCGACCTTGATTAGACGGGTCGCACATCGTATGTAAAACGTCGGCTCCGGCATTGACGGCTTGTAAATTGCCACTCGACGCAGCCCACGCCAATCGTACAATAGCTAAAGTGGTACCTTGAGCAGGTAATTCTCCCGACATGGCTTGCGTAAATAAAGGTTGGGATCTTTCTCCACTCGACGTCGACGACAACATCTGATATAATACAAATATATTTAACTGTAGTTACAAAACTATAGAAATATTCACAATCTTGAAATTTTATTTTACCTGTTCAGCAAGATTATGCGACACTTTCACAGCGACAGCTCGGATAGTTTGTTCCCCGCCGTGACCGGGGACAGTTCTTAGAGCGTGACTGAGAGCGAGCGCCGGACTCAAAGGCGAATTCGGATTGTGTGCAGCACCGTCCGGTAAACCGAGATCAGGAGTCGCACCGTCTTCTTCTCCGAGTCTCACTACTACATTTCCGGCGACGGTCAATAAAAACTTACATACTTTCAATAGAGATAAATACGCCGACCTAAGAAAATATACCGTTCGATATACATAAATAACATATACACGAGTATGATAATATATACTGAAGTCACATCATTACCGTTTTGTATGTAAATCTGCATCGGGCATAAAATTATTTCTCGTTAACATATCAAGAAATAAATTAACATCGGGACTAGTCATGACGAAATGTTGAAATTCAAATGCTTTTTCTGACAGGGGGTCTATCGCTGGCATTAATAAAGAATATAAAACCTAAAAACATAAAATCATCGATTAATAAAAGATAAATAAATATTTTTTTTAAAAATGTTTCAAAGTCCGATCTGCAACTCACTTCCAAATGATATAAAACTTGTGATGCGTGTGGTCCAAAAAATACAGATTCCACTGTAATGTCCGGTATATTAGAACCAGGCGGTGCTTCAGATAATGACTGTTGAGGCGGCGGTCTAAATATCCAATGTAATCTCTCTATGGTAGCCCGATCGGCGGGCATAAGTTGAAGGATCGACCTCGCACCATCTCGCAATCCTTCGTGTTGTAATATGCTACCTAATGTCGATAATTGCCAAAAAAATTGCGCGTGCGACGGATTCTGAGACATTAACTGTAATTTACAAGTGAAAAGATTAAGATATTACAGTTTAACACAAATGAATAATCACCTGCAACAACACAATACGTTATAAAGTATTCAATAATTCTCACTTATTGTTCATTTTGTTGTTTACAACAATCGGCTGATGCACATGTCAATGATAGTTGATTATTGATAAAACAATTAAAAAGAATCAACCACCGGTTGGAAATGGATTGAAAAAATGATTCAAAAACATACAATAGTATAAAAATAGGTTTAAACAATCTGTCTAGACTTTTTAATAATAAAAATCTCCGATGATGATGAAATAAGCATTAGCCCATTGTTATAAACAACAAAATGAACAATATTAAACACTTTATAACATATTGTGATGTCGGAAGACGATAATTAATTTGTGGAATATCTGATTCGTTAAATAACGAATAAAGAACGAAACTCACGACGCCAGGGAGAGTGTTTTCCGCTTCTAAATTCGGTCCATCGTACGGATGTTGAGGGGAACTCGTCGAACTGTCCGAACTACTATCGGGCGAACTAGCCATATTTGAATTCACTTGACTAAGTTTGGCAGTTAAAACCTACAGTTTATACGTGTACAATGAAATCTTCGTAATCATAACGACGAATGAAAAAAAACAAACAGATACTCACAGTCTTATCTCTGATCGGTAAATGAGCGAGCGGTCGACGATCGTCGCCGGTATCTAAAGGTTCTCCGCCGCAGAACAATTCTAAACGAACCGCCGCGACCGAAGCTTTGACGTATCTGAGTACCGCTCGTCTCAATGCGGCGACCGTATCATGGGAATGTGTTAATAACTCCACATCTTCGCCTTGACGGCCCGGATGTGAAAATCTTACCACTACAATTAAATGTTTACCACGGCAAGCTCTGAAAACAGCAACAACACTGAGGAATATACCTGCTCGACACTTTGACAAAAACCGTAAATATAACATTAATTTCTTTATTACCTGTGAAGAGGTAATATTTTCCTTTCGCCGTTAAAGTCTCCATCGCATTCACTAATATATTCATGTAAAACTTTCATTACCCTACACATTTTCACAGCCTCGGCTTGTAATCTAGACTTAATAACTAGTTGTTCCGTATCTAATTTACCTACGACAAAATCAATTACAGAAATGGAAACGTTCCGACGATTTTAAAGTCTCTACTCACTCGTTTCGGGATTTTCGACTTTCCTAAGTACGTTGACGGTATCGTAGTGCGCTCTCAAACGATCGCAACACTCGGAAATGAACTGTTCGTGGAATTCGATGAGCGAAGTTTGCAACCGTGGTCCGAGATTAGTGTTGACTTCTTTCAATAGTTCGATAGCCCGGTTGGCGATCTCTTCTTCGCTGTTCGTCACGACCCGCCACAGATAATCCGTTCCGATTAAATCCGGGTCGTCCATGAGCAATGAGTGTCGTTTTTTTTTCAACTTTCCTTCTTTTGTATTGACCGCCTTGAAAAACCTTTCGAAACATCTACGAGAAAACAAACATAAAAATCGAGTAAATTTCATCGCTAGGAATAAACCTCGACAATGAATTTACGCACTTCATGCCACTTTCAGTCAAAAGTACTGGATCCAATTGAAGGATATTGTTTTCAAAAAAGTCCTTATTGATTCCCGGATCTAAATCCGGTTCTTCGCCCATTAACTTCGAAAACCATTTAAAACACGCCTCTCTATCGCTCACGAACACGGCGTTTTCAGCCAGACATTGCCAAATCTGTTTCGCTTGTTCGGCACACAACCACAATTGACCGTCCTTTAATAAAAACCGAAGGAAGTTCAACCGCTCTTGTACCTGAAGTGTGTGAGGGTAACGTCGGTCGGGAAGATAAGTGTTCGCATCAAGATTAGGATTTTCTAAAACGACAAACATTTAAGAAATATGTCAAGTGTCCACTCGGATCTATTTATATCACATCTACCTTTGAGTAGCGCTCGTGTTTTTTCCATATATGCAATAAGGCTGTTCGTGACAAGAATGACGAGCGAGTGTTGATTTTGTAACCGTTCAATCACTTCTTGTCTATAGTAAGCGTGGTGGGCTCTTTGTCCAGGCCCTCCTGCATGTGAGGAACTCCCACTACCTCCCCCACCGCCATTTTGTTCATACAAACAACAGATGTCATGGATTTGTTTCAATGCAGGTAAGGCCCACTGATCACTTGCTTTCAATTCATCTACACACCTGAAAATTTAAACGGAAAACGAAAACTCATTTGTATAGCTTACATTCATTTTGAATTTCACACGCGCATGATTTTCAATCGAAAAGAAATCAATAATACAAATGCGTACTTATCGAGCCAAATAGTTTTCTGTGCATCCCTCTCCTGAGAACAACTGTAATCGAGAATTTTAACATGAGCTGTCAATGCCTGGTCCATAATTTCAGTCGGAACATCTTCAGAATGTGCCAGATTCCAAAACAATGTTAAAACCTATACGACAAAAAGAAAAGAAATGCAAAGAAGTCGAGGAAAGAAGAGAAACCATGACATTTCATAAGTAGAAAAGCATTTACTTTATGAGCCATCACGCCGTCTTTATCGTCCTCGGCTAACCGACGAATCAGCTCGAGTAATTTCTCCCTCTGTTTTCTGTTAGCGTTCGTCCAACTCGACTGAAAACAGTCGAACAAATGATCGAGCTGCTCAGGACTGAAGTCCCATGCGAGTTTGGCCAAAAGGTCGTGTACATTTTTAACTATAGCTTCGTGTTTGCCGACTTGCGCCGACCACACGGCATCGAGATCAGACAAACTGAGCGCACGTTCTTTTATTATAAACCGTAAGATCTTCTCGAGCTTCTCGACATATTGCGGCTGATGTAACGAATCTCGTAAGACTATTTCGATCACGTTGTTGTCTTTGAGCCATTTCTGCGAACCGAAAACACGTATCATTCATATATCGATCGTCGAGATGCAGTCGCATCTAAAAGAACGTCATCTCACCGTCATACGTTCCGACGTAAGCCAATCTTCCTCTTCCAAATGATGTCTATTGGGGTAAAACGCCACGCTTCCTATTACTTTATTTACCTCGTTCAAAGCGTTCATTTTTCCATTGAAACTAGAAATTTGTAATTGCCTGACAAAATAAACGCACGATTAAAACCGGTGACCGGGAGGGAAAAACGAATATATGAGAGCGTTTCTACTAGTACCTAAGTATCATTTTCAGTCTGAATTCTTCTAATGTTCCTACCATATCTTCTTGATGCGGCGCTCTGGCAGCTAGAAATTTTGCTGATTTTATAATAGCAGCAACTAGGTCATTTTTACTTTCACTCTTCGCCTCGCGTTTCAGTTCGTCGTCCGATAATTTATCTAATATACTCGGAATCATTTCCTAGCAAAGAACACGGATATTTAAAATGTTCGTTTTTCATCGAACGTCACAGGATGTATAAAACACTCACCAAAATAGGCATAAGATATTTGACGATCGTGTGTACCGTTAATAATTCATGACACAGACCGAAAGGCTTTATCAACGAATATACTAAGAGTAACGACAGCGCTCGCCCGCTCTGAAACCGTTCGAGTAAACTTCGAAAACCGCCGAGGGCGCCGAACCTATTGATCAAATCTACGAGCCAACCTCGCGGGCTGCGACTGTCCGGCGGTGGCCGAGCGAACAATTCCTCGTCCGGCAAATTGACACCGGGAGGGACGGTCTCGCTCTGACGCGTAGCGTTGAACGTATGAAATCTACGACGAAAAACAAAAACTCGTATTCGCCCCCGAACGTACGAAAACGTACAGAGGCACTACTCTCACTTGTTAGTAGGGTTGAACAGCATCGCCAAGAGATCGAGCAACGGAAACCAATCTTGACCGAGTTTGATCACGATGAGTTCCACGAGCCGAATCGAATTCTGATAAATGCACACGTGGATGTTCGCCTTCCAGCTGCTCACTGCGTCGTCCGTTAAAATCTTCGTGAACGATATCGTCAGACCTTCGCGAAAAAATCTTTGGCACGCTTCGCTGCGGATGTCCTGACCTGAAACGTTCACGAAACGCCGGATCGGATCGAAAGTCCAACGTAAAAGCGAGCCGCGTACCTTTTCTGCACAGGTCTATCGCGGCGTTCAACAAACATTCCAACTCTTGTTCAGGTAAGACGGGGACGACCCAACGTAAATTCGAAATCTTTTCATCGAGCGCCGCTAACTTCGCGTGCGGAAAGTTCGGTTCGGTTATGTCCTCCACGTCCGTCGACGGTTCTGTCTCGTTAGGTAGAGCCGTACCGGCGTCTTCGTCGACCGCCACGTTCCCTGAATTGGAACTCGGCTGTTGAACTACGGCTGGTGGCATTGTCTAAATAATCAGTGATTGAATATTATTTTATATATATATAAAAAAACAGCCCGGTAATGTTTAAATATGGGATAAAAATAATTTAGATTTCACGAAAAACACTTACTTAAATATAAAATAAAACCAAATGTTTACATATAAAATAATTCCAAATCTATAAAAATAAACGTCGATTAGAAAAGAAGATACCAAAAACGAACGAACGTGACTTTAATTAGAATTATCATACATAATGATTTGAATCTTGGCATCTTTAGAAAATTCATTATGGAATTTGAAACACCGGTCCAATTAATAAATTACAACCCTACATATTATTTTTTGATAATCATATTAATCATAATTTTATAAAAAAAAAATCTATAAATAATTTACTGCTGAAATTGTCCACATTGTTTATACTGTTATATCTACCACCGGACGAAATGTTTGTAAATATAATAAATTTATTTGTAATGATTAATTAATAAATCATTTTTGTCCATTCGACGGTTAGTTTATTTATAAAACAGCATGATGAAGCATACACAAATATACAGTTTGAAAGGGGGTATCCTACTTTAAAGAATCAAAGGGATCGATTTTCGTATTTGCATTTTCAGAAAATTTATAATAATTAATTCATATTTTTTCCGAGTCATTTAAAGAACATAAAAATATAATCTAGAATCAACGGATCCAAATGTTATATCAATGTTTTTCAATGTTGCAATTTTGTTAATTTTCAAGTTTAATTATTAAGTCAGGTACTGACAATAACAGCACCCGTATACATTAAGAAAACATTTCAATTTTTGAATTTCAGATAAGTATGAGAACTGAATTCGCAGATGACTAATCGCTTGGGAATTTACATACATGTTACTTGAAAGATATAGGATTTTTACTCTAAATGAAAATGATGCAACATCTTAAAAAGTCAATAAATATCCGTATAAAATATCAAAACGATACGTTTAATAGTTTGTGAAAAATCCGAAAACTATCTTAAAAATCGATTTCTAAAATAGAATGTCCCCTTTAAATATGTATCCATGATCGTCTCAGATGGGGCGATATTATCGAATTTTAAGCATAACAGCGGTAGAGACATCGACGTTTTCTATCAAAAAAACATATTTTTGGAAATCGTCAGTTATAAGATTATCAATTATCTCTGCGACAATAACGCAATTAATAGCTGTAACAAAAATCGTCATGCCATTTAATCTACGTATTTTATTCAAAATTTTGAGGTTATGTCAGAAAGTTGCGGTACTATTTTGCATTTTTCGTATTGTACATTAAATCAAAAACAATAATAACAGTAATACAGATTTTATTCAATATTTTTTTGAAAAAATTTTTTTATTAAAAAATAGAAATATAATAACGTACATATATAGCATATAAAGTAGAGAAAAAACTATAATAAAATTTTAAAAATTCATTAATTGACATCATCGTCGATTTATACAATATGTTCTGTTCCAAATTCTCTCAACTGGAATGATCCAAATGTCACCACTTTTAACAAATTGCCTCTATGGTCCTTATATTTTTTTATCATGACTGTTTAGTGAGTTTTCTTTTGTACTTTTTTTATTGCCAATTTAAAATTCATTGTCTCAAAACCTTCACTCTTTCTGTATTTTGTGACTCGATGTGCTTTCAAACTTATTTTGATATATTTCTTTAACTCCTAGCATATATATTTTCATGCTTCTCTAAATTATCTAAAGTCTAATATATTATCATTAAAGACCCATGTTTCACTATTATTTGTGTGTGTGTAATATATATATATATATATATATATATATATATATATATATATATATATATATATATATATATTTATGTGTTTGTAGTAACACATAAAAATTATTAAGTATAAAATAAAAAAGAGGTAATTATATGAGGTTGATTTTTCTCAATGATAAACTTTTATCAAACTGAAAGTATATAATTTTTTTGTACACATATGAAGAGGTAAAATTCTACCTTGTGTTTTTTTAAACATGTACATTTGCTAATACACTAAATATGAAAATCTGTTATGTATCGTTTTTAATATAAACAATACTAGTCATATAAATCATGAAGATGAAAAGATTTCAAATTAAAAACTACTGTCAAACACCTCTCAGTGGCTTTACATAAATCTAAGCAGAAAACGATGATCCTTACCTGTGCTGTCAACTGTTCTGGCGGCTCACTGGCCAGCCCCTGGCCGCGGGTAGCTATGGTCATGCTGCGCCCCGCTAATGCAGGCCGCCTTGCCTTTTGCTCTGTACTACACAGCACACACCACACTCACACATAGATGTTTTGGTTCTGTTCAAATGTCTTGTCACCGGCTTTTTTCACATTATATGTTACTTAAAAAGAAGAAACACAGACTATTTTTTAAAAAATTGTTTTAAACTACTACACTATGGGATTTGTTGTAGGCTACGAACATGGCATAAAGGATTAATACAAAAAAATGCCCTTCTTTTTGATTATAGATAATATACGAAACGATCAAACTACAATATCGAACAAGAATTACATTCTGAGTCAAAATACAATTTCGAACGGTCCGAAATCCATAAAAACGACGAGAATCAAATCGTTAATTGATAACAACGTTCTCCAAGTGTCAAATACGTCAATATCGTCGGTACGAGCTGTGTGACTTTCAAGACACGACACGATGTCACGTATTCGAGAGAATATGCATTTAAATAGATACGTTCGTCAAAATTAAAAAAAAATCTCACGAGCTAAGTAAGGTTAGTTAATAGTACAATTAAGTTGAATGGGCATTTGCAAAAAAATATCGTTTCGACGATAAAGATATCGCCGGAAAATCGCACGCGGACACCGATATTTTCAACGAGGCGTGTTTCCAATCACATATTTTTACGAACCGTCGTATATTTCGACACAGAACTGAAACGTCAATACAGCTTATCCTGCAAAAGGAAGGGCGCACTTGCTTACCTATTAACACAGGTCACTTATACGCACGGGGGCCCGTTCTAAATCAGTCGCACGTTTCCCCGAATTAAAATCACTATTGTAATAAATACGTACGAATGTATACGATAAAAGAAAATGTCAGGAGAGTTTAAAATTTTTTTGACAAATTTTCTGATTCATCAGCCGGCCACTGACAAGATGGCGACTCTGTTGTGTGTGAATGAAGATAAATATATTTGCCTATGTGTGTATGCATGAATGTATGTATGTATGTATATGATATATATATATATATATATATATATATATATATATATATATATATATATATATATATATATATATATTTATATATGTACATAAATACATAAATGTATATTTATTTGCATGCGTGCATAAAAATTTAGAAAACAAAATTTCTAATCGAATTAATCATTGTCATCGGAGATGTCAAATCAGCGTTAATCGTACACTTTTTTGCAAACACTTTAAATTGTTCTGTCGATGTTAATTGGAACAATGAGCGTTTCTTAATTACGATTTAGGACTTATTTCATCGGGGCTATTGTTAGGACTGACGATGTCGACGCTGTTTTCAAATAAACATACGTTTTAAATATAGACACGGCTGGAAAAAAGTTCTGACGGAAAAAAACATACATTTCTGGCAGATTTTCAGCATTGTTAATACGTAGTTGTACTTATACGATACGGAACCGTTCATTATATAAATAGCGGCTGATTCAAATCGGACACGTCGATGGAATATTTAGGATTTGATTTGACCGTATTTGAAACTCTAGAACTTTTTACGTTTTTAATTAAAACTACCGCTTTAAAATACTTGGCCCTGCTTGTGCCAACCTACGAAGATGCCGTAACAGTTTGTCGAATGATTTTTCGCGATCATAACGTCGTCCCAACATGGCGAGTTTCGTCTAGAACTATGGTTTGCAATATAACAAACAGTACATTTCCGCACTAACATAGCATAAAAATATGTTTTTGTACTATATATAATCTAAAAATACATTTAATTTATTCAACTATTATGAACAGATTAAAAAAAAACAAAAAAAATATTCACATCATACTACTAATTTATTATTATGATTAAAAACAAAAATATGGACTTCTGTAAATTCTGGGTTTAAGTTCACTAACAATAAATTTTCAATGTATGACTTTATTATTTTGCTGAAAATACTCAATACACTTGTTTTTCTTTACAATTCAAACATAAAGATTAATTTTATTACATTTATATACATTAGGGTATCTTTCTTTGATTTATTAATAACCATTCATAATAATCATTTAACTGTACTAAGTAGATTCAGATTAAAGAAACTGTTTGTTTAGAAAAATATATATATATATATATATATATATAATCTAAAATTGTATTTAAATTATTTTGAGATATTGTTTGTTTTGATTTTTTTATTTGACAGAAAATATTGAAAATAAATGTTACATTATATCAAACTTTTTTTGTAAAAGAACAAACAAAATCTGTAAAGACAAATTTTTGTTTGAAAAAAATACCATTGTGCCTGTTTAAATTTTTAAACAAACCTGCCTTGCTCCAAATTGACCTTTTCTGGGTTACGATTATTTTAAATTACAATTTTTTCAAACAATACATCGATTTTTTTTCTTGTTTTTTTCAAATATATTTCTTACAAAATAATATTGTTTTCAATGAAAAATATATTCTGAACTATTTATTTACAATAAACAGCAGTTCACAAAATTTCTTTAATATAACAGAAAATGTGTAACTAAAACCAGTAAAAAAGATTTCCTGTATTGATAAACAAAAAAAAATATTCTTGTTATAAAATATAAAACTTAAATCCATTATTCCTTTTTTCTCGGCATTAGAAATAAAAATAATGTTACACACTCGATCATAAAGTCAGTTCTTTCAATTCTTTGATGAGATCGGTTTCGGTTTTTATTTTTGATATTTGATTTATTTGCATTGTTTTCCCGCTCGCCTGTTCTTCTTTTAGTTTAATTATAGCATCTAATTTCTGTAACCAAAAGATAATAAAAGTGTATAATGAAAAAATGTCAATTTACCATACTTGTGTACCTTTTTGATGTTTTTTATCTTTTTATCTTTTTCTGGATCTCCTGTAAGACTGATGACTGTTTTTGATTCTTGCTTGTTGCTGTTGTTTATACTTACAGAGGAAGTATTCGTCGGACTGTTACTCTCGGCCTGTTTCCGATTTTTCTGCGCTTCACGTTGTTTTTTCGGTTTGTTGGCCGTTTTTGAAGTCGCTGTACGTAGACGGACGATTAGATATAAGTTACGAAATTAAAACCCGATACGGAAGCGTACTCACACACTCCTACTATCTTTTTATGTGAAGGCGTATCTTCATCGTCGTGCAATTTGAAATTCGTTTCGCGTCCTCTCGCACTCGGCGGTCGGTACGCTTGTTTTGACGCTTGAGGTGCACTCGGCCGAATACCTTCGACGGGTTTGTAACTGATGGCGTTCTCTTGGAATGCATCCTGCGGGTATTTCTGCCAACAGATTTCGTACAGCTCCTCTTGCATGTTCCAAGGTCGTTCGTATAACAGCGTACCGGTATAATGCCAGATCTTGTACCTGTAAAAAGCAACGTTTCAAGTAACGTTTTCATACGCGTATCGCGAGCGACTATCGTAGAACATAAATACGATTACCCGTTTCCGATGCGTAAACGAGGAGCCGTAGTGGCCGTAGCGAAGTGGACGCCGTCCGGAGCCCACGCGAGTTGAGTCGTATCGGCCGCCTCACACCGCCCGATCATTTTTAGTTTAGTAAGATCCCAGAGAGTTATCTGACCTCTGAGATTTCCGAAACCACCCAACAGGAGAAGTGAACACATTCGTCAAGGATTTTTAACAAAGAGAAACCTTAACACAAATGAATTATCACCCCCGACATCACAACATGTTATAAAATGTTCAATTACTGCTTATTAATCACTTTGTTATTTACAGTAATGGGTTAATATGCATTTCTATGTTGATGCCATCATCATCAGAGCCATTTTTGTTACGAAATCTAGATTAATTGTTTAAATCTACTTATAAACTATATTGTTTTTCCATATTTTCTCAATTCATTTCAAATCGGTCATTGACTTTCTATTTGTTTTATCAACAATCAACAATATTTGAAATTTTAATAGTTTTCAAGGGTCTGATTGAGATGGATTGAATATCCATATATGTTAGTTTTATGTTCCTTATTTTCATGTTAGACTAGTGTGTTCTTACTGTATTATATATAAACACATCCACATGCATTTTTATACATACATACTTATATATATATATATATATATATATAAACATCTATACATATATACACATCCATGTATGCACATATACATATATATCTACCTTTACAACTAGCACATATATATATATATATATATATATATATATATATATATATATATACATATATAAAACATACAATGATTTATGTATAAATATGAAAGTTTATATGTATGAATATGTGTATAATACAATACAAAGTATAACAAATAAGAAAGTCAACCGACAGTTGGAGATTGATTAAAAAAAGATGGAAAAACACAATATAGTTTATAAGTAGATTTACACAATTAATCTGGATTTCATAACAAAAATGGCTCTGATGATGATTGCATCAACATTGAAATGCATATTAACCCATTGCTGTAAATTACAAAATAAACAGTAATTATTGAACACTTTATAACATATTATAGTGTTGGGGTAATAATTCATTTGTTATAGTAAATTTGCCACAGTTCCAAAAGAAACAGTAAAAAAAACTTTGCCAATTTTTAATTAAAAATTTCAGTGCAAAAAAGTATTTAATTTTTACTTCAAAAAAGTTTAAAAGGATATTATTTCCATGCCGGTTAAAATAAATTGAATTCTGAGGGCCTGTGCCAAGCTCAAAAACCGGTTCACATTTTAAATTGAACAGAGTTGCTTTTGCTGGCATAAAACCATACACTACACAGAATTCAGTACTTTTTGGTGACCATTCCACACTATATATAGGGCCTTCTTTACCTGGAATAACAAAATATTTTATAACTTATTACAAGCATACATATAAACACGAACAACATACTAAGTATCACCAGAGCTGTATCTCCTCTCGTATTCATATAATGTAATGTTTGTTTCCCGTAGTAAGATGCTCCTGTTTTGTCAACCTCTGTACTAGTCATCAACAATACACTATTACATTTGGCATTCCAAAAACAATTGACTTTATCGACCTGGTTTCAAAAACAAAATCAGCATGATAAACAACCAGTACGACATCTTGCTGAAATTACCTGGAAGAACGTTTTGCTTCCGACGGCCTGACTGATCTCAAACTTCGGATATTGAAACATCCGGCCGAACGACGGCTGACCCGGTTTTCCGGGCATGTTGCAGACTATGAAATACGGCGGGAGGCTCGGAGCTAGGCTGAACGAAGCGATTTTACTGCACGAAATCCGGTTCACCTTGCAGTCAAAGTTCGCATTCTCATAGAACACGACATCGTTGTTTAGTTTTCGCGCACACAGTTTTTCATCCAACGACCAGTTCAGTTCCCTGAAAAACACGTCGACCTTTAAGTACACAGACACGGAATCACTCGGTCCGATAGGCGTACCATTCAGTCTGTTTCTTCTGTACGAACTCCTTGACGAGTTCACCGTTTTCCGACTTGAAGATATGTAAATTAGGATTTTCTTGAGAGTTCGATGAAGAAAACGGTTCCCAAGACGATAAGTACGTGCCTCGCGGCGAGAACTCCAGACAGCACACTTTAGGTCTCGGGATTTCAGCGGTGAGCGACCAATTCTTACAGGATACGATTTTGACTCTGATGAAAAAAGTTTCGACGTCGGTCGCGGTCAGAAAAAGAGCGCCCATAAGTCAGTACTTACGAAACTCCGTTCGCCCAAGCAAAATAGCTGCCTTCAGGACTGAACAACATCGTCCGGCATATTTTACTCACATCTTTGCTGAACTGCGATACCGTTTCATAAGTAGGTGGACCATAACTTAAATGTACTCCTGTCGAACCGCGTACTGCAAAAAAATTCCCACCTCTCCCTCTTATTTATCATAAAAAATGTGACTATCCAAGAGCACATCATGTTTACTATAACCTTATTCATTTTATAGATTAGGAATACCGGTCAATACATAAACAAAAGTTATAAAATTGTAATATGGTATACGTATAACTCTAATACCTATCACAGGTAGACAATATTAATATTAAAAACGATTTAAAACCGATAATTACCAGCAATAGCAGGAACTGGCGACGACATGGTGTGGCGATGACTTCTGACTAATTAAAAATCGTACATAAAGACGTGAATGACATAAAAGATAATTAAAACATGTTTCGAACTGCAGTCGTATCAAATTCTAATGTCTACATATAAATAAAAATATACATATGTTCACAATTCAGTTAAATTTACTAATGTCAAAAAATAATGTACATACATGTATCTACTACAGTATATGTGTCACAATTCATACATGCATATATATATATATATATATATATATATATATATATATATATATATATATATATATACTTACGCACACACACATACATATAAATAAAATCTTTGTATGTGTATTATTATATATATATATATATATATATATATATATATATATATATATATATATATATATATATAAATTATGTTAATAAACCTCTTTTTATCCACTGCTATTGTAGATAAAGGTCTTTCCTCAATTTTCCACTTCGACTATCTAACGTCCCTTTCTTCCAGTCAATCCCTACGAATTTTCTTACATCTTTATCGTATCTATCCATAGGTCTTTTCCTGAGCCTTCCTATAAACCTAAGCTCACAATCAATAACTTCCCTTATCCATCAGCGATCCTCTTTTTTGCTACATTATAATCATCCTATTTCCATTACAAATTTTTTACTTTTACTAGAATATCTATGTTTTCTTTCTGTTCCATTCAATTCCCTTTCTATCATTTCGTGTTATTCCTAACACACCTTTTTCTATGTTTCTTTGTGTTTTCCGGAGCCACTGAATTATTTTAGCATTCAATGTCTAAGTTCCATTGTTATAGGGAAGAATAGGTGGGGTGTAGTGATCAAAAACTTTTCTTTTTAAATATAGAAGAATATCCAATTTATAATATATGAATTATATATACAATATAATGTATAAATAAATATATTAAAAAATATTTTTTATAGTTCATGGATGAAAGCATCTTTTAAAACTTTCTAATTCCAATAATCCAACGACTTTTTTTTCATTTTAAACCGACAATTTTTTTCATGTTTCTATCTATAATTCTTCTATGTCCCTTCCTAAATCTTCATATATTTACACACACACATACATACATATATATATATATATATATATATATATATATATATATATATATATATATATATATATATATATATATATATATATATATATATATATATAGGCCGCCCCTTCCATATGTGCAATGCACACGGGCGGCCGAGCTTTAGGGGCGGCCGATTCCAAGAAAAACACTCGGTTATCTTTAATTTTAGATATGTGAAACAACACATTCTTTAAATTTGTCTAGTCACATCAGCCCTTATGTAATATTTTGACCTGTTCGGCGTTACTTGATTATAGCATTTAACTACATATTACTGAGAGACCATTTTCGAATACAAACACATATTATCACTCGAAGATGTAACGACCTGAATGGTCAGTTGTTTAGAGTTTTTACTTCATTGAAGTAGTTACTCTAGATGCGCAAATACCGGGTTAAACCATCTAATTAATAACTAATAATAACCTAGTTAATAACTAGGTTAACCACACCTAATTTTCAAAAATTCACTCTTTATTTTCAAAAAAACACCCCTAAATTTTAAAAAACAGCCCCTAATTAAAAAATAACACTCCTAATTTTCAAAAAAACATCTCTATTTTCAAAAAAAACACCTCTTTCCAAAATTTAGATTTTTGGAATTTTTTAAAATTTGATTTTGTCTAAATTGTGTGTGTGGGGGGGGGAGGAGGGGCGGTGTGTTATGTGTGTGGAGAGTATGTGTGGTGTTTGTTGTTTATCTCTCCGTACTTTACATATACTGACAAATCTTACAACTATTGATAAATACTTAAAATTTCAAACAAAATTTTTGAAGCTTCCAAAATCACACTTGAAAAGAGACTGAGACAAAATGTATGAAATGTTTGTGGCTATTCACGTCGTTAAATTCTACAAGCACATTTGTCGCGAACAGTTTCCAATTCTGCGAATAATTGAAATAAAATAACTGTATCACTTAATGAGAAATATTTCATGATTCATACTTGGAGGAAGATTGAAGAATTTAGAAGAAAATGGATTTAACACTGATATACATTTTGATCATTTATTTATAATAATAAGAATATAGGACGGTCATTGCCGTCATTTGCACCTACAATCACGAGCATTGGACGGCTATAGACGGCATTTACGTCAACGTGTTAAAGAAATTAAGCTTCCACACAGCAATGGGCTGATATAGATTGATATGAATTTCTTTCTATGCTCGTCAAACTGTTCGATTTATTGTACATAGCCAAAACTGAGACTACACTTTCAATTCGAACTTTTCGATAAATGTTCAAGTATCGGTTCGTTCCAATCGAATTCAAATTCCTATATAAAATATGTTCACAAAAGAAAATCGAAACAATCGTCGTGCATTCACGAATATAGAATCGCCATTGTTCAATCAATTCGATGACATCCGACTAATTGTTATCAATCATAACTGATATCGCGATACTTGTTCGTTTCGAACGAACATAGATTTGGCGAATCAGTCATTGTTGTTCGAACGATAGCGTTGTACAACACTCGACCGATTTCTCTATTCAATCAATGCTGGTTGTTTATCGTGCGTGTTTTTTAATCGATAAAACTTTACGATCGATCAACATTAATAACAATGAAAATAAACGAAATAACGAACGATTGAAAATAACAAACGTATTGACTTTCGTATCCGATGTTCTGTGATAATAAAATGACTAAGTCGGCAGTGTTAGTTCTTTTCTGTGCAGTTTTTCATTATGCAGGTATAGTAATTTTCACATGCATTTTTTTTATTTTCTACTTTTTATTTATCTATTTAATTACCTATCTACATATATATATATATATATATATATATATATATATATATATATTTATATATATACTCATTCATGGGCATAAACTGTGTTATCATATTTCTACTTATCTATTTTTTCTTTAAGTAAACCGGCTAGTCTCATTCATTTACCGGTTATGATATAAACTTTGTAAAATTTTGACGAGTTAAAAGAAATCATATTCAAAATTATCAATAATAAAAATATATTTTTTTAAAACGCGATATATATTAGTAACTTTGTACGAATATCGATGGATCAAAAGAAAAAAAAACTAATACATTTTATACATTACTGAAGAACGAACTCATATATGTATAAGGCGTGGTGTTAAAAAATATATGATTTATGTTTTTTCCAATTTATTAACACGTTGACGTAAATGCCGTCTATAGCCGTCCAATGCTCGTGATTGTAGGTGTAAATGACGCCCATGGCCGTCCTATATTCTTAGTATTATAAATAAATGATTAAAATTTATATCAGTGTTAAATCCATTTCCTTCTAAATTCTTCAATCTTCTTCTAAGAATGGATGATGAAATATTTTTCATTAAGTGATACAGTCATTTTATTTCAATTATTCCCAGAATTGGAAATTGGTATTCGTAGAATTTAATGACGTGCATAGCCGCAAACATTTCATACATTTTGTCTCAGTCTCTTTTCAAGTGTGATTTTGGAAGCTTCAAAAATTTTGTTTGAAATTATTACTGGAAAATTTTTATAACATTTGCTATTCCTCTTTTTTCGTTACAAATGTTTTTTAAAATTGAATTTTGTATCTCTAAATGGATTTTTGAATTTTCTTGAATTTTTTAATTTTGTATTAAAGAAAAATCTAGTTATATGTTTATAAAAATATATTTTTTCCTTTTTACTAAATTATTCTCAAAAAATATCGTTATAGTCTGTACAGCTAGCAAAACTTCTACAGCTGTCTTTTGTGTATCAGAGAAATCGAGCTGTTAAAAACAAATGACGGCTATAGACGTCCACCATTTTTAAGGAAAATTTGTTAGAAAATATAATAATTTTATTCTGTAAGTATGAAATCTTGATCGAATTCCCCAAAAATCAACTAATTAAAAAAAAATTGGTTTTGTCGTCCATCACCGATTTCAAAGTGAGCGTTAATTGAAGTATAAATTAATTGAATTGTTTCATCGACATGATTATTTTCAAGATGTCGATATGAATCGAAATCGGTTTAAGAAAAAACCTTTAACACGTTCCCTGCCAGGCTGCTTATGATTAAATGCCATTTCCATGCCACGTGTACCGAAAACGGTACACGTTAACAAGTTTGATAAATCTACAAAAAAATCCTTTCCTCTTATGTTTATGAGAGAAAATATATATTTTCGAAATTATAAATATCCAAACAACAAAATGCGCTATATAACAATAAATAAATTTATTTCATATCGAAAACGTATAAGAATAATTAAATAAAATTTAATTAAAGCGGAATCCATATAAAGGTATGTATACAAGTGAATGCAATGTAATTGTCTTACCTTTTACTAATATTTTTTTGAAGTGATGAATTGTGTTAAAACAAGGGAGGCATAAATATGGTTTATTGGGACAATCGTCACAAAATGTTGGTCACCCTCTTTGTAGTATTTCGCTCAATCTGACTATTAAAATTTTTCACAGCGTTTTTATAGCATGAAATGCAACAATCACTTTTTAAATTAAAACTGTGAAGCAAAGAACTAACGAAGAAAATATTTACTGAAAACTAATCACCACGCCGTGTGTACCATTATCGGTACACGGCCCAAATAGTGTTGTAAACATCATTACATAGCATAAAATAGTGATAACAACAATTATTTTTTAGATTCTTATCTCTTAATAAAAAAATTCAGTTTGGCGTAGAAATGAATTTTCGTGTGTACTTAAAATGGTACACGTGGCAGGGAACGTGTTAAATTACATATTATAAAAATGGCCACATGGACATCGATTTGAAATGAATGAAAGTATAATAAATTGTACTGATAATTAATATCGAATAACTTGGTTCGAAATGTGTTTCATACGTGTCTCGACCAATTATTTATTTAAAAAAGTACATTCGATGTATCAACAAAATGCGTGAGATGTTAATGACATGAGAAGATAACAAAAGTTTATTGGGTCTTGAACGAACGGCACGTATTTTTATAAGAAGTGTAAAAAAAAGATTGCGGTCCTGTATAACCAGTTGGAAAAATCACGGATACTTGAGATTTCATTAGCGATACAGTTGCGATTCTATTGTGAAAATACGGTATAGTTTGTACGAGATAAACGATTAAAAACATGTCGAGTACATTTTTACGAATATAATAGAGGGACGCATAAACGAAAACGAAGATATGAATCAATGTACGAGATTTTTATATTATTTACAGTCGAGTATTTGAAGAAAAACACTTTTTAATTATTTTATGAAAAGATTTCTACGTCACAATCCTGATTACAAAATTCATGAAATATTTTATATATATAGGTATATAAATATAAATAAGTAGTTTCCAATTAACAAATATTTAATCTAGCAAAATTGATCAGTATCATCCACTTAGGAAATATACATTGAAGATATGGCTTTTTAAAATATAAAAATATGAGATTAAAACTGATTTTTTAAAAATAATATTCAATAATCAAATTACCGGTTAATATGCGGATTTATATTAAAAATAATACTGGATCAAGTATGACAGTTATGTGTGTGTGTGAGAGAGAGAAAGAAGAACGAGTATGTTGGATGAGAGATAAAGATAGACAGTGATATTGTGACTGTTTTTAATATCAACAATCAGATTGTACGAGTGTTTATTGTCGTTTACAATTGATATTTTAAATATTTTCGTTTCGTAGATGCGTGGCCGGTGGTGTTCACCAGCTTAGAGAACAACTGTACGCGAGGGTCGAACAGCGGACCCAACAGCGAATTCCCGGAAGATATCTTCACGCAATCGCAACGATTGAAAGGAGCTATATTGTTGCATATTCTGTGCGGAATATATTGTTTTACACTCCTCGCAGTCGTTTGCAACGATTACTTTCTACCGTCCGTCGAACTGATCATACGTTTCTTCGGCGTACCAGAGGTTCGTATCATCATTATCCTTAATTGTGACATGTGACGTATGAACGTCCTCGTGTGTTCTTCAGGATGTCGGCGCGGCGACGTTCATGGCGATGGCGACGTCGGCGCCGGAATTATGCGTCAACGTGATCGGTACGTTCATCAGCAAATCGGATATCGGTCTCGGTACGATCATCGGCTCGTCGATGTTCAACACGCTCGGTGTAGCCGCACTCGGCGGCCTCGCTGCTTCGAAGCCGTTGAAACTCGCATGGATGCCATTGACTCGCGATAGCATCGTCTACAGCATCGCGATTTGCATACTCGTCGGATTAACATGGGACGGTGTCATACGATGGTACGAAGCCGGCATTCTGCTTCTACTCTACATCCTCTATTTCATTTTCATTTTTTCGAGCGCGAGGTTAATGAAATTATTCAAAAACTCTTGCCAGTGTTTTAATAAAATAGGTAAACGACACGATTTCGAATCACGAACGACGGTTTCGAGGCGTTGATCCGTCTCTGTTGATTCCAGGAGCGCCCAAACTCAACCGCGAGGAGAGTATCACGAGTCTGAAGTATACAAGACAAGTGGAGTTTGATTTCATGGACTATGGCATGTTCAATTATCTCGTGGTCGAATACGATGCGGATAGGAAACGATCGACGATCCTCATTCACAAGAAACGCGACTCTGACGGGAACATGTCTGTCATTGAGGAGGTCATACCAGAAGGTAATGGAGTTTCGATTTGTCGATTTGAATGTGCATAGAATGGCCGAGATCTTGTCTTCCTTTTTGCGATAATTGAAATATCTTTTACGCTCTTATCTCTTTGAGTACAATAGAAAAATATGCATAATGGAATTGATAAATATGCACTGTACTTTAAATAATTATATATATATATATATATATATATATATATATATATATATATATATAATTACTTTGATGAACAATCAATTATCGAATAATAATTTTTTTACCGAATAATACATTTAAAAAAAAACACTCGAAATCGTGAAAGACATGTGACATGATTTCAATAAAAAATGCCAGATTAAAAAAACGAAATTTTGAAAACATATCAATTTGTATAGATAAAACTATAGATATATTAGATAAAATTAATGTATTTTAAATATACACTATTTTTAAATTCGCAGAAACACTAAAACAATGTTTTCATCTTCGTTGATTATACAGGAATACCTCGCATAGTGCGGCTTCGATTAATACGGTTTCACTATAGTACGGTTTGAAATTTCCAAAAAAAAATTATACGCATACGCAGCTCTAGTTTTGTGGTCTTTTTTATTCTTTTATTAGTTTTCGATTTGTAACTTTAGAGTAAAGTCGATTTTTTGATAATTAAATTTTAATTGAAAATGTATTTAAAATGAATGTATAAACCCCTGAATTTGTTTTGTTGATACATACAAACATTTGAATATATTATCCTTGTTTTATTTACTGAAAAACAGGAAAAAAATATTTGGAACCAATTAACGTTTTTTGTATTTAGTTAATGTTTCAATTAGTCCGGAAAATCAGTGGAACCGATTAGCCGCACTATGTGAGGTATTCCTGTATTTTTATTCCCATTATTCTTATTTACATCTTATTACAGATTAATAACGATATTTTATTATAGATTTTCTTGAAATTTCATTATGTATATAAATACATACATGGACTCTATGTATAGGGTCATCTAAATGTGATGCCTAGATTGATGTTTTATTAAAAAAAACATGTGTATAGTTTCTTTTTATTAAGATAAAAATCTAGGCATCACATCTGGATGATTCTATATAAAAGGTTCAGTTCCAAATCATACAAATAGATTTAAAAAAATCAGAAATGATGTTTCATCAAGAATCAATAAATTGTAAGCTAGAACGTTTTATCTCTTTGCAGAAGAACATATCGGCTTATTCAAGCCGCCGAAAAACAGCAACTTCTTGCGAGCGTGGTTCTTCTTTACGTGGCCGTTACGGCTCGTGTTGTTCTTGACGTTGCCCGACTGTCGACGGCGTCCGAAATGGTTCCCGTTGACGTTCATCATGTGCATCGTCTGGATAGGCGCGAACTCTTACATAGTCACGTGGATGATCGATGTGATCGGATACACTTTCTCAGTACCCGATTCCGTTATGGGTATGACGTTTTTGGCGGCCGGTGGATGTTTACCCGAAGCTATTTCGATAGTGATAATGTCACGTAAAGGTTCGTAGTTACATATATATATTCTGGATTAGGGAAAAAGTTATTTTACAAATTGAACCAAAACTTGAACATTTTTTTCAATTGCTTATAAATCGTTTATTAAACCAAATATGTGCCATTCTGATCTATGACCTTCATATTATTCCATTGATGTAGAACTTCTGCGGTTTCTGGTTAAAAACACAAACACGAGTGATTTTTGCAGGTTTCTATTAAAATCAAATTTACTCCATTAAGAGAGTTCTGCAATGACCGAAACAATGGTAGTCAAATAGTGCAAGATCAGGACTAAATGGTACATTCATCAAAACTTGCCAACCAAGCTCTTTTAGTTTTTATCAAATCTTCAAAGACTTGTGTCATCTGGCGTTGTTATGATGACAGATAACGCTTTTTCTTTTCGTTAATTCCTGTATAAATCACTTCAATTGCATTACGTGTTGATAGTAGAGATCAGAATCAATTGTTTTTCCTAGCAGCAAGATCTTACAGTGGACAACTCTCTTTCAATTCCACCAGACATACAGCTGCAGAATCTTCTTTGACGTCAATTCGAGTTTTGCAATCGTTTGTGGTGCTTCATCTCGCTTTAACCACGATCTTTTCTAATATTATTGTTGTACGTTATCTACTTTTAATCACCTATTATCAATCTTTTCAAAAATGACTCGATTTCGTTTCGATTGAATAGTAATTCGCAAATACGAATTTGGTCCATTAATTTTTTTACCGTCAAATCGTGTAGCACCCAAAACGGTTTCATGATTAATATTTAACTCCATAAATATGTCGATTTTCTTTAATTTTTTGCAAGATTTCATCGACATTTAAATTCAGAACGAGATGCATCTTTCATTTCGAAATTTTCATCTGGAAATTGACAAATCCAATTCTCTGCTGTTAGTCCAGTTAGATCATCTTCTCATAAACACACCATTTTTTATGGGCTTGTGCAGCTGTTTTCCCTTTTTATAATAAAAAAGTAAAATGTGTCGAAAATGTTCTTGATTTTCACTCATCTTCAATATTAATAACTTTTCATTGAATGCACCAATTTCGTTTGAATCTATTTTAAAATATTTTGTGAAATGTCACCTTTCAAACGATATATAACACTAATATATCACAAAATGGCGCTTTGTCAAAATCAACCAAACCTCCATCTATTAATAAATAGTAAAAATATTTTTTCTCTAACCTCATATGTAACCTTATGTATGTATGTAATTAATTGGCAGGTAACGGCAGCATGGGCGTATCGAACTCCCTCGGCGCGAACACGATCGACATCCTCCTGTGTCTCGGTCTTCCATGGTTCATCAAGACCGTGATGCACGGCATCAACAGCAATTCGGAACTTGTGATCAAATCTGACGGGATCGAGTACATCATTCTCGGTCTCGTCGTCGCCGTCGCGAGCATGTACACGATCATCGCGCTCAACGGATATAACCTATCGCGTCGGATAGGCGTAGTGCTCGTCTTCGTCTACGTGCTATTCCTCACCATCGCCATCTTGCTCGAGACCGACGTAATCTTCGCGGCCGACAATTCAACATGTTGATTGTCTAACCGGCCGAAATAAATGTGACGCCGGTACTGGAAACCTTCAATACTCATCGGACATTCTTAACGTTTCGTATCAATTTCAGAGTTTTTATTCGACCGAAGAAATAAATAAACTAGTTATATTATTTCTCTCACTTTTTTTTAAAAAAAAGAAAATAAATACAAATGGACATTATTGTATGTGGCCATGCTATCTGTCTAGTGTAAAGTGCATTGATTTCGATGTAACATATATTTGAGTATTATTTATTATATTTAATAATATAAAATATATATATAGACTTCTTTTTAAAAATATTGCTCCAATGATATCAATGGTCATTATTATATTATTATATTACTTGTATTTTATTATTTTTTTACTGCTGCTATAAAAAAATGAATTTTATATATATATTTATATACACTGAAGTGTAAAAGTATTCGCCATATGGGTGACATAAGCAATTTATTAATATAATTCAATAAATCCGTTAAATTCAAAATTTTATATAATTTTTTTTCTGATGAATGTTATATTTATTATCAATTAAATATTTGTTGTTTCATTCAACGATTTTATTGAATTATATCAATAAATTGCTTATGTTACCCATGTGGCGAATACTTTTGTGTGTCAGTGTATATATGAATATGACGTTTTTAATAAATACATGTTAAAAATGCTATTTGATGTTTGTAGTCTAATAATACTAAATATTATTATCCATTAAATCAATATCTTATCACTACAGTCATATTCTCCTGTCTGATGTTATTCATTTTATTGGATAAGCAAATAAGTAATTGCTGTTTTCACTAATATATGTTTTAAGTATCATAGAATGTATTTAATCTTATTTCAAACTGCGAATTCGTTATGTGACAGGCAGTTCAAATTGTATTTACAAAGAAATTCTGGGTGATTTGGTTAAACATTGCTTGTTTGGCATCATGTTGAAGATGGAAAATCAAAACGGGAAATTTCCTCATATTTTTCTTTATTATTTCCATTAAGGAAAAATGCAATGTAAGTTCATAGAGAGTTATATGTTGTGTATGGTGGTGATGTTTTAAAATTATGGCAGTGTTAGAACTGGGTTGCTAAATTTTGTTCTGGTGATTTTTTACTTAAAGATGAATATAGTTCTGGTCGTCCATTTGAAGTTGGCGACAAAATCAAAGCAAAACCGTCATACCGCGACTTGAGAGATTGTAGTAAGTTAAACAGCGTTGAAAATCATTTAAAAAAAACTTGGTTGTATTTAGGTATCATATGAACTTAAAGAAATTTATTTCATCGAGCGCGTAAATGTCTGCGATTCATTCATGTAACGTTAAGAATGATTGATAACAGACGAAAAAAAATGTATTGTAGCACATCAAAAGCAGATATTCATCAAAAGAAGATTTTGTTATTAGTTTGATGGAATTATAAAGGAATTTGATTTTTTGTATTTCTTTCAAGGAACCAAACGATCGATACGGATGTGTACTGTTGACAGTTAATCAAATTGAATGATGCATTGCAACTGAAACGTCCAGAATTAGTAATCGTAAAGATTCAAGAACACATATACGAGGTGTGATCAAAAAGTAAGGTGAATTTTGAAATTTAGCGGGCTACATTCGTTCGATCTTCGATTTTTTTATTTGGTTATGTTGGTACACTCGTCTCGAATATATGTTCCAAATTTCAGCTATGTAGCATGTTTAGTTTGTTGGTGAGAGGCATAAAAGTTAGAAGTGTTTTGCAGGCTCCACGATTTTCCGCTGTCGAAAATCATGGATCAAAGAGTTTGCATTAAATTTTGTGTGAAAAATGGAATCAAGTGCTCAAAAACACACTTGAAATGTTGAAAGTGGCATACGATGAGTCTACTTTAAGCCAAAAAAATGTTTACAAGTGGTATAAACTCTTCCAAGAAGGCCGAGAAGACACCAACGACGAACCTCGTTCTGGACGCCCCAGCACGTCAACAACTGATGAGAACGTTGAAGAAGTGAAGAAAATAGTGTTGGGGAATCGTCGAATTACCATTAGAGAAATTGATGATGATATTGGCATCTCGTTTGGTTCGTGCCAATCAATTTTAACGGGTGTTTTAGACATGAGACGTGTGTCAACGAAGTTTGTTCCAAAATTGCTCAATTTCGACCAAAAGAACCGTCGCATGAGCATCGCCCAAGAGCTATTGAATGACGTCAACGACGACTCAGATTTACTCGACAGGGTCATAACAGGTGACGAAACATGGGTATACGGTTATGACGTCGAAACTAAGACTCAATCGTCCCAGTGGAGGCATTCCGGATCACCAAGACCAAAAAAACACGCCAAGTTCGATCAAATGTGAAGGTTTTGCTTACAGTTTTCTTTGATTGCTGGGGCGTGGTGCATCATGAGTTCTTGCCACAGGGTAGAACAGTAAATAAGGAATATTACCTGCAAGTTATGCGCAATTTGCGCGAAGGAATCCGCCAGAAACGTCCGAATTTGTGGAAGAACAAAAATTGGCTTTTGCACCATGATAACGCCCCTGCTCACACATCGTTGTTTTTGCGCGAATTTTTGGCTAAAACCAACACACTAATGATGCCGCAGGCACCGTATTCCCCAGACCTTGCCCCCTGTGACTTCTTCTTGTTCCCGAAACTGAAGAGGCCCATGAAAGGACGGCGTTTTGCAACGATTGAGGAAATAAAGACGGCATCGAAAGAGGAGCTGAACAAGATCACAAAAAATGATTTTTTGAAATGCTTTGAGGATTGGAAAAAGCGTTGGCACAAGTGCATTATATCCGAGGGGGATTACTTTGAAGGGGACAAAATAAAAATTGATAAATAAATATTCTTTGAAAAAAATAAAAATTCACCTTATTTTTTGATCACACCTCGTATCTTTATCCACTCGTTAAAAATTATTGGAGCTTGGTTGAGATGTGATGTCACATCCATCATACTCACCTGATCTTACACCATCAGATTACCATTTATTCCGGATCCTTGTAAAACGCTTGAAGTAGTAAAAGTTTCACTTCAGATCAGGGTATCAAATTGTATTTGGATCAGTTTTTCACTCAGAAAAATTTAATTTTTTGAATGGACTTTCCTTATAGATGACAAAAGATAGTGAAATAAAATGATCAATTGATTATTATATAAAATTATTTCATTGTATGAAAAAATCGTCTTTCATTTACCTAACTTATTTACCAATTCAATATATAAATGATATATTTAAGAGAGACGCCATGGAATTCGATTTGTACGAGAATAACATAGAATATTCACATGTGGAACAACATTAAACAAAACCAAAAATAAACTACAGTCGTAACTAAACTTGTTCTCAAAATATTGTGAAAAATGGAAGATAAAACTTAATATCAAAAAAATTGAAACAATATTATTTACCTGTAGCAGTAGATCCAGATCGAGTGATAAAGAAATAAATGGTGTCAAGATTCTTTGGCAGAAAACAGTTAAATATCGTACTTGGATCAGTTTTTTTCCCAGAAAGATCAAAAGTTTTTTAATCGGGGATTTATGAAAATGTATGAAAGATGACAAAAGGTAGTGGAACAAAATGGTCATTGAATAAAATTATTTCACTCTATGAACAAATCATCGTTTATTTATGAAAAAAAAACGCAATTACTTATTTTCCAATCCAATATTTCCTTTTAGGATTTTAAATCTATTCTTTTTATATAAGTGATTTTCTACAATCCTTCTTACTCATTATTAGTTTCGAAAATATTTTAAGGGGGTATTCTAGTCTAGACGCACGAATTTTAGGTGTTTTTTTCGGGCGCTATAAAAAAAACAAATATTTTTACTATCCATTTTTATCATTTATTTATTGATATTTTAAGAGTATAAAAAAGTATTATTAAAAACAAAAAATTCAAAATTGAAAAAGATACAGGCTAGCAAAGTGGGGGCTCGAAAAAAAGGTGTCTCCTGGTTGACGTGATTCCAATCCTTCCGGTCATGTGAAACAAATTTTTTTTTTGAAATTATTGAAAAAAAGGTTGTAGTAGTATCCCCGCCTAGAGAAATTAAACAAATTTTTTTTTCGCAAAAAACAGTCATTTTTTTTGCTTTATTTTTTTCAACTTTTGGAATTTTTTAAAAGTACTGAAAAACAAAATTTTCAAAAAATTCTTGGTAGGAGCAATCACTGTTATATTGAGAAGCTTTGTACCAAATTTCAAGTAAATCAGTCCATTAGAACTTGAGATATCACGTCAACCGTGTCGAAAAAAGTAGTTTCGAGAAAAACGCGTTTAAAGTTGATTCGTTTCTGCCAGACCGGATTGGTTGGCGCGTCACAAAAATAGCTATAACTCCGAAAATAATTCGAATTTCGAAAAATACTCTTAAGGGCATATTCTTAAAGGTATAAAATTTGAAAATATGCAAAAAAAATAAATCGATTTTTTCGAAATTCTAGACTAGAATATTCTCTTAAAAATCATTGTGTATTATTAGTAATTCTATAAGGTTATTATTTTTTTGGGTCGGACTTATTTTTAATTTAACATTAATGATAACAACTCGTGTTAAATAAACAACAATCAACAAATTAATAATCTAAAGGAACTAATTATCTATTTTATAGGTTTAAAACAAAAATTAAAAAACTAGTAAAATATCTGTTGTATCTTCGTAGCATGTTGACTTAAAATGGTAGATAGTATGTTCAGAATGGTATTGTGATGTAGTGGTTGAGAGTAGTCATACGACCTAAATGTATAGTTTAGGTTAATGAACGATTGTCAAATTAATATAAAAGGACATAAGAAAAACTAATCGTTAAATATATTTCATCTGATCGGTACTACTAATCCGTACATATTTTTATACATATATACATTAAAAATAACTAATGTCAATATTAAATACATTACATGAACATAAAAAAAACAATAACACAACAATGAACTTGAGTAATACATAATAATAATAACATAATACGACCGATAGACAGAGACAGAATCTGGAAAGGAGTTCTGGAATGGATTTGTCGGACGAACGACGTGTGTTAGTATTGACCCCTGTCGCAAGTCGGCAAGTTTACTTGGAAGAATACGTTAAGTTCGATAAGAGACGCGAATGCTAGGAATCCGATATACATCAACAGACACGTGAGACCGATCTTCCAGTCCAGACTGAAAAAACATACAAACGTGTTTTGGTTTCTTTTACATGCAACAAGAGTAATCGATATGTATGTGTGTGTATGGGAAAAAAGTGTTTCGTTCATCGACTTACACGAATCGGTTGCACGCGAAACTCGTGTACAGCAAGACTAGAGTCGAGAAGAGCGAGATGGCCGAATACGCCAGTCCGGACGAATTGATCTGGACGTAGTGTTTGTCGGGCGTCTGTGGCAAGAAAGCGCTCTTGATAAGCCACGGCAGACCGAGGCATAGAAGGATGTCGAACGTGTTCGAACCGATCGAATTGCTCACACCCATCGAACCGAAACCTGTACAATCGGGAAGAAACGTAATTCGTATCGTGCGATGGACTCGATGATCGTTAAACGAAATACCTTGGTTCGTTACGATGACGCTGGACACGGCTTCGGGCACGCTCGTTCCGGCAGCAAGAAATGTCAATCCCATCACAGAGTCGGGAATGTCGATCGTGTCGCCTGTGTCGACGAAAAAAAATTAGTTATTGAATTGAATGGGTATTTCCACACTAGTCAGCATGCATACAGTATTCATGGCCCATTACCGCTCGTTTCACACCCTCTTATCAAAAACTCCCCCACCTAAAAAAAATAGTTTTACGGTAAGAAGGAGTGAGACGAGTGGTAATGGGCCGTGAATACTGTATGCATGCTGACTAGTGTGGAAAGGTCCAATGGAGAAAGTACACGTTATCATCATCATCATCGTTGCATAGCAACATATTATGTTGCATAGCAACGAATTATTGTTGCTACGCAACAATAATAAATAAATAGGTAAAAGTAACAACGGTTGTTATGTTGTTATGATGCAAAAAACGTGTAAACAATGTGATAAATAAAAAATATACGTTAAGAAGTGTGTGTATTACATAGTCAGAGACTTTTGTAAATAATAAATAAAAATTTAAAAAATACAGTTCATTGTATGTCCGTCAATCAATTCCACGACTTGAGGTATTAGGGGACCGGAAAGTAATGTCGTTTTTCTACATTAAATTCAAACAGATAAATTTTTATCAAGTTTTTATTTTTAATCAATAATGTAATCACCCTTGTTATCAACAACATTTTGTCATCTAGTGTGCAAATTTTCAGTTCTGGATCGATAAAAATCAATTAGTTTTTAAGCAAAATATCTGGAGATGGTATTTTGGACATCAACTGAATTTTCAAAATTTTTACCACTTAGAAAATATTATAGCGATCGGAATAAATGGAAATCCGATAGCGCAATATCAGGCGAGTATGGTGGGTAAGGCAATACCTCTCATCCCAATTCATTAATTTTTTCCAGGGTTCGTTTTGCGCAATGCGGTCTTGCATTATTGTGTTGCAGAATAACACCTTTTCTGTTGACAATCTCTGGGCACTTTTCAATTAAAGATCGATTTAGTCGATCCAATTGTTCGCAATAAAGATCTGCATTCACAATTTGTCCAGGTTTCAGCACTTCAAAATGAACGACTCCGCGAATACTCCATCAAACACACAAAAACGCCTTTTTGGGGTGTACACCTGGCTTAGCTCTACTTCGAGGCGATTCATTCGAAGAAAGCCACTGCCTTTTGCGTTTTGGATTATAATAGAGGACCCATTTTTCATCTCCAATGATCGAGCGATCAAAAAACGCTTCTATATTGTGTCGCTAAAGCTATAAGTTGCATGTGGTGGATCGGTTAGCTTTGTTTTCTTCGGACAGATTATACGGGACCCAAACACCTGCTCTGCTTACTTTACCAATCTGCTGCAAATGTTCTTGGATGGTCGACCAAGGTTGATTAAGAGTGTTTGACAGTTCCTCGATTGTCTGACACGGATTTGCTTCCATTTCCGCCCTTAACATGTCATTGTCTAAAGTTGTTGGTCTTCCTGATCGGTACGAGTCGGAAAGATTGAAATTACCGGATTTGAACTTAGAAAACCACCTTTGGCATTTACGAACGTCTAATGCGTTTGGATAAACATCGCAAATGTTTTTGGTAGCAATCGTTGCGTTACTACCCTTGTGAAACTCAAAAAGCATACAATGCCGGATATGTACCTCTTCTGGTATTTGGCTGTGAATTTCGTCATAAATTGCAAAAAAAAATTAAGATTTTATTATTTACGAGTAAACAAGTCACTTTAACCTTAAAATGTCCTTGGCACGACTTTGAAGTACACAATGAGCTGATAAATGACTAACGAATATCGACATGCGCAGAAACGACATTACTTTCCGGTCCCTCTAATAGTTTTGAACATTACAAAAATACAATCATCTACCTACCTAGTACGGTGATCAGCCAAGCAGTCATGTACGACGTCGTCCCGATCCAAAAGATGCACATGAAGAACGTGACGACGACGAGTCGTGGCCTTGCGCGACAATCCGGTATCGTGCAATAAAGAATAAACGAGATCGGCCATGTCAGGTACCAGAATAGACGTCCGCAGAACGATACTGACTTATCGGGGAAGCTCCAGATGTCAACCACTTCATCTAAGAATCGTCGTGTTTAAATTAGCAACAAAGAATGTTAGGTAAAAAATACGACGAAAACTCACCATCGTCTTCCATGTCAGTATGCTGCGACGACGTCGACGCTTTTTCGTCGTTTGCTATAACGGAAATTGATCCGTTGTTGTTGTTCGTACATTTATCTTCTTTGACTAGCAATGGACGGACTTCAGAAATTTCCGTGTACATCGACTTGCCATTAGCGCGTTTGACTGTCTTTTTCACGAAACCGCCGATCTCCTCGTTGAAGTACATCGCTGGAAATGTAATACACGTTTTTTCTTAATATTTATATTTATCGAGTTTATAAGGACGTCTGTCTAAACTTTTATGAATCGATTAGATGTGAAATAGTAAGGATTCGTTTATAATATTTACTCTCATCGATCGTATGTCACCTCTGACGTGACATTACAACTTTGCTCTATCAGTCGTATGTCACGTGCGAGGTGACAGACTGAATATGTAACAACGTCCTCATTGCTGAATGTACACACTCTATATTTTTACAGTTTAATTCTTCCTCGATAGTAGACAACACGTTCTGTCATATTTCAGCAATTATTTTACTTATATTATAATATTTTATTCCTCCAAAAATGAATAAAGAAAACTATAGCAATATGGAAAGAACCAGTGATAGTTGTAGTGGAATATGTGAAAATTTTCAATATTCGGCAAGTGATTTTAATTCTTGTGATGAAGAAGACAGTGATACAAGTGTTATATTTCAGTCAAGGAAAAAAATAATCCCTATTCAATATTCAAGTGAAGAGGAAAGCGAAATGGAAAGAGAAATTGTTCTTGATTGTGAAGAAGATTGGATTGAAGTCGACAGTGATAATGAAGACAATTTAACTTCAAGAATTCCTTTTACAAATATAGGACGCCAAATCAAATATTTTTATGCACAAAATTATCTTTTTATATCAAGTAACTTAGTTACTCTTCTCTTACAATAAGCACTCAAATATATCTCCGACCTAGCGGAAAGTTAAGTACAAAATGCTAACGTCCGATAAGGGTTATGCCATTACTTTTTTTTAAAAAATAAATTTATATTAAATCATTAAAAATGAAATGTCTGATTTCCTAAAGTACTAAGTTTAACAGTGGATATCTTTGACGTTTCACTTTGACAGTTTTTGTATTTTTTTTGTTATTGTTTTTTTATTGTAAAGATACATCCTCATTTTTTCAAACACATGTTTTGGTTCGTGATTATCTTTCGAGTTGTATTTCTTAACATTTTTTTGTTAAATTATAGATATGTAAAAAATTGACATATATATTTTTTAATGAGTTCCATTGTAGGGCCAATATAAAGTAAACAACCCGAAATATTGACGAAACATTTAACGAGGATGTAGTTAATGAATGAACAGTACGTCAATAGTTTGAGAAGTTTCATTCTGGAATTTTAGTCTTGAAAATGAACCACTTGAGTGACCTGAGACCAAGTTGAATAATGATGAGCTGAAAGCTGTAGTAGCAACGAATATATCTCAAACTGCATGTGAATTAGCAATAAGGTTTGAGGTTACTATTCCAACAATATTGGACCATTGAAAACAAATTGACACGGTGAAGAATCCAGTTAGATGAGTCAAACGAGCGTCAGAAGAGAAATCATTTCGAAACTTGCCTTTTTTTGCTCTCACGACATAAAAGTGAATCATTTCTACATCGTGTTGTTAAGTGTGATGAAAATTGGATTCTTTTTAACAATAGGTAGAACGTTTGGAGAAAGATTAAGTGCCGAAATACAGTCTAAAACCGAATATTAATCAAAAAAAGTTAATAGTGTCTGTTTGGTGGTCCAGTGCTGATATTATCTATTACAGATTCAACAAACTTGGTTAATTGATTACAGAGAGGATGTTTATTACAATCAATTGGACGAAATGATGAGAGTTCTTGTGATTAAGGGGGTATTCTAGTCTAGAATTTCGAAAAAATCTATTTTTTGCATATTTTCAAAGTTTAGACCTTTAAGAATATGTTCTTAAGGAGGATTTTTCGAAATTCGAATTATTTTCGGAGTTATAGCTATTTTTGTGACGCGCCAAACAATCCGGTCTGGCTGGAACGAATCAATTTTAAACGCGTTTTTCTCGAAACTACTTTTTTCGACACGGTTGACGTGATATCTCAAGTTCTAATGGCCCGTTTTATTTGAAATTTGGTACAGAGCTTCTCAATATAACAGTGATTGCTCCCGCCTAGGATTTTTTGAAAATTTTGTTTTTTACTATTTTTAAAAAATTTTGAAAGTTGAAAAAAATAAAGCAAAAAAATGACTGTTTTTCACACTACAGCCATTTTGCGATTTTTTTTAATTTCCCTAGACGGGGATACTACTACAACTTTCTTTTTCAATAATTTCAAAAATTTTTTTGTTTCACATGACCGGAAGGGTTGGAACCACGTCAACCAGGAGACACCTTTTTTTTCCGAGCCCCCACTTTGCCAGCCTGTACCTTTTTCAATTTTGAATTTTTTGTTTTTAATAATACGTTTTTATACTCTTAAAATGTCAATAAATAACTGATAAAAAATGGCTAGTAAAAATATTTGTTTTTTTTTATAACGCCCGAAAAAACACCTAAAATGTGTGCGTCTAGACTAGAATACCCCCTTAAGCAGCCGAATTGGTCAATAGAGACAGGTCAATCCTTTTGCAAGACAATACTCGACCACATGTCGCACAAACAAACACTGTTCAAACTAAAAGAGCTATATTTGGAAACTCTATGTCACCTAGTATATTTACCAGACTGTGCACCAACCGACTGTCACTTTTTACAAGAATTGGAGTACTTTTTGTAAAGAAAAATATTCAATTCTCACGACGTTCTCGATTTCATCATCACTTTCTCTCTCTCCAGATTTCTTATAATAAACAAACAACCGTTAAGATGGCAAAACTGTGATTAATTGTACTATTTCTTTAATACACATAAATTGTTACCCCCAACACCACAATATATTATAAAGTGTTTAATAATCACTTACTGTTCACTTTTTTTAGTTATAACAATAGTTGGGTGATACGCATTTCGATGGCGATTCAATCATCGTCAGAGTCTTTTTAATATTAAAAAATGTACTAAGTCTTGTTTGAGATATAATGAACCAAACTTTTGATTCGAAATCGGAAATTGCATATTTAATGACCTAAAACATGGACATATAAAAAAAACAGGAATAACTTTTTTACAAGTAAACCTCGAAGAAATTATTAACAAAAATGTTTTCACATTCGTATCGATTTTTTATAGTGTGTGTGTAAGTTTTACTGAATATACCGAATGTACAATTTTTTAAAAAGATATTTGTTATTTATCAATCAGCTGCAACAGTGGCTTGAGAAGCTTTAAATGTTGTTGTTACAATTTTTATATTAGAACTGATTTTACAGAGTATTTTACTTAACAAAGAAACCTCTGGTTCCGATCATTAAGTTTACTTCAAAATTGATAATGGATTAAGTTACATTTTTATAGTTTTATTTATTTCTCGTTACTCACAAGGGAGTTATTGTCTAATAGTTTGCACGTGTTTACAATGAATGAAGTGTTCTGTATGACTTTGTTGATAACGGGTTATATGTTCCATATAACTTGTACACACACACATCTATCGTCTAATGAACTCGTATAAAAAAAACTATCTGCACGAGATAACGTGCACTTGTAATGAGTGAACTTCAAGCTTTTCTTTCCAAAACACAACAGAATCTGGGTTAATGTGACACCGATTTGTTGTGTTCCAAGATCGGAACTTTTTTTATCTCTGTCGTATGCCACCTGCTCGTATCACATTGATGATGTAATATTTATTAATATACTTGTGTGTGTGTTGTGTATGTCAACGTATAATCTTATCAAAAGATGAGAACAATGTTCTATAATATTTCCATTACCAGCAGTATTTATTTACAAATCCTGATATAGAAACTGTGTCATTATTTGAACTTCCTCGAGATTATATACTTGTATGTATAATACATAGATATACGGTATTAAATCATCTGCATGGACATATGAAATTATTGTTTACCTGTAATGTAGAAGACGTAGGCGGATACGAGCGCTAGTGCTTCGTACCACTCGACTCTCCCGTCGGATAGGACGGCGATGAGTGATATGACCGACAGACCGTACATCAGACTATCGCGGCTCACCGGCCACCAATCGAGCTGGACCCTCTGGTTGGCGATCAGACCGCAGCATGCCGGAACCGCGAGCACGTTGAACACGGCCGAGCCGACGATCGTGCCGACGCCGAGATCGCCCTGCGTCACGAACGTGCCGACGCAGTTGATGAACAGTTCCGGGCTCGACGACGCGGCCGCCATGAAAGTCGCGCCGGCAACGTCTTCGGCCATTTCCAGTGCTGCAACAGAAAAGAGAAACGGACGGATGTCGAATCGGCGTGTGACAGTTTGACGTGCGCTGTTCGTTCGTGTTTTTCGAAAGGTCGTGTTGTTTGCATGCGCAAGGACGTACCTGTGCACATTTTCTTGATAGCCGGTACGAAGTAATCGTCGCACACGATGGCGAGAAGGACGAAACAGTAACAGGCGATGATTGCGTGTATGAAGACATATCCGTGTTGTCTTTGCGAACGTGTGAAACCGTCGGATGGGAATTCGAAAATGGCGGCCGGTGTACAATTACGGCCGAGCTCCTCGGCGCGGCCTAGCAGATGCCGGGCGCCGCCTATTCGAACGGCGTCGTCTGAAAACCAAATTACACTCGTGTGTGTATGTTTACGTTTGTGTATATGTGAGTATATATATATATATATATAAGTATATATATATATATATATATATATAAATTTTCATTGTCAAACATCTAAAAAATTTTGAAAATTTTCTCTATAAAAGAAAATAGAGATCATAAAAAAGTACTGTTCGGATTAATTATTAAATTTAAGACCATTAATACAAATAACTTCCCAGTGAAAATTATGTATGTATACAGGTGATTGTTGGTAATTTTTTTATATAAATAAATAATTGTTGTATTAATTGGCCTATTCACACTAGTCAACATTCATCCAGTATTCACGACACATTACCACTCGTTTCACACGTTCTTACCCGTAAACTAATTTTTTTAGGTGGGTGAGTTTGAGTATAAAAGGGTGTGAGACGAGCGGTAATTGGCGTGAATACTGTGTGATGCTGACTAGTATGAAAAGGTTCATTGTTGTGCTTATAAAAACAAATGTCATTTGGATATAAATTGTATATTCTCTATTACAAAACTATGTCTAAATTTGTATCCAAATCTCTATGTCTAAATTTGTATACAAATGTACGTTTTTCTGATTTGTTTTATTTTAATTTTTATAATATTAAATATGTCATTTATATTATATATATATATATATATGTTTTTTTAGGTTCGATTAAACTTTAGATATGGATTCAATTTGAAGTTCGATCACGCTTAAAAACACACACACACACACACACACACACACACATATATATATATATATATATATATATATATATATATATATACGAGGACGTTTGATAAGTCCGTGTAAATTCCGAAAGATGGCACCACTGGTGCATATCGAGGTTATTTTTAATTAGTAGCACCTCTTGGAAGAACACACATCAAGTTTCAGCCATATCGGTCTATTCCTTTGTGTTTGACAATCGTTGGAATCAAGGAAATCGAGTGATTGTCAAATAATGGACGAAAAAGAATTTCGCGTGTTCATTAAACACTACTTCATTAAAGGCAAAACGCCTCAGGAGACTAAACAGAAGCTTGATAAACATTATGGTGACTCTGCACCTTCGATTAGTGCGGTTTATAAGTGGTTTCAAAATTTTCGGAGTGGCCATATGAGCACAAAAGACGCTGAACGTTCTGGACGCCCTGTTGAGGTCACTACTCCAGAAATCATTGATAAAATCCATGATATGGTGATGGATGACAGAAGAGTGAAAGTGCGTGAGATTACTAGTGCTGTAGGCATCTCGTGTGAACGGGTACATAATATTTTGCACCAACATTTGGACATGAAAAAGTTATCCGCCAGGCGGGTGCCGCGATTGCTCACAATCGACCAACAACGAGATCGTGTGAAGTGTTGCAAGAACGGTTTGCAGCTGTTTCAGCGAAATCCGCAGGACTTTAAGCGTCGTTTCATCACTGTATATGAAACATGGATACATCACTACACTCCTGAGACCAAAGAGCAGTCTAAACAATGGGTTATCAAGGGGGAATCTGTTCCGAAAAAGGCGAAGACAATTCCTTCGGCCGGGAAGGTTGTGGCGACTGTCTTTTGGGATTCGCAAGGAATAATCTTTATCGACTATTTGGAAAAGGGTAAAACCATTACAGGTGCATATTATTCATTGTTATTGGATCGTTTGAAAACCGAGTTCCAAGAAAAACGTCCCCGATTAGCCCACAAAAAAGTCCTCTTTCATCACGACAACGCACCAGCTCATACCTCAGCAGTTGTGGCCGCAAAACTAATGGAAATAGGGTTCCAAATCGTTTCACATCTCCCCTATTCTCCAGACTTGGCTCCATCGGACTATTATTTGTTCCCTAATATGAAGAAATGGCTCGCGGGAAAAAGATTTTATTCGAACGAGGAGGTGAGGGGAGGAACGAATGACTATTTTACAGACTTGGACAAATCCTATTGTTCGGAAGGGATCAACAAACTAGAGCAGCGTTGGATGAAGTATATAAGCCTAAAAGGAGACTATGTTGAAAAATAAAAACGATTTATTCAAAAAAATGAAGCAGTTTTTATTTTTACACGGACTTATCAAACAACCTCGTATATATATATATATATATATATATATATATATATATATATGTATGTATGTATGTATGTATAAATCGAAAGAGAAAGAGAGGGTCGAAAATAAGTGCGCAATAAGAAATTCGTCACAAGTAATAGAGTCGATAAGTACTTGAATTCTAATCAATGTATTGTAAAAATATTTCGTCAAAAAAAACTTTGTATCGTCGGTATCTGACACAAGTCACCTACAATTATTTGAATTGCACGTATTAGAGATTAATTTATCTATAATATGGACAATAAATAATTGTCATATTATGTATATCTAAATATGTCATATCTAAAAACATTCTTATTCAGGCCTGGCTTAGCATCACTGAAACTTTGAGAAAAATAAAATTGGAACATATCCATATTCCTCGATTAATTATTATAAAATAAAACTTGTTAATAAATCGTATATTTAATAATTATATATATATTAAATCATTAAATATAAAAAGTCTGATATATATATATATATATATATATATATATATATATATATATATATATATATATAGGGTATTCCAAATGTGATACTTAGATTTGTGTTTTATTAAAAAGAAACAAAAGAAGCTATACACATGTTTGTCTTTAAAACACAAATCTAGGTATTTGTTGTTTTGGAACTGTGGCTAATTCACTTTAACACAAATGAATTTTAACCCCAACATCACAATGGTTTCAAGTGTTCAATCATCATATTGAACACTTGAAACCATTGCGGTGTTGGGGCTAAAATTCATTTGTGTTCAAACAAATCTAGGTGTCACATCACAGACTAGGAAAATTGAGAAAACGAAATGTACTAGCTGCAACTGTATTACTTTAACGAGGCCATCATAGTAAATAAATTTCAAAAGAAACCCACAAAAATACACCAGGTCACTTGAAGATGCACTACTTCTACAGAACGATATGTAGTCAACAAGGGCGAAGGTGGGTTGGTGGGGGTGGGTTGGTGATGGGTAATAATACAACATTAAAAAGCCTATCTGGGTTTTTTGATTTTTTTTCCGGATCAAGACATGATTATTATAAATAAAACACGAATAACAATGAAATATAAGAAGACATATAATGGGCAATAGGGAATAATATTAGAAACCCCCAGGAACATCAATAATATGAAAATTATAATTAGTATCTGAAAACAATAACATCAAAGCAAAAAAAAAGAAAGGAGTCACATTTGGATGATCTTATATATATTTATATATATATATATATATATATATATATATATATATATATATATATATATATATATATATATATATATATATATATATATATATATATATATATATATATATATGTGTGTGTCGTTTGATAAGTATGGTAAATTTATTTATTGTTTAATTTAATTAATTAATTGATTTAATTAAATTTTTCAATTTGGTTTTTCTTACTACTTTAACATACTTATCAAACGACCCTCGTGTATATATATATATATATATACAGCTATGTTTATATGTATTTCACATCACTGAGAAAACCCAGTTTTAATGTTACTATCGAATTTCTAAGAAAACGGGTATCAGGTATATTTAAGTTTAGATTCAGTAATGAGGTTTTATTGGGTAATAATTAAATAATTGATAAAATAAATAAATATGAAAGGTGATTGATACATATGAGCATAATTGTATATATAAGGTCATCCAAATATGACGCTTAGATTTGTGTTTTATTAAAAAGTATAGGGAAACATGCATATTTTTTTTTGTTTCTATTTAATAAAACACAAATCTAGGCGTCACATTTGAATGACCATATATATATATATATATATATATATATATATATATATATATATATATATATACGAGGGTCGTTTGATAAGTATGGTAAATTTATTTATTGTTTAATTTAATTAATTTAGTTTTTCTTACTTTTTTACCATACTTATCAAACGACCCTTATATATATATATATGTATATATATATATCCCTTATATATATATGAAATTGTAAAATGTAGTGGAGGCAAAGGTCGGGTGAGATTAGCAGTGGATAGAGAACAATGGAAGAATCTTAAGAAAATATTTAAAAATATATAATGACATTCTATAATGCTTTTGTCCAACAATGAGGTGATATAGACTTTTATAATGATGATAATTATATATATATATATATATATATATATATATATATATATATATATATATATATATATATATATATATATATATATATATATATATATATATATATATATATATATATATATATATATATATATATGTATATATATATATATATATATAACTTATTGAAACAGAAAGAAAATTAAAAAGATAAGTCTTTTGCAGATAATTGAATATGTTTTCATTTTTTTGCTTCACAATTTCATCTTTTCTTCACTGATTTTTTTTTTATTATTATTTGTTAGTCTCCATACTGTAATGTTTACCTATTACCTTATCTTCTCATTATGTGTCCTGCCCGTATCCATATAGATACCATCAGATACGATCATCTCAAATTGTGTTAAATTGTAAAACTTATTTCATTTCTCGAGAAAATGGAATAAGTTTTACAAAAAAAGTTGGTCGATTTGCATTTTAAGTGTTATCATGCTTCGATATCACAAGTGTTTGTCCAATATGAAAATGAACAGCGGTGCGCTTTCGTATGAAATAAAAAAGTCGTTCCGTGTCGAAAGGCGATTCTTCCACGCCTTTGAATTTAATTCTTACCGAACGCTTCGACGTCTTCGTGTCGTTCGATGCTGAGTCCGCGTGTCGCCGCCGCGATCAGAAAATACGTCGCTGGGATGCCGATCGTGCACACGATTCGAAGCACTAACGCAATCCGCGTCCGTCGCGATTTTATACAAACACCCATATCCCGTACACGCACTTCGTTCTACACCCGCCTCTATTATTTTTGACCGATGCTGATATTTCTTAGCCTGTTTCGACGACGCGTCGCAACAACCGACGAAAAAAAAACCGAATCAAGTACCGAAAGTTGAAGAATTCCAAACGAACAGACACGTTACGCACAGAATATCCAACGACAATCTCTGAATCGGTCGACGTTCACTCGAGTCACTGTTTTTTTATTGTTGCAAAACGTCCGTACGTCGTGCGTCATAAACGAACCACGCTCGTCACTCGTACCGATTGTTCTTAGAGAGCCGTGCATGTGTGTCCCACACTGTTCGACAGCCAACAATGATAGAAAACAATGTACCTGAGTGCGGTTCGGAGACGACGTTCTCGATCGATTATCACTCCTCGCGGCGATTACGCATTATCGAGAAACGTTCGACAAGTTATACACAAGGCGATAAGATGTTTGTCGAACGATAACAGGACTGTTTTCAGGCGACTTTCGATCCACTCGACCCGGGTCGAAACTTCGTTTCAATGTATAAGACAGAAACGACAGTTTAAGATTTAATCATGTTCTGTACAGAAGAATCGTTCGTCTGAACATTTTCGCAAAAAAGGCATGGAATCTCCAGATATTCTCCAAATATTGTTAACGAATGATGATGAAAATAGACTTTATACAATTTCAATAAACATTTAGCCTCCAACGGCGCCACCGAAACTAAGACGAATTCGTCGGATGTGTCTGAGTAGTTATGCAAATTAAACGACAATACAAATTAATTGGATCGACGAATAAACAAATAGATTAATTATCGTTTGAGAGATCGCCGATTCATGACGATTATGACTTTTTGCCACTGATATTTTTACGCACGGGTGCAAGGACGGAAAACAAATAGTTTTATTATCAACGTTGAGGTTACGACGATTAAAAATATTACGGAATGTTTACATACATATATATATATATATATATATATATATATATATATATATATATATATATATATATGTATGTATATATTAAAAAAAATAAACAAACAAAATATGTTTGGTAATAATTCGAATTGATTTGAAACGAAGACGTTTTTTTGCACGACCATTTTATTTTATAAAAACCATTTTATTTTATTGATGTTTGGAATACTCGTTGCTAAGCAACGATGTGTGTGCGTATGATGAGTGCATGTGTATATACTTATGATTTTATTTATAAATAAAAATAATTATCAATTCTGTTATAAACATAAATATATAATTAAAATAAAAATTAAACGCACACAGTATATCACAACAAAAATGCACGTACCTACATTTTATTTCTTCAACTATTTGTTTGGAATCATAATGAAAATTACCATTTTAAAGATGCTAATATGACAGATAAATTTATTATATATATATATATATATATATATATATATATATATATATATATATATATATATATATATATATATATATATATATATATATATATATATATATATATATATATATATATATATATATATATATATATATATATATATATATATATATATATATATATATATGTATTTATGTATGTGTGTATGAGTTATATGAAACTCGTGTAACTTTCCCAAAGCTAGTCACACGGGAACAGCATACATTTTCCATGTGTTGATTGTTGAAGAATAATTCCTTTAGGAATTATTTAGAACTATAAAAAACGCGACAATCAATTTTTGAAGTAAATAAAATATCTTAATAATGAGAACTGGAGGTTTATTTGTTACTTATTACACTTGGTAACATCCGTTCTACACTGGACGTTGCAAGAACAACAATTCTAAAATAGAGGATGCAGCCAAGAAGAACTCCTCAAGTCACTGTTGTTGATTGATAATTGAAGAGCCTGATTTTAAACGTTGTAATTGATTGATTGATAAATAAAAATATGTTTATTTTAAAAACCGTACTTTCGATAATTTAAAATAAAACTTATGTATGTATATATGTGTGTGTGTGTGTGTGTGTATGTATATATATATATATATATATATATATATATATATAAACGTACTAAGAAGTGTTAACTCAAAAAAGAAAAATGCGAGTAATTTCAAAAAGAAATTGAAAGGAGAACAAAAAATGTAGACCAAAGCCGGATCAACTGGCTAGAAATTCAATGGACAAGATTTAATTTTGATATTCCTTACAAAATGTTTTATAAATTTACTCTACACGAAAATGCAGAATTTCTAATTTTGGATTTGTCACCAAAAAGAGGAAGACTAAATCATTATTTACAAATAATGGATATTTCACATTATTAATAAAAATGGATCCTTTATACATAGATCCTCATCTTGTTACTATAGCAAAATACAATATAATGATATGATGGATTTATTTTCCTATATACGTCTAATTTACCACAATTATTTCAAAAAAGTGAAATGGGCGAATATTTCATCACTCTTATTAATGACAATGAAGAACATACATACACACATACACACACACGCATACATACACACACACAAACACATACGTATATATATATATATATATATATATATATATATATATACGAGGTCGTTTGATAAGTCCGTGTAAATTCCGAAAGATGGCACCACTGGTGCATATCGAGGTTATTTTTAATTAGTAGCACCTCTTGGAAGAACACACATCAAGTTTCAGCCATATCGGTCTATTCCTTTGTGTTTGACAATCGTTGGAATCAAGGAAATCGAGTGATTGTCAAATAATGGACGAAAAAGAATTTCGCGTGTTGATTAAACACTACTTCATTAAAGGCAAAACGCCTCAGGAGACTAAACAGAAGCTTGATAAACATTATGGTGACTCTGCACCTTCGATTAGTGCGGTTTATAAGTGGTTTCAAAATTTTCGGAGTGGCCATATGAGCACAAGAGACGCTGAACGTTCTGGACGCCCTGTTGAGGTCACCACTCCAGAAATCATTGATAAAATCCATGATATGGTGATGGATGACAGAAGAGTGAAAGTGCGTGAGATTACTAGTGCTGTAGGCATCTCGTGTGAACGGGTACATAATATTTTGCACCAACATTTGGACATGAAAAAGCTATCCGCCAGGTGGGTGCCGCGATCGACCAAAAACGAGGTCGTGTGAAGTGTTGCAAGAACGGTTTGCAGCTGTTTCAGCGAAATCCGCAGGACTTTAAGCGTCGTTTCATCACTGTAGATGAAACATGGATACATCACTACACTCCTGAGACCAAAGAGCAGTCTAAACAATGGGTTATCAAGGGGGAATCTGCTCCGAAAAAGGCGAAGACAATTCCTTCGGCCGGGAAGGTTATGGCGACTGTCTTTTGGGATTCGCAAGGAATAATCTTTATCGACTATTTGGAAAAGGGTAAAACCATTACAGGTGCATATTATTCATTGTTATTGGATCGTTTGAAAACCGAGTTGCAAGAAAAACGTCCCCGATTAGCCCACAAAAAAGTCCTCTTTCATCACGACAACGCACCAGCTCACACCTCAGCAGTTGTGGCCGCAAAACTAATGGAAATAGGGTTCCAAATCGTTTCACATCCCCCTATTCTCCAGACTTGGCTCCATCGGACTATTATTTGTTCCCTAATATGAAGAAATGGCTCGCGGGAAAAAGATTTTATTCGAACGAGGAGGTGATTGCAGGAACGAATGACTATTTTACAGACTTGGACAAATCCTATTATTCGGAAGGGATCAACAAACTAGAGCAGCGTTGGATGAAGTGTATAAGCCTAAAAGGAGACTATGTTGAAAAATAAAAACGATTTATTCAAAAAAATGAAGCAGTTTTTATTTTTACACGGACTTATCAAACAGCCTCGTGTATATGTATATATATATATATATATATATATATATATAAATTAAAAGTTATAAACAAATAATTAAATACACACATACACTATATACAATTACACACAATGGCTTAAAGTTAAAATGGAACAAGGAAAAAAAATCAATTAAAAAATAGTAACTCATGAATGTATTTGAATAAGATTTTCAACTTTTTTTAAAAAAGATTTATCAGTCAGCACTGAAAAAACAAAATAGTTAAATTTGAGTCAACGTTTTTATTATTATAAATTAATAAAACTTTAAAAAAGTCAAAATTAACCTCAAAATTATAATGAAACATCATAAATTCATTGTATATCTCTAAATCAACAAAAATGTTTCTCTGAATTAAACTTGGTTGGTAATCTTTTTTGTTTTTTAATTGCTGTCAAGTGATTAGACATCGACTCACAGAAGAAAGGTTCAGTTTTACTCCATTCTTTGATTAATGACGTTTTTAATTCATTTTGATTGGATATTGAATGTTTTTTTTAACTTTTCTTCGAAGTAAATCTATAAATGCTCAATAACATTTACGTCTGGAGACTGAGGTGGCTTTTATAAAATATGAAGGCAGTTATATAAAAGCTAACTCTTGTGCTTGGGATTATTATTTTAACCAGTTGCTCTGGAATGACGTGCTATGTACGTCAATCGCTTTCTGTACCAAATGTTGATAAGACGTACATAGCACGTCGTGTGATTTTTGCTAAGTTAAAATAACATCGGAGGTTCAGTTAGCAAGTGTCAAACTTCTGTTTTGAAGGTATACAAGTGCTTTTTTGTAGAACTTCATTAATTTTACATATTTTCACTGAATAATAATCAAGTAACTACAAAACACAATATTTTTTTTTATTATAAAAAACTATTTTATCCAAGAATTATTTTATTCTGATAATAGCGTATTAGAAAATGTTGTATTGGATTTATGTAGACCTTTAGTTGATTTTGGACACACCCTTTTTTTAGATAACTGGTATTCGTTACCAAAACTGTATCAGAAATTACATTTGCAAAAAATTAATACTATCGGAACAGTCAGATCTAATAGAAAGAATATGCCAAAAGATCTCGCAGCGGCAAAATTAAAAAGATTTGAAGTTCTTCCAAAATTTTGCAATGGTATCTTAGCTGTAAAATGGAAGGACAAAAAAAATATATATTAGGTTGGCAAATATCTCTCTTCCGCCTTCTGGTCTTTTGAATTTCGCAGCTATGTACAAAAAAAAAGCGGAAGGGAGATACTTGCCAACCTAATATTTACTTTCTTCAAAACATTCCAAAGCAGAAATGATTGTAACAAAAAAGAAAAAATGTAGAAATTATACAGACCAAAATGGAAACATTACAAAACCTAATATAGTTTTAGATTACAATGATTGTATGAGTGGAGTAGACCTGCAAGATAGCTATTTATCATCTTTTCCTTTAATGAGAAAATTTGCAAAAAGTTACAGAAAAATATTCTTTTATCTAATGGATATGGAATTTTTTAATACCTCTATTCTATTCGGTAAAATAACAAACGTACCAAAACCCAAGAAATACTCCTTTTCAAAAATTATTAATAAATTTGTTAATCAATTTAAGAGTTTTACTATAATGTTAATGTGTGTGTGTGTCTAAAACTTTATAAAAAAATGATTTCAAATACCAACTCGCTGCGAATTGCTTTGGACAGATTTGACACGCGTGCATGTTAATTAATTGCCAGCGCAACTGGTTAATAGAAGTAAAAATTACTTTCTATTCCCAATTTTCGGACATTTTTTTTAAGATCAGACTTTAAGATATTCAAGTACATAGTCTGATTCATTATACGAGAGTCGTTTGATAAGTATGGTAAAAAAGTAAGAGAAATTTAATTAAATTAAACAATAAATAAATTTACCATACTTATCAAACGACCCTCGTACTATAAATAGACGTAACATTTATTTAAGGAATCGCAAAAAACAACGAGTGTTTCATAATTTTGACCAAACTGTGTATCATATCCTGACTGATTTGTTAAAATACAGTCCTGATTGAAACCTGAATCACGCGTTTAATCAAATTTATCATTTGAAATAGAGTCGCGTTCAAACGTACGAACCATTGTTCAAATTATTTCTATCGTACGACGTAAATTACGTAGAATTTATGCTATTCAATTGATATTTTTCAACAATATCGATCGATAATAAATGCTGGGGAGTTTCCATTCGAATTACAAGTTGATATTTTTCCATTAAATCGATCTCGATGCATTCGATATTTACTTTATGACAACAACGAAAAATCGGTAAGGTTCTTCAACATTGTCGCCTATAGACAAACAACACTCATTAATTTAAGTACAATATGTGTTTGTATATAAATTGAGAACATGATTGTTAAGTTCAAATCTATTTGATTACGTCATCGGTTATTTAATTAAGAGCGGATTATCAATCTACAAAAAATTGTTCAATAATTATATATATATATATATATATATATATATATATATATATATATATATATATAAGCCGTGTATTTTGAAAGTAGCATAAGTCACTTAAACGCTATTTTGAGATATTAAATGTTATGCGTTTTAATGTGCATTAAAATATTTATATTTGCTAAGGAGAAATTTCACTTATAATTGTTATCTCGGTTGGTTACTTACATTTTACTCAGTATAAATAATTTCGCACAGATGTTAACGAATTGCCATTTCTCATTGCGGTAAATTGACTTAAGTCATTTTTAAAATTAATAGTTTATAAGAACTATGGATTTGTGTTGATTTTGTCCGATGTGTTTTACTGAAATGATGATTTATAAAATAACAAGTAATTTAAGTAAATTGATAATATTAATATAAGTAATGTTGGCAACGTATTTCATATAAAAGGTTATTCAAGCATTTCTTCATTGTGTAAAAAATAAGAGTGATGAAATATTCGCACATCTCACTTTTTGCAAATAATTGTGGTAAATTAGACGTATATAGGAAAATAAATCCATCATATCATTATATTGTATTTTGCTATAGTAACAAGACGAGGATCTATGTATAAAGGAACCATTTTTATTAATAATGTAAAATATCAATTATTTGTGAATAATGTTCTGGTCTTCCTCTTTTTGGCGACAAATCTAAAATTAGAAAATCTGCATTTTCGTATAGAGTAAATTTATAAAACATTTTGTAAGGAATATTAAAATTAAATCTTGTCCATTGAATTTCTAGCCACTTGCTGTGGCTTTGGACTACATTTTTTGTTCTCCTGTCAGTTTTTTTTTAAATTACTCGCATTTTTCTTTTTTGGGTTAACACTTCTTAGTACGTTTATATATATATATATATATATATATATATATATATATATATATATATATATATATATATACACACACACACACGCACATACATACATACACACACACCGACATACGAGGTGTGATCAGAAAATAAGGTGAATTTTTATTTTTTTCAAAGAATATTTATTTATTCATCAATTTTTATTTTATCCCCTTCAAAGTAATCCCCTCGGATATAATGCACTTGTGCCGACGCTTTTTCCAATCCTCAAACCATTTCAAAAAATCATTTTTTGTGATCTTGTTCAGCTCCTCTTTCGATGCCGTTTTTATTTCCTCAATCGTTGCAAAACGCCGTCCTTTCATGGGCCTCTTCAGTTTCGGGAACAAGAAGAAGTCACAGGGGGCCAGGTCTGGGGAATACGGTTCCTGCAGCATCATTAGTGTGTTGGTTTTAGCAAAAAATTCGCGCACAAGCAACGATGTGTGAGCAGGGGCGTTATCATGGTGCAAAAGCCAATTTTTCTTCTTCCACAAATTCGGACGTTTCTGGCGGATTGCTTCGCGCAAATTGCGCATAACTTGCAGGTAATATTCCTTATTTACTGTTCTACCCTGTGGCAAGAACTCATGATGCACCACGCCCCTGCAATCAAAGAAAACTGTAAGCAAAACCTTCACATTTGATCGAACTTGGCGTGCTTTTTTTGGTCTTGGTGATCCGAAATGCCTCCACTGGGACGATTGAGTCTTAGTTTCGACGTCATAACCGTATACCCATGTTTCGTCACCTGTTATGACCCTGTCGAGTAAATCTGGGTCGTCGTTGACGTCATTCAATAGCTCTTGGGCGATGCTCATGCGACGGTTCTTTTGGTCGAAATTGAGCAATTTCGGAACAAATTTCGCTGACACACGTCTCATGTCTAAAACACCCGTTAAAATTGATTGGCACGAACCAAACGAGATGCCAATATCATCAGTAATTAATAAAAATCTTATAATTCGACGATTCCCCAACACTGTTTTCTTCACTTCTTCAACGTTCTCGTCAGTTGTTGACGTGCTGGGGCGACCAGAACGAGGTTCGTCATTGGTGTCTTTTCGGCCTTCTTGGAAGAATTTATACCACTTGTAAACATTTTTTTGGCTTAAAGTAGACTCATCGTATGCCACTTTCAACATTTCAAGTGTTTTGGAGCACTTGATTCCATTTTTCACACAAAATTTAATGCAAACTTTAATACTAAAGGAAAAGATGATCCATGATTTTCGACAGCGGAAAATCGTGGAGCCTAAACAAAAACTTATAACTTTTAATGCCTCTTGAATTAAATAATAAGGACCAAAAAACTAAAAATTTAATCTAAAATAAAAGTATTGCTTTAACTCAAGAATTAAAAGAGACATATATGAACAGATGCTATATAGCTGAAATTTGGAACATATATTTGAGACGAGTGTACCAACATAACCAAATGAAAAAATCGAAGATCGAACGGATGTAGCCCGCTAAATTTCAAAATTCACCTCACTTTTTGATCACACCTCGTATATATATACATACGAGGGTCGTTTGATCAGTATGGTGAGAAAGTAAGAAAAACTAAATTGAAAAATTCAATTAAATTAAAAAATAAATAAATTTACCATACTTATTAAACGACCCTCGTATATATATATATATATATATATATATATATATATATATATATATATATTAGATTTGTTTTTATATAAAAATAAACATGTATATATTCTATTATAATATATATATTAGGTTGACAAATCTAGGTCTTTTGAATGATTTGTATGACTTTGTAGTTTCTCTATAATATATATATATATATATATATATATATATATATATATATATATATATATATATATATATATATATATATATATATATATATATATATATATATATATATATATATATATATATGTGGCGGCTATGAATTTTGTAACAATAAACAATTAGTTTTTTGTTCTTCTTGACAACAACGATTATTATACGCGAGTGGCCAGTTAATTTATTTACTGATTTTTATAAATATTATTCATTAGCAAATATAACATATTAAAATGTGCTGTGAGCCGGTAGACGTATTACAGCCAATTATCATAGACATATATTATCATAGACAATTCGTGTACGTGAACAATATAGAATACGATTCTCCATATATATATATATATATATATATATATATATATATATATATATATATATATATATATATATATATGCAATGCATGTAAATGAAAATTTGGTAAAGATTTACAAATCTACAGACAGTTCAAATTCCTCAATAGTGCATAAGTGCATATGTCACGTAGTCCATTCAAATGACGCATACGTCAACTTTTATCTCGAACAAATAAAGTAACAAACATTTGGAGATTATCGTCTCTATGTGAGATACAGACGATGAAGGCACTCGTCCGAAATACTGTCTGATCGAATCTGATCCTCTGATTAAATTCGAGCTACGAGGAGATACCGTGATTCTTATAACACAAACATTTGAGATCAGATTTTTTATGTATCTCCATTTTTAAGAACCTTCGATGTAATTCGTTAATTCAGCAACAGAGTTAAATAATTATAACTGTTTGTAGTTAATCTTTTTAGATGTCTTTATTCGGTTATCTGTCCCGTTTAACCCACAAAACGTATTTTATTTCCGAAGAACCCGTTCGAGAGAATGGCGCTTTATCGATCGTGTAAAACGAACGTACATCTGCTCGTGACGTCTCCGTCGACGAAAACATACTCCGCATCTACTTCGTTCCGTTTTAAGAAGCGGTCTTTATCACCGGTACTTGTACACTTCGAGTAGTGCTCGAAGGGTGTTTTGTGGCGGACGGGTGGTTCGACCATCCGTATAATAAATACACGTAAAAGCGCCGCTCGAGTCTGCATCGGACAGCAGTCGTGCGACGCCGATGTTGCGTAAATGTGTGCGTGTGTGGGTAGAACCAGTACTCGTTTCACGACGCTTTACATGAAAGCTGTCACTGGCAGACACGCCTGGCGCGCTGTTATCGTATTTCATCTGCAGCCCTTAAATACAGGGTTGCAGGCGACCAATCGAATTATTTCGTACGACGAAAACGCGGTACGATTGGTCTGCATGTTTCTAGACTCCACCTCCGATGATCGATCCATACTTTGCAGTTTGTCTTCATTGTTCCGGTCATGTAAAGCTCGAAAAGCTTTTGCGTCATTGTGTATATATATATATATATATATATATATATATATATATATATATATATATATATATATACGTACATATACACTGACGTACATAAGTATTCGCCGTATAGGTAACTTAAGCAATTTATTGATATAATACAATAAAGTCGTTAAATTAAAAAAAAAATTAAGTAATAATAAATATAATATTTATTAGAAAAAAAATACAAAAAACACTAATTAATTCTATTATATAGTAGAAATTGTTAAAATAAATATAGTAGGTTACATTTTTGCTGAGCAAAAGTATTCACCACTTATTGATAATGGCATACAATATCAAAGTTTTTGTTAAATAAATGTGACAGAATTTCAGTATAACTAAATATTTATATTTTCCGAGGATTCCTCATTCAGTTTACGTTGACAGTTTTCATCATTCAGAGAGTTTTATGAAGATATTTCAAAATTGGGACGCAAACAAAAAGAATCTTGTATATCTAAGAGAGAAATAATTATAAATTTGTACCCAAAAAAATAAATTATATAAGGAGATTTTGAAAATAGTGTCCAAGAGTCGTACTACTGTCCGTGATATAATAAAATTCTTTAATGATACTGGAAGCTTAGAAAATTGCCAAAGAACTGGTCGGTCATCCAAACTTACAGTACATGAACAACGTAATATAATTATTATTATTAAGAAAGAGCCTAAAAAAAGTTCGTCCTGTGTCCCAGGACAGTTAGAAAAATATATTGGAAAACATTACATCTTTGTACAGTACGGAGAATTCTTAAAAAGGCTGGTTACAATGACCGCGTCTGCAGAAAAAAATCAGTTATATGTAAAGTGAACCAAACCAAAAGGTTTCAGTTTGCAAATAATTATAAAAATAAATGTAATGAGGAGTTTTGGACCAAGGTTGAAAGTAAATTCTGTATTTATCGTTCTGATGCCCAAATTTTGGTATGGAGAACGAAAAATACAGAACTACAAAAGAATCATATACATAAAATTTTAAACATGGTGGTGATGGGGTTGCATGGCCGCTTATGGAGTTGGCAACCTAGTTTTTATCGACGAAACCATGAATAAGTTCCAATATTTGAATATTTAAAACAAAATTTAAAAGAAAATGCTAGAAAATTGTGTGTGAATAATGAATATTACTTCCAACATAACAACTCAAAGTATACTGTTTATATAGTGAAGCTTTGGGTTTTCTACAATACTCCCCATACACTGAAAACACCACTACAATCTCCCAAACTAAATCCCATAGAATATTTTTGTGATTTATTAGAGAGAAAAATTCGACAGTACCATATTATCTCCAAGAAACAACTTAAAACCTTACTTCAAAAGAAGTGGGCAAATATAACATCGGAAGCAAAAAAAAAATTAATTTATTCAATGCCAAATCGTTTAAATGAAGTAGTAAAAGAAAAGGGAAATAAACGAGATATTAATCTCTTTTTTTAAAAAAATTGTTGATATTTCTTGTGCATAATATTAAAAGAAGTGAATACTTTTGCTCAGCAAAAATGTAACCTACTGTATTTATTTTAACAATTTCTACTATATAATAGAATTAATTAGTGTTTTTTGTAATTTTTTCTAATAAATATTATATTTATTATTACTTAATTTTTTTTAATTTAACTACTTTATTGTATTATATCAATAAATTGCTTAAGTTACCCACACGGCGAATACTTATGCACGACAGTGAAAATATATATATATATATATATATATATATCCATACATGTTGTGTAATTAAATACGTAAATTTACATTAAAAACGTTCTTTAAAATTTTAATATAATATTTAAAACGATTTCAATCAGTGATTTTAATCGACTACCAAATTTATTTCTACTTACTATGTGTATTACATTAGTCTCCCAAATTGTACATTTGGAAATGGAGTTGGAAACCTCATCTCATAGAAACATAACCGTTATTGAGCTCTGACATTGTCCGAAATACAGACTTAACACATATTCGTCGAGTAACTTTTTGCACCGCCATTCACCAAATGCCGGCATTTATTAATATATATTATATGAATTTATTTTATTATATGAAATTTATTTTATTATATGAATTTATTTTATTATATGAAGCTAAAATCAGTTCTCTCATGGCATTATCTCTGTTTGGTTAAAATTATAATTTAACATACTCAGAATTAAGAGAACAAAAATCAATTATTCTCTGTAATATACAAATTAGGAATTTTCGTCATTTGGCTGTGGGTGATTCTCTGGAAGATGACGAATTTTCGTCAAGCGGACGAATATGTGTTAACATGGACTGTAACATCGTGAATATATATATTTACTAATTTAAAATAAAATTAATTTTCACAAAAGCCATAAAAGATTGAAATATTTTATAAACAGGAAATTAGTATATTTTCAAGAATACTATGACATTTTATTAATATTCGTTTTTATAAAAATGTTCTAATCTATGAAACCTCTTCAATATTTTAAATCATTACATTTATATATTATACAGGGTCATCCAAATGTGTCACTAAGATTTGTGTTTTATTAAAAAGAAACATGTGTATAAGATGGTGGAGAGAGAAACTTGGGTATAGTTTCTTTTATTACTTTTTAATAAAACACAAATCTAAGCATCATTTTAAATGGCCTTATACTTTTCTTTAGTTAAATCCGTTTAATCAAAATATGTTTTTTTTAATTGATTTTATATATATATATATATATATATATATATATATATATATATATATATATATATATATATATATATATATATATATATATATATATATAAATATATATATATATATATATATATATATAATTATATAAATATATATATGAATTATATATATTATAATAGTCCCATAAATACTGAAAATGACCTAGAATGAGTATCAGTTATTTTAAAAATATCACTGTATTAGAAATGTACATTAATCTTATAAAATCTATAAACAGTGCAAATTTGAGGACGCCACATTGTTTTGTCATTTGTTTGGCAGTTATCAATAGTTAAACGTTTTCAGAAAGAATTAAACTAACATGAAAATTAAAATTGGTCATCGTTTTTTATTTTAACAATTTCTTTATTTGAAAGGCCTCAGCCCAACCAATATAAAAAAATTTTGGATTCTACTCTGGGTTAG
>CP092096.1:4635000-4827500 GCA_029203775.1 Neoneuromus ignobilis | reverse complement strand
TACTATATATTATATAATATAATATATATATATATATATATATATATATATATATATATATATATATATATATATACATATATATATATATATATATATATAACACGGTATATATATATACAGATAACACGGTTTCTAGAAAATACCGTGTTGTGTGAAACCGAGCTATATGAGATTAACCAGTTAACTGTTTCGACCTTGTTGGAAAATGTGTCCCCAACGTGCGTCATACAAATTAAGCGATGACGAATATATTCGTCAAACTCAGAGTATGTTTGATATGAAATTAGGTTACAATGAAATGACTTTAATATTTTTATTTCGTTATTTATTTCATGTACATTTATTTTTATTTATTTTAACATAAATAGGAACCAAAAACATCAAAAATAAATTTCTTACTTTAATTTTTTGTGACAGAATGGAATTCAGCAAAATATAGTACAATGCATAAGGCAACTTCACAAGTTGAACACCAATATCGCGATTCTTTTCTAATGTTATTTTTAAAACAATGTACACACCTTCGTGTAGGTGTGGCTTTAGAAGTGGAGGGTATATAGTCAGGGAAATTTTGCCCGATTAGACGGGTAGAATAAGATTTTGCTCGTCGACTTACCGTTGGTGTTACACTCTGAATTGGATATGACTCAATTGTTTGTTCAATGCACTCCAATAAGAAATTTACTCGCGGCAATTTTCCTTTATTACTCTTATATAATATAAATGAATTTAGGCAAATAATATCTAAAAAATGAAGAAACTCATCGAAAATCCTCATCCCGTTTTTTATTACGATCGAAAGAATCCTCATCCCGTTTTTTATTACCAGGCGCGCCACTGATTGCACAGTCTAAAACAATATATGAATCCGTAATTGCTTCAGTGATGACTAATGAAAGACAACGATACATTTATGAAAAATAATTCATACTATATCTGTTTTATTTTCTATAATAATTATTTATAAATTTTTATTAGTTCTTTTTATTTCGACATGGCCTCAAAATATTCCAAATTCTTGCAGTTTAAGAATATATTTTAGTTTTAACTAAAATTGCAAAATTAACTGCCAATGGTCACTACTGAAGACGCATGACGAATATATTCGTCATAACACAAAATTTTACAATTTTTTTCTGACGAATATCTTCGTCATAAACAGTTAACTGGTTAAAAGCCAATACTTATTATTTTGTAATTATTTACTATTTTATAATTTTCTGATATATTTTATATAATAAACTCCGTGTTATCTAATGTTATAGAAGGGTTTCCGCAATTGTCTTAACGTGCTAGAGCGAAATCGTGTTGTGGGAGGATTACCTGTATATATCTATATGTATTATGTATATATATATATATATATATATATATATATAACATATATTTATATATAACATTTTTTTAGGTTAGATAGAAATTTCGATAGGAATTCAATTTAAAGTTCTATCACGCTTAAAAAACTCCTATATATTGAATTTTTTTATTATTTTTTTTAAAAAAAATGTAAATTTCAATAACATGAAATGTCGTTTATGATTGATGTTTTCACTGATATTTCTTCCATAGTTTAAATTATGCATGCAGTGGTGGCTACGATGCAGCCGACGACGATCTACCCGAGTTACCGTCTTGCGTGTACGCAGGTCGGAGTCGATCTCATGCCCTGCAACATGCCTACCTGCACGGTCTGCAGCCTCACAGTCACTGTGGACCAGGTGCGTAGTACGTTTATTTGTATTCGAATCGAGCTGTTTTTTTGATTCTTCGAACATACATTAAGTCCGGAAATTAATGGAATTTTTGAAATAAAATACATAAAAAGTTATTCTTTCATTAATATTTATTTTGTCGTTTTCAAAACACTTCCCATTGGAAGCAGTACATATTTGTCAACGTTTATTCTAGTCCTCGAACGCCCTTGCGAACGCTCTTTTTGATAGAGTAACAAATTTTTTTTTATGGCAAAAAATATCCTCGGAGTGGAAACTTAGAGAGATATTAGATATTAGAGTTTTGGGAATAGAAAATAGTTGCACGGAGCCATATCAAGTGAATAGGGAGCTTGTGGGATGATATTGGTTGAATTTTTGGCTAAAAACTCTCAAACAGTTCAATGTTCTTAGCACCATGCGAGAAGCGACGTGTTTTATACCCAAAATTTCAGCCAAAATGACATACGAGGGTCGTTTGATAAGTATGGTAAATTTATTTATTGTTTAATTTAATTACATTTTTCAATTTAGTTTTTTTAACTTTTTTACCATACTTATCAATCGACTCTCGTAGCATTGTGTTTTCGAGATTCCCGTCTCAGCTGCTAACTCTCTGAAGGACATACGACGATTTTTGAGCACCAATGCCTCGATTTGGACATTGTGTTTGTCGTCAGTTTATGTCGATGGGCGTCCAAATCGTGGTTTATCATCGACTTTAAACCCCTGCTGCCACTTAAAAACTCTTGTTCTCTTCTTAACATTTCCAACGTTGATATGAACTTTGATTCTCAACACAACATTTAATGCAAATTCTTTGATCAACTGATTTCGATATTATAAAAATCGCCGTAAACAACAATCATCGTCTCACAAAAACCATTGTAAATCATTTATTAACGAGTGCAGCATCATGAAATTTGACTGAGATGTCATTGACAGATGTACGAACTTAAAAACAAATGCAAAATGACATTCTACAAGCTCGCGTAGTTTAACCCATTACCTTTAAATATTTTTTTTTGATACTTTTGGTGTATTAGGGTTGAAAATGGAATTAGATAATGGAATTTAGGTTACTTTACTTGCATATTTTTAAAAAAATAGTTATTTTTTAACATTTTTATTGATACCTATTTGGGGCTCATGGAATTTCCAGTTACAAAAATTTTGAAAACCCAAAAAGTATTACAAACACAAGAAAAACTCATGTTCTATGCCAAACAGGAAAGCATTCGACATGTAGTCCTATATTACATTTTCTACACTGCTTGCGCACATTTATGCCACATATAGCACATTTCCTTTGTTTTCCCTCACAGATCCTTTTCAGTAAATGTCCAACTGGATCAAATATAACCCCTTCAGGTACAAGGATTTTCCTTGTTATGCTTGAACTGTGTCTTCCAGTGATTTAAGGATTGGATAATGATTCTTTTTTCATATATGTTCTTGCAATATTGCGTCTGAAGTCTGATAACGAGATGTTTTTATTCGAAGCAGTATAAAGAGCATGGGCGTTAACAACAGCAACATCAATGGCATTTGTAAAAAGAGGAAAATACCATTTCTTACTTCTAAATTTAATGCGATACTTTTGGACATTCCAGCCCAGCTTGTCAACCCCACACATATATTTATTATATTGCAATGTTTTACAATGTTTGGTCTATCCACTCAACATTCTTTCTTTTCTTTCTTAGAATATCTTTTCACTTTTTCTAAAGGCTGTCGTCCTAAATAATTTGATAGAACTTTGACGCAGTTATTGTCATTCCAAATCAATGCAAAATTTTATTACTTTCATCATAACAATAATCGTATGCTCCACGTTCTTCTTTTTTCATTATGTTATCAGATTTCAAGGGACACTTATTCATTCTATTATACCGTGCTGTTCCAATCGCCTTTATATTACGTTCTTTCAATTTCAATAATAATTCAAAGCTGGTAAAGAAGTTGTCGATAAATATTTCATATTCTAATGTATACTGCAGAAAAGAAGTTATCTTTATTATTACAGAGGCTCCTACACCACTCACAACTTGTTCTTCTTCGCATTTACCTTCATAAAGATCCATATGAAAACAATACTCAGATTCAGAGCAGCACATGGTCCATTGTTTAAACCCAAATCTGATTGGCTTTCCTCTTATAAATTGTTTCAAAAAGTGATGTCCATAATATCTTATCATTTGCTCATCGACTGAAAGCTTTTGAGTAAATATTCAGAACTTTTTAAAATTTGAATTCAATTTGTCAATCACAGGTCGAATTTTAAATAGCTTATCTTTCTTTTCCATGGCAATTATGGAACTATTGTTAAAATGCAAATTTCTTTTTATTTCTAAAAACCTGTGCTTTGGCATACAGTTTCTAACGCAAGTAAGATTCAGATCTTCATCTTCACACCAGTATAATACTGGCCTGAAAACCGCAAAAGTGAAAAAAGACTATGAATTACTAAAATACTTAAATATTATCAATTTTATATCATAGCACATTCCATGAGCTCCAAATGAGGATCAATATATTTTATAGTATACTTTTTATAATAAGTATTATATATACTTATAAATTATTGTGCTATCAACTAAAAGGATGTGTTAGTAGTCTCACACACGAATCTGCCAAAAAAAGCAAAAAAATACGAACAAAAAGTTCATTAGAAAACAATATAAACATTAAAACATCATTTTACCGCATCGATTATAAATTTATATATCAAATACTTTTACAAGTTAGGCAACATTAAAACAAAAAATAATTTTGAAAACTAGAACGTATGTGTGTTTAACGAATACAAATTTTATTTAATATAATCCTATTGTAAGTGAAAAATTTTTTTTTCAAATCCCCTTGGGTTAAATGAGAAAGTTCCATTAGTTTCCGGACAGAAAGCGGTTCGTTTTCGAATTATCGTAATATAAGTTCGTAAACATTTTTGAACATGAACTTAATTGAAAATTTAGATACGAGCGGTGAGATGGCCGGCGGGACGCCTAACGAGTACTTCGCCCGGTCACCGTATCGCGTTCAACGCCACGCGGCGAACATCCGCGAAAGGAAACGGATGCTGAGGTCTGCTATTGGGACATCAAATTGGTATAAAGCTTGTCGTGGGGTCTCCACTTATCCAGATTTCTTACAGACGTTTCTTTGCACATTTGTCTAATATGTACACGTAATAAACACCCGTGTCGAAAAACTCGTTCTGTAGTAATTGGTTCAGTGTAGACGAGCCAATATACATTTTTTTTTTAATAAATAAATCTGTTAGATTCGAAAATAATCTAATTATATAATGGTTAATGATGATCGGATTAAGTTATGAGAGTGAATCTGAAAGAAACTTATAACAAATCATCGATGGAAAAAAATCAACGAGCAATTGCGCAGCAAGGTCGGTCGAAGAATGTATTTTTTTATACGCGAATTGTTCTGTGCAAACAATAATTGAATTCGAAAGAATTCTGATCAGTAGATTAGAAATATCGTAGCATATTTGTTATTCACATAATTAATGAGTATCTGATTTGCGTACTTCAGATAAAATAAACTACAAATATCGATAAACGATATTTAATTGTTCGTTATCGATTTGCACAAACCCACACGTCACAGAGAACAGAGATAAGGATTTACAAACGGATTCGATTGATTATTGTTTGCGTTTAGTGCTCGAATTGGGAGATTTTTTATGGCTAAATATCGATCTAATTAAAAAATAATTGATAATTAAATGAGAAATCATTTCAAGTTTTATATACACTGATGCACAAAAGTATTCGCCATATGAGTAATATATTAATGATAATAATAATATTCAGCAATTTTAATCCATTTCAAGAAGAAGAATTCTATTATTACATATTTTAAGTTATTATATTACAACGATTCATTTTATAAATATTAGGGGTACCGGACGAAAATGTCGTTTTTTTAAATAAAAAGTCAACTTAATATATATATATATATATATATATATATATATATATATATATATATATATATATATATATATATACTATTCTTCCACGTTTCTGGGATTTTATTATCTTTAATGCATTTTGTAAATAGCATTGCCAAATGTTCGTTCAACGTTTTTCCTCCATATTTAATTAGTTCTGTCGTTATTCCATCTTCCCCTGGTGCTTTTCCATTCCTCATTTCTTTTACTACTTTTCCCACTTCTTCTGGTAAAACATCCAGAATTATGTAGTCATTAGTTATTTCTTTATTGTTGTTTTCTCTACTATGTTTCTCTTCATTTTTATATAGTTGTTGGTAAAATTTTTCTGTATATTTTAATATTTTATTCTTCTCTGTTAGTAGGTTACCTTCGTTATCTTTTATTGTCATTAACTTATGTTGTCCAAGCATAATATCTTTTTTTGCTTTTTTAAAACTTTTGTTTTCTTCTATTGCTCTTTCTAATCTCTTTGTGTTATGTTGTCTAACCTCAAACCTTAATTTCTTTCTGAGTAGTTTGCAAATTTCTGAATATTCCACAGCTGCTTTACCATCCAAATCTCTTTTCATCTCCCCTCTCTTTTCCATCAGTTGTTTAGTTTCTTCTGAGATTTTAGATTTTTTCTTTTTTCCATGTGGTTTTATTTCTCGAGCAGTTTCTATCAATATTGCAAATTTTGCTGTTTAAATCATTTATTCCTTGTGATATATCTATTTCTTGGAGCTTCTTATGTATAATTTCACTATAAAAATCTTCCTAGTCTTTTGTATATTCTGTATCGATTGGATGTACTGTTCTTCTTTTAATCATTTTAACTCTCTTATATTTTAAATTGACTAATATCTTTCCTCTTACTAGTCGATGGTCGCTTCCTGTGTTGAATCTGTTTATTACTGTAACATCTTGAAAAATTTGTTTGTTGTTACTGGCAATGAAATCAATTTCATTTTTTGTTGTTCCATTTGAGCTAATCCATGTCGATTTCCTACTTTTTTTCTTTTTAAAGAACGTATTCATCAAATACAGTTTATGTGTCGTGACAAACTCTAGTAATCTATCACCTCTTTCATTTCTTTCTTCTATTCCAAAATCTCCAATCATATTTTCATTGTCCTTCCTTTTCCCTATTTTTGCATTTAAGTCTCCCATATAATATAATATAATAGAGTATAATCCCATATAATAGAGCAAGTTAAATCGTTGAAATGGACATGGGCAGGACATATAGTGAGAAGAGAGGACAATAGATGGACGAAGATTGTTACGGAATGGAGACCAAGAGATAAAAAGAGACCTAAAGGAAGGCCACATCAAAGATGGAGAGATGAAATTGTGAAGTATTGTGGAGGCCAGGGCTGGATGAGATTGGCCAGCGACAGGAAAGAATGGAAGAGGCTCGGAAAACTCTTCTTATTTTAATTATGACATTCGACGAGGCTTTCGTCCAGCAGTGAGCTTATGTGGGCTGTTAGTATTAGTAGTAGTAGTAGTAGTAGTAGTATATATATATATATATATATATATATATATATATATATATATATATATATATTACCATATCAATTATTACATATATATATATATATATATATATATACATATATATATATATATATATATATATATTACCATATCAATTATTACATATATATTTTCCCTCGATAGCTACAACTTTCTTCCATATTTCTAGTAATTTTAATATGCCATTTGCATAAAAATCTTTTGATTTGAATGAAAAATAGACATCGAGACCCGTTTTCACTTTTTCGATATTCTTAAAATTTTTGTCGGATAAAAAGTGCTGCATTGATCTAACTAAATGTTAATCCGATGGAGCAAGATCAGGTGAATATGGTGGATGAATAATTACATTCCTTTCATATTCCATCAATTTATCCCGAGTAATTTTAGCTGTATGAGGTCTTGCATTATCGTGTTGAAAAAATATGTTTCCTCTATTGAATATTCTAGGTCTTTTTACACGAATTGCTTCTTTTAATCGTTCCAGCTGATCACAATAGAACTGTGCCGTTATTGTCTGGCCATATTTAAGAATTTCATAATGAATAATTCCTTTACAATCCCACCATACAGACAAAAGGACCTTTTTGACTGTTAAGTTCGGTTTCGACGTTGCCAGTGGTACCTGCCCTTTAGAAGCTACTGTTTTTTGCGACATTGGTTCGAGTACATAACCCACTTCTCATCCCCTGTCACAAGATGTCGAAGAAATGTTGAATTTTCCTCTAATTTTATTAATTCTTGGCACATTCGAACCCGTACAGATTTGCTTTCATCACTTAAATGATGCGGTATCCTCACACCCTGTTTATGAATCTTGCCAATTATTTTTAAATGTTCTTGCACACTAGACCAAGAGTATCCGAGTGTATCTGCTATTTGTTGAATAGATTTGGTCGGATTTGCTTCAACTTCAATGCGTAACACCTCATTGTCCACTTTCACTACCCTCTCACTTCGAGGTTTATTTTTTAAGTCAAAATTTCCACTTCGAAATTGTTTGAACCACCTCTGACACTGCCGAATAGTCAATATGTCCCCGTAAATGTCCCAAATTTTTTTTGTCGCAGTCGTTGCATTACTTTTTTGATGAAATTCGTATAACATGCAATTTCGTAAAAATTGATTATCCGGCACAAATCCTTCCATTTAAAATAGGGTGGTAAAAAAATGTAATTTTTTTGAAAGTTGCGCTTTAGATGTCCACCAACCAATAGCAAAGGAAATACGTGTTAAAAAATCGACAGCCGAAACACAACTGACCAGTGAAATGGACGATGTTAAAAAACGACATTTTCATCCGGTACCCCTATTGCTTATTATAAATCAACAACTTAACATAACATGAGCAATTTATTGATATAATTCAATAAGTCGTTAAATAAATAAAAAAAATAATTAATTGAAAATAAATATTATATAATGAATAAATATAATCAATATTATATTTATTATCAGTTAAATATATATATATATATATATATATATATATATATATTAATTTAACGAATTCATTAAATTATATCAATAAATTGCTTATGTTTACCCTTATGGCGAATACTTTTGCACGTGAGTGTATATATATATATATATATATATATATATATATATATATATATATATATATATATATAATATATGGGGTTATCCAAATGTGACGCCTACATTTGTGTTTTATTAAAAAGAAAAATGTGTATAGTTTCTTTTTAATAAAACACAAATCTAGGCGTCACATTTGGATGATTCTGTATATACGAGTGTCGTTTGATAAGTATGGTAAAATAGTAAGGAAAACTAAATTAAAAAAAATAATTTAATTAATTAATTAATTGAATTAAACAATAAATAAATTTACCACACTCATCAAACGACCCTCGTACAGCTATGCTCTTATCAACACCCACCGTAATATTTTTTTATTAATTATGAATTACTCAACAACATCTCATTACTAAACCTAAACCTAAACTTAAATGTCTCCAACATCAATTTTCTAAGAAATTTAATAGTAACATTAATACTGGGTTTCTCGAAAATTTTTCTCAAAATCAAAACATTATTTTATAACTAATTATTTCAATTATGTTGAAAGCATTTCTAATAAATATATAAAAGACATAAAAATATTCCAATTGTGATTATTGATGAATTTTCCACAGTAGATATCTAAAATATCATGCCGTATGAGTTTCACTTTGATTCACTGTATGGACATAACGTACATGTATTGAATTACCGTTCATAATTACTTTTTAAAAAATTAACAATTACATGTTTGTTTTCGACGACATAATGCCGGATATCCGTCAGTTGTATGAATTAGAATCGTATAAAAATAATAAAACAATATTTTTTTTAATTGTATTAATATGCATGAAAGTATATTTGTAAAAATGATATTTATTGCATTAAACGAATATTATGAATGGAATTAATCGTTTTAGGATATTAGAGACACAATCATATAATTTAAAGAGCAAGTCGTATAATTATGTACGCTTGGAAATTCAATACGTATTATTGGAAATCATTGTAGAAAACGGATAGATTTTTTTCTGTAAACATACAATATGTATTATGATCTATTAATCATGTGCATGTATATATATATATATATATATATATATAAATACATATATATATATAGAGAGAGAGAGATTCAAATGTAGAGCTTAGATTTATATTTTATTAAAAAGAAACAAAAAAAAAAACTATACACCACTCTACACACGTTTCTCTTTAATAAAATACAAATCTAGGCGTCACTTTTGGATGACCCCATATATATATATATATATATATATATATATATATATATATATATATATATGTATGTGTGTGTGTGTGTGTGTGTGTGTGTGTGTGTACTAAAGAGAGAGACTGACTGCTCTTGTTATGGGCGCAAAAGAAATAGTGAGACACATATTATCGACTTGTTATTAATCGATACGACTCCAATTCGATTGCATACAAATTATTTAATGTTGAAATCGAAATTTCTGTTTTTAGCAGTATAAACTCTGCTTTCGACGAGTTGCGAGTTCACGTGCCGACATTTCCATACGAGAAGAGGCTGAGCAAGATCGATACGTTACGGCTGGCAATCGCGTATATTGCACTTCTTAGGGAGGTGAGCGACGATCATCGATCCTCTTTAAAACATATATAGACATATATATATATATATATATATATATATATATATATATATATATATATATATAAATATATATATATATATATATATATATATATATATACACCCGTCCCTCAATTTACGCGGAGTATCCGTTCCACGTGGATTCGTTTTACGCGAATGAAAATCGCGTAAATTGAGTCTGTCAGTACAATAGAAAAAATATTGAAAATAGAAACTAGTAAAGTTGTAGAAACACATATTTATTTCACATAGCTTAACAAAAAAATAGTGACGTTTTAGAAAACTGAAGTAGATAAATTTTATTCGGTGTCACTATCGCTACTGTTATTCGAAGCAATCAAATGTTTATATATTTATATCGTGCTTTTATACGTTCAAGTAAGAATTTGCGTCACTCTGATATGTAATAAATTACATGAAAAATTATATAAAATGAAATCTATCTGATCGCGTATAAAAAGTGCCGTGTAAAAAAAAACTCGCGTAAAAAAGTCCCGCGTAAATTGAGGGACGGGTGTATATATATATATATATATATTAGGTTGGCAAGTATCTCCCTTCCGCCTTCTATGTATATATATATATATATATATATATATATATATATATATATATATATATATATATATATATATATATATATATATATACAGGCCCGCCCCAAGGCGACCGATTCCAAGAAAAACACTCGGTTACCTTTAATTTTTAAATATGTGAAGCAACACATTCTTTAAATTTGCCTAGCCACATCAACCCTTATGTAATATTTTGACCTGTTCGGCGTTACTTGATTATAGCGTTTAACTATATATTACTGAGAGACCATTTTCGAATACAAACACATATTATCATTGCATTTCTAACACATTTCTCTGAAAATTTCGATTATCCTTTCCATTGAAGTTAATAAAAATCATTCAATAGTCTGCTATGGCAAAAGTGCAATATGGGAATGGGGGCAGCCGATATCCTTGGGGCGGGCCTGTATATATATATATATATATATATATATATATCGGTTAATTTTGAGGGTTTTTTCTCGATTGAAAGATGCATTTATTTTTAAAAAAGTGTCAATTTAATTTCACTCAAAATAATTTTCATTATTTACTATCACTTTTTGCTACCATCCTAGCAACAAATGAATTCCACAAAAAAAACGACTCATTTTTTAAGCAGTCCATTCATCGACCCATTTTTTAATCCCATCCAACTTTTCAAAGTGCACACCTCGAAGATCAGGAATAAATGGTAATCACAATGTGAAATGTTTGAAGAATACGCGGGGGAGGGGGGAGAAGAGGAGGAAGAGGTAGGAATAAGACTTCCCATTCCAATGTCAATTACTTCTCTTTTACACTCCTCGTAATATGGTCTAGTATTGTAATGTAAAAGAATCACCTTATGATTTTTGTTTGTTAATTGTGACCGTTTTTTTATGCAATTTTTTCTTCAGCTTCTGTAATTGCTGTTGGTGACGATCCGCTGAGACAATTTCATTTGGTATCAGCAACTCGTAATACACGACATCTTTTGAATCCCACCAAGCACAATGCATAATCTTCTTTCCATAAATATTGTTCAGATGTCGATGTTGATGGTTTTTTAGGATTAACCCACGATTTTTTTCTTTCTGGATTATTATAGTAAATCTATTTTTTTTTCACCAGTCACAATTGGATACAAAACTGTATTTTTCAATGCTATGTAAGCAATGAAACGCAATTATTGTAGCGATTTTGGTATATAATGAATTCCATGAAAAATTATATAAAATGAAATGTATCTGACCGCGTATAAAAAATGTTGCGTAAAAAAAACTCGCGTAAAAAAAGTCCTGCGTAAATGATGGATAATCAACGCGGACAATTTATGTGGAATTGATTTACCTTCCTTTTAAACCTTTTCCATATCTTTTAAAAGTTCATGACCAACCCCAATCCTTCAGCAAGTTCCTTTAACACTTCGAGTTGACATTTCGTTCAATAAAGCCTCCAATTCCATAACCTCAAACTTTTTGTCCGTTTTAGATTTTTCTTATCTTTTACATCAAAATCACCCTTTTTGAATAGTCTAAATCAATATTCTCACATTTTTATCGATGCAATCGACTTACTGTAAGTTTCTGTATATTCAATGGTTGTTTTCTTTTGATCAAATAAAAAATAATGGTTCATACGATCTATGATTTCCTATAACGAACAGTCAATATTTTAACATTTCTAACCTGACCATTGTTAAATATTTCTTAAAAATGATTCAGCTATCAAACTTTCATCAAAATAATTTGATGCAATCCGTAGTTAGACTTCTGTTGATTTAACCCTTGAAATTAACCGAAACACTTAATATATATATATATATATATATATATATATATAAATGAATAGTAATTCGATATTGTTATGAAATAGGATATCAAAACATTTTCAATTGTACAAATTTATCGAATGTACAGGTGCTAGGCGTGGACTGTGATCCGTTGACGTACGTTGAGAAATGTCTTCGCGGAGAGATTAAAGCGGATCAAGCACATTGGAACACGAGTGGTGAGTTTGATCGACGCCCGCATTTCTATCAAACAGAGAACATCTGTCCTGCATGATTGTTTCAAAACGGGTCTATTAGTTTATTTTCTACTCAAGGTGATACTGTTTTTATAAAATAATACGAATCTAGATCTGGAGATCAATAGATCAGGATTGGTTCTGGATAATAAATGATTCGGAAATAACGATTGATTTTACATGAATAAAATTTTAGTTGGCAGTCATCAATCGGACCATTTTTACACTAATTTGGTCTCATCACACACACATACATACATACATACATATATATATATATATATATATATATATATATATATATATATATATATATACAGTAATACCTCGCATAATCCGGCTTCGATTAGTCCAGTTTGAAATTTCCCAAAAAAAAATTTTTTACTTGAAAAAAATCCTACAAAAATGTTTTTCTTAAAAAAATCCCAAAAAATTAATACATACATTTTTTTTACATGCAAATTTTCAAGTTTTCCCCTTTATTATGAAAACATGATAAAAAATAAAACCAAAATCGTATATGCAAATTATGCGTAACGCATGCGCAGTTCTAGTTTTGTGGTCTTTTTCTTTTTCTATCAGTTTTCGATTCGCAACTTTAGAATAAAGTCGATTTTTTGATAATTAAATTTCAATAATCCATTTGAAAATGAATTTAAAATGAATGTATAAACCCCTGATTTTGTTTTGTTGATACATACAAACATTTGAATATATGACCCTCGTTTTATTTACTAAAAAACAGGAAAAAAATTGTTTGGAACCAATTAACGTTTTTTGTATTTAGTTAATGTTTCGATTAGTCCGGTCTCAAATAGTCCGGCTAATCAGTGGAAATGATCAGCCGGACCATACGAGGTATTCCTGTATATATAAACATGAGAACAATTATTTATAGATTTAACGGCGCGATTATCCTGGATCAATTGGGAGAACCTGGGCGTCAACCCGAACAGAAGAAGCGTGCTAACAACATTAGCATTAACATCAGACAGCGTCAATAACTAAAAAAGCACCTTCGACACACCCACATATCCAGCAGACGTCGACATCGTCTGAACCGTGTGCATTCCTATTACGTAACTCCACCAGTTCGTATTTTTCTACACTCGGACCGCTCAAAAATCAAATCAATAAATGGAAAGCCGCTCACTCCTCGTGCGAAATGTCAACAAAGTTCCACGTCTTATTGTTTATCGTTTCGTTTATTAATCAGTAATTCGATAAGTAGATGTTTTGTCTGTTTGCTGAAACTCTTCACGATATTTGCTCTTTCTTCTCGATTATGTCTCTTTAGAATGTACGTGCGGAGACCTCTCGAACGCGTACTTATGGAAAAACACTAGCGACAATGTATCAACTTGTCAATAGTGAATATTATAATTTATTGTGTGTGTTTTTAAAAATATATATTCAAGAGAAGACATCGATGAACAAGTGCATCGTTATGTAAACACTCGAACTTGTATCAGTAATTCATTTTTATATTAGAAAGTAGAGCATTCCGTCGACCTGTTCGACTTCTAGAACATTTATTTACTTATAAATAGATTAAAATATATATACATACTCGTCTCTCAATTTACGCGGAGTATCCGTTCCACGTGCATTCGTTTTACGCGAATGAAAATCGCGTAAATTGAGTCTGTCAATATAATAGAAAAAATATTGGAAATAAAAGCTAGTAAAGTTGTAGAAACACATTTATTTCACATAGCTTAACGAAAAAATAATGACGTTTTAGAAAACGAAAATAGATAAATTTTATTCGGTGGTAATTCAAAACAATCAACCTTTTATATATTTATATAGTGCTTTTATACGTTCAAGTAAGAATTTGCATCACTCTGATATATAATAAATCCCATGAAAAATTATATAAAATGAAATCTATCTGACCGCGTAAAAAAAGTCTTACGTAAATCAAAACCGCGTAAAAAAAGTCCCGCGTAAATTGAGGAACGTGTGTATATATTTTTTTTAAAAAAAATACAGCTTATTAAAATTTAATATATTGATAATTTGTTGTCTTGAAGTACCGTTCATTCATGGTAAAATCAATAAAAAATCATTCTTATGACTATATTTTCGTTTCAATCGAACCAGAGACGAATCATAAAAGTATTTTCAGTTCGAGTGAAATATTTTCTACACAAACACACACACATACACATATATTTTTCTAGTCATTTGTGATATTTAATATTAGTTAATTATTATAACAATTTTTTCTTCGATGTAAAAAAATGTTTTACAGATTTGTTTATCGTTTGAAATAAATTAAGAGTTTGTTTTCGATATCGTTGTTGTTTTACTTAGTTATTTGGAGAATGATGTTGGGTCTCCATTTGTAATGATACACAGTTGAAGATGTGACTATGTATAATATATTTATTTCGTGATTAACGTGATAGAACAATGATGGTTTACAGAGTTTTTTGTTCGATGTAAAAATGATGGCGAGACTTGTCTTACAGATGTGTTGTATCGTTTGAGTCTTGCGTCTCGGCGGTTAATAAATTGGTTGTTGTTGTCGGATGTCGGATGAGTTTGTTTCTCGGTGGTTGTCCAAGGAACACTGATATCGTTGTAGTCCTTTTATACTGACTTTTCCTTAGTTATTTGGATATAATTATTTTAGTGTTTTATGACGGTTAAAAAGAATCAATTATCAAAGATAAAATTACCATATAAATATTTAAACAAATTAAGTAATCAAATTATTATTTCGGATTAAAAAAATAATAAAAATAATTAATCGTCTCGATTTTTCTTCAGTCCAACACAAATGAATTTTTATCCCCAACACCACAATGGTTATAGAGATCAATAATCAGTAAATGTTCATTTTTTGTTTATAACAATAGTCGGTTGATGTGCATTTCGAAGGCGATGCCATCTTCGCCAGTCGTTAGTGATGTGGTCTCGTTCCTCAATGGCCCAAACCACACTAGTTGCACTGATACGTCAACAATATGTAATGTTACGAATACCACGCATCTATACTTGCATGATGACGCAAATTTCATTGTATTAGTGAAATATTTCATTTCGAATCGAACGTTCGAGACTTTAACTTGGTAGTTGGTTCGATCGAGGCATTACTGAGTAATATAAACAAAAATATTTCCGACCCATCACAATTCTTATTGCATTTTGTATATGTGTTAGTTTCGTACATCACGTTGCCGAGCTAAAATTTTTGCGCAAAGTTGCGGTGGTGTCAGCACAAAAATCCCCTCCAAAAAAATTAGTTTTCGGAAAGAGGGTGTGAGACGAGCGGTAATGGGCCGTGAATACTGTACGAATGTTAACTAGTGTGGATTGGGCCAATTACTCTACCATATATAAATAATTGAAATGGGCTAATACTGGACCCGGTACTATTGAATTACTATTGGGAAAGAAATCAATTAGGCATCGATTGTACAAGTTTTTTTCGTTAAAACTGGAAAGATTTTGTTCTGTTTATGTTAAAGATTAATATATAACGTTTTTTGATCATTAATATGATGACTAATTAAATATTAGGTTGACAAGTAATGGCGGTTTTCACTCATAAATGTTTTTAAGTGTTATAGAATGTATTTTTGGAGTATTCTCCTATTGTTCACGTACTCGAATTGTCTATGATAGAGCATCTGGAATACTTCTGGCTCACAGCACAAGTTTATATTTGCTAATGAAATGATATTTATAACAATCAGTAAATAAATTAACTGGACACTCGAGTCTAATAATCGTTGTTGACGAGAAGAACACAACACTCATTGTTGATTGTTACAAAATTCATAACCGCCACATATCTAACTCTATTATAAATTTAGAATTCATTTTGAAATTTGACAAGTGACAGTTCAAGCTTAATTTAGAAAGAAATTTTGCATGTTTTGATTTAAAAAATGAGTTGAAAATGGAAAATCAAAACAAGCAATTTACTTTATTATTTCTATAAAGGAAAGAACGCAACGCAAGCTCATAGGAAGTTGATTTGAATTATTGAATAAAATTAATTCATTGTATGAAAAAATCGTTTTTAATTTACCTAAAAAACTGTAATTACTTATTCGCCAATCCAATATATAAATGATATATTTAAGGGGTTATACGCAGTTAGAAATTTCAAAAAATCGATTTTTTTTGCATTTTCGGAATGCACATATATTTGAGTATATTCTCTGAAAATTTGAAGTAAATCCGATAAATATTTATTATATACATGTGAATTTGAAAAAAATTTTTAACTATGTGTAAACTACTTCCGAAACTTCAAACGCGTTTATCTCAAAACGGTGTTTTCATAGTCGGTGATCTCGATATCTCAGAAATGGCTGAACCGATCGGTCTCAAATTTTCACACAATCTTCTCAAATATATTCCTCAGGTATTGAACGAAGGAATAAGGTTTACAAAAATTATTACTATTTTTTTAAAACAATTTGGAGCAAAAATTTTAGTAAAAAACGAAAAATTTTTTTCAAGTAGACGCCATTTTGTCAAAAATGAAAATTTTTATTATTCCTCCGTTCAATACCTGCATTAATCTATCCTTTAAAAGAATTGACCATATTTTTTGATTTCGGATAATCCAAACCGCCGACATGGAGATCACCGCCAAGCGCCTTTTTTTGGAGGTCGTTCGGGACATCGTCTGCAGGAGCAGTGCACTTCAATATTTTTTTATGATCGACATGTTATTTTATTCTTGAAAGTAGGATCTATTCAAATAATCATAATTTGTAATTGCAAAATAAATACTGTTTCTAAAAAAAATTCCTAAAAAAACGTCATTTTTGCGCCTCGCAACTGCGTATAACCTCTTAAGAGAGACACCATGGAATTAGCTTTGAGGACGACATAGCTATATTCGATGTATTGATTAAGAACTTCACTTTATATATATATATATATATATATATATATATATATATGTATATATTCATATTTGAAACATCGTTAAACAAAATCAAAGATAAACTCCAGTCGCAACTAAACTTATTTGCAAAACATTTTGAAAAATGGAAGATAAAACTTAATATCAATAAAATTGAAACAATATTATTTAACTGTAGCAGTAAGTTCAGTCCGAGTGACATAGAAATAAATGGTGCTAAAATTTTTTTGGCAAAAAATATTTAAATGAGAACTTCACGTTTAAGAGATATGTCTGTAAAGCAGTGATGGTGAACCTTTTAAGCTCGGTGTGTCAAAATTTTGAAAAACCCTAACTTAACTCTTGTGCCGTGTCACGTATAGAAATATTCATAATTTTTTGATATTTGCAACCATGATAATATATATATATATATATATATATATATATATATATATATATATATATTTGATATTTCTTCTATATATTTAAATGCCGTTTAACAAAAAAAAAATCAACCAAAAAATATGTATAAAACGGACAAAACAGAAAAACAATGTACATTTAGGAAAAAATAATAATACAAACAATGATGATCAAATGGTACGAAAACTAAAAATTAGTGACTTTTTTGGTGCTAACGAATATGGCGATCAGGTGCGTACGTTAGCCCAATGCACCCGAACGCACGGGAAGTTTACCCGAGGCACATGTTGACAATAACGAGACCGTTTCCAGAATTGGGCATTTTGTTACTCGAGTAAAAATAAAATGCCATGAGTAAAGATTAATCTCTTTATAGTGCAATTCTTAATCTTTCTATATTAATGTCAATATTGGAACAATGTATCTTCGATGTTTTCACTATGTATCTCTGCTACGCAACATCAATGTACATGATTACATCCGGTTTTAGAATTGCATTATTGATCATGAGTAACGTGAATAATAATATTACTCGAGTGATGCCCAACTCTGGCCATTGCTAGAGACAAATATTTGAATTAGGCAATTTTTTGTATCTGTCGATGCGTGTCACCCAAAATGAGTTTTCGTGTCACCTCTGACACGCGTGTCATAGGTTCGCCATCACTGTTGAAAAGCAATAAAAAAGGTGAATGGCACTTTGTCACAAATTTACAACTTGATAGTTAGAAAAAATGTATTGAGTAAGCAGAATAAAATAATGTTATACAAGACAATGATAAGATCCACAATAATATGGAGAAATACATACAACAAGCATACAAAGAGGTCCTAACAAACATGAAATAAAATACTAAAAATAGTAATAAAGAAAACTAGAGATTAGAGAACAAAGAAACTATATAAAGAAGCAAACAGAAATGGTTGTAGATTTTATTAACAACATAGTATGGAGGTTTTATACCACGCAACTCCGTGACAATCCGTTGATAAATGAATTAGGAAAGCCAAGAGTGGCAGCACTCATCAATAGCCAGGTAGAATTTTTTTTAAAAAAAAAAACTGTCTATAACTTTACTATTTCCAGGAGTCGTGTTTTAGCAATAGAAAAACAGAAAATAATAGTTCATTCATGGTGGGTCGGAGAAAAAATATCGACCAAAGCGGGAAAATTACTGCATATTGGAAAATGTATTTGGATTTTTTGCAATTTTTCACAGACTTGCCTAGATTTGTGGTTTATTAAAAAGGAATTATACACATGTTTCTTTTTAATAAAACACAAATATAGGCGTCACATTTGGATTATCCTATATATATATATATATATATATATATATATATATATATATATATATATATATATATATATATATATATGGGTTAGTTTGTGTAATATGCATCATCATAAATGACCTTTTTTATTTCCATCAAAACTTACAACTACGACCGATCCAATGCATTTCCCTTCCATTCAATTTAAAAAAAATCTTATATCTCTGTTCCATCTATAAATGAGCTTCTTTTTGGCCCTTCTTATAAGAAGATGATAAAAAAAGACTAAGAAAACATGAGAAGATAAATAACGGTTAATGGGACTTAAGCTCGAACTATCACTTGTCAAATTTCAAAATGAATTCTAAGTTTAGAATAGAGTTAGATATGTGGCGGATATGAATTTTGTAACAATCAACAATGAGTGTTGTGTTCTTCTTGTCAACAACGATTATGAGACTCGAGTGTCCAGTTAATTTATTTACTGATTGTTATAAATATTATTTCATTAGCAAATATAAACTTGTGCTGTGAGCCAGAGGTATTCCAGCTGCTCTATCAAAGACAATTCGTGTACGTGAACAATAGGAGAATACTCCAAAGATACATTCTGTAACCCTTAAAAACATTTATGAGTGAAAACCGCAATTACTTATCAACCTAATATTTATTAGTCATCATATTAATGATCAAAAAACGTACCAAATTCATCTTCAACATAAACAGAACAAAATCTTTCCATTGTTAACGAAAAAACTTGTACAATCGATACCTAATTGATTTTTTCCCCAATAGTAATTCAATAGTACCGAGTCCAGTATTAGCCCATTTCAAGTCTCCACGAATGTTCAAGATATAAAGAGGATATACCAACACTAAAAAAGGGAGAACTTCACCAAAACTTTTTGGATCGAGTTCAATATGTCTAAAGTAATCAAATTTTCATGTTTGTCGAGAAATGTCTAAACTTGAATCAAAATCCATCTGATCTTTTTCCTTGACATTCCTTTAGTGTATCTGAACGATCGTCGTATAAACACTTGTTGGATTTCCTTCAACAAATTGATTCTTCGACTAAAGAGATGTTTAGAACGCGACGAATCAAACACGAATGTCGATGATAATTCGAATCAGATATGTAATTCCAATAGCCGTGCATTGTTTCCGTTTCGACTCTGTAAATATCGTGTTCGTATCACAAGACGAGATGACGAAAAAAATAATAATGAATGTATGTATAAAAAACACACGTTCGTCCCTAATGAGTCCCCGACATTGTCATGCAATGGTGCGCTCTTCGTCCATGTAACGTATAATTTTTGATTGACTAATTAGCTTCAGACGATATAAATATAAGATTTGTTTACAATCGACCGAGTACAAGGAAAATCTCGAAACGCGGAACTACGATTCGATATACAAAACATGTCCGAGTTCGATAAATACGTGGCGTTGATTGTTGCGGCGACTTGTCTCGTTTACGTTACGGTGAGTAAGATTCGGATTTTATTTATTGATTCGGTTATTATTGATCTGAACGTTCATTAATCGAACAACTGTAGTTTTTCCAATTCGAATGTTTGAAAAAACAGATAAATTCATTTCAAAAAGTAGATATATAAATTTATTTTCAAACCCAAATTACAATCTTCAATATAAAAAAATATATACGAAACGTTATGATTTAAAAATTTTTTGAAAAGTCATGTAAGTGTATAACGAACAGAATAAAAAAGATTAATCTTTTAAAAGAATAATATAATTTATTTTATATACAATACATAGCCACCCACTTAACCAAAACACACACACACACACACATATATATATATATATATATATATATATATATATATATATATATATATATATATATATATGTAGAGAGTGTCCAATTAGGAGCACACAATTAATTTTAAAATAAAATACATTTTTTTGAATGAGTAATGATGAATGTGCAATTCTCATGAGGCACCCTATATATATATATATATATATATATATATATATATATATATATATATAGGATCATGACGCCTAGATTTGTATTTTATTAAAAAGAAATTATACACATGTTTCCATATACACCACATTATACACATGGTTTTTTTCTAATAAAACACAAATCTAGGCATCACATTTGAATGATCACATATATATATATATATATATATATATATATATATATATATATATATATATATATATATATATATGGGCTAGTGTATGTGTGTGTGTATATGCATCATCATAATCGACGTTTTTTATTTCCTTCAAAACTTACAACTGCGACCGATCCAGTGCATTTCCCTTCTATTCAATTCCAAAAAAATCTTATATCTCTGTTCCATTTATTAATGAGCCTCTTTTTGGTCCTTCTTATAAATCTAGATTTTCAATTAATAATTTATATTGTTTATCGGTGCCCTTCTCTTATTATGCAGGATCATCCAAATATGACGCCTAGATCTGTATTTTATTAAAAAGAGACGTGTGTAGAGTTTCTTTTTAATAAAGCACAAATCCAGTCGTCATATTTGGATGATCCTGTATAACTAACCCATTTCCAATTTAAAATTTTTATTTTTGCTTAACGTTCGTAACTTTGTTCCTTTTTCTAACCGTACTTGATATTCTTGACATATGTCTTTTTATATTTATTTTTGTTATATGAAGACAGTGAATTATTTTGGAATTTAAAATCTATGCTACAGTAACTTATAAATGAAAATAGTTTGGATGTATTGATTAAAAACTTTACACACACACACACACACACATACATATATATATATAAATATATACACACATATATATATATATATATATATATATATATATATATATATATATATATATATATATACACACATATATATATATATATATATATATATATACATACATATATATATATATATATATATATATACATACGAGGACGTTTGATAAGTCCGTGTAAATTCCGAAAGATGGCACCACTGGTGCATATCGAGGTTATTTTTAATTAGTAGCTCCTCTTGGAAGAACACACATCAAGTTTCAGCCATATCGGTCCATTCCTTTGTGTTTGACAATCGTTGGAATCAAGGAAATCAAGTGATTGTCAAATAATGGACGAAAAAGAATTTCGCGTGTTAATTAAACACTACTTCATTAAAGGCAAAACGCCTCAGGAGACTAAACAGAAGCTTGATAAACATTACGGTGACTCTGCACCTTCGATTAGTGTGGTTTATAAGTGGTTTCAAAATTTTCAGAGTGGCCATATGAGCACAAGAGACGCTGAACGTTCTGGACGTCCTGTTGAGGTCACCACTCCAGAAATCATTGATAAAATCCATGATACGGTGATGGATGACAGAAGAGTGAAAGTGCGTGAGATTACTAGTGCTGTAGGCATCTCGTGTGAACGGGTACATAATATTTTGCACCAACATTTGGACATGAAAAAGCTATCCGCCAGGTGGGTGCCGCGATTACTCACGATCGACCAAAAACGAGGTCGTATTAAGTGTTACAAGAACGGTTTGCAGCTGTTTCAGCGAAATTCGCAGAACTTTAAGCGTCGTTTCATCACTGTAGATGAAACATGGATACATAACTACACTCCTGAGACCAAAGAGAAGTCTAAACAATGGGTTATCAAGGGGGAATCTGTTCCGAAAAAGGCGAAGACAATTCCTTCGGTCGGGAAGGTTATGGCGACTGTCTTTTGGGATTCGTAAGGAATAATCTTTATCGACTATTTGGAAAAGGGTAAAACCATTACAGGTGCATATTATTCATTGTTATTGGATCGTTTGAAAACCGAGTTGCAAGAAAAACGTCCCCGATTAGCCCACAAAAAAGTCCTCTTTCATCACGACAACGCACCAGCTCACACCTCAGCAGTTGTGGCCGCAAAACTAATGGAAATAGGGTTCCAAATCGTTTCACATCCCCTCTATTCTCCAGACTTGGCTCCATCGGACTATTATTTGTTCCCTAATATGAAGAAATGGCTCGCGGGAAAAAGATTTTATTCGAACGAGGAGGTGATTGCAGGAACGAATGACTATTTTACAGACTTGGACAAATCCTATTATTCGGAAGGGATCAACAAACTAGAGCAGCGTTGGATGAAGTGTATAAGCCTAAAAGGAGACTATTTTGAAAAATAAAGACGATTTATTCAAAAAAATGAAGCAGTTTTTATTTTTACACGGACTTATCAAACAATCCTCGTATATATATATATATATATATATATACATATATATATATATATATATATATATATATATATATATATATGTGTGTGTGTGTGTGTGTGTGTGTATAAAAGAGAGAGAGTAGGTTATTCCATAAGGAGCGCACAACTTCATTTTTAAATGAAACATATTTTTTTAAATGAATGATGATATTTTTGAGTGATGATGAGTGTGTATTCCGGATGGGATATTCTTTATGTGTATAAATATATATATATATATTATATATATATATATATATGTATATATACATATATATATATATATATATATATATATATATATATATATATATATATATATATATATATATACATATATACATACGAGAGTTGTTTGATAGGTATGGTAAATTTATTTATTGTTTAATTTAATTTTTCAATTTATTTTCTCACTTTTTTACCATACTTATTAAATGACTCTCGTATATATTCTGCAAATATATATATATATATATATATATATATGTATATATATATATATATATATATATATATATATGTATGTATATATATATATATATATATATACATATACATATATACTCGTATATATATATATACATATATATATATATATATATATATATGTATATACCTAAATATATATATATATATATATATATATATATATATATATATATACATTAATATATACATATATATATATATATATATATATATATATATATATATGTATATACATATATATATATATATATGTATATACATATATATATGTATATACATATATATATATATATATATATATACATATATATATATATATATATATATATATATATATACATATATATATATATATATATATATGTATATACATATATATATATATATATGTATATGTATATATATATATATATATATGTATATACATATATATATATATATATATATATATATATATATATATATGTATATATATATATATATATATATATATATATATATATATATATATATATATATATATATATATATATATATATATATATATATATATATATATATATATATATATATATATATATATATATATATATATATATGTATATACATATATATATATATATATATATATATATATATATATATATACATATATATATATATATATATATATATATGTATATACATATATATATATATATATATATATATATGTATATACATATATATATATATATATATATATATATATATATATATATATACATTAATATATACATATATATATATACATATATATATATATATATATATATATATATATACATATATAAGTAACAGTAACTATAAAATCGACTCTTTCAGGGTCTATCTGAAGAAATGCAAGAGATGGCCAACATGCTGCACAACAACTGTGTCCAGGAAACCGGTGTCGGTGAAGGTGAGTGTCGATCGTGAATGGCGGAGCAGCGCGCGTGCACGACAATTCAATAACTGTAATCATTGTGTCAATTTTATAAAACGACGACTGCGCTCGTCCCTCATTAACATTGTTGATCGTTGTTATTAACAATAGCGAATTACAATGTTTATATGTGGAGGCGGTGTTCGACGGAGATTTCGTAACAACGACAGACAAAGAGTGTGTTTACATTATATAAGGGGACTGTAAAACAGCTTCTAGATATTATATATATATATATATATATATATATATATATATATATATATATATATATATATATATATATATATATATATATATATATATATATATATATATATATATATATATATATATATATATATATATATATATATATATATATATATATATATATATATATATATATATATATATATGTATATATTAGGTTGGCAAATATCTCCTTTCCGCCTTCTGGTCTTTTTTACAAGATATATATATATACTATATATATATATATATATATATATATATATATATATATATATATATATATATATATATATATATATATATATATATATATATCGTATATATAATATATGAATAATTTTTTTAAAAAAACATTTGCAGATATGATCGAGAACGCTCGAAAGGGTGATTTCGCCGACGACGAAAAACTGAAATGTTACATGAAATGTTTGATGATGCAGACCGGCTGCATGGACGAAGAAGGAATCCTCGACATCGACGCGATGGTTGCAATGATTCCGGACGAGATGCGTCCAATGGTCGAAGATACGATCAAGAGTTGCGGCACGAAGAGTAAGTGAAAAATGACGTTTATGTTAAAAAATTCGATTCGATTTTATGTGCATGGCGTTGATTTAATTTTACAGTCGGGAGCAACCACTGCGAAAACGCATGGTTGACAAACAAATGCTATTACGAAAAGAACAAAGATAATTATATGCTGATATAGCATGTCGATGTTAACGGAAGAACGATTACTGTAATTAGTGGAGGAGAGACAATATTAATAAGAAAAATGTACTACATAGAATCAAAAACACGGAACACTAATCTCGTTTAGTAAGCAAACATTGTACAGTGTAGATTTTGTTTTCTAATTCGTACAAATAAATTTTATCACATCATTATCGTTATATTGTGTTTTTATTCACTTCTCCTCATTCTTACTTGCTAATTTTATAATTAATAATAAAGTAAATAAAATATATTACCCTTTCTAAATTACTTTATTATTATTATTTAAACAAAAAATATTTATTTTTTTTGTACATATATATATATATATATATATATATATATATATATATATATAAATAAATACACACCACAATACAAATTTATTAAGGGGTTATACGCAGTTGCGAGGCGCAAAAACGACGTTTTTAGCAGGAAATTTTTGATAGAAACAGGCGCATGAATTTAGCAATTACAACGCGATGGTTATTTAATAGATGGTACTTTCAAGATAAAATAACATGTCGATCATAAAAAAATATTGAAGTGCACCGCTCCTGCAGACGATGTCTCGAACGACCTCCAAAAAAAAAAGGCGCTTGGCGGTGATTCTATTCGGCGGTTTGGATTATCCGAAATCAAAAAATATGGTCAATTCTTTTAAAGGATAGATTAATGCAGGTATTGAACAAAGGAATAATAAAAATTTTAATTTTTGACAAAATGGCGTCTACTTGAAAAAATTTTTCGTTTTTCACTAAAATTTTGGTTCCAATTGTTTAAAAAAAATAGTAATAATTTTTGTAAACCTTATTCCTTTGTTCAATATCAAGAATATATTTGAAAGATTGTGTGAAAATTTGAGACCGATCGGTTCAATTATTTATGAGATATCGAGATCAATGACAATGAAAACACCGTTTTGAGATAAACGCGTTTGAAGTTTCGGAAGTAATAAATACACATAGTTAAAAATATTTTACAACTTACATGGTATAATAAAGATTTATCTGATTTACTTCTGCTTTTTTTTTTCAATTACTCAAATATATGTGCATTCCGAAAATGCAAAAAAAAATCGAATTTTTGAAATTTCTAACTGCGTATAACCCCTTAATATAATAAAATGGCACAAGAGATAAGTACATAAGATATAATATACAGTTGTCCAATAAGCGCTCCAGAAGTTTAAATGGAAATAAAATAAAAAGTATTTAATTGATTAGTTATTTCTTATTTTCATTTTAAAGAATATTCTATGGCATTAATGATAGAATATAATTTCACTCATATGACCACTACGATTTCCTTTGACATAGTGCATTCATTTAGTGCAATTTTTAGTCATTCTTTCACATAATTGTGGTCCAATTTCATGAATTACTCGTTCAAAGTTAATTTTTAATGCTTTCGTTGTTTGTGGTTTATCAGCATAAACCAAAGATTTCACATAACCCCACAATCCAATAGAGTTATATCACATGACCTCAATGGGCAATTAATGGGTCCATTTTGTAAAATAATTGACTCTTTAAATTTTCGTTTCAATAAATCTATTGAAGTTTTTACAATTTCTAAGCGTTGTTCAAGTGTTTTAAACATTCCATAATAATTTTCCAAACTGAATGAGTTAAAATGTCAAAACGAGCTAAAAAAATCAAACATGGCTGGCACCAGCTGTCAAAGTTCTGATATTCTTATTGGAAAACCTCATACAATTTAGTTTAAGAAACTCTATGGTATCAGAAATACAACTCCACTTGTCTGCAAATCTTATTCGTGTGTTTTAAAATGGCGGATGAGTTACAATGCTGTATTATTTCAAAGATAGTAGCGAAACAGAGAGAGTAAGGGTAAATGTTTGGCATCATAAAACTGAATAGTTTGGAGAAGGGACTGAATTTTGACAGATAATATTCATTTATGTAAGTATAATCATTTTTCTGATAGTACATATATATATATATATATATATATATATATATATATATATAAGTTTTATTTTAAATTATTGAAAACACAATTTTTAAAAGAATACGTTTTTATTTTTCAATCAGTTACAGCGTTTAACAAAATATTTATTAAATATCCATCAATCAGTCGATAACTGTGACTTGAGGAGTTCTTCTTATTGCATCCTCTATTTTAGAATGGATGTTGTCGTTTCAACGTCCAGTGTAGAACTGATGTTACCAAGTGTAATAAGTAACAAAGAAATCTCTAGTTCTCATTATTACGATATTTTATTTACTTCAAAAATTGATTGTCGCGTTTTTTATAGTTCTATTTACTTCCTAAGGGAATTATTATTCAACAATCAAACACGTGGATAATGTATGCTGTTCCCGTGTGACTAGTATTGGGAAAGTTACATGTGTTTTATATAACTTATATATATATATATATATATATATATATATATACATATATATATATATATATATATATATATATATATATATATATATAAGTTATATGGAACACATAACCCGTTATCAACAAAGTCATACAGAACACTTCATACATTGTAAACACGTGCCAACTATTAGACAATAACTCCCTTGTGAGTAACGAGAAGTAAATAAAACTATAAAAATGTAACATAATTCATTATCAATTTTGAAGTAAACAAAAACAACTTAATGATCGGAACCAGAGGTTTCTTTGTTAAGTAAAATACTCTGTAAAATCAGGTCTAATATAAAAATTGTATCAACAACATTTAGAGTTCTTCAAGCCATTTTTGCAGCTGATTGATTAAAAAAAATCTTTTTAAAAACTATAAATCCTGTATTTTAAAAATATGTAAATATATGTATTCATATAATATATATATATATATATATATATTTATATATATATATATATATATATATATACAGGTGACCCTCCTTTAACACGGTAGATAGGTTCCTAGAAAATATCGTGTTGTGTGAAACCGTATTATATGGGACTGGAAGCTAGTACTTATTATTTTCTAATTATTTATTATTTTATAACTTCCTAATGTATTTTCTATAATAAAAATCATGTTATTTAATGTTATAGAAGGGTTTCCGCAAATCAATACAAAGGTTTCCGCAATTTTCATAGTGTGTTAGAGCGAAACCATGTTGTAGGTTAGCATGTTATACGAGGGTTTTCTCAATTTATCTTATCGTGTTAGAGTGAGACCGTGTTATAAGAGGGTTACCTGTATATATATATATATATATATATATATATATATATATATTGTATACATTGATATATAAATTAATCCCCATAACTCTTGGAACCTCTCCAGGGCTAACTCAGCCCATTAATTCAAACAACCATGCGCCAAGGAAAATCTCCAACAAAAAGCAGCCTCACTCGAAAGCGGAACTGCAACAATGTCAAACACACAAAAGTGTCAAAGTGTCAAAACTCATCCAAATCTGTGAAATTAGTGTTCTTTCTCAACAATCCAAAACAGTTCTAGTGTAGTGTTAAATTTAAGTTAGTTAAGTTAGATAAGTTAGTTAAATTAGTTAAGTTAAATAAGTTAGTTAGATAAGACATTTCTACTCACTCATACGCAGATTTTGAAAGTTTTCTTGCAAAATGGACTTATAACAAAACTTCTCGCAAACATCAATATGTCTTTCTCTTACAATAGCATACTATAGCATATAAAAAGCTAACTATAAATCCTATCACATGTACAAAACGCTGTACAACATATTTAAAACAATAAAGAATCTTTTTATTTTTATTTTTTTTATATTTATGATACATAAATCTAAAAAAAGCTCTAAATAAAAGCGTTTTCTCGATATTTTATTTTATCAACTTGTCTTAACACATAAACGACGACTTTTTGTACTCTAAATCGAAATTAAGATTTCTGTAACTCGGGTCGATGAAGAATTCCTAAAATGTTAACAGGAAAACGGGAGAATTTATTTTAAAACCTGAATGTGTATTGGAATACAATAAATTAATGAAAGGTGTTAATAGAATAGATCAGTACTTGTCATATTATAAGATATTGCAAAATTATGCCCGTTGTTTATGTATTACGCTATAATTTATCCCACGTTGTTTAAGTGTTAAGCATAAATAAATAAATAAAAATTTATTGTTCGAAAGTGAGTACAATAATAATATATAAAGTTTGATAATAATGTTTGTGTGGTGTGTTGTCCGTTAGAACATTGTACCAGTAAGAGTTGAGCACAGATGTTTTTGTTTTGATATTTGGAGTGTGTTAGAGTTTGTGTTCCACGGAAAATTTTCAAAAAAAACACGCCGAAGTGTTAAGTACTGACCATTTAAATCAGCGGTCGGCAACCTTTTTGGCCGCGGGTCAAAATCAACCAAAATGTGAGTATTAAAGAGAGGTTTGGGTCAGAGATATTTTCGTATTAAAACAGTCTTTTAGTAAATAATAAGATATATTTTATTAAGAAAATAATTACAAACATAGTTGAATGAACTTTATTTATAAACGTTCTCTTCGATATCAATGGCCCCCTGATGTTGAACTTGTGACGTCAATTTAGTCAAGTCTGGTTTATAGTTGGTCGTTTTAAGATGAATACAAGCATCTGAATTTTCGGTAGTTAACCTGTTCCTGTTCTTGCTTAATATAAATTTCATTTGTGAAAATATTTGCTCACATTTATAAGTTGAACCGAATGTGGACAAAATGGCAAAGCCAATTTTTTTCAAAGATGAAAACTTCGTAGGTAGTGATGCCAAACATGTTGATATCATGAGAAGATGATTATCTTCTGTTTTTTCCAAATCTTTCCGCAATTTCTTGAATGTATCCGTCCATAACATTGAACTTTAAAAATCAATCATTTCTAAACTAAAATTGTCAATTTTTAGATATTGAAAATACTGCAAATTTATAACATTTTCTTCTATTTCCTCGGGCTTTATTATAAATGTAAACATTTCTCCATGCTTCTTAAAACTTTGAAACCGACTTTCATATTCACTTTTAATGACGAAAATCCAACTTTCGAACATATTTAGATTGCTTTCATCGATATTTTCTTTTTTATGTTCCCTTTTTAACAAGGGAAAGAAATGAAATTTGTTAGTTTTTATGTCAGTTTCAAATATTATCAATTTTGAAGTAAAAATTTTGAAGTAGTACTTTATTTTCGGAACTAAAGTGGGTCACTTGAAATTATCAAATGGGTCACTCGGTGACCCGCGGGTCATAGGTTGCCAAACGCTGATCTAAATGTTTATATATATTGTTGCCGTAGCAATGAACGTTGCGTAGCAACAATAATAAATAAATAATATGTCAATATGTTTAGTTGTGTAAATTATAATATTGTATGAGACTTTTATATTTATAAATAAACGATTTTGCAGAACTACAGTTCATTATATTTCCTGCAATCACTTTAACGACTTTAATTAGTTTCTCTCTCTCTCTCTCTCTCTCTCTCTATATATATATATATATATATATATATATATATATATAAAATACAATACAACGTATGTATATATAATTGATTTGAGGGTGGTTTAAAATCGCATCCATATTTATATTTCACAAGATCAACGAGCACAATTGTTATAATATATTTACATACATACATTCATACATACATACATACATACATACATACATACATACATATATATATATATATATATATATATAATAAGTCCAACGACCATTCTCGTCCGAGTTCCCGTCGTCTATTCGACAATACAAGAATGTGGAAGCGCGCGTGTTCGAGTCGAGATGGGCGGCTGACCACAAACGCGGCCGCGTACAGTATTTACAAACTACTTTGTCGTGCGCGACAAATCAATTCCCGGCACTCGTCGTCGCTTTTCAAGATTAATTGAGCAGCACTGATAGTTTGTGTGTCGAGTACGTGAGCGCGGGGCGTCGGGACGGGCCGACCGATCAACCCCTATGAATGATAATTAGGTCGGATCGTGGGAAACGCTCGAACGCTTCAGGGCGATAAAAACGATAAACAAACGTAACCTTTTCAAACAGACGATGGAATCGTATATATTATACATACTATGGCTCGTCATAACACCTATGAATATATATATATATATATATATATATATATATATATATATATATATATATATATATATATATATATATATGGACCGTTTATTTTGAAAGTTGCAAGTCCATTTTCTGTTGTTTCGACAAAATTAAAGGTTAGCATATTTGTCAATTAAAAAATATAGGTTAATTATGTTGAGTCTGGCAATATTTCTACTAATTTATCAATATGTAATTTGATTATATAATTTGTTTTAGACGAATTTTACTAAAATAATGTATATTGACGCGCTGGAAATGCACTTACACCACTTTCATAATTAGTCAATTGTAAAAATCATTTAATTTCGATTTTGAAAAATTAAATATCACTTGAAATATATTTCGTATTAATCCAATTTTGTTTATAAATAATAACAAGAAATAAAATAGGAGTAGTATTTTTTATTTTGAACGTTGATTATATTTATATATTGTTAAACTGAACATAAGATATTAGTATTATTTATTTATGCTCTTCGTGTGGCAGTGTTTTGAAATATTCATGATGCACAGGAGGTATATAAGGTAATAACTGCTCCATATCCTTATATTTTTCTTATGTAAAAGGCCTGGCATCGTGATACAAAGTCGCCAGGGTGATTTTTTTTTCAAATTTTGGCGGTCTTCCCCGACATGTAGGTGATAAATCTAAAGTCTAAATTCTGTGTCCTCCATTGATGTTTTATATAAAATAGTATACGGTACACTTTTGCAAAACCTCATCTAACATATTTCCAACCAATTTACCTTTTCTTCATTAGTGTTTCTTCTTATCTGTTTTTTAATTGCGTTTTGTAGATTTTTTGTTGAAACGAAATTCTCTCGTTTCATTTCATGTAAAATAAATTTATTATGTTGTCTACATTGTTTTATAACATCATAATAATCCTGTGGTGTGTACAGGAAATTCTTTTTTCGTAATGCCATTTCTATGATACCAAAATCTGCATCGTTTGGAAGATACGAATACCCGGAGAGTAAAAATTTATGATCAATTACTTTAATGTTATTTTCCAAAGACTAGACAACCCTCGACCACATCAATGCCATTTGTAAATTTTTATTTTGCCCAACACACATATCACTATATGTAATAACATGACTTTGAGTCGTTATATTTTGTAAATGTCTCAAACAGCAAGAAACTATTTCCTGCGATCCCCTGGAAGCAGTAGTTTCATCCCACACATAAATACTATCTTTATTATCGTGTAAATTGTGAAATCCCTTGTTTAAAACATACATATTTCGCTTATAATATGCGATTGAAACAGATAATTTTGGATAGGGTAAGGCTTTTTGTAAATCAAAAGAACAGGCAAAGTATTTATTGAGATTTCTACGGAAATTGGACTTACACCACTTTTTTAATCAATGGCTACGCAATTTCTTTTATCGGCCAATTTTAAATTGAACAAAGCATTGGCATTTTTTAAGAAATTAAATACTAACTAGTTATAAATAAAAAGTGTACACTAAATTAAGCATAAATTACGTGATATCTCATTTTTTTAAAAAATGGACTTACACCACTTTCTAAATAAACGGTCCATATATATATATATATATATATATATATATATATATATATATATATATATATATGCATATGTCATAAAAATATTCAATTTTTGGTCAAACAATTTCTATTTTGATGCAAATTTTGAACATTTTCTTCAAATAACTGATTTCGATTCATTTACATTTTTGTCAATTCAAACAATAGATCTGAATAATAATTAAACACCGTTTTTTATTTTTCCAAGCGTCAACAAACAATCAAAACGCAAATAATCAAACAATTAGATAAACCATACGCACGTCAAAAAAACTCAAACAAATTACTAAAAATGTAAACAATCCGCGATCCGGTATTCGCAATACGGACACGTTTTTGATGTAAACGATTTGCTGAACGAGATTACATCGTCCATCGTACAATAGCCACAGAATCTCATCCATTGTTCGTATTCTGTACTTGAAGTGGTTTGTTTTGAATCGTTGTTTCGCGTCAAAATCGTTATCGGTCCTCCTTTATTCAAACAATGCTCGTGTATGTACGTCATTTTTCTCGTTAGTTATTCCACTTTATACATCGATTGAGAACGATGGACTTGTTTATGAGATAATCGATAGGATTCATGATAGATTTTTTAAAATTCGAATATCTATTATTAAAAGAATAATAGCCCTCGTTTATATATGATATCAAAAAAAATATATAGGCCAAGAATGAACAAGCGGATTACTTCTGTACCGTTTGTAAGTCATTACGTGGTTTATCATGGAAATTGCAAAGAGAATTGTTTTCCTTGAAACTAGAAACACGTGTAACAAATTCTTCCCTATTGCATAAAGAGTCATCGGAAATAAAATTAAAAACATTGAGTTTCGTTTCATGTTTATAAATACAATTAATAGACACTGTATTTTAATTACGTGTACGTTTTAATTGTTAACGTGCATGGTTTTCTCATCTATATAATTATAAGTAAATTACAAAAATGTACATCTTTAATATACACATCGCACAAAATAATTGTTAATAAATGTTTATTCGGTTGAATAAAATCGGAAAGATCGTTAATAAGTACAACGAAGAGAGATGAAACGATCGTAATGTTATTAATTTTTATATCTTTGTTGAAAATCAACGTTAACTGTAATATAAATAAATGACGTCATAGCGATCGCGTGTTTTTAATTATTTGCTTGCACGTTTGATTTTTTTCTTTAATTGTATTTAATTAGAAAAATAATTAAGAAAATCAATTCTTAAAATGTACAGATTGTATAAAAACATTTGTTTGATGTTTATATTCGAATAAATCTGTCCGGAATGAACGTCGACGAATTAAAGGAAACTTTTTATATTCTTAAAAAATAAATGGAGGTAGGCTGTATTCGCTGATACAAAAAAAACTATATGAATATGTCTAATGGCCTGTGATTTGGTTTTGGCGTGGTTGAAATAAACAGACTCAGTTTAAGTATCAAATATCAGTTGTCCAAATTTGAGGTTAGGAAATAAGTTAACTGTTATTTGATGAAATGTCAAATATTGAACTGTGATTATTTAACATTTGTTTATTAAAAACTTGAAAAATGTTAATGATGAAGTGTTACACGCATTTCAATAGTAAAAATTCATTATAAAAATGGTAAAAAGTTACAACATCAATGCTTGAAATTCTTACATATTTTCCTCGTAATCAAGTTTCTTCGAATTTAGTACTGTTGGAGACTGAGTTTTATTTTAAATAATCGAAAGTACGGTTTTTAAAATAAACATATTTTTAGTTATCAATCAATCAATTACAACGTTTAAAATCAGGTTCTTCAATTATCAATCAACAACAGTGACTTGAGGAGTTCTTCTTGTTGCATCCTCCATTTTAGAATTGATGTTGTTGTTACAACATCCAGTGTAGGAACTGATGTTACCAAGTGTAATAAGTAACAAAGAAACCTCTAGTTCTCATTATTACGGTATTTTATTTACTTCAAAAATTGATTGTCGCGTTTTTTATAGTTCTAAATAATTCCTAAAGGAATTATTCTTCAACAATCAACACGTGGACAATGTATGCTGTTCCCGTCTGACTAACCTTGGGGAAAGTTACATGTGTTTCATATAACTACTGCAGACTAAAAACATATGCTTGTACTGGTCGTTCAGCTGAAAATATTGCTGCTGTATGTGAAAGTGTCGAAGAAGACTCTCAATCAACGATCCGTTGACGTTCACAGCAATTAAACATCACAAGAAATACTACATAACAGTACGACAACAGAAAGCGATCGAGACGGTAGGTTAATCGTGATGAACATTCTGGACACACACCAGTTTTATTGAGCACACCGAATTTACAGTTTTTAAAACGATTTTTATTTATCTATCAGCTACAACTTATTACAGTAGCTCGAGGAGCTTTAAATGTTGTTATTACAATTTTTATATTAGAACTAATTTTATAGAGTGTTTTACTTAACAAAGAAACCTCTGGTTTCGGTCATTAAGTTGTTTTTGTTTACTTCAAAATTGATAATGGATTATGTTACATTTTTATAGTTTTATTTACATCTCGATACACACAAGGGAGTTATTATTTAATAGTTGGCACGTGTAAACAACGTATGATGTGTTTTGTATGACTTGTGTTGATAACGGGTTATGTCTTCCATATAACTCACCAAAGCCATCTTGACATGGCTAAAAGATTATGGTGATAGTATTGTATAAAAACATTTGTTTTCATGTTTATATTCGAATAAATCTGTCATAGATGAAACGTCGAAATGGATTCTGAGGGTATTCTAGTCTAGAATTTCGAAAAAATCGATTTCTTGCATATTTTCAAAGTTTAGACCTTTAAGAATATGTCCTTAAGAGGATTTTTCGAAATTCAAATTATTTTCGGAGTTATAGCTATTTTTGTGACGCGCCAACCAATCCGGTCTGACCGGAACGAATCAACTTTAAACGCGTTTTTCTCGAAACTACTTTTTTCGACACGGTTGACGTGATATCTCAAGTTCTAATGGACCGATTTACTTAAAATTTGGTACAGAGCTTCTCAATATAACAGTAATTGTCTTTGCTTACAATTTTTTGAAAATTTTGTTTTTTACTATTTTTAAAAAATTCCGAAAGTTGAAAAAAATAGGGCAAAAATGACTGTTTTTTCACACTGCCGCCATTTTGATTTTTTTTTTAAATTTCCTTAGGCGGGGATATTACTACAACCTTATTTTTCAATAATTTCAAAAAATTTTTTGTTTCAGATGACCAGAAGAGTTGGAACCACGTCAACCAGGAGACACCTTTTTTTTCGAGCCCACACTTTGCCAGCTTATACTTTTTTCAATTTTGAATTTTTTGTTTTTAATAATACTTTTTATACTCTTAAAATCTCAATAAATAACAGATAAAAATGGATAGTAAAAATATTTGTTGGTTTTTTTATAGCAATCGAAAAAAACACCTAAAATTCGTGATAGGTTGGTTCTTCGACCATGTGAAAAATTTATACTCGTATTCTCGTTTTGCCGACCAGCTGCGGATGGTCTTTTCATCTTTGTCTCATAATTCTTTGTGAATATGTACGGTTGCATTGTGACGTTTCTTCTTCTATGTTTTCCTACCCGGCTATCTATGGATGCTATCTTGGGTCTTACAAGGCCATTTATCAAAGGGTTATCATGGTCGTCTTTCCTCGTGTAGAATTTCCATCCCATTGCGTTGATGAAGTCTACAACCGTATCTATTCCGGCTTCTTTATGCAACAATGCTTATACTATCTTCTTCTGTCAAGAGATATCTTTAAAATTTTATTCTGGATTGTTTGCAGCGAGGCGTTTCTCACTGTATTTATCGAACGGAGTGTTTAAACAAAATCTACTGACATTCATCGACAAAAACGTATGTAATGGTCGGTCGACCGCAAAACAGCCACGCCGCTGTCGACATTACAAACAGATTATTTATTTTATTAAAATAAAAAAGCGATCTGGTTTTATTGCTAGTACGAATAACAAAACAAACATTACGCGCTTGTTAAACGCACGTCAGCAAACACGGGCAGATAAATCTGTTCGGGCCGAGAGGGCGATAATCTCGCGAGCGAGAGTTCGAGTGGGATGGTACGGCGGTCGGCACGCGGCGGCGCGTGCCGGCCGGACGCCGCCTCTTGTCGATAGCAGATCAACGCCGCCGGAAAATTTATGTTAATTCTAATGGTGCGCGGTATTGTCGTCGTCATGTGGCGTCGGTTGTCGTTGACATGCACGTCGCCGGTGAACAAATCGACGCGAGGTCGAGTCACGGGAAAAATATCCGAACGACTACGACAGTCATCTGCCACGCGATAATAAACGTCTTGACGTAGAGAAAATTTTCATACAGATGATCTTATCTATATGTAAATAATACAGATGTGTAAATAACGACGTCGAATGTCGTCTTCGAAAATTCGAACTCGACACGTGACTGAATGTACGCCGAATGAACGAGAGCCCCTCGTTCTGCAATTGCGGAATTGATTGTTGTTGTACACGCGTCTTACCCAATTTGTATGTCGAATGACAAACACGTTCAATTTTCGACACTCGGCTTCCCCCTGCGAGTTCCAATGTTGCGATTCGTACAATTAGATCGATGTGTTAACATAAGTTTGTGCGGCGTGTAATTTCGTAAAGCAATTTGAACAGACGATAGTACACATACACACGCACGTGTATGTATGTATGTATGTATATATATATATATATATATATATATATATATATATATATATATATATATATATATAATCGGGTCGTTTGAGGTCGTTTTGTCGTTATGGTAAATTTATTTATTGTTTAATTTAATTAATTAATTAATTTTTTCAATTTAGTTTTTCTTACTTTTTTACTATTTTTATCAAACTACTCTCGTGTATATATATATATATATACGAGGGTCGTTTGAGGTCGTTTTGTCGTTATGGTAAATTTATTTATTGTTTAAGGGGGTATTCTAGTCTAGACGCACGAATTTTAGGTGTTTTTTCGGGCGCTATAAAAAAAACAACAAAATTTTTATTATCCATTTTTATCAGTTATTTATTGACATTTTAAGAGTATAAAAAAGTATTATTAAAAACAAAAAATTCAAAATTGAAAAAGGTACAGTCTGGCAAAGTGGAGGCTCGAAAAAAAAGGTGTCTTCTGGTTGACGTGGTTCCAATCCTTCCGGTCATGTGAAATAATTTTTTTTTAAAATTATTAAAAAAGAAGGTTGTAGCAGTATCCTCGTCTAGGGAAATTTTAAAAAAATGCTTTTCGTAAAATGGCGGGAGTGTGAAAGAACAGTCATTTTTTTGCCCTATTTTTTTCAACTTTCGGAATTTTTTAAAAATAGTAAAAAACAAAATTTTCAAAAAATCCTAGGCGGGGCCAATCATTGTTATATTGAGAAGCTCTGTACCAAATTTCAAGTGAATCGGTCCATTAGAACTTGAGATATCACGTCAACCGTGTCGAAAAAAGTAGTTTCGAGAAAAACGCGTTTAAAGTTGATTCGTTCCGGCCAGACCGGATTGGTTGGCGTGTCACAAAAATAACTATAACTCCGAAAATAATTCGAATTTCGAAAAATCCTCTTAAGGACATATTCTTAAAGGTCTAAACTTTGAAAATATGCAAAAAATAAATTATTTTTTCGAAATTCTAGACTAGAATACCCCCTTAATTTAATTAATTAATTAAATTTTTCAATTCAGTTTTTCTTATTTTTTTACCATACTTATCAAACTAAAATACTTATCAAACTACCCTCCCTTCCGCCTCGTATATATATATATATATATATATATATATATATATATATATATATATATATATATATATATAATAGGATTTTCCAATAAACGCTTCAGAAGTTTAAATGGAAATAAAACAAAAAGTATTTAATTAAATATTTATTTTTCATCTTTATTTTTAAGCATATTCTAGGCCAGTGATGGTGAACCTATGGCACGCGTGCCATAGGTAGCACGTATGAAAATTTTTCTAGCACGTTATCGATTTTTAAATGTTCGTTGATTAAGTCGCGGAAAAGTTCTTCAAAGATTCGTGGATTGTTTAGATGAAATTAGACTTTTTTTTCATAATGAAAAAATTATGGAAAAATATTGTCAATTACTGGATGTTGAATGGCTTTGCAAGTTAATGTTTTTCACTGAGTTATGCTTACATTTGAACGAATTAAATGTTAAGTTGCAAGGTATTAATAAGACAGTTATTGTTATGTTCGATTTAATTGAAGCATTTGCAGTTAGATTACAAGTTTTCAACCGTGATGTTATTTCTAACACATTTAAGTATTTCTCAAATACAAAAAAAATCTTCTTAGATTTAAAAACTCATGAAAAACCAGATCAAGTTAAAATAACACAAAAATTTTCTGTAGTAATTCAGGCGATAAGCAATGAATTTTTTTCAAGGTTTCAAGATTTCAGGCAATTTGCAGAAACATCGAAATTTATTTTATATCCTGATATGACCGGAGTAGATACACTCAATATAGAGATTTTTGAGTGGCTCAACTTCGAAGATTTAGAAAGATAGAAAACTGTATGCTATAGAAAACTATGTATGCTATAGAAAACTCAATAATTGTATTGTGTGTGAAAGAGAGGAATGTAATATTAATTAGTTAGAAAAAAATAATATGTGTACAGTTAACATATTGTGGTAAGATGATTAAAATTTAGTTTTATGCACAAACTGAAATAATTAAAAAAATCTTAATGATCTTTGAAAGATTCCAAAATAAAAAATAAAAAAGTATATTATATTACATTTAATACCCTGTCGAATAGCACGAACGAAAAATAATTATCTCTGATAGTTAGGCTGGAATAAATTAATTACTGATTACTAAATGCTATAACGAATCCATTGGAATACAAACTAGGGTCACAAAAGGTCTGAAATTAATGAAAACATTAGCATTGATAGTACATTCAATGCCTTTTTGAGTGGAGTAAACAAAAATGAATTATTTCTAAAAATTTAGATGTAATAAATTAATTACAGATTATTAACACATTACGGACCTAGACTTCATCTAGAGTCCGGCAAATTTCGCAAAAAATAACTTCTTTATAAAATCGATGCAATTCTTGAACCAATGAACATTTTGAAATGAAATTTCATATCTGCCTATAAAAGGGTTCGATGCATAGATATATGTAAATACAATAGTGATTTTCAATTTGTAATGAGTGTATCAGAGTAATAAAATACAAAAAAGAGATACTTTATAATAAACATAGTTTATTGTAAAAAAAAAAACACACTTTTTAACGTAAAAGAACATCTAGAAGGGATAAAAATATGATAAATTACGTAAAGCAGATATTCTATATACAGAAGTTGTTAGAAAAAAAAATAAGAGAACCAATTTAGATTTTATTTAAAAAAAGAGAACTTTGCTTGAGATAGAGATTACTTTATTTGAAATATCTGAAATATTTTTCATAATTTTTATAATTTACCAATATTTTGAATATATACACCACCATCTTTTGATGGAATTAGAAAAAATATAGCTTGTATATATTTTTTTTGGAGTCAAAAGTTCATACAACGAAACACGCGTTAACGCGTGAACGGACTTACAGTAGTTCAACACGAAACACGTATTTAGGTGTGGCCGGGCGGTAATGTGTAATTCAATGAAATAGAAGCAAGAGCCGGACGAATGGCTCCAAATTAATAAAAAATATAGCAATGATAGTACGTTGAATGCCTTTTCCAATGGTGTAGAGTTTTGAAGAAATTACCCTGATCAGGAAGTAAACCCTGAATAAAAAATCCTCATGATCCGTTTAGCTGTAATCAATTAATTATCGATTATTAATTTTTAAGTTATTTTATTAAATCGTTAACCAGAGCCGTACAGATGGCCCGACATTATTGAAAAAAATAGCAGTGATAGTAGATTTAACGCCTGTTCGAATGATGCAAACGAAAATTGATTATTTCTAATCGTTTAGTTGTAATAAATTAATTATTGATTATTAATTTTAAATTAATAATCTCTAATCATTTAGCTGTAATAAATTAATCATCGAGCGCAAACGAAAATTGATTATCTCTAATCGTTTAGCTGTAATAAATTAATTATCGGTTATTAATTTTAACATTATTTCATTAAAACGCTGATCAGGACCGTACGAGTGACCCGCAATTAATGAAAAAATTAACAGTGGTAGTAAATTTAATGCCTGTTCGAATGGCGCAAACGAAAATTGATTATCTCTAATCGTAATAAATAAATAAATTATTGGTAATAAATTAATTATCGAATATTAATTTCAAAATTAATTCATGGAAATGGAAGAGCTGTTGAGTGGTCGGAAATTAATGAAAAAATTAGCAATAAGTGTACATTTAATGTCATTTCGAATGGAGCAAACAAAAATTAATATCTAATTGTTTGGCTGTAATCTATTATTAAGGTGACCAGTCGTCCTCCTTTAGGAAGTTCTGTCCTCCCTCGAAACGTGTCCTCCTTTTCGATATGTAAAAGCTAATTTGTAAATCTCTAAATATTTAATAACAAAAATTTCCTATAATGATGAAAAACTCGCTTATTTAATGTTATCTAGGCAGTAATTTTGTAGTGACTACAATCGGGGAGAGAAAATGGTACTTCTCAAAAATGCAACAGTTGCGATTTTCGATTGTGTTAGTTAATTATTTGATTAAAATAAACTAGCGATATCCTCGAAAAATATTCATATTTAAATAATAATTAATCATAATACGTCTGCGTTATCTATTTACTATATTATAATGCTTTCTGTTTAGTTATTGTTGCAAAAATACGTTTTTTTATTTGTATTATTTGTTTCTTTAATTTATTTATGTCCTCCTTTTCATTGGAAAAAAGTTGGTCACCTTACTATTATAGATCATGGACCTGCGTATTCAAATGGTATAGAAAAAATATGTACTTTTTGCAATTAAGTACTGGCGGGTTTATCTCTCGTGGTCTTTACATTGATATTAGTATTGTGATTTATCTATAATTCGCAAAAAACACTGTTATAAACAAGCGACAAATTCCGTTTGTTGAAAGATGGTGGAGGGTCGACGTCTGAATAAGTCAAAATTTTGCTCTGATTTATTTTCACTTTTTCAACAAGCGATACTTTTTGTAGTAGCTTTGAAGAATGAAAAATATCTATTAAATTAATATCTATCGTTAATCATCTAACATACTAATCTGTATGATGTGTCGTATAGAGTTTAATTACAAAAGATAATGACCGATATTTTCTTTCGTATAACAATCGATTACTCGATATTAACACGTTCTTGGACGTAAATGCTATAACATTCAAATTTTAAAGCCAACTATTATTCACTTCATTTTATATAACCTTAATTTTTTAATTATAATTTTAATTTTTTAATTAATTGTATACAACTATTCAAATGTAATATTCTGACTACTCTTACAAAATGTGTCTAATCGAATTTCGGATATCACAATTCATTTTAAAAAAATCGCCTGTCTATTTTTGCAGCTCACTGACATTTTTATTCTCCGCAAACTTGTGAACAGACGTACGATTATAGTATAGAGTCGTCACACAGGCATATGTATTTAAATGTTTGCGAATTGTAAATCATATGAAACCCTCCACACAATCTATATTAACTAGAACAGTAATAAGGAAATGAATATTGTTTGTTGATGTAGAATATACATTTCATGTTTTATTACGAACGAAATAATTAACAAGTACATTATATATACTATTTACAAGCAAGTTCGAGTACTAAACAAACATACAATGAGATGATCATAATTTAATTTCTGGCGACGTGTCTATCAAATTTTCAGACGATCCTTCGGCGAGCAATTGTTGTTTGGTAATGAGTTCGAGTCTCTGTTTTTCAGGCATGACGACGGTCATGTGCCGGTACACACGCCAGCCGAGCAAGTAACATCCGTACATCGTCAGTCCGATACAACTGATCACAAAACCTTTATGTAGTCGATCTAATAGAATATTGCGCGACGCTCGTTTCATGCTGTTCGTTAATTATATTTCAATGATAAATAACACACGAATTCGTAAACTCACGACGACATAACCTCGCAAACTAGCTTTGGTTAGCTGTCAAAATGCGAGTAATATGGGATAAAGAGAGTATGATACATCCTTGTCACTTTTTAGAAAATTCAATACAAGCTCTGACGTCTCTTCAAAAATGTTTGAATTGAGTGAAGTTACAATGTCGGTATTACAGAGCTCGTTTTGACAATTTACTTAGCTATGTTTGTTTCACTTGTTTATAGTCAAGGATAGATGGAGAAGGAATTAAGACTAACTGAAATTAAAATGAAAACTAATGAATGGACGTGCTAATATACCATTATTTTGATTCGTTTAAATAGATTACATGTTTATACAACTAGGACAATTGATAAATAATGACATAGGATAGTTTTCAATTAATCTAAATTATTATAAAAGATATAAATAATATAATGTGTACATAACCACTTACTTAAAATTCGATTCTAAGATTAGTTCTCACCAATCCGGTATGGTCTAGTGGCTAGGATACCTGGCTTTCACCCAGGAGGCTCGGGTTCGATTCCCGGTACCGGAAATATTTTTACCTTTTTTTTTGTATACGATGTAATGAATATTGCAACAGAATAATTACAGTATAAGCAAATACAATCAAACATTTTTTTTAAACCATTATGGTCATTATTTACAATACACAAATTTAGGCGTTACATTTAGGTGGTCATATATAATTTCAAGATATATATATATATTTATATATATATATATATATATATATATATATATATATATATATATATATATTAGGTTGGCAAATATCTCCCTTCCGCCTTCTGGTCTTTTGAATTTCGCAGCTATGTACAAAAAAAAAAAAAAAAAAAAGCGGAAGGGAGATACTTGCCAACCTAATATATATATATATATATATATATATATATATATATATATATATATATATATATATATATACACAAAATAGTTTAATAAATAAAAATGTATTATTGAATATCGAAAAGATATAAAGAAATTTATTCACCGCTAGGCAATAATAATATGTAAATAAAAATACTAACGCTATTTAAGTTTTATTATCCAAGTAATAACGTTTCATATGAACTCGTAGCTATAATAGTGATAAAATGAAATCGATTCGTATTTAATATTAAATCGAAATGGATATGATATTCATTTTGATGGCTTACAAGAAGAATGATGAACTCGAAAAATATATAAAATTATTTATATAGACATATATATATATATATATATATATATATATATATATATATATATATAAATATATATATATATATATATATATATATATATATATATATATATATATATATATATATATATATATATATATATATATATATATATATATATATATATATATATATATATATATATATATATATATATATATATATATATATATATATATATATATATATATATATATATGTATATATATATTAACATATTATATATATTAGGTTGTCAAATATCTCCCTTCCGCCTTTTTGTCTTTTGAATTTCGCGGCTATGTACAAAAAAAAAAAAAAAAAAAAAAAAAAAAACGGAAGGGAGATACTTGCCAACCTAATATATATATGTATGTATATATAAAGATGTGATAAAAATGTTTTTTTAGGATTGATAGAATTTTCAATATAGATTCAATTTAAAGTTATATCACACTCAAAAAAAAAAAATTTAAAAAAAATTTATATATAACAAATATTGTTTAGTAACAAATGGAAAATGCAAAAAGATTCTAAAAATAATCAATGAAATATTATATGGCAGAGTCGTTTGTGCATTTCTTTTTATTGCTGTTTAATTTACCATTTTTGAAAAAATTACTTAAACTGAAAAAGTAAAAATTACTCGCAAATGATATTTAATTACCTACTCGAATTACATTTAAAATAAAACGATTTACTATCTATCTATTAGGTGATATAATATAAAATGTCGTATTTTTCAACTGGAAATAAAAGAAAAATCTATCATTTTATATTAAAAAACCTAATATCTATCTATCTACCCCCTCGCCCCTCTATATATATATTACTAAATGATATTTCAAATATTTCTTATTAAAAATATAAAACGTTCCTATATTTTCTTCATAAATGAAATTAAAGATTTGTGTAAAATATTACTTCATATATATATATATATATATATATATATGTATATAAATATATATATATATATAAATATATATACATATATATATATATATATATATATATATATGTATATATATATATATATATATATATATATATATATATATATATATATATATATATATATATATATATATATATATATATATATATATATATATATGTATATATATATATATATATATATATATATATATATATATATATATATATATATGTATATATATAGATGTATATATATATATAGATGTATAATTTCAAAAACAATAATAAATATTGATTACAACAATAATAATAATAATAATAAAAATATAAACGTGTAATGAAATTCTGACTTACCTTCAATGGCGGTCTAAAATTAAAACTTGCAGCAAACAATTCGGGAAAATATCATCATTCAATCATACTCAACATACAATGTAGATAATCCAAAAACATGCAATTTCTTTAGGCAGTACATGTATTGTTCATCTGTAATACACAACAAATTTGCACATCACTTGTCGCAATTCGAATCGAACACTTTGCACATAAATAAATACATACATCGTCGTCAATTCGATAAATTTTCGATCACTTCATACAGTACACACTAACTTAAATTCGGCCATATTTACTTGTAATTTTTCAGTAATATAAGTAAGTTGGTCGGGTGTACGAGGCTTCGACGTATTCGAATGCAGTTACATAATATACGATGTACATACATCGGATAGATTCGTTACATTTTCGAATAAGTAACTGTTGGATAAGATTATTCACTAGACGTACGAGTAAATTTTGAAATAGAAACGTAGAAAGGTCATTTTTTCGATTTTGATTATATTTGAAACTTTAGTTTATTTAAATTTTTGTGTCTCAGTGGGTTTATTGTGAAACCATTGCCTATGTACTGTATAATAAGTACTGTTGACCTTACGAAGTTCAATATAAAAAAATATGTTCTAACACAACATTATACATAAATATTTCTAATGACAATCAATTATTTATTTTATAAAAAATGTATTATTTTAACATACTATTTAAACCTAAATTTCATAGTGAATTTACTGACACGCAAATGGTTAATAAAACTTAATCTACATCAGAGCTGTCCAAACCGCAGCCCGCGGGCCGCATGTGGCCCGCGAAGCATTTTTCCATAATACATGTATTTAATTCCAGTTGTCAATTATAATTGTGTTTTTACATTGTGTAAATGTAAATTCAATTCAAGTATTTGTAATTTTATTAATATTTGTATATACAGTTAAAGTTGTGTGATTTGCAAACAGATCCCTTGTTTAGTAACAAATGTGAAACAGGAGGAGATTTTTTTAAATTATTACCAGAAGGAAAGTATCCTAAATTGCGAGACTTTGGTCTTAGAATGGGGCCAATGCTCGGCAGTACTTATCTTTGTGAAAGTACCTCTTCAACAATGAAATTTATAAAATCTAAATATAGAAGTTCTATGACGGACAAATCGTTATCAAATTTACTGCATTTGGCTACTACAAACATTGAAATTGATATAGCTAAATTAGTAAAGGAATCAGAGTTACCGAAAACTTCTCATTGAAATACACAATTTTGTTAATATTGTCTAATATTTCAATAAAATATAGTTAAACAGTAATAAATGTTTTTTTATTTTGGGTGCGGCCCGCGGATAATTTTTATTTTCGTATTGCGGCCCTTGGGTTCCTAGAGGTTGGACAGCCCTGATCTACATCATATAATGAATATCTCATATACATTATATATATGTATATATATATTTATATATATATATATATATATATATATATATATACACGAGGGTCGTTTGATAAGTATGGTAAAAAAGTAAGAAAAACTAAATTGAGAAATTTAATTAAATTAATTAATTAATTAAATTAGCAATAAATAAATTTACCATTAAATTTACTTATTAAACGACCTTCCTGTGTGTGTGTATGTATATATATATATATATATATATATATATATATATATATATATATTGTCAAATATCTCCCTTCCGCCTTTTTGTCTTTTGAATTTCGCGGCTATACAAAGCGTTACAGAGCTATCGGGCAATACTATACATCATTTGAAAGGTCTTTACATAACCTACAAAACAACGCTATGCATGATTAGTTTGGATACTGCGTTCAAAAGTTATAGACGTGTAAACATGGAGTTCACTAACGCCGAAGTTCGCGCTATTTTGAAGTTTTCCTTCGTTAAAGGCAAATCCGCTAGAGAAACGTTCCGTGAGATTAATAGTGTTTTGGGGGATGGTACTCTATCACTTCGAACCGCGGAGGAATGGTTTCGACGATTCAGAGCCGGTGAAAACGACACCATTTAAGCCAGCCGGCGGAAGACCTGTGACGACGAATACCGATCAAATCATGGTTATCATCGAGTTAGAGCGGCATGTGACATCTCGTGACATCGCCGAGGTGATGGCATTTAGTCTCCTAACCATTTTAAACCTTCTGCAGATGGCTGGATACAATAAAGCTCCATGTTTGGGTACCGCATGATTTACGTACAAAACCTTCTGACCGAATCAACGTCTGCGATATTTGAAAAAACGAACTGACCCATTTTTGAATGGTGACTGGCGACGAAAAATGGATCACATACGACTATTAAGGAATATTTTCGTGGTCGAAGGCCGGTGAATCGTCCCATAAGCTATTGAAGGAAGGTTTATAAATAAACAATTGGTGGGATTGCAAAGATTCATCCACTAAAGCTGCTTCATATGGCCAGACGCTTAATTCTACCATCTAAACAACTGGACCGCTTGAAAGGCGATTTTTCAAAAGAATTGGCCAAGAGGAAGGGTGTAGTGTTCCAAGGACAACGCCAGGCCACACACATTTTGGTGACTCGTCAGAAGCTAAATGGGAGGTTTTATCGCATCCACCATATAGCCCGGACATAGCGCCAAATTTGTTCCTGTCCATAAAGTTGGCCTCAAAAGAGTTTAGGGAGGGTTCTACAAGAGGGGTATTATGAAGTTGCCATAACAAAACGGCTATTTGAACTAAATCCGAGTTCTTCGCATTGAATAAAGAGAGGAGGGTTCTACATAAAAAGTTGCCGTCTAGATGGAACCAGATTATCGAACAAAACGGCGCATATTTATTTGAATATTTACCATACTTATCAAAAAAGCGGAAGGGAGATACTTGACATAATATATATATATATATATATATTCTTCGAGATATAATATTTAAAATGGTTTGCACGAAAAATCGTTTGGAATATTTTTAGTTGTATTATATAAAAATTTATAAATAAACTTATTGCATTTATAAATTTTCCAAAAATTACTAAAGTCTTATTATAAAAAATATTACCATAAAATTTTCCATAGAGTTTACCATAAAAATTACCATAATATTTACCATACTTATCAAATGACCTTCGTATATGTGACGTGTGGGCTGCAAAATAATTTACTATCTATAGCCCAGTGTCACATATGTGTGCCGGTTTGTAAAATTGCTAATTTCACTCATTTAGAACGTTACAAATACATCGCACAAAAATTAATGACAATTTGGTATCATATTTAAATAATAAAACGTCTGGGCTGTGGTGGCGGTTTTTCTCCTGAAGACCTGCTAGCGAACGAGTTAATTAAGATTTAATAAACAGTGTTTTATTTGAAGATATTATTTTTTCTTCGCAATTTTTTTATCTTATTTTTTTATTTCAACTATCTTTTAGAGGACACTGTATGTATGTATGTATATATATATATATATATATATATATATATATATATATATATTTATATACATATGTATATGCATATATGTTTGTATAAAAGTTGTTCTTCCTTGTATTTTTTAATCTGCTAATTATGAATGCAAATGAATTCTCTACAATTTATTGTTTAATACAATTGTATTTCGTTGATAATTAAAAATTTAATATGTTTATCAAGATCATATGCGATACGACTTTATTCAAATATACTTGAATCGTACCCGACCAATAAATTTATTTGTGATTCTATTAACGTAAGGTCATCTCCGTCGTACCGTTTATGCAAATCAGATTTCGTTCCATTTGGAAATTAGTCGACGCAATAAAAGAAAGACCTTTCATATATTAAGGATGTGTGTATAATTTTTTTCCCTTTCTAGTTTCGTTCGTTCCCATTAAGGTTACTTCCGAATGTTTTTTTGTCGACCGACGAAGGTCATCAGACCGATACACGACTGTATGCTCAATTAAAAAAAAATACGAAACAATTAGCGGAATTATAATTAGCAACAGACGGACGATAATAAAAGCTCGACTCGCGAATAATTAGAACCGTTCGTTCGTTCGTTCGTCCCGACACACTTTTCTCTAATGCGTCGGCTGATGTTGTTATCGCAACAATAAAACTATTCGGTTTACTGTGACGATCGAAACAATGAAGACAATATAATTAATGATCCTGATCATCGCTACAATAATAATCGATGGACGATGCTATCGTATAATGGATACCCGTATAACCTTTCCGTTGTAATTTATTGACGACGTGTAAAACTCTGTCGGTCTGATAGCGAATGATGACGTCCTTTCCAACACAAATATTCGACTGAAATTATTATCTATTTTACAATTCAACGAACGAACAAAATATAACTAGAGACATATGTATTTGTATCCATGTACCTTAAAACTTACAATTAAAAATCGAACTCCTGCTGCGTACAAAAAAAAATCGAGGGTTTCATAAACATTAAACATAAAACACAGATTTCATAATAACGTATATTTATTTATTTATTGTTAAATAACATCGATTGCTATTAAAACATTAGTATTTTTACAGCTACATTCCATGTTTTGAACACATTTCAAAGATCCTGTATAATATTATTATCCCTTACGACTAGAATGTTTTCGAAAATTCTTTTTCACCCCGTTAAAAATATTAAAATCCATATATTAAAAACCAGCACTAGAATAATAGTAATAAGAAAAAAAATAAAGATTACATTGTTGTTTCTCGTTCCTCTAGAATTATTTATTTATAAGCATCAGCACTTCTTTTTACGCGATATTGTATTTTCCGATATGGTTGGAATGATTGGTTCGAGGACTGTATAAATATATATATATAAATGTAGATTGATATAAAAAAGTCGACCGTTGTTCTGGACGATAAATAGACTCGATACTGATATGAAATAAGATATGATAAGATGTGATCGTAAAGATCGAATTGTTTTTTCAGAGATCATCGACTGGACCAGATATGTACGTAATATCCATTGAAATAAATTGAACAGCAATTGAAAATGATCGAGGATGGATATTTGTCGATAAAAAGATGTCACATGTAGACGATTGCAGAAGGTTTATAATTTTTTTAACATAGAACATATTTTCCATTTACTAAAATGATATTTCCAAAATGTTCTGATACAGTTAGTCCCTCATATTAAACGATTTTCAATGTGTAAAGGGTTAAAAGTTGATAAAATTAAATCGAAAAAATAATGTAATTTGTAAATATGAGTGAAAAATAATCATTGTTGATACACGGGGCCATTTTGAAAATTATAAGTTATGCACTGTTGCATAGCAACATCTTGTTTACTGTTTAATAAATAGTGTTTGTTTTATTTTACTAACAAAATTGTTAATAAAATTCAATGAATATATATAATTTTTTTTAACATATAACATATTTTCAATTTACCAAAACCATATTTCCAAAATGTCCTGATACAGTTAGTTCTTCATATTAAATGATTTTCAATGTGTAAAGAGTTAAATGTTGATAAAAATAAATCGAGAAAATATGAGTGAAAAATAATCATTGGTGATACACGGGGCCATTTTAAAAATTGTAAATTATGGACTGTCGCATAGCAACCGTCGTTTACTATAGCAACATCTTGTTTACTGTTTAATAAATAGTGTTTGTTTTATTTTACTGACAGAATTGTTAATAAAATTCAATGAATATATATAATTTTTTTAACATATAAATATTTTGAATTTACCAAAACGATATTTCCAAAATGTCCTGACACAGTTAGTCCTTCATATTAAATAATTTTCAATGTGTAAAGGGTTAAATGTCGATAAAAATAAATCGAGAAAATATGAGTGAAAAATAATCATTGCATACCGGTCCATTTACAACTATAGCAACATCTTGTTTACTGTTTAATAAATAGTGTTTGTTTTATTTTACTGACAGAATTGTTAATAAAATACAATGAATATCGTTTTAAATTTACATCCTTGCGAAATATCTGCTTTGAATACGACAAACAAGGTTTTCAAAAATGAAAGATTTAACAAGAGAACGGTAGAGTTCGGTTCGTTCGTGGAGGACAAACGACTTTTTCACAACGAAAAGTGAGTACCAGATATCTGTATATTTATATATGGAATAACGATATGTATGTGTACATATTTGTGTATCGGTGGTAGATATATGTGAATCGTTTGCAAAAACCACACTGCAAATATGTATGACACTTTGACGTTCGGTCGTTTATTGAATACGATATGAAATATTCATCTGCCGTATTGTTTTGCGGGCTTCGACGTCAAGGTTATTGTTCGTGCGATATTGTCGGATATTCGGATGAGGAGAAAAATTATTTGTAAAAGAGCAGAGATACGCGTGCTGGAACACATCGTATTAGAATTATATCAAGAGGTCTCGTCGGAAATATGTAAACGACGTGAAAGGAAACACAATGTACAGCCTGCCTGTCTCTACTGTTTAATGGATATTCAAAATGCGACACGTTCGGTTTTATCGTTATCGCAAAGAAAATATATAAACGATTCAATATTTATTTTTGACATTGAAATGTAACGTGTGTTGAAAACGAGACACAAGAATCGTAAATATACGGTTGATTTATTTATATAAAAAATGAAATAAATCGAAATAAAGCCGTGTCGAAATGTTTACCATCGAGAAGGAAAAAAACACACCAACAACGAAACAACACTGACCTGCTGTCCGTCAATGACAATTTCCCAATACCAACAACCTTGAACGGATGTCGTTTTGAAATTTCTGATATGAGTTTATTTTCTAGATTCCGAAGAAAAAAGACGGATGTTGTACATTACTGATAAAACCACATTCTTAGCCGATATGTGAAACATGTCGAAGAGGTGTGTTGTGTACATTGATTGGATTTCGTTGCAGAGTTGGTTTTCTCGTGAAACAATACTCGGATGAATGACATCGAGAAACGGACCGCCGGATAGTAGGATGCGTTCGACCTTGAATCGCGCACCCTCTTCATTCGTACGAATGTTTTAATTATCGAATATTGTCGGATCGTTCTATTTACATTGTTCCAAGAGTCATTACGTACAGATAAATCAGACGGAGAGATTGTGCACAGTACGTTTTATATCGTCGTTCCCTTGTGTACAATACAAGCGATAATACATCAAGAAGATACTGATGGCTGAGACACTCGGATTGAATTAGTAACAAGTTTCGCGTGCCCATTTATGCAAAACGAGAATAATTACATGTGATAACGTTATTATTATTATTTGGGTAACATAGCACGAAATATAAATATGTTTAGTTAGCAGAAGTACTGATATCATTGAATAATCATGTGGATAGAGTTGTATGTAAATAGTAATAATAGTAGTAATAGATTTTTTTTTTGATTTTCGTTTAGTAGAGAAAAAACAAATAGACCACGCTTAGAATTGCGTCTTGCCGAAGATGAAGTTGCCGGAATCGCTCTGATTCTCGGACATGAAGAACTGTTTCCACAGCTCGGTGAATTTATCGTAGTTTACGTCAGTCTTGCCCTGAAGGAAAAAAGATACAATTGATTAATTTAATTCGGTTGCGAATTATGCAACGGGACGGCGATACGCACCTGGGCCATTTTCTGGAACGCTTCACGACATTCGTTCACCGGCAGTCCGTAGCAGCTGCAGACGCTGGTGAATTCGTCGACGTCGATGCTGCCGTCGTTGCTAGCATCCTCGAGATGAAACATGAACTTCATGTATTGCGTTTGCCATTCTAATGGGTTGTTCGGATTCTTGGCGAAGTCGTTCCACATCGAACACCATTCATCGACGCTAACCTGTAGGACGATATGAAACGAAACAGAATAAATAATATGAAATAAAAGGATTGTATCATCGTACGGTACCTGTCCATCTTTATCGGAATCGGCGCGCTGTTTCAGACCTTCCCAGATTTGAATCATCTTGTCGTACGTTTCTTTGTACTTGGCATCACCCTGTTTCCATCCTCGCATAGTACAGATTTTCTGAAAAAAAAACAGTTCAAACATTTTATTATTTTCGTTTTGACATATATTAGAAAATAATTTTTAAATAAATAACAAATATTATTATTTGTTGTTTTGGAACTGTGGCTGATTCACTTTAACACAAATTAATTTTAATCCCAACACCACAATAGTTAAAACTGTTCAATAATCACTTATTATTTATTAATATATCTGCTGATATATATATATATATATATATATATATATATATATATATATATATATATATATGCTGATATATATGATCGTCATAGTCTTTGAGGTTAAAATTCATTTGTGTTAAAACAAATATTATTGCCATTGCTGCTATAATTTTCATAAATTGGTGGAAAAATAAATTACATTAAAAATAAAAAAATAAATATATTACATTCTACATTAATAAATCTTTGAAGGGATATACATGATTATTTTTTATTAATGAAAATTATTTTTCAAATGTACATTGATTTAAATATATTTCATTATGATTTTAAGGCTGATTTTTAGTTTTTTTCATAGTTTTATTAATTTTTTATAATAAAAATGTTTAGTCAAATTTCGGTTTTATTTTTAAGTGTTGTTTTTTTATGTTTTTAAAATAAAAATTATATTTAATTTTTTATTTTTTTAAAAGAAACTTCAATTGAAGAATAGTATCTCATATATGTATTCTAATAAAATTTTCAAGTTTATTTTTGAAAAAATTAAATTCATTTGTGTTAAAACAAATATTATTGCCATTGCTGTTATAATTTTCATAAATTAGGGAAAAATTAATTACATTAAAATTAAAAAAATAAATACATTTCATTCTACATTAATAAATTACTGAAGAGATATACATGATTATTTATTTATGAGAATTATTTTTCAAATGTACATTGGCTTAAATGTATTTCATTATAGTTTTGAGGCTGATTTTTACTTTTTTTATAGTTTTGTCAATTTTTTATAATAAAAATGTTGACTCAAATTTCACTGTTTTATTTTTTACTTTTTTAAAATAAAAATTATATTTAATTTTTTATTTTTTAAAAGAAACTTCAATTGAAGAATACTATCTCAAACATGTATTCTAATAAAAAAAAATTTTAAGTTTATTTTTGAAACAATTAAATTCATTTGTGTTAAAACAAATATTATTGCCATTGCTGCTATAATTTTCATAAATTATAGAAAAAAATTAATTACATTAAAAATAAAATAATTAATAAATAATAATTATTTTTCAAATATTCATTGGCTTAAATGTATTTCATTATGATTTTGTACTTTTTTTCGTTGTTTTATTATTTTTTTATAATAAAAATTTTGACTCAAATTTCACTGTTTTATTTTTTAACTTTTTAAAATAAAAATTATATTTAATTTTTTACAAGAAACTTCAATTGAAGAATAGTATCTCATACATGTATTCTAATAAAATTTTCAAGTTTATTTTTGAAAGAATTATTGGTAGAAAATAAAACACCGAAATTTGAGTCAAGATTTTTATTATAAAAAATTAACAAAACTATGAAAAACGTAAAAATCGACCTCAAAATTATAATAAAATACATTCGAGCCAATGAACATGTGAAAAATAATTCTCATAAATAAAAAATAATCATGTATATCAGATTATCAGACATTTATTAATGTAGAATGTAATGTATTTATTTTTTAAATTTTAATGTAATTTATTTTTTTCCCTAATTTATGAAAATTATAGCAGTAATAGCAATAATATTTGTTTTAGCACAAATGAATTTAATTCTTTCAAAAATAAACTTGAAAATTTTATTAGAATACATGTATGAGATACTATTCTTAATTGAGAGTTTTTGTAAAAATCAAATATAATTGTTACAAATATTAAAAGGTAAAATTAAAATCAGAAATGAATGCATTTTAGAGTCAACATTTTTATTATATTATCGACAAAACTATCTATTGAAATCTAGACTAACTTTTTTATATATACCTATACAAATTTGTGTTTTGTGTCCTTATTCAATCCATCTACAACTGGGGGTTGTATCTTTCTTTTCGTCATCTGGTCTGCAAGTATGAAGTGCTTTCCCTTATTTATTGTCTTTGCAACATGTTATTTTTCATAGATTTGTAACCTTTTTTGATGACCTGAATTGACTTATTTATTACTTGTGACGGTATTCGAAATTTTTTAACAATTTGTGAGGTCTATTCTAGATGAATTGAATATCTGCATGCGTTAATTTTGTGATTTAATTTTTTAAATTTTAGAATACATGTATGAGATACTATTCTTCAATTGAACTTTCTTTTTACCTCATTTCATTACAACTTTGAGCCACTGTACGTAGTAGTCATTTCATATGTCGATGGCTATAGTCAAGCAAGCGGAGTGATCGAAAAAACACCGCGAGTCGGTGCATGCGCGCGCGCCAAAATCTCCATCGCCCCTTCTATAAAACTGTAGTCGTTGTCATGTGAAATGACATTATTTATTATATTATATTATTTTATATTATGACGTTGTATATATTATGGTCTCATAATTTTGTACGTTGTCAACGTACCTGGATTATTATTATTATGAATTATTATTAGAAAATTGACACTATTGTCCATCATCTGTTCACAGCATGTATCTTGATTTCTAAAGACAGTACACTGTACTGTCTTTAATATATATATATATATATATTATATTATATATATATATGTCACAAATTAACTCAAACTACCACGAGTATTATGCATGTTTATATAAGTACACACACACAAACAACAACAATAGTAACAATAATAATAATGATAGTAATAGTACCAGGAAAGCTATTCAAGTGTAGAGCGACATAATAGACGCGAAACGCTAAACAATCTCCCCGAAACCGAAAACTTAAGCCGTGCACAATTCATTTAACGTGCACAAAGCTCATATAGCTTTGAGTGGAGAGTCGTTCGCTGTCGTGCGTGCGGAAATAAATAGCCAACCGTGCAATTGTAAACGCTGTTACGGCGACCGTCGAGCAATAAAGTGAAACACGAATAAGAAGCGAGACAAGAAATGTACAATGGATTTTCAGATCGGAGAAAAATCAAACTGGAATCGAGTAGAAGTAGAAGAAGCTGAAAAGTATGTTTATCTGGGGCAGCAATTCGAACGTTTAAAAAGTTGTTGATTAATGTTTCCTACTTGTTCTCAATTATGGTAATCTTAGCAATGATTCTAGATGATATAAAGAAATAAAAAAGTATAAATATTAAGTCATTAAATAGGAAATGTCAGATTTCGAATCAAAAGTTTGATTTATTATATATCAAACAAGAAGTAGTACAATTAATCGAAGTATACTCCTAAGCTATTAATACAGTTTTGCTATTTCAATAGTATCATGTTTCAAACCAGTAACGAAGAAGTCTGGACAGAGAGTAAGGATGAAATCGCGTCCAAAGCATTTCGCAGCTTGTTGAGAATTAAATATTTTTCTTTGCAAGAAGTGGTTCAATGTCTGAAAGAACATTAACATAGTCTTTTAAAAACTTAAATTGATTAAAAATTAGTTTTAATAATTTTGAGACGTTATTAATGGCCGTGAATACTGTATGCATGTACGTTGTTAAAGGCCCAATCGGAAGGTATTATTGAATAGGTGGGTATTAGAAATTTCCACATTTATTCCTGTTTGAGTAATCTTTTTCTGTAACATTGTATCTTATTTCATTAAAGAAAAGTGTCTATTGTCTATATTGGCTGCTAATCACATATATATCATTTCTTCCAAATATTATATTATATTCGGTATAATGTTTCCATCAAATTAACTCAATTTACCAAATGGATATGCATATTAGCGCAAAATCACACAAACAGACACTGTTATTTTTTGAAGAAAGTAAATACATATCTGTTTTTGTACCTATTATTTTAATGCAATTAAGAGTACCATTGTAAGATCTTAAAAGTACTTTTTAACGATGTTTTTAAAGAATTTCTTTGCGATATTTAATTCAACGAAAAGCTCTTCAATTTTATGAACAAATGACTGAATCCGATAGTATTATTTTTTCTAAATGTATAAGCTCATACAGCTTTTGGTGAGCAAAGTTAGTTAACCGTGCGTTTAAAAGGAAGCCAACCGTGCAATTGTAAACGCTGTTACGGCGCGACCATCGAAGCAATAAAGTGAAACACGAATTAGAAGCGAGACAAGAAATGTACAATCTTTTTCAAAACATCCAAATGTCAAACTGGTCTTTTGTAGTTACTTGATAAGAAGCTGAAAAATATGTATTATCAAAGGCATAATTGAACGTTTAAAATATTACATGTTGATTAATGTTTTCAATTTATTCTTGGATTATGGTAATCTTAGCAATGATTCTAATGATATAAAGCTTGGAAAAAAGTATAAATATTAAGTCATAAAATAGGTTGTGTCAGTTTCGAATCAAAAAACCATTTATTATATATCAAACAAGAAGTAGTACAATTAATCGAAGTATACTCCTAAGCTATTAATACAGTTTTGCTATTTCAATAGTATCATGTTTCAAACCAGTAACGAAGAAGTCTGGACAGAGAGTAAGGATGAAATCGCGAAAGGCATTTTCTACAGCTTGTTGAGAATTAAATATTTTTCTTTGCAAGAAGTGGTTCAATGTCTGAAAGAACTGGTAGTCTTTTAACACCAAACTTCCCCAGCTAAAAAATTAGTTTTCGGGTAAGAGCGTGTGAGACGAGTGGTAATGGCCGTGAATACTGTATGCATGTTGACTGGTGTGGAAAGGCCCAATCGGTGCAAGGTACTGGTGAATAGGTGGGTAACAGAGAATTTCCAAATTTAGTTCCTGTAGTTTGAGTAACATTTTTTGTGCGGTATGTGGTCGAGTATTGTTTTGCAAGAGGATTAGTCTGTCTCCATTGATCAATATTGGCTGCTTAATCACAAGCACCCTCATCATTTCTTCCAATCGATTACAGTTGACATTCGGTATAATCAACCGATCAGGTTTGATGAGTTTGTAATGGATAGTATCAGCGCAGAATCACCAAACAGACACCGTTAGTTTTTTTTTTTTTAGTAAATACAGCTGGGTCTGTTTTTGTGTGGATTATTTTAATGCAATTTTAAAGTTATGCGATTCATATTTCTTCTTAGTATCTTTTTATACGATTTTTTTAAAGAATTTCTTTAACCGGTTATTTAATTCAACGAAAAGCTCTTCAATTTTATGAACAAATGAAGGAATCAGAGCCATTTATTTCCGCTTCTCAAACTGATAAGGAATTTTCGGCTAGCAAAGGGTAGTTAACCGGGTTTTTAAAAAGGAATGCACTGCATAAGGTGAAGATTACGGGCGCGATTGCATCGGAAGATGAAGAAGCTGCCAAATTTTTTGATGACAACGCACCAAGTCATTCATGTTTAAAACATCCAAATGTAAACATGATGTTTTTTCTATCCAATATAACAAGCATTATTCAGCTATTAGATCAAAGGCATAATTGCAACTTTTAACAATATTACATTAAATGCACTTTTCAATTTATATTGGATAAACTAGAAAATGAGTCAATAGCAGTAACTGATGCTTGGAAATATTTTCTATCTTTGACTATAAATCATGTTGTTTTTGCTATTACTTAAATAAAATCACACATTTTAAATGCCTGTTGGAAAAAGATTTGGCCTACATGTCTTGAAAACAATGCAGCTATTTATTTTCTTTTTTTGTAATTTTAAATAGCGCAGCTAATTGTTGCGATGATGATTAAAATATATATGAAAAATTCTAAAATAAATTACACATATGTACATATTTAATTAAAATTAAATAGTTGATTAAAAAATAAAGTAAAAAACTTTGTTTTGTATCAATTTTCTACAGATATTTGGAATTTTTTTGAAGCATTCTTTATTTCCTGATTCTTTTTAAATGAATTTTAGAGTGATTTCACTTGTAGCTTTGTTTTTATGCGGTTTTCGAAAATTACGGAATGTATCCCTAATTTTTCAATGTAAGTCAAATCTTTTTTTGTGCGATTTTTTTTAATGCAGTTTTCTGCGGAACGTATCTACCGCATAAAAAAGGCCTAGGTGTGTATCAATTTATATATATATATATATATATATATATATATATATATATATATATATTTATACGAGGGCTTTGATTTTATGCGGTTTTTTTTTTTTGTAAATTACGAAACGTTCAAAAGACCAGACAAGTATGGTAAAAAGTAATAAAAATATATATAACGTATCTACTATATAAAAACAGAATTATATAAAAATTATAATTAAATATAATAAAATTTAATTAAATTAATTAATTAATTAAATTAAACAATAAATAAATTTACCATACTTATCAAACAACCCTCTGGATTGTATTTTAGTACTTCATCTCTATCCAACCATTATGCCAAACGGTTACGATTGTTGAAAAGAATCCATTTTTCATCAAGATATAGAACTAGTTTATATTTATGTTGTGATAGCAAAGAAAGGCAAGTTTTGAAACGATTTATCTTCTGTTCCAAATGATCCAATATTGTTAGAATAGGACTGGTAATTCACGCGTTGTTTGAGATGTATCTGCTTCCACTAGATCTTTCAGATCATTATTATTCGCCTTGTTTCAGGTCGCCTCCGTGGGTCATTTTCGAAATTAAAATCGCTAGTATGGAATATCTCAAACTATCGATGTACTGTGCGTTTATTAGTCACATCCTCGTCAAATATTGCACTTAGTTGATATTTTAAGCTGTCTGCTCTGCATTTGTTCCACGACGAAATTCATATTTGAAAATAACTACAAATTTTTGACTTATCATGGTTGCTTAAAAAAATCTGTAAATAGACAACTCGGAAGATAATCACAAGCCAAAACGTGCATTTGAAAAAAATGAGGAAGTATTTTCATAATAAAAAAATAAACAAGAACTGTCAAAGTGAAAACAAACATATTAAAATAAATATGTTTCTTTTTTAAATATGTAGTTTAAAATGAAAATTTTAAACTACAAAAATTTTAAATAAAAATTTTAATTTTTGGCAATAAGAAGTAAGAATTGTTTTTTTGGCAAAAACAAGTTTTTGTTTTGTTTGTTATTGCCAAACTTAGTACTTGAGGAGATCAGAATTTTATATTTAATGATCTAACAATTATAATTCAAACAAAGTTATTTTTTTGAAAAGGATAATTCAAAAAACGTATATATAAAAAAAAGATCAAATTCTTTTCCAATTTCTGCGAAACTTCCATACTGCGTTTTCATTCACGCACGTGTCCCACATTATGAATATTAATTTCGCTCGTAAAACTTGAAAATCTGTTCGATGTCGTCTGAGTAATTAATAAACGACTGAATAGATCGATAATTTATTGATCTCGAGATCAATGTCGTCCTCGTCGATTAGAATTTACGACGAGGGCGAGTATTAGTTTATTGAATACACCGAATTTACAGTTTTTAAAAAGATATTTTTTATTTATCAATCAGCTGAAACTTATTACAGTGGCTTGAGGAGCTCTAAATGTTGTTATTACAATTTTTATTTCAGAACTGATTTTACAGAGTATTTTACTTAACAAAGAAACCTCTGGTTCTGGTAATTAAGTTGTTTTTGTTTACTTCAAAATTGATAATGGATGATGTTACATTTTTATAGTTCTATTTACATCTCGGTACTCACAAGGGAATTATTATCGAATAGTTGGCACGAATAGACAATATACGATGTGTTTTGTATGACTTGTGTTGATAACGGGTTATGTGTTCCATATAACTGGCGTACGTACAGCACTATTTTACGTCGACTGCACTCTCAAAGATCAACAATGACAAGATATTCCGCGAACATTTCGTATTGGACAATGAATCTATACAACAACGATTTCGTTCGACAGTGTAAATATGCGTCGTTCAAGTATTCGCGACATTTTCTACTCACATCTGGACTTTGCCCGCGAGTGTCATTCGATCGTTGGATACATAAAAAATAATTAGATGAATCCGGAATATTATATCCGAACGAAACGATTAGATAATCATATACAATTATATTTTATGTGCCTAGTTTACAACGAATCTAATGTGTGTTCGTTAATGAGATGCTTTTTCATCTGCGTGTGTGTGTGATCTGTTGCTATGAAAGAAAAGGAAAACACACACACAGAGTAGGAAAACATTGAGCTGTAAATTACAACTAATTAGTACATGATTCATTTATTTTTTTCGTACGTCGTAGGTAATATTGCTCATTAGGATTTATGCAAATTTGTGTAGAATTTACATCGGTGATTTTTTTCCCCCTCTCGAAACAAGCATTTAATTCAGTACCGAATTTATTATTATACAATATATACGACATTAAACAAAAGAAGATACGTACATAAATTAAACCGGATCACTAGATTTTCAGATATAGATCTTTTGAATAGGAAATTTCCATTGATCGTATACGTATTAGGGGGACCGGAAAGTAATGTCGTTTTTCTACATTAAATTCAAACAGATTGTTGTAATTTATCGTTCACTAATAAACCATACTCTCTGTTACCATGTTATATTTTATTATTGGTTCCGTGGAATAATAATTCTATTTACATATTTAATATCCTATATTTAATAATGATGAAATAATACATACTATTCTATATTTATACAAAATACTATTCTATACTTATATGTCTATACAATATTATTTTCTTAATTCCATTCTGATGCTCGTGGTGGTCCCGCTCCGACTCACTCGTGCAGGCTCGTCCCCACCGCACTCGTCTCTATAGACCACTTCCATACCGACTTATTATATTCCATCTTTAGTAGCAATGATTTACTACTAATATTCCAACACAGATAAATTTTTACCAAGTTTTTATTTTTAATCAATAATGTAATCACCCTCGTTATCAACAACTTTTGGCATCCAGTGTGCAAATTTTCAATGCCGGATCGATAAAAATCAATTGGTTTTTGAGCAAAATATCTGGAGATGGTATTTTGGACATCATCCGAATTTTCAAATATTTGCCACTTAGAAAATGTTGTAGCGATCGGAATAAATGGAAATCTGATGGCGCAATATCGGGCGAGTATGGTGGGTGAGGCAATACCTCCCATCCCAATTCATAATTTTTTTCCAGGGTTCGTCTTGTGTAGTGCGGTCTTGCATTATCGTGTTGCAGAATAACACCTTTTCTGCTGACAATCGCTGGGCACTTTTCAATTAGAGATTGATTTACTCGATCCAATTGTTCACAGTAAAGGTCTGCATTCACAATTTGTCCAGGTTTCAGCACTTCAAAATGAACGACCCCGCGAATACTCCACCAAACACACAAAAGCACCTTTTTGGGGTTTAAACCTGGCTTAACTGTTCTTTGTGGCGATTCATTCGGAGAGAGCCACTGCCTTTTGCGTTTTGGATTATCATAGAGTACCCATTTTTCATCTCCAGTGATCAAGCGATCAAAAAACGCTTCTGTATTGTGCCGCTGAACCAGTAAGTTGCATGTGGTGGATCGGTTAGCTTTGTTTTCTTCGGACAGATTATGCGGGACTCAAACACCTGCTCTGCTTACTTTACCAATCTGCTGCAAATGTTCTTGGATGGTCGACCAAGGTTGGTTAAGAGTGTTTGACAGTTCCTCGATTGTCTGACACGGATTTGCTTCCACTTCCGCCCTTAACATGTCATTGTCTAAAGTTGTTGGTCTTCCTGATCGGTACTAGTCGGAAAGATCGAAATTACCGGATTTGAACTTAGAAAACCACCTTTGGCATTTACGAACGTCTAATACGTTTGGATAAACATCGAAAATGTTTTTGGTAGCAACCGTTGCGTTACTACCCTTGTGAAACTCAAAAAGTATACAATGCTGGATATGTACCTCTTCTGGTATTTGGCTGGCCATTTCACCATAAATTGCAAAAAAAATTAAGATTTTATTATTTACGAGTAAACAAGTCACTCTAACCTTAAAATGTCTTTGGCACGACTTTGAAGTACACAATGAGCTGATAAATGACTAACGAATATCGACAGAAACGACATTACTTTCCGGTCTCCCTAATATGTGTGCTGTTTGTATTTTTTTTCTTCGTTTATTTTCACAGCCAGTCTGATTTATTCACAAACGACACCAAACACTAGCCATTCAAGTGAACTCGATCAATTTCGAACTATTTCCGAAATTGATCTGTTCAATGGAAAATTCCCATTCGAAACGAGAACCGATATTAATTTACGTCCGTGCTTTTTTCGCACGACACTTAATTGCGATTTTGACATTTTTACGAGATTGTCAGAAAATGAAACACGATTAAAAGATAATCGGGCAGGTGTCGTACGGATCTGATCGACAGAAATCGAAATACAGATCAGAGAAACGTTCGTCAAGGTTGCGTGTTTTTATTTGTCTTGACAAATAAAAACACGATGACGATGATTCATGATATTCTTATTTCTGTATCGTTTTATACGATTTTTTTTTCTCATCGAACGATCAAACGATAAAGTTCATATGATAATATCGACGATATTGGTCGATCGATGCGAGCGTTAATTAACAAGATGACGTTTTCCAATCGTACGTTATGATATGTAAACAATACGACACGTTTAAATATCAAAATCGAAATCCTGATACGGAATAAATCTATTTATAAAACGATGATGCCGATCTACCTCCGAGCTACCCAACCCAACGATTCCGCCGCAATTATCTGTTTATGACCGACATCGTAAAACCGACATTCGAATCAAAAATTGTGGAAAAGATCGTTGTTTTTTTTAAAAAAAAATATATATAGACACGTGTACGCGAATCCGGATACACGGAACGATCGATCCGCTAATCAGCGTCGAGATTACGTACGAATCTATTTTTAAAATGGGCCGATAGAACGACGTACCGAAAAGAAACAGTCCGAACGTGCGGTGGCGATTTGCATTTTGGCCGCAATTAAAATGTTGTATGTCAAATATTGTGACGAATTAACATAATCGACAATGGATGGACGGACGAGCGTTTTTTTCGGGAGCGATAAGATTCTATCGCGAGCGTGAAAAACTCCGTTCGTTCCTCAACACCCCACGAACAATTATGAATACATGAATAATTTTTTTCAATTTTCAAACGTACGCGTTTGTTCTAATTGACGCGACGTATGCATTTGAATTCGAATTGATGATAAGTTGACAATGAATTGATAACATGCTACGATATCATACGCATATTTTTACACGTACGGTTATTATTAAGTTAATTATTCGTTATTTAAATTCGGCACTTATATAAGAAAGCCCGTATGGCATTTCTACAATAGTTCATACACGGGTGTACGAAATGGATTCGAAGCTAGTGCCGTCCATTGTTGTGTTGTTGGCAGGTAAATTTTATTAAGTAAACCGGTCAACCATGAAAACGATTTTTTTTTTTTTTTGAAAAAATAAGTACATAAATAAATAAACAGATTATTTATTGCTTTTGTTCATATGTGACTTGAAACAAGATTTAAACGATATAACAAAATTGAAAAAAAAATTCAAAATTGTTATTAATAAATGTAATTTATTAACAACAACTGTGTACATTTATTAAAAGTTTTGTGTATAAATGTTTATCTAAACGATTAAATTCAACAAATTGTTATAATAAACGACTTGCACAAAATACTAAAGGATACAATTAAAATTAAACAAAGTAAAAAAGCACCAGAAAAAATTATGACGATACGATTTTCCACTCTTAATTTTTTAACATAGTATCTGCACTTATTTTTCCCCTTATTTCAATTGTCGAGCAACTTTATGGGTAATTATTTTCTTAAGGTAAAACATTATCAGCGAACAGCTGTTGATTATTAGCTGTGATTTAATCGGAGTTATGGATTCGGGGATAATAAACAGAATTGGTAAAATGGGCTATATTGGGACTTGCAGATATTTTTTTTCATATATGTATATTTTTTTTAAAAAAAGCAATTCGAATTAATATACAAGAATACCTCGCATAGTACGGCTAATTGGTTCCACTGATTAACCGGACTATTCAAAACCGGACTAATCGAAACATTAACTAAATACAAAAAACGGTTATTGGTTCCAAACAATTTTTTTCCTATTTTTCAGTAAATAAAATGAGGGTAATATATTCAAATGTCTGTATGTATCAACAAAACAAAATCAGTGGTTATACATTTATTTTAAATTCATTTTCAATTATCAAAAAATCCTCCTGCATATTTTTTTTAAAATTTCAAACCGTACTATAGTGCAATCGTACTAATCGAAGCCGTACTATGCGAGGTATTCCTGTATATATATTATTATTTGGATCTCATTTATTTTTTTCTGAATATGATTGTAAAAATTTCACGACGTTAGTTCTAGGTGTGTCGAGCGGGTTCCTTATTTGCAAGATTGCAAAAAACCAGTGCCCGTCTGAGGACATCAAATATTTATTTTCGACAAAGTAAGAGTTATGATTCCATACACATAGCTAGTATCACGAATATCTAAAATTGACTCTCTTACAACTGATGAGTATATTTATTTTCAGGACAGTCGATTCGGTCGAAATAAGCGCGAGCAATCCCACTCATATAAAACAAGTAATCACGAACCCCGAATGGGAAACTAAAATCCTATTCCACGGATTTGCCGCCATGCCATCCACGACGGCAATGTTGAAAATCAAACGAGGTATTCATTATTTTTTCTTAATTTTTTTTTAAGATTTGTCATTCGTTTTCTATTCATATATACATGTACGTAATACTTTCCAAAAGAGTTCCTCGCAAACGGCAACTACAATATAATACTGGTCGACTGGACCAAGCTTGGACAGTTCCCGTGCTACATCGAAGGCGTCCTAAACATCAAGCTCATCGGTCGATGCACGGCCGAATTGATCAATGTGCTCGTGAATGATGTCAAAATCAAGCTCTCCAACATCCATGTGATCGGTCACAGCATGGGAGCACACTGTGCCGGAGAGACTGGTAACCAGTATAAGGCTAAGTCGATGGGCATATTATTACCGCACATAACAGGTGAGCGGATTGTCGCGATTATCGGAATTGAACTATATATTGAATGTTTGTAATGATCTAAGGTCTGGATCCGGCAAAGCCGCTCTTCATCACGACGATCTTCCCGCCGCAGCTCGATCCGAGCGATGCGAGATTCGTCGACGTCATATATACTGACTCCGGTTTTACTGCTCAAAGCGATGACGATGGAACGGTTAACTTTAGAATGAACGACGGTAGCAATCAGCCGCGTTGTTTGCAACAGACTTCGGTGACACTAAGTACGGACGAGCGTTTTTCTTTTCTATAAAGATCCGTTCAAACTAACCAATACTCAATTCATTCCTCTTTTGTTTGTTTATAGCTAGCTTGCTGTGCGATCACATGTTAGCGGTCGATTATTATGCGGAGTCGATTAATTCGCAGATAGGTTTCTATGGGGTGAAGTGTCACTCGTTCTTCGCATACGAAACCTGCAAGAGAACCAATCCGATCACAAATAAAATGGGACCGAAAACGAATAAGAAGTATGCGACTTAATCAAAAATTATTCCTGAGTAGTGTTTAATCTCGAGAAACAACCATATCTTTGAGATCCTATTATGTTCCATCATTATATATAATCCCCATCATAAAAGCCTCTATCAGTCCACTGTTGGTATAAAGCAGGAGTGGCCAAACTTTTAGACGTTGCGAGTGACTTTTTTGGTAAAAGTGTACCTGAGGGCGACTACGGTTTTTTAGAATGTACTTACGAATTGGTGACTTTTTTTCTATAAAACACGAACTGACGAAGACATTTTACTGTGATTACTATTGAATTACCTATAAATAAATATTTTCTAGAACTGGTCCTGAATTTTTTAAAAAAATCAAGAAAATATAGAGAAAAAAAATTATTGTTTTAAAATTGTATTAAAATAAATTAAATGCAGATTTTACAAAAAAATACAAAGTAAAACATATAAAAAAATAGATTTTTTTATTTTGATGACACTTGGCATTGCAAGTTTGTCAAAATTTGGCTCGTATAAACTTAAATTAATTCTTAAACACGTTTCCAAATGTAGATCCGATAATTGTGACCTATGTTTAGTTTTTCCATGCAGGAAAATACTGATTCGCACAAATATGTTGAACCAAAAAATGCAATGAAATATGAATTTATCACTATAATTTGTCAATGTTCACGTCAGCTTCGCGGACAACTTCCAGAGGCCTTGTGGTTGACATCTTGGCCAGCCTTAGTATAAAGATTCATCAAATATGGCCTTGCCTTCTTAATTGTTTTCCCAAGATACTTCCATTGTTCCCTTTGCACGAATAATCTCATCCAACTCTCACCAATTTCATATTTAATAAAGTCTGTTGCTTGGTTTTTCAATATCAATTTTATAATAATATATCCATTAAACTTTTTCTATCCATTGATGGATGAAGTCTTTTTCAAAAAAATTCCATTTCAATCGATTCAATATCATTCCTTCCACCAGAATTCCTTATTATTTGTCTTATTCACTTATAATTTTTTTCTTAAGCTTTTTTTATATTTCCACGTTCCCAATCAGTGATTTAAATTCATCGACGAGTTTTCCTTCTTGTTATATGACCGATCTATTTTAATTTCAATTTTCATTACAGTATCTTTGACTTTTTCTTTTTTCAGATCAAAACTATTTCTTCTATTCTGATTTAATTACATCTTTGTGTTATTTGCAACCGCTGAATTCTTATATTTAAGACTGATGTTTCGCTGTTATAATATATATTGGGTTGAGTCATAAATAATTTCCGTTACTGAGAGCAAGTTTTAATGATTAATTACTCATCCATGACAAGTTTTTGTTTGTTTGAATTAAGAGAATAATGCTCAGTTTTGTCACGACTGTGGTAGATTATACATCTTATTTAAACAATAAAAATTGGATTTAAAATGGAAGGATCGAAAGTATAAATTTGCCATGTAATGTTATGGAAGTTTAAGCAAGGAAAAATGTTACAGAGACAATTGAAAAAATAGCAGTGTGTATAGCAAAGGAATCATAATTGACAGACAAGTACGATTTGCAAAATTTCGTTCCAGAGATATGTCATTGAAAGATGAACCTAGATCAGGGCATTTTTTGGACTTTAATGAAGAAGCTCTAAAATCGTTGATGGAATACAATCTACGCCAAAGAAGTCGAGAATTAGCAGACAAGTTAAACACACCATAGTCCATCATATATCACCACTTGGAAGAGATGGGTAAAGTCAGCAAGCGGATAGTTTGTCGATAGCGAAAAATCTTGTTTCAAGACAGAAGAATGACTCATTTCTGGATAAAACTATTACTGGCGATGAAAAGTAGATTACATATGACAATGTTCTGTGCAAAAAGCATGGGGTTGATAAGGAAAGTTTTCGGAAGCGGACCCAAAAGCTAAGTTTCATGGAAGAAAAAAATGTTGTGTGTTTGTGGTGAGACCGTAATGGAATTATTCATTTTGAGTTATTAAATCCGAATGAAACAATAAATGCAGAATTATACGTCCAATACACGGTGTTCACCAAAATTTGCTCGTTAATAGGAAAAATGTTGTTCTCTTCCACGACAATGTAATACCCCATAAAGAAAAAAAATTGGAGCTTGGGTGGTCATGTTCTCTCCTACCTATCATAGTCACCTGATCTGGTACTATCAGATTATATTTTTTTTCGATCATTACAGAATGTTTTGATGGGCACAAATTTCTCAGAATCGGGTTCGAAAGTTTTCCAAAAACTTTTTTAGGTTAAAATCATCGAAATTCTATTCAAAAGGCATAGAATAGTTACGTAGCAAATGACAGCAATTCATTGCAATAATAGCAAATATATAATTGATTAAAGTAAAATTTCTAATTTTTTTTTTATTAAAAATCAAAGTTGACATACAAAATCCGAAATTATTTATGACTCAACTTCAGATAATTATGAAAAATTGTTGCGTTTCGATTGATTTATTTCAAATTGATTTCTATCTGTTTCAGTGCTAGTGGACGATATTATGTCAAGACTAAAGCGACTTCGCCATACGCCCTAGGACCAGTCGTATAGATGATTTTTTTTTAAAAAAATACGCAAAACAAACGTTTTCCGTGTACGACCATGTAATGAAATTAAAATAAAATTTATTGAAAAGAATTTTTAATAGTTTCATTAAAAGTCAACATTTGTATAATTCATAACACACATATATTTGTATGCATAAATAAATAAATATAATTGTTTATCAAATTTCGTTAGATCGATGAATATTTATATTTCATAACTGATACGATTGTATGTATACAAAACAATAGGAAACGAAACATCGCTAGTAGAGATACGTCGGCATAAATTATTTTTTTTTCAATAACAATTCTTCGCTTCATCTGCAATGATTCATATTTGTTTGTTTCCCGAGAAAATATCAACGAGTCGTTTGAATGACAATCCGATGCCCACACAACGACCGAAAAAAAAACGATTCGATATCAAACGTGTTCCATAGTGCACAATTCCGCTAATTTCATAATTAGATAATTTATGGCACGAATAAATCCGACAGAACGTCTTAAAAACTATATTAATCTTTTTATTATAGCCCGTGTGCGCGGATTTTTTCCGACCGTTTCGTTGAATATTTATAGACTCACACACATGTATACACGTGTGTGTACGAATATGTATATTTTTGTTTTATGTTCGAAATAAATTCGTCGATACGTTTGACAGCATCTCTCGCGCTCCACAGAAAAACTCGTCCGAACGACGACGACATTGTAGTAGTATCGCACCTGTGTCATTTGCATTTTTAATGGATCGCCGGAGCAAGAACGGGGGCCTATATAACAGACGACACGGCTACACGCCGATGCCAGTGACCTCAAAATAATAGAGCGACTCGCAGGAACGACAAGTGCCACTGAACGGTTATATAAAACGGTCGTGCGATTACGAGCGGAGTTTATTTCGCGAGCTTTCAAGAAGTCCGACGAGTCGACGACGCAAATTTTTTTTTCTCCGCCGAAATATTTGCAGATTTCGTTCGAGATGCGCGAAAAGTTGTGCGTTCTGATCGTGTCGATCTGCGTAATGTTCGCAGGTGAGTAGTATCAATCGATTTTAATTATGTGTGGCTCGGAACGAAATCGAGACATGTTTGCGATTGTACGAAACGAATCGCTTGTTCAGATTTTAGCTTCTGTGCGAATTTAATTAAAGATTTATCGAGTGTACTCGATGCAACGATGGATGAATAAATGCTATTTTTTCATCGATTTGCACGACTCCATTATAATTATTCGTTTTGAAGACGGTCTCATCGGCGTTGAAATTATCTACAAGTGGATAGAAGGTAAGGTGACCAACCGTCCTCCCTCGAAAAGTGTCCTCCTTTTCGATATGTAATACTACAACTGAAAAATCAAGACTGAATATTTATTCTCTAGCTGCAGCACTTGCTGTGAAATTCAATATGAAAAATAGTTCTTGTACGGATATTTCTAATATTTTGTTAGAAAATGACACGTTAACAAAAAATATTCATTCAATCGAAAAATATTCATATTTAAATAATAATTAATCATATTTACGTCATCTATTTACTATATTATAATGCTTTTTGTTTAATTATTATTGCAAAGAATATTTTTTTTATTTGCAATATTTGTTTCTTTAATTTATTTATGTCCTCATTTTCATTGGAAAAAAGTTGGTCACCTTATAGAAGGACATGACAAAAACGTTTTTCAAATATTTTGTTTATAAAATGTCTGTATTACTCGAATCAATGAATTTATTTATATTGAATTATATTGATTAACCCTCTTTCAAGTCACATATTAATATATCGATATTTTATTAAATAGTTTAATTTTTTCCACAAAATGGCATACACATCTTGTTAAATAATGTCTCCTTACTAACCAATACCATTCTTGATAACGGTTATCAGCTCTAATCTGAAATATCAAAGTAAACGCTTTTGCAAGTCGTCTGCACGTAAAAGCCAAACGAACCATCTTGTACAATTGTTATTATTTTTTCTTCTATCGGTGTTTATCAAATAAAAGAAAAACGTATATAATAGTTCTTGGTTTATATATCAATAATATCTTATTTGTTTACACTTCAATAATCATTTTATTACTATTTTCATATGATTTAGCTTTATGACTTTCAAATCACAATGGGCTATAATGATAGAGTTTGATGTATTTGTGATAACGCTTGTGTTTTCTTTACTTTTTAGTTTTATTCACACAGGCCTAAAATATGGATACAAAATCATATTAATTATTGATTATTCATAATTTTCCATTTTAATTATTCCTGTTTTTTATGTCGGTTTACGGGTTACCAAGACCTGAAATGTTTTGAAAATCAAAGACGAAAGTGTCTGTTATTGTGAATACTATGAGTCGTGCTCGATGGAAAAAAATAAAATCCAAAATACATTTTAACAGCAATTTAGAAGCTAATACAAATAATTCAGTGGTTATGGACAGATTAAAAAAAATAAGATCTATTCTCGACAAATTAGTTTGGAAAAATTTAATTGGATTCCGATGGGTGAACACCTCTACGTTGATGAGCAAATAATACCATTTAAAGAGAAACATAGTCAGAAACAGTAAATGCCGAAAAACTCTTAAAAATCGAGCTGCAAAGCTTTTTTTATTGTTCCATTTATCTGGAATCATTTACAATTTACTTAAGCACAAGTGCAAACGTTGTAAGCAGTTGTTACTTTCAAGTTACAACATGTATTAGTTATAAAAAATTTGTTGAAACTGTTGAATTCATTTTTAATCTTTATAGATTGATATTTGTTGATTTTACGTTACATAATTTTTTTAAAGTTAAGAAAATAATTCGGTCTATAGAGGATTAATTAAAGATTTATCGAATGTACTCGATGCAACTCTTTCATCGATCTGCACGACTCCATTATAATTATTCGTTTCGACGATGAACGCATCGGCGTTGAAATTATCTACAATCGAAGGACACGACGAAAAACGTTTTTCAAATATTTTGTTTACAAAATGTCTATATTACTCGACTCAATGAATTTATTTACATTGAATTATATTCATTAAAGAATCTTTTTCTTCCAGTCATTGACGGATGTCAATTAGCAGAGAAACAATGCCCAAATGACGACATTTTATTCTTATATTCAACAAGGTAAGATAAACAAAATTCCCTATCGTTCAAAAAAACACATTATTCCGATAATGAAAAATCGAACAAATCCACCAGTTACTCTTTTCCTCAAACAGGACGATAGGGTTGACCGTGCTCAACATGAACAACACTGACGAGATTAAAGAAGTCGTACGTCCGAATCTACAGACGAAAATCCTGATCCACGGATGGGCGTCGCTGTTGACCGAACTCCGTTGGGACGAGTTCGTATCAGGTATGCACGTTGTACGATCGGAGATGCTCGCATGTACGTACGTTTACTCATACGTGATTGGTATTCGGCGCAGCGCTGTTCCAAAAAGGCGACTACAACGTCATCATGGTCAATTGGTATTCTTTATCGCGTTTCCCTTGCTACCTGACGTCGGCGTCCAATGCCGAGGTCGTCGGTCAATGTCTAGCCAATCTAATCGATTTCCTCGTCAATGAAGTCGGTATCGAGAAGTCGAATATACATGTGATCGGACATAGTTTGGGGGCACATGTCGCAGGGATAGCGTCGAGGAACGCGTATAGTGGGAAATTTTACCGGATTACAGGTAAAATCAGATACAGCTATATGATCTGATTAAGAGAAGCAAACAAGTTCAATGAAATTAATTTTTCCCTCATTTCGTCGTTCAGGTTTAGATCCAGCAAAACCTCTCTTCACATCGACTATTTATAAAAATTTCATCGGGTTGAGTCCGACTGACGCTGAATTCATCGACGTGCTCCATACGGATGCTGGCGGGTTCGGACAGGCCGTACCGCACGGAACTGTCGACTTCTACGTCAACGGCGGTGCGAAGCAACCGATGTGCAAGAAACGAGATTATAGCGGTACGTGTAACTATGTTTCTTTTATGATCGATTCGATTCTCTAGAGACTAATTCCTTCTCATTCCTCTTTATAGAACAATACTGCGATCACATATCAGCGATCGCTTACTTCACGGAAACAATTAACTCGGCTGTCGGGTTTTACGGCGTAAAATGCGACTCGTTCGAAAACTACGACGTGTGCAAAAGGGATCATAATCGTCTTCCAATGGGTATCAATACGCCGAGAAGGTAGGAGTTTCTTGTAGTTAAATTCGAATTAAAAAAAACAACTAATAATTCTATCAAATACAGGAATACCTCGGATAGTCCGGTTAATCGGTTCCACTGATTAGCCGGACTATTTGAAACCGGACTAATCGAAACATTAACTAAATATAAAAAACGTTAATTGGTTCCTAACAAATTTTTTTCCCGTTTTTCAGTAAATAAAATGAGGGTAATATATTCAATTGTTTGTATGTATCAACAAAACAAAATCAGGGATTTATACATCATTTTAAATTCATTTTCAAATGGGTTATTAAAATTTAATTATCAAAAAACCGACTTTATTCTAAAGTTGGAAATTGAAAACTAATAGGAAAAGAAAAAAGACCACAAAACTAGAACTGCGGATGTACGATTTCGTTTTTCTTTTTTATTACACACCCGTCCCTCAATTTACGCGGAGTATCCGTTCCACGTGAATTTGTTTTACGCGAATGAAAATCGCGTAAATTGAGTCTGTCAGTAAAATGGAAAAAAATATTGGAAATGAAAGTTAGTAAAGTTGTAGAAACACATATTTATTTCACATAGCTTAACAAAAAAATAATGACGTTTTAAAAACCAAATGTAGATAAATTTTATTCTGTGTTACTATCGATACTGTAATTTAAAACAATCAATCTTTTATATACTTATATCGTACTTTTATACGTTCAAGTAAGAATTTGCGTCACTCTGACATATAATAAATTCCATGAAAAATTATATAAAATGAAATCTATCTGACCGCGTAAAAAAAGTTCCGCGTAAATCAATACCGCGTAAAAAAACTCGCGTAAAAAAGTCTCGCGTAAATTGAGGGACGGGTCTATTTTCATAATAAAGGGGAAAACCTGAAATTTTGTATATGAAAATAATTTTATGTATTAATTTTTTGTGATTTTTTCAAAAAAAACTTTTTAGCAGGATTTTTTCAAGTAAAAAATTTTTTTGGGAAATTTCAAACCGGACTAATCGAGGTATTACTGTATATGGAATTATATTGGGTCATCTAAATCTGGATTTGTGTTTTATTAAAAAGAAACAAAAAAAACTATACACATGTTCATTATTAATAAAACACAAATTTAGACGTCACATTCAGATGACCCTATATGAATAAAAATCATTCAATGCACTCAACGTATCCTTGAGTTGGATACGAACATAGATTAAGTGTTTAAATACATACTTGAGAATTGGATTTTAATTTCAGCGGGAGTGGAGTCTGGTATGTGAGGACAAACGCACAACCGCCATTTGCTTTAGGCCTCGACTTGTAGTTTTATCCAAGTTGTCAAGTATACGACACGTGGATCATCAATATATATATATATATATATATATATATATATATATATATATATATATAGAGAGAGAGAGAGAGAGATGTTTATTAAGCATGATAGAGATTTAAATTTATTTCAATGCAAATTTCTATCACGCTTAAAAAACCAATATATCAAATTTACACACTCTAACAAATTTAAACAAAGAATCCGAATTTTAAACCCCTTTGTTAAGAAAATAATAATAAATATTTATCATTAAATGTAATCTATACTAAAATGTTAACTGTGTTCAGTAAATTCGAAGCTGAAACAAATTTGTATAAACATTTTTTTTCCTAAATAAATCAAATAAAACGATATGTTGTTTCATTGCCAGTATTTTTCTTTCCTATACAATTCCAGCAACCCATCAGACAAAATGAACAATCGTGCAAGATAAACGTATCGTTTTGTCTGTAAACGCAAAGTTCGGAACTTAATGGACTCGCGTTTCGGAAAGCACGTCGCGTTTCATACCGCACAATGGCCAGTTTTCGTGACTTCTGCCGAGATTAGTTGTGAAAGTGTAAGAAGAAGCATTCGAGAGAACGTCTGGACGTCTCGTCGACGACCCGAGACGTTTTTTTTTAGTATCAATTAAAGAATCCATGTTAAAAATATCGTTTGTTTTTTATCAAACTGAACAGTGATAGTGAATCGATTAGAAAATAAATGTTTGACGAACGTCGATTTTTCGGAAATGGAAAAATATGGTACCATTTTCTAGATGTAAACAATGTCCTTCTGATTGTATGGATGTTTTTTAAACGTGATAGAATTTTTAAAAAATCCCCATCGAAAATTCTATCTAACCTAAAAAACAACTTTATCTAACCTAAAAACGAGGTCAACTTTATCATACCACTGGTGCATTTATATAGTACCAGTGATGGCGATTCCTTTGAGTTTGACAATCGTTGGAATGACACGATTGTCAAATAATGGACGAGTGTTGGTTTACTTCATTAAAGGCAAAACGTGTTACGAAAGATTTTTTGAAAAATATCACAAGTGGAGTTCTGGATTAGATGATTCTTTCCAGAATACAACAATAATACTAAAGTACAATTTAATTCATCTCAACGCTAATATTTTGCATAGTTAACTGGTCTGCATAGGTGGGTGTTGTTGTTCGACGTGGGATTGCTAAACGTCAGCGAATTTGTTCTTTGGATGATGACTTCACTCCTGAGACCAAAGAGCAGTCTAAACAATGGGTTATCAAGGGGGAATTGCTCCGAAAAACCTTCAGATGTTTTGTCTAATCTTTATGATAATCAATGATTCATTGTTATTGGGTTTGATAACTCGCGTGTCAGAGGTGACACGCAGTCGACTAATGGAAGACAAAAATCCCCCTATTCTTTGGCTCCACAGATCTCTCTGTTCATATGAATGAACTGAACTTAAAATTACAAGGTTTTGGCAAAAGTATTGACGTTATGTTCGGATACATCAAATCTTTTAAAAGTAAACTTAAAATTATTAAGCGATATATTGAAACTAAAACTTATAAGTATTTTCCTCGGATAAAAATCTTTTAAAAGTAAACTTATTTTAAGAGAAACTAAAACTTATAAGTATTTTCCATTACAACAAGTGTAATGGAATCCATATTTATGTACCAGAATATAGTAAACTCGTTATTTGAACAGTTCAGCGAAAGATTCAACCAATTTAGAAGCCTAGAACAGACCATTAAAATAATTAAGTATCCGGATGTAGTTGTTTACAGTACTTTGGAATTAAAGGATTTCCAATGGATGCAAATTGACGATTTAGAGATGCAACTTGCAGATTTTCAAGATAGCATTTGGACTCATGTGTTTGTCGACTTAACACATATTCGTCGGGTAACTTTTTGCACCGCCATTCACCAAATGCCGGCATTTTTTTACCCAATACCGATTTATACAGTTTTACTTTGTTTTTGATTACATTTGCACCGTTATGCGATGCAACTGAAGCTAAAATCAGTTCTCTCATGGCATTATCTCTGTTTGGTTAAAATTATAATTTAATATACTCAGAATTAAGAGAACAAAAATCAATTATTCTCTGTAATATACAAATGACGAATTTTCGTCATTTGGCTGTGGGTGATTCTCTGGAAGGTGACGAATTTTCGTCAAGCGGACGAATATGTGTTAAGGTCGAAACTTGAAAATCTGGAACGAAATCGTTTGAATAATGAAGAAGAGTGCAACTACGAACAAGAAATTTCGAGTGCTTGGAACAGATTATCTGACACTTTTAGCGACATAAAAATTCTAGTTTTATATGGCTTTGCTAATAATTTTTTCATCAACATACTTTTGTGAGATTTTGTTCTCAGCATTAAATAATATTAAAACGAATAAAAGAAACCGGCTAACAGATAAACTTAGTGGCGCTTGCTTGACCTTGAAGTGCACCAAGTATTAACCTGCAATCGAAGAATTAGCAGACAAATTTCAGTACCAAAAGTCACTAATTTCTAGTTTTCTTATCATTTGATTATCATTGTTTTTATTATTATTTTTTCCCGAATACACATTGTTTTTCTATTTTTGTTCATTTTATACATATTTTTTGGTTGATTTTTCTTTGTTAAATGGCATTTAAATCTATAGAATAAATATCAGAAATATATATATATATTATCATGGTTGCAAATATCAAAAAAATTATGAATATTTCTATATGTGACACGGCACCAGAGTTAAGTTAGGGTTTTTCAAAATTTTTACACGCCGAGCTTAAAAGGTTCGCTATCACTGATATATACATATATATATACATATATATATATATATATATATATATATATATATATGTATATATATATAAGAGTGTTTTTTAGGTTAGATAGTACTTTTGATAGGAATTCAATTTAAAGTTCTATCACATTTGAAGAAACATCATATACATATCGCAACAATATCAGCGTTTCCACGACATAACGACGATAAAAAGAACCAACAAACGCGTTTCGTGTCGTTCACTATTGAATCTGTTTGTAAAAGTTCATGTCGAGCTTTTTTCCTATCGTCCCGAACAAGATATGTCCGGTGTAGCGATCGATCGAACACACGGACGCTTTGTTCTCAGTCGATTCGTTGTTCGATTGATCGACGACGACGACGGGGATGAGAGGGTGTTATCTTTTGTTACGGAATTACGTGCGACATACTTACGACACGTGCGAACACGTTTTTATTTAATTACACGTATATGTGTACGATAATCGTACGATGGTCGTTCAGATGGGACATAAACGACGAATAATTGACGAAACGTTCGTACGTACGTACGTCGTGCCGTGTCGTGTCGTGTCAGTCGTCGTCGATGGAATTTTAACGTCGATAAATCGTTCGACCGAAAACGAATTCGAAAAAGGATAGAATTTTTCTAATAACAACAACGACGAAATTACGAGAAATGCAATCTTCCGTTACAGTTTCTTTCTTGTTCGGTCGGTGACAAAACGATGCGAACGACAACAGATGTTTTACTGTACAAGCAATTTTTTAAAATTTATTTTAATCATATATTATTAAAAAAAAACTTTTAGAAATGAATTGCGTGCATACTTTTTTTTGTACATACATACATACATACATACATACATACATACATACATATATATATATATATATATATATATATATATATATATATAGAAAGAGAGAGAGAGAGAGAGAGAGAGAGAGAGGGAAGTTGTTTTAAAAGTGATAGAACTTTAAATTCAATCCATATCAAAAATTCTATCTAATCTAAAAAACACCTTTACCATACCTTTATATATACATACAAACACATGTATATACGAGGGTCGTTTGATAAGTATAGTAAAAAAGTAAGAAAAACTAAATGAAAAAAATCAATTTTATTAATTCGTTCGCTACCAGTGCTTCAGGAGAAAAACCACCCCCACAGCCCAGACGTTTTATTATTTAAATATGATACTAAATTGTCATTAATTTTTGTGCGATGTATTTATAACGTTTTAAATGAGTGAAATTAGCAATTTTACAAACCGACATACATATGTTTTGCAATATTTGTCTATATATAGCCCAACTGGTAGTCCTGTAGTTATTTTACAGATTTCTCAGGCATACATAGTAGATTTCGCAGGCATACATTAACTGTTTTTTTTTAAAGTAGAATAACTCAATTTTTAGAAAAAAAATGAATTAATGATAGTTTTAGGTAGACATAGATGTACTCTTTTTATATTTATAATAACAGTCAAAGGTGTACAATATTATATATCGTAAGAATATTATATTAAAAATGGTGTAAGTCCATTTATTCATAGATTGAGATATTTCAAAATTATTAATATAAAAAAAATTCAAAATTGTTTTGAAAAATTTTCGGAAATTTTTTTTGAAAAATGTTTTGGAAAATTTATAAATAAACAATAATTGTTTATTTATACATTTTTATATAATACAACTAAAAATATTCCAAAGTCGATTTTTCGTAATTCAAACACAAACCTTTAAATATTATATCTCAATGTATAAATAAATGGATTTATTGCACTATCAAACACAAATGGTTTAATTTGTTATTAATGAAAGTGGTATAAATCCATTTTAAATTAAATGTATATACATAATGCCATAAAAATAAAAACACTATCTCTATATTGGAATACGTGCCAATAATCTCAATTTCGCACTATATACTGAATATTGGCATACGTGTCAATTACCTTTCGTGTTGTTTGATAAATTTTTAAATACCACGTAGATTTAATTTTCTGTTATTTGTATGATTATTTAATTATTTTTACATAATAAAATTGAACAAGTTTATAAATATAGTTTTAAAACGTAACCCCAATTTATTAACGTTTGCCAATATTTTTTAATTCATTCCAACATATTCGTTTATATACATATTTGTGACGCCCAGATCTTGTACAAAAAATGTATTTATCAGCAGACCAATAACATCCTGTATCTATTTTATTGTTTTTAATTTAATTCATCTGTTTGCGGAACGATCTGGTACAAACAGTTATCATAAACTAATAATGATCCTCGGTCACAGTTCCTTTTCATCTGTCACAGATCCGACACACATTTGTGACGTTGGGCTGAGGTAAGAAAATCGGGTCGTCACACATGTGTGACGCTGGTAGCGAACGAGTTAATTAAATTAAACAATAAATAAATTTAACATACTTTTCAAACGACCCTCGTATATATAAAAGATTTTTTAGGTTAGGCTTTTATAGCTCCTTAGCTATGTTATAAGTTCTTACTTATCGATTTTTTTTATTTTTTTGCAAAATTTCATCGACACTTTTGATAATAGGCTAAAAAGAGCAAGATGTATTTTCACACAAATGAATTTTTATCTCCAACAGTAATATAAATTGTAATAGAAAGGCTCTGACGATGATGGCATCGTCATCGAAATGCACATCAGCCGACATATTTATAAACAATAAGTGATTATTGAACACTTCATAAACCATTGTGGTGTTGAGGATAAAAATTCATTTGTGTGAAAGTCAATCAGCCACAGTTACAAAACAATCAATAACAAGAAGTATCTTTCACATCAAATTTTCCATTTCGAAATCAACGAAACAAATTCGCTGCTGTTTATTTAATAAGAGAATCATCTCCGTAAAGACGACAATTTTTTATGGGCTTGTGTAGTATTTTTCCCTTTTTTATAATAAAATAGTAAAATGTTTCGAAAATGTTTTATCTTTGGACAATCATATGCACGGTAAACAGTTTAACAATGAAGAAGAATTAAAAATGGAGATGTCTACATTTTTTGAAAATAAAAAAATTGAGTTTTATAAAAATGGAATTTTTAAATTATCTTCTCGCTGGAAAAGGGTTGTTCAATGCGAAGGTGGATATTTGAATGAATAAAGTTATTTTATGTAAAAATACTCAAGTTTTTATTTCTCAATTAAAAAACGGGAGAACTTTCTTGGTTACCTGATATACGAGGGTCGTTTGATAAGTATGGTAAATTTATTTATTGTTTAATTTAATTAATTAATTAAATTTTTCAATTTAGTTTTTCTTACTTTTTTACTATACTTATCAAACGACCCTCATATATATATATATATATATATATATATATATATAGAGAGAGAGAGAGAGAGAGAGAGAGAGAAAGACGTTTTAGAAAACACGAAACATAGAAAGATGTATTGTATGTTGGAAATAACATATAGAGAGACAAGAAGAGAATAAAAGTTATAACATAAGTGAGAAATTTTAAATGAAAATGACCCTACCATAAAGCAAAAAGAGAATATAATTGATGAATAAGACACGTTGAACCGAAACAAATCACTAAATCTGTAATACTCAATGGCGTCCATGACGATTACAAAAAAAAGCACTTATAAAGAAAATATCTTCTTCCTCGATTACATTCTCAATTATTCCAAAAATGGCAATAATCGCTGATAATATTTCGAAAATATATACTCATTTATTGATTCTACATAAAAAAATCTATTAGTCTATTTTAAAACGCGTTCTGTTGAAAAATAATCACTGTACCAAATGTCTATTCTACATATCAAGTTTGGAAGTGTAATTCGTTCTATTTCTCATACGTCGATTCTTCGAAATTACTAAAAATAGGTTAATTTATATATATATATATATATATATATATATATATATATATATATATATATATATATATATATATATATATATATATATATATATATATATATATATATGTATGTATGTATGTATGTATGTTGTAACGTTTTCACAGAATTAATACGTTTAATGTTCATTTGATAATAGAAATAAATTATCATCATAAATAACATAACCGCTCCGGGGAAGATTATCGTGGAAAAAAAGCATAAACTCACTCACTCACACACACACGCACATACAATCGTACGTCAGCTATCATTACGTCGAATATTACTAGTTCGTACAAATTGAAAAGCTACAACGAAACAATGCCGCGTGTGTTCGAATACGAACGAATACGAGCAATTTATCAATTGCTTTGTCTATCTCATCAGAAAATGAACACCGATGATACAAACATACAAACATATTTGTGCACATGTATACATAACTACATATGTACACACATATATGTATACATCATACATACATACACACACACACATACACACATACACACATACATACATACACACATATACATCATATATGTATGTACATATAGGTCATCCAAACGTGAGGTCTAGATTTGTGTTTTATTAAAAAGAAACAAAAAAAACTATACACATGTTTCCTTATACACTACCCTAGCCACATGTTTCTTTTTAATAAAACACAAATCTAGGCGTTATATTTGGATGACCCTATATCTATCTATCTATTGGATTGACACAAAAGTCATTGCGCTTTTTATTATGATTTTCAAAGCAATTTTATTAATATAAATAGCAAACATTTATCAATTATATATTGGCCGTTTTGTTCGATGACCTTTTGCCATCTTTCAGTCAACTTCATAATTCCGCTTTCGTAGAAAGTTTGTTTTTTAGAGGAAAAAAACTGAACCAACTCATTTTTGACAGCCTCATTGGAATCGAATGTTTTTCCATTCGAATGGTTTTGAAGTGAACGGAATAAATGATAATCCGATGGTGTAAGGTCAGGGCTATACGGTGGATGAGGCATCACTTCCCAGCCTAACGCCAATAATTTTTGGCGAGTGACCAAAGATGTGTGTGGTCTGGCGTTGTCGTGATGGAAGATGACGCCTTTACGATTTGCCAGTTCTGGCCGCTTTTCCCTAATTTCTTTGTCCAATTCTATTAGCTGGCGACAGTAGACATCCGAATTGATGGTTTGGTTCCTTGGTAGCAGACCAAAATAAACAATACCTTTGAAATCTCACCAAACATTCAGCAAAATCTTCTTTTGATGAATATCGGATTTTGATGTCGATTGCGCAGGCTCATCTCGTTGTTCCATGATCTTTTTCGCACGACGTTATCGTAAACAACCCATTTTTCATCGCCCGTTATGATTCGCTTTAAAATGGATCGGTAATGTTACGTTTCAGCAATGAATCGCAGATGGAAATTCGTTTGGCGTGATGAATTTCTTTCAACTTGTGAGGAACACAAATTTTGAGCTTATCAACATAACCAAGTTGTTTTAAATGTCTTTCTTGTATGTGATATGTGAAGCTTCTCTGCGATCTCTCGTGTCGTACTACGCCGGTTATTTTCGATCATTGCCATTATTTTGTCGTCGTCAACTTCAGTTGGGTGTCCAGACCGTGGTGCATCTTCGAGATTAAAATCTCCGTAACGAAAACGAGCAAAACAATTCTGATATTGGCGTTCTTTTAGTGAGTCTTCACCATAAACCGCACATATTTTTTTTTGAGCTTCCACTGCGTTTTTACCTTTTCGGAAGTAATAAAGTAAAATATGGCGAAAATGACCGTCTGGAATATCCATTTCAAATTAATGTAAAACACTAAATAAACAACAAAACTTTTTTTACTGAATAATCTATGAAATGTCAGCTGATAAATACCATATACGGTCTGAAGTTTTCAATGGAGAAGAACTACTTAGAATGGCTACAACCATCTAGCGGAAAAAACACAATGACTTTTGTGCCAACCCGATATATATATATATATATATATATATATATATATATATATATATATATATAGATATGTGTGAGTATATGTATTGCTAATACACATGCAACACACAGCCATTTACAACTAGTAACGATCGGACATTTATTTGAATAAAATGTAAATACATAAATTAATTTGGAAATAACTGTTAGGGTTTGATGTAAAACGAATTACAGTCGAATGATGGTACCAAGAAAATCGTATAATAATAATAATAATATAGACACATGATGTATATATAATATATAGATATACGTTCTGACATGTGCATGCATACATATATGAATATAAACGAGTTATAGATGTGGTTGATAAAAAAGCAGATACAAAAAACCACCATAATATAATATAATAATATAATCGATAGTTGTATTGAATAGTGGCGTAGTTGTTCGCGATATTATTTCGCGTCCGAGTTTTCCGATCAGAGTCAATGCGTTGAAATGCAACAGTCGAGGTGGGAAAATCAAATTAAATTCCCATAACAACATATGGCGAACGTGCATTTTCGATCCTTTCATTTTACAGACAACAATTTATTATTTGAATAGGATGTATAGAATGTTTTTTTAAGGGCGATAGAACTTAAAATTGAATTTACACAAATGAATTTTAACCCCAACGTCACAATAATTTAAAGTGTTCAATAATCACTTATTGTTCACTTATTATTTATAATTATATCAGCCGATGCATTTCGATGGCGACGCCATCATCGTCAAAGCCTTTCTGTTAAAATCCAGATTAACTTTTTAAATATACCTATACTAATTTGTGTCTTGTGTCCTTATTCAATCCATCTACAACTGGGGGTTGTATCTTTTTTTCGTCATCTGGTCTGCAGCATGAAGTGTTTTCGGCTATTTATTGTTTTTGCAACATGTTTTTTTTCATAGATTTGTGACCTTTTTTGATGACATGAATTGACTTATTTATTACTTGTGACGGTATTAAAAATTTTTGTACAATTTGTGAGGTCTGTTCTAGATGAATTGAATATCTGCATGCGTTAGTTCAGTGATTTAATTTTTTAAAATTGAATTTGTTATATTTTATTGAGGTTCCGTGGAATAAATTATAACAAAGGTTTAATATAATATATTTAACAATTAGAACAATACACACTTATATTATATATATATACACAATACTATTTACATATTCAATACTGATGCTGATACAGGTGCAGCCCTGACTACTCACTCAACTGATAATCCCTGACTAGTCCATAACTGATAACTGATAACCGATAACAATACTAATACAATACTATTTTAGGCTGACCCATACCGCTCTATATATACAGGCCACTTACATAACGACTTATGTATACTCCATAACAGTTTAATTTAATTTAATCAATTAATTTAATTTTTTAAATTTAAATTGAATTCTTATTAAAAGTTCTATCAAACCTAAAAAAAAACACTTTATATTTATATGTGTGTGTATATGTTTGTTTCTCTCTCTCTCTCTCTCTCTCTCTCTCTCTATATATATATATATATATATATATAAAGATGTTTTTTTAAGTTAGATAGAACTTTTGATAGTAATTCAATTTAAAGTTATATCACGCTTAAAAAACATAAAAAAAACTACCACAGTCGTAATAAGATTAAATATTACTAACTGAATTCAAACAAGTAAAAACTTGTCATATGTCGTGAGTCATTGGGGGTATTTACATTAGTCAACATTCATACAGTATTCACGTCCATTACCACTCGTCTCACACGCTCTTACCCGAAAACTATTTTTTTTAGGTGGGGGAATTTGGGGATAAGAGGTTGTGAGACGAGCGGTAATGGGTGTAAATACTGTATGAATGTTGACTAGTGTGAATACTCCCATTAAGATGAGTAATGATTCATTAAACTTGTTCTCAGTAACGTCAATTATTTATAATTCAACCCAATAAAAAATATACGAGGGTCGTTTGATAAGTATGATAAAAAGTAAGAAAAACTAAATTAAAATAATTAATTTAATTAATTAAATTAAACGATAAATAAATTTACCATACTTATCAAACGATCGAGGTATTTTATTGGAAAATAAAATTCAAATACTCCATTTTGTTTAGTAATTATAAAAATTAACTTGTCAATTTTAATCAGTATCACACATTCGTTTTTTTTCCTTATATTATTAGGACTACCAGAAAGTTCTGTCCGATAATGTCATCTCAAGTTTCAAAGACGAGTCATTCTACAGAAATGGAATTCACAAATTACCATCACGCTGGGAAGAGGTCATTAGTAACAAAGGAAAAATTATATTGTTCAGTAGATACAGGAATACCTCGCATAGTCCGGTTAATCGGTTCCATTAATTACCCATATTATTTAAAACCGGATTAATCAAAACATTAACTAAATACAAAAAACGTTAATTGGTCTCAAACAATTTTTTTCCTGTTTTTCAGGAAATAAAACGAGGGTAATATATTTAATTGTTTGTATGTATCAACAAAACAAAATCAGGGGTTTAAACATTTATTTTAAATACATTTTAAATTCATTTTCAAATGGGTTATGGCAATTTAATTATCAAACAATCGACTTTATTCTACAGTTGCGAATCGAAAACTAATAGAAAAAGAAAAAAAGACAAAACCAGAATTGCGCATGCGTTGCGCATAATGTGCATATACGATTTCGATTTTCTTTTATATTATGTTTTCATAATAGATGAAAACTTGAAAATTTGTGTATAAAAATAATTTTATGTATTAATTTTTTGGGATATATTCAAGAAAAACTTTTTGATAAGATTTGAATAAAATTGCTTTGAATAAAATTAAATAGTTGATTAAAAAATAAAGTAAAAAAGCTTTGTTTTGTATCAATTTTCTGCAGATATTTGAAATTTTTTTGAAGCGTTCTTTATTTCCTGATTTTTTTTATATGAATTTTAAAGTAATTTCACTTTGTAGCTTTGGTTTTATGCGGTTTTCGAAAATTATGGAACGTATCCCTAATTTTTCAATGCAAGTTAAATCTTTTTTGTGCGATTTTTTTTAATGCGGTTTTCTGTGGAACGTATCTACCACATAAAAACAGATCCAGGTGTATATTGAAAATGTATTACTTTTTTAATTCAAAAACGAACAAAACTTTCCGGTAGACCTAAATTTATGCACCGTTACGTTACTTGAAATGATTAATAAACGACATAATTTTCATCTAATCAGCGTACAAGATTATAGAATCGATTTCGATACTCGTAACGCGCATCCACGAGTCTGTTTGTTCGACTCTTAGGCACGCAAAAAGCGTACAAGCTTTTCCCGCGTGCACAATTGTTTGTTCAAATTGAATCACTTTCAATAATGATTAATAGTTTATGATAATTTATATACACAATCGCTCGTGTGAATCGTTTCGATCCATCAAATAACGCAAGAAGTTTGACTTTGTTGTGAAACGGATGAGTCACGTCCGACACGCACACACACATACGCGTTTTTCCTCTCCCCTCACTCCTCTTATATATATATATATATATATATATATATATGTTGTCCCCGAAAAAAGGGCATATGATTAGTTCATTTCGATAGATATTGCCATCGAATCGATTACTGTTTGACACAGATTGATTACGTTCGACGAGCACTTCTTTCCCCGGATTTATTTCGGAAATAAACGATGTCAAAAACATTTCTGCGTGAAAAATGTATTTAAATAAATTCGGCACGTTTTTTTCATTTCAAACGCGCGTCCGTACTCTAGCCATCACTCGTTTTTCGTCGGTTAATTGGAAACGATGTTGTACGCGCGCACTAAATGTTAAATCAATTCGATTAAATTATCGTAATTCGCGTGGACCGGTCGAAAAATTACAAAAAATCGCACAAAAAACTAATATCGGACTTGGCTCTTAATGTGAACTCGAATCGAATATTTATCCAATTGTATAGGTTGTGAAAACTATACGCAGTTTTTATTTTGTTACTGATGTAAAAACTTGTAAAATTTTGGGTTGAGTCATAAATAATATCTGTTAATTGGGCCTTTCCACACTAGTTAACAGGTATACAGTATTCACGGTCCATCACCACTCGTCTCACACGCTCTTACCCGAAAACTAATTTTTTTAGGTGGTGGAATTTGGTGATAAGAGGGTGCGAGACGAACAGTAATGAGTGTGAATACTGTATGCATGCTGACTAGTGTGAAAAGGACCATTGAGAGCAAGTTTTAATGACTCATACTCATCCGAATGATTCACCACTTATAAGATGTTTTTACAGGTTTAAATTAACCCGTTCGCTACCAACGTCACGTATATGTGCCCGGCGTCACAAATATGTGACAGATGTTCATTATCAGTTTATGATAACTGTTTGTACCAAATCGTACCCCAAACAGATAAGTTATGTTAAAAACAATAAAATAGATACAGCATGTTATTAGTTTGCCGATAATTACATTTTTTTTACAAGATCTGAGCGTTACGAATATGTACGAGTATGATTACGAAATCTACTGTCAACCGTTATATTAGAAAGTGGAATAACTCCATTTATTCATATTTTGAGACATTTAACGGTTTGCGTTTGAATGAATTAAAAAATATTGGCAAACGTTAATAAATTCGGGTTATGTTTTTAAAGCTATAAACTTGTTAAATTTTATTATATAAAAATAATTAAGAAAATATTTTTTTTAGCTACAAATGGACTTATATCACTTTCATTAATTGGATAGCTCACTTGCCAAATCGATTAACTCCATATTTTGATTTTTTTTAAAAAATATTAGTGTCAAAGCACTTGACTAACTCCTAACTATTTATATTTTAAACAAATTTCTCTATTAATAAGGATTAACCATTTGTGCTGGCAATTAATTAACATGAGCGCGTGGTAAACCCGTCCAAAACAATTCTCAACGAGTTGGTATTTGAAATCATTTTTTTATAAAGTTTTAAACACGCACACACATTAACACATTATAGTAAAATTCCTAAACTGATTAACAAATTTATTAATAATTTTTGAAAAAGAGTATTTCTTGGCTTTTGGTACGATTGTTATTTTACCGAATAGAGGTATTAAAAAATTCCATATCCATTAGATAAAAGAATATTTCTCTGTAACTTTTTACAGATTTTCCCATTAAAGAAAAAGATGATAAATAGCTATCTTACAGGTCTACTCCACCCATACCATCATGTAATCTAAAACTATATTAGGTTTTGTAATGTTTCCATTTTAGTCGGTATCATTTCTAATTTTTTTCTTTTTTTTGTAATCATTTCTGCTTTGGAATGTTCTGAAGAAAGTAAATATATATCTTTTTTGTCCTTCCATTTGACAACTAAGATACCATTGTAAGATCTTAAAAGAACTTAAAATGTTTTTAATTTTGTCGCTGCGAGATCTTTTAGCATATTCTTTCTATTAAATCTTACTGTTTCGATAGTATTAATTTTTTTGCAAATGTAATTTCCGTTACAGTTTTGGTGACGAATACCAGTTATCTACAAAGAGAGTGTTTACAAAATCAACTAAAAGTCTACATAAATCCAATACAACATTTTCTGATGCACTATTATCAGAATAAAATAGTTCTTTGATAAAATAGTTTTTTATAATAATAACAAAAAAAAAATGTTATGAAGTTACTTGATTATTATTCAACGAAAATATGTAAAATTAATGAAGTTCTACAAAAACGCACTTGTAGGCCTTCAAAACAGAAGTGTGACACTTGCTAACTGAACTCCGATGTTATTTTGACTTAGAAAAAATCACACGACGTGCTATGTACGTTTTATCGGCATTCGGTACAGATAGCAGTTGACGTGCATAGCACGTCATTCCAGCGCAAGTGGTTAATACCAAGAAATGACAAAAATTTTTTGGTCATCGAATATTAAATTATTTATTTCAGAAGCCTATCTAATTAACTCCATACTCTAATTTAAATTTTTGTTAATTTTATTAATAATTTAATCAATTGAAATGAAATTTTTGGTAAGTGGACATAGCTATTTGCCTAATGATTCAAATTTCGCCATTATCGAATCACAAATAAAAAAAGTTAAGAATATTTTTTTTGTCAGATGATTGGTGTAATATAATAAAAATCAGTAAAATAAAAGCACCATTTCAAATGGTTCAAATGACTCATCTGAACTTTTTCTCCACAAATCTTTTGATAATTCTGTTATTAACAGAAAGGCAACAGTTACAGAAATTGGTTTAAAATGCACTGGATAAAGTTAGAAAAGTCGAAACCACGCCTCATACAATTCAATTGTGACTTGAACGAAGATTCAGAATTGTATGTCATTAATATAAGAAAACCCAATATGTTTGAATACTTATTTGAAGAAATAAATGTGGAATGAGACGAAACTACTAATCGATTTATTTTCGAACAGAAAAACCAAATGATCATATTAATTTTATTAACCTAAATATAAATATGGCGGTGAGTGTTTTTTTACAAATTTTTCAAACAATGCAAGTCCGTTCAAAAATATATATTTAATATAACTTCATCCTGCAACTATATATTTTATTTTAAATACGTACACATACGACATTATATTACATAAATGTCATACGTACGAAATAATCTTTTCCCAAACATAAATCCTTTGGCCAAGTACGTGATCTTCGACCCTTCGCGGCGATCACATGTCGTGACTGTGCATACATATGAAGGGTCCATTCGTTCGGAACATTTACTCGTCGTCCTGCGACGAAAATCTTCTAAAAAAAAACCTATCGTCCGTCCGCGATGTCGTCTAATGTCGTATTTATCGTTACGATGATAACAAGTATCGACAGAGGAAATGCGAACACGATGGAATGAGATGTAGAAGAAACGCATTGAGAAATTACTAATCAATAGTGACAATGTCCTACGTTAGAAATAAAATTACGTATGTACAATATACAGGAATACCTCGATAGTTCGGTTAATCGGTCCCACTGATTAGCCGGACTATTTGAAACCGGACTAATCGAAACATTAACTACATACAAAAAACGTTAATTGGTTTCAAACAAATTTTTTTTCTTATTTTTCAGTAAATAAATAGTTGGTTATATATTTAAATATTTGTATGTATCAACAAAACAAAATCGGGAGTTTATACGAGGGTGGTCGCAGAAGTACCCGACCCAACAAAGAAAACACAAAAATTTTGGAAAAAAATATATTTATTTTTCAACATAATCTCCTTTCAGCTCTATACACTTTTCCCAGCGATGTTCAGTAAGTTCGATACCCTTTTTATAATAAGAACTGTCTTGCTCCTCAAAATACCCATTAACTGCCGACATCACTTCTTCATCATTGGGAAATATTTGACCACTGAGCCATTTTTTCAAGTTTGGGAACAAAAAATAATCCGAGGGGGCTAAATCTGGCGAATAGGGTGCATGAGGTAGCAATTCAAACTTTAATTCATTAATTTTGGCCATTGCAATAACGGATTTGTGAGCTAGTGCATTGTCTTGATGAAACAACACTTTCTTCTTAGCCAAATGCGGCCGTTTTTGCTTGATTTCTTCGCTCAAACGTTGCAATAAGTTCGCATAATACTCGCCGTTGATAGTTTTTTCTTTTTCAAGATAGTCAATGAAAATTATCGCACGCGTATCCCAAAAAACCGACATCATAACCTTGCCTGCAGATGAAACGGTCTTCGCCTTCTTTGGAGCCGGTTCTCACTTTTCAGTCCATTGTTTTGATTGTTCTTTTGTCTCGGGTGTGAAGTGATGGACCCATGTTTCATCCATGGTTATGAAACGGCGCAAAAATTCTGCTTTGTTGCTGTGAAACTTCGCTAAACACTCAATTGAAACATCTTCACGACACTGTTTTTGTTCGAGTGTGAGCAAACGCGGCACCCATCTTGCACACAGCTTTCTCATGTCCAAATTTTCAGATAATATGCGATGTACCGCTCTTCTTGAAATGCCTACTATGTCTGCTAGCTCGCGCACTTTCAGTCGACGATCATCCAATACCGCTTTGTGGATTTTCTTCGCCATTTCTGGAGTCGTCACCTCATTTGGTCGACCACTGCGATGTTCGTCTTGGCAGCTCTTATGGCGTCGTTTAAACTCTGCTACCCAATATTTCACTGTTGTAAACGAAGGAGCAGACTCACCCAGAGTAGAATTCAGTTCAGCTTTTATATTGGTTGGGCTGAGGCCTTTGAAATTAAAGTATTGTATCACGTAACGATGACCAATTTTCTCAATTTTCATAAATTCACTGAAAACGTTCACTATTGATGGCTGCCAAACAAATACTAAACAACGTGGCGTCCTCAAACTTGAAACATATGCTTTATAGATTGTGTACTTTCTAATACAGTGGTATTTTTCAAACAACTACCGCCATCTTTAGGTCAGGCCAGGTACTTATGGGACTACCCTCGTACATTCATTTTAAATACATTTTCAAATGGATTATTGAAATTTAATTATTAAAAAATCGACTTTATTCTAGAGTTGCGAATCGAAAACTAATAGAAAAAAAGACCACAAAACTAGAACTGCGCATGCGTTGCGCATAATGTGCATATACGATTTCGGTTTTCTTTTTTATTATGTTTTCATATTAAAGGGAAAAACTTGAAAATTTGCATATAAAAATAATTTTATGTATTAATTTTTTGGGATTTTTTCAAGAACTTTTTAGTAGGATTTTTTCAAGTAAAAAAAATTTTTTTTTAATTTCAAACAGGACTATAGTGAAACCGGACTAATCGAAGCAGGACTATGCGAGGTAAATGATAATAATAAAATCTTTATTGATATAATTAGTATGTACACAGTATATAGTGAGGTATGAATAATATTTAGCTGATTATCCAGAAGATATTTTGATATATAGAATAATGATAGTTTTTTGGTTTTGAAAAATTTTTAAGATTGCTGTATTGCAAACTGTATTATCGAATAGAAGTTGATTTTTTTGTTTGGTTTCCTCTTATATAATTCATTTACACATCAATCAAATATCAATATTGTTAAGTGAAGAGATATAATTTTTAAAAAAAAATCGACAAAGAATTGTACGTTTGTATTTGTCGTTCAAATATTTGAACAAACAAAAAAAATATATAGTAGTGAAGATGAACCAATACAGTGGATTTATTTCCAGGCAAACAGATTACAGTATATATATATATATATATATATATATATATATATATATATATATATATATATATATATATATATAATCTGTTATACTGCTCTATAAAATGTTATATCAATAAAAAATTGTAACGGCGAATGGTCGACGTCTATCTGATAAAATCATCCAAGTTGTTTTTCGTACTTTTTTCTCTAAGATTCCAAATATACGTCTGAATTAAATGGCAATATTTTGATATTCGTTACATATATGTACACACATGTGTATTTTTTATGTTTGTTTCAATGTAATTCAGACAGACATCGGCGACGACCTTTATTGAAATCATAAAGCTATTTCCGTTTGAGCGCGTGCTTTTCATCGCGTACCAATTTTTCCCTCGCTTCTGTAAATACGCGAGATTATGAACGTCTGCTTTAATAATGAGTTGTTTCGCGACTTTATGACACTGCAGAGCAGCAATGTAAGCGCATCTGGAGGGTATTTGTTTTGCATATTTATAAAGTCTCTCTTTCGCTCCATGCTATTATTCCGCGTATTCGGGTATATCTACACCCACACACACACACACACGTATATGTGCGTGTGTGTGTGTGTGTGGATATACCTATGTATATTGGTACGCACGTGCCTCTGTATTATGTGTTTTGTGTAACAATTCCGATTCTCGAGTTTCAATTCACTTTAATTGCTAGTGAAATTGAATGGTTAGAATTAAATTGGTACTGTATAAATTATTACGACAATTATTGTCGACGTAATGGATTCAACAAGTATAAAAAAATGCATACAGTCGACAAAAATGTTAGAGAATATTATATATGTATATAAATTGGAAAAAACCAAGTGAATAAAAATACTATTTTATAAACGATTCAAAAAAAAAATGTTTCACAAATAGACATAATGTTTCATATAAATAATAATCATAGTATACAATATTAAGATATTTCAGGTTAATGACAAGAAATATATATATATATATATATATATATATATATATATATATATATATATATATATATATATATATACAGCTGAGCCTGTTTTAGTACGGATTATTTTAATGCGATTTTGAAGTTATGCGATTCATATTTCTTCTTAGTATCTTTTTATATGATTTTTTTAAAGAATTCCTTTAAGCGGTTATTTAATTCAACGAAAATCTTTTCAGTTTTATGAACAAATAAAGGAATCAGAGCCATTTACTTCAAACTGATAAGGAATTTTCGGCTAGCAAAGGATAGTTAACCGGGTTTTTAAAAAGGAATGTACTGCATAACGTGAAGATTGCGGGCGCGATTGTATCGGTAGATGAAGAAGTTGTCAAATTTTTTTTGAACAATATTACGTTAAACGCACTTTTCAATTTATATTGGATAAACTAGAAAATCAGTCAATAACAGTAACTGACGCTTGGAAAAAAATTTCTATCTTTGACTGTATAAGTCATGTTGTATTTGCTATTACTTAAATAAAACAACACGCTTTAAATGCCTGTTGGAAAAAGGCTTGGCGTACATGTCTTGAAAATAGTGTAGCTATTTAGTTTCTTTTTTTTATTCTAAACAGTGCAGATATTATTGCGATGATAATTAAAATATGTATGAAAAATTCAAAAATAAATTATACATATGTACATATTGCTTTAAATAAAGTTAAATAGTTAATTAAAAAATAAAGCAAAAAGCTTCGTTTTATATCAACTTTCTGCAGATATTTGAAATTTTTTAAGCATTTTTTATTTCCTGATTTTTTTATACGAATTTTAGAGTAATTTCACTTTGTAGCTTAGGTTTTATGCAGTTTTTGAAAATTACGGAATGTATCCTTAATTTTTCAATTAAGTTAAGTCTTTTTGTGCGATTTTTTTTAATGTGGTTTTCAGCGGAACGTATCTACCGCATAAAAATAGACTCATGTATATATAAATATATATATATATATATATATATATATATATATGATGTTTATTTAAGCCTGATAAAACTTTAAATTGAGTCTGCATCGAAAGTTCTATCTAACCTAAAAAACATTATATATATATATATATATATATATAAATATATATATGTATGTATGTATGTATGTATGTGTGTGTGTATGTAAGTATGTGTGTGTGTATGTGTGTATTAGCTCTACCAGAAAGTTGTCCGTTTTCGAATTAAAAAAATAACATATTTATTAATATTTACTAAACAATATAATTTTCCATTCGTTACTAATGACCTCTTCCCAGCGTGATGGTAATTTGTGAATTCCATTTCTGTAGAATGACTGATCTTTGAAACTTGAGAGGACATTATCGGACAGAACTTTCAGGTAGACCTAATATATATAAATATATGATAAGGAGCATTTTTAATTATTATTTTTAAACGTTTTTTATATACTTTTATATATTAGCTTCTTATTTTAAAATATTATGCTATTTGAATGATGAACAGTCAAAAGTTAAGGTGAGAATTTTTTTTACGAGTATATAAAAAAATCTCACCTTAATTTTTGACTTCATCTTTTAAAAAGCACAGTATTTTAAAATAAGAAGATAATATATATCACTTTTAACATTGTACACAACTATGTATTGTTATGTATTATATATATATACTATGTATTGTTATGTATTATATATATATACTATATATTATAAATATTTCAGTACCAATAAATTCATTATTGTATTACTTAGGTTACATTATTGTTTTTTTTAGGTTAAATAGAATTTTCGATAGGGATTCAATTTAAAGTTCCATCATGCTTAAAAAACACCTTATATATATATATATATATGTATATGTATGTATGTATATGTATATATATATGTATGTATGTGTATATATATATATATATCATTAATCATATAATATATTTATATATATACACCTATATATATATATATATGTATATATGTATATATATATATATATATATATATATATATATATATATATGTATATATATATATATATATATATATATATATATATATATATATATATATATATATATATATATATATATATATATATACTTATATATACTATATATACATAACATACATACATACATATATATATATATATATATATATATATATATATATATATATATATATATATATATATATATATATATATATATATATATATATATATATATATATATATATATATATATATATATATATATATATATGTATGTATATATATACATGTATGTAGTGTCAAAAGTTTTAGTATACAAATACACAAATTACAAATTTAAATTAAGATTGAAAAAATATTTTTTTAAATAAAATCAATAAATAGATGAACTTTGTAAGAAAATCATAAGCGATCACATTAAATTATAATTTATTAGATATATAAATCAAAAATAAAAATGAATTAACTAACCTCAATTGCCATTTCGAAATCCTTTTTGTCAATCGTACCACTCTGGTTCACATCTGAAACCAAATTAAACGAAATTATTATGATGTATATATGTGTGTGTGTGTGTGTATATGTATATATATATATATATATATATATATATATATATATATAAATTCAATCAAAATACAATATTTTTACCTTTTATATTAAATTATAAAGCGGATATTTCTATTTAATTAGATCGACGCGTCTCGTAGTTGACAGCGCGTCGTCTGTTGTTACATAACATTATAACACACGACGACTTTGATTTCTATATATTTGACGTACAGATCAAAGACTACCTCAGTTATATACTTTTATAAATATTTGTATGTATATATATAAATATTTATATGAATATATATATATATATATATATATATATATTGACGATCCATCGCTACAGTGCTGATTAATTTTACACTACTAGAAACGTATTATTCACCAATTAGTGACACTACTGCACTACTAAATATCACTATAATTTTGTTAACCAAATTTTTGAATAATTTTGACGACTCATCCTTATTCCCTTCTACTAATTTTTAATGTATTTTCTGTTTTTGTTATTACGTCTATTTAACATATATATATGCACATACAAACATATACAGTTGCTCAAAGTTATAATAGAATAAGGTAAAAAAAAATCAATAGAAAAATAGTGTTAGTGTAGAAAATAGTAATCAATAGAAAAATAGATTCATACGTGTATTTGAATAACATTTTAAAGTTTATTTTTTAAGGAATTATTAGTTAGCACTAAAAAATAAAACAGCTAAATTTGAGTCGACGTTCTCATTACCAAAACTTAACAAAACTATAAAAAAATGTAACAATTGAGTAAAAATTAGTCTTTTCTGTCAAAAATTAATAGATTCTATGCCTAATTACTCGACTGTAGTTAAAAAACAAAAAATAATTACCAACTAAGTAATAATTTAGGAAATATTTTTGTTCATTTAAGGGGTTATACGCAGTTAGAAATTTCAAAAAATCGATTTTTTATTTTTTGCATTTTCGGAATGCACATATATTTGAGTATATTCTCTGAAAATTTGAAGTAAATCCGATAAATATTTTCGGACATACACCTGAATTTGTAAAAAATTTTTAACTATGTGTAAACTACTTCCGAAACTTCAAACGCGTTTATCTCAAAACGGTGTTTTCATAGTCGGTGATCTCGATATCTCAGAAATGGCTGAACCGATCGGTCTCAAATTTTCACACAATCTTCTCAAATATATTCCTCAGGTATTGAACGAAGGAATAAGGTTTACAAAAATTATTACTATTTTTTTAAACAATTTGGAGCGAAAATTTTAGTAAAAACAAAAAATTTTTTTCAAGTAGACGCCATTTTGTCAAAAATGAAAATTTTTATTATTCCTTCGTTCAATACCTGCATTAATCTATCCTTTAAAAGAATTGACCATATTTTTTGATTTCAAATAATCCAAACCGCCGATATGGAGATCACCGCCAAGCGCCTTTTTTTGGAGGTCGTTCGGGACATCGTCTGCAGGAGCGGTGCACTTCAATATTTTTTTATGATCGACATGTTATTTTATTCTTGAAAGTAGGATATATTCAAATAACCATAATTTGTAATTGCAAAATAAATACTGTTTCTAAAAAAAATCGCAGTTGCGAGGCGCAAAAATGACGTTTTTTTAGGAATTTTTTTTAGAAACAGTATTTATTTTGCAATTACAAATTATGGTTATTTGAATAGATCCTACTTTCAAGAATAAAATAACATGTTGATCATAAAAAAATATTGAAGTGCACCGCTCCTGCAGTCGATGTCCCGAACGACCTCCAAAAAAAGGCGCTTGGCATATTGGCGGTTTAGATTATTTTAAATAAAAAAATATGGTCAATTCTTTTAAAGGATAGATTAATGTAGGTACTGAACGAAGGAATAATAAAAATTTTCATTTTTGACAAAATGGCGTCTACTTGAAAAAAATTTTTTGTTTTTTACTAAAATTTTCGCTCCAAATTGTTTAAAAAAATAGTAATAATTTTTGTAAACCTTATTCCTTCGTTCAATACCTGAGGAATATATTTGGGAAGATTATGTGAAAATTTGAGACCGATCGGGTCAGCCATTTCTGAGATATCGAGATCACTGACTATGAAAACACCGTTTTGAGATAAACGCGTTTGAAGTTTCGGAAGTAGTTTACACATAGTTAAAAATTACTTACAAATTCAGGTGTATGTCCGAAAATATTTATCGGATTTACTTCAAATTTTCAGAGAATATACTCAAATATATGTGCATTCCGAAAATGCAAAAAAAATTGATTTTTTGAAATTTCTAACTGCGTATAACCCCTTAAAGACATATAATCAATTTATGATGTGTTTTATTATAAATTTTGAGGCAGATTTTTACTCGTTTTAATAGTTTTGTTAATTTTTAATAATAAAAACGTCGGTTCAAATTTAGCTGTTTTATTTTTAGTATGAATTAATAACTCTTTCCAAAATAAACTTGAAAATGTTATTTAAATACATGTATAAGTTGCTGTTTTTCAATTGATTTTTTTTACCTTGTTATTATAATTTCGAGACACTGAGTTTTATTTAATACACCGAATGTACAATTTTTAAAACGATATTTTTATTTATTTATCAATCAGCTACAGCTTTTTACATCGTTTAAAAAGACATTCTTTATTTATCAATTAGCTACAATAGTGACTTGAAGAGCTCTAAATGTTAATGTCTATTTTAGAAATTGATGTTGTTGTTGCAACGTCCAGTTTAGAACTGATTTTACAAAGTGTTTTAATGAACAAAGAAACCTCTAGTTCTCATTATTAAGATATTTTATTTACTTCAAAAATTGATTGTCGCGTTTTTTATAGTTCTATTTACTTCCTTGTACTCGCAAGGGAATTATTGTTCAATAATCGACACGTAGTGATATTATATGCTGTTCCCGTGGACTAACTTTGAGAACGATATGGGTTTCATATAATTACTGTATATATATATATATATATATATATATATATATATATATATACGGGGAGGGAGAGTCTGGTACATATCTAGTCAGAGAAATACCAGAGTCGTTTGATAATTATGTTAAATTTATTTTTTGTTCAATTTAATTAATTAATAAAATTTTTCAATTTAGTTTTTCTTACTTTTTTACCATACTTATCAAACGACTTTCGTAGAACAAGCGAGACTCTTTATCTAAGATAAAGATAACCTGTTTAAGCGACAAAACCCATATATAAAAATTAAAAAAAATTGAAATACAAAAAAATCCTAATCAACCTGCCTTGTCGACGTGATGATTACGACCAAGTACCAGCGAAATGGTAACATCAATTGAAGTTTTCGCCCAGCAGTTGGCTGATATAAGCTGATACGACGATGATGATACTATATGTATTCATAACTTGTTTTTTAACTAACAATGAGAACGAAATAAACACTGTTCTAACGCGATAAAGTTAAGCTCTCGGATATTATTCTCTCTACAGGGATTCGAAGATAAACAAAAAGAGTAAATAAATTGGTATTCGAGTCTGTTTAAATTCACATATACATTTATATACAGCGGCATGGAGTATTACTCGAAATTCTTCATCTCTAGCATTCCATCGATTACATTCTGATCTAGTTTATTTATTGCGTTTTTTGTAAATTAGCTCTCATCTAAAATTTATTTACAAGTAATTCGATTATAGTCGTATACGAAACGAATTTATATAGTGCATTCTGTCCGGAAATTTACAGAACTTTTGAAATAAAATACATAAAAAGATATTTATTCGTCAATATTTATTCTGTCGCTTTTAAAGTACTCTCCCCACCCACATTGAAAGTAATATACATATGCCAATGCTTCTTCAAGTTCTCGATCGTTTCTGTGAACGTGCTTTGTGGTATAGCTTATATACATATATATATATATATATATATATATATATATATATATATATATATATATACAAAGTGTCTCAGAATTATAATAACAAGGTAAAAAAATCAATTGAAAAACAGCAACTACTACATTTCTTCATTTTGTTACTTGCTTTATCCTGATGAATTTGTTCATTTACGAGTTTTAGGCATACGCTTGTCCGTGTACCTTTTTATTACTATACTGCAGGGATCGGCAACCTTTTTTGGCCGCGGGTCAAAATCAACCAAAATGTGAGTATTAAAGAGACGTTTGGGTCAGAGATATTTTCGTATTAAAACAGTCTTTTAGTAAATAATAAGATATATTTTATTAAGAAAATAATTACAAACATAGTTGAATGAACTTTATTTATAAACGTTCTCTTCGATATCAATGGTTCCCCTGATGTTGAACTTGTGACGTCAATTTAGTCAATTCTGGTTTATAGTTAGTCGTTTTAAGATGAATACAAGCATCTGAATTTTCGGTAGTTAACCTGTTCCTGTTCTTGCTTAATATAAATTTCATTTGTGAAAATATTTGCTCACATTTATAAGTTGAACCGAATGTGGACAAAATGGCAAAGCCAATTTTTTTCAAAGATGAAAACTTCGTAGGAAGTGATGCCCAACATGTTGATATCATGAGAAGATGATTATCTTCTGTTTTTTCCAAATCTTTCCGCAATTTCTTGAATGTATCCGTTCATAACATTGAACTTTAAAAATCAATCATTTCTAAACTAAAATTGTCAATTTTTAGATATTGAAAATACTGCAAATTTAAAACATTTTCTTCTATTTCCTCGGGCTTTATTATAAATGTAAACATTTCTCCATGCTTCTTAAAACTTTGAAACCGACTTTCATATTCACTTTTAATGACGAAAATCCAACTTTCGAACAAATTTAGATTGCTTTCATCGATATTTTCTTTTTCATGTTCCCTTTTTAACAAGGGAAAGAAATGAATTTTTTTAGTTTTTATGTCAGTTTCAAATAATATCAATTTTCAAGTAAAACTCTTCCATTCCTCATACATTTTCAAAATTGTGTGGTTATTTCCTTGGAGTCGTACATTGAAATCATTATAATGGTTCATTATGTCTGTTAAGAACAAAAGTCTTAAAAACCATTGTTTATCATTGAGTTCGAGATCATTTTCACCGATTTCGTGAAGAAATATTTGTATATCATCAAAACACTCTACAAATCTATTAAGAACTTTGCCTCGACTTAACCATCGTATTTCAGAATGTAACAACAATTCTCCATATTTCGATTCAATTTCCTCCAAAAAAGCTTTAAAGCGCTATTATCATGTTTACGATCTCAACAACCTTTTCCATTTCATCCTTAAGTTATTGCGTGGACGCCTTTGCAACTAAATTTTCTTCATGTATGATACAATGAAACGATAAAAGTGAGCGACCAAGTTCATTTTCCATTAATTTTACAAATCCAACAGTTTTTCCTCTCATACTTGGAGCACCATCAGTTGTTATGGAAAACAATTTACTTTTTAAATCCAATACTTGCCCATTTTTGAAATTTGTAAACTCTTGTACTTGACGAAAAATATCAGTGGCTTTGGTCGTGTCATTCATTGAAGCAAGAACGCATAGTTCTTCATTGACATTCGAGCTATTTATTGATGCAAATCTAATAATTATTGCAAGCCTACCAATACTATTTATAACGGTACTTTCATCAACTGCAATGCTAATTATGTCACAAGATAACAAATCATTTTTGACGTGTTCATCAATATTTTATTTTTGGAACTAAAGTGGGTCATTTGAAATTATCAAATGGGTCACTCGGTGACCCGCGGGTCATAGGTTGCCGACCGCTGCTATACTGAAAAGAAGTTTCACTTCTGACATGTGTATGTAAGTACACATACCCTTTTTTCCACATTTCGATTTTTTCTCAAATAAATCTCTCGTCCGAACATTAATTAACAACGCGATACAACATCTGCACACACTGTACTAAAAAAAATTAATAAAAGACCATGCAGCACGTGCCGCAAAGTACATGTCGAAAAATCGCAGTCAGATCTGTCATGAATTTCTCAAAAAAAAAAAAAAAAATGTAATAAATTAACGAATGCGAAACGTTATATATATATATAAATGGATTTCATTTGAATTAGATGAAAAAGTAATTTCCGACGACGCGCAGTCCGGTAGCCATATGGAAATGCAATCAATATTTCATTTTAAGTAAAAATATATTAAAAAAAATGTGTACGGACGACTCTCTCGACTACGAATTAATAATCGTTTTTGCAAATGCGGTCTCGCACAAATATAAACGCGCATATATATATATATATATATATATATATATATATATATAAAATATGTACATAATTAAAATTTAAGAGCCGGTGATTTTTTTTATAAATGTCCTCATTAGCGAACATGTAATGTAATTATCAATCGAAGTATAAACGTTAAATGAAAATTCGATATTGTAAGAATCCTGTTTTATTTTACTTGTACATCGTCTGAGATTAGAACGTCTGTTATTTATTAACTTTAGTTATCGGATTATAATTATATACATATATAGAGATACGAACAAGCGACATTATATGTAATCATTGTAGTTAACTTTGCCATTAGCGTTCGTGATTCGCTAATTTAATACGCAAACAATCGAAACTGTGGCAATTATAATATTTAAATCAGACGAACATCGTTAGTTGTTATTAATAATGAGTCTTAATAGCGGTAGTGTGTATGTGTTTTTCTCTTCGTTTGCGGAAAAAAATGCCCGCGAGCTACACATCTTTCATTTACATGAAAAAGATGATAGATAAATAACAGAATCCATCGAACGATTCAGTTGTCAAAGAATGAGAAAATCGACGATTGTTACAAGATGGAGAAGAATTATTAGGTCATTAAATATGAAATGTCAGATTTTGAATCGAAAGTTTGTTTTTTAAATACATTCATACTGTTTTAATTTCCTTGTAATAATTATATTAGGTTATTAAATATCAAATGTCAGATTTGGAAACGAAAATTTAGCTCATTATATCTCAGACAAGAAGCAGTACAATTAATCAAAGTATACTCTTAAACTATCAATACAGTTTTGACATTTTAACGATAGATTTTTTATGCCAACAGTGAATAAATTTGGAGAGAGAGAGAGAGAGAGAGAGTGGTGATGGAATCGTAAAAAGAATTTTCCACAGCTTGTTGAAAATTAAATATTTTTCCTTGTAAGAAGTAGCCCAATGCCTGGTAGAAGTCATAGTCAATTGGTGCAAGGTCTGGTGAATATGAAAATTAACACTAGGTTTACGGACGTTTCATGTATATCTATCTCTACGGACACGCGTCAATTTGACGCATGAACAAAATCATACATTTTATTTAAAAAACAACTTAAAAACAACAATTATACAGTATTAACTTATAAATGAAACTATAAGATATACATTTATATAAAATTTATAATATTTAACATTATATAACATTACATTTATTCCGAGTATCTTTTACACAATTATACTGGTAAAAAAATCAGTTGTTATATTCCTGTCTTGATGTACATATGATTCGGATAACTTTAAAACTACAAAATCCGTCCAAAAGTGTTGAAATTTGCGTTTCATCTTTACCCAGATTAGGGAAACCATTTTTTAGATATTTTGAATTTACATCTACTGCTAACCAAAACTTTATGCCAAATTTATGTGTTTTATTTGGCATATATTACGTGAATCTGCATCGGACTTTCGTGGTGAACAGTTGCTCGTCTATTGAAATATTTTCGTGAGGTTTATAGCAGGATTGACTATTGTGTATAAATTTGTTCCATATTTCAGATATCAATGCAAAATTTATCTGTACGTAAACAATCGGATCGTTCTGTTCTTTTATCAAATCATATGAATCGAAGAATTTGCTTAAATTGATCTCTAGACATTGTGCTCGAGAAGAAAGCCGGTCCCCATTTCTTCGACCATAAATAAAAATCTTTTAGTGACTTTGCTTCATATGCTTCCCGAATATACCAAATTGTCTTTTCTGTATCAGGGTTTTCCAACTAACATTAATGCTTATTTTACGATTGCGTCAAATTGACGCGATCCTAGAGATAGGTATACCACATACATAATTTCTAAATTAGAAAGCTTTGAAGAGAATTAATTTCGCTATTTTATTTATTTCGTTAAATGAATAAAAGTCAGTACAAGTGGTAGAAGAAAAATGTAAACGGTTTCTGTAAAATTCCCTCATGAAATTCGAAATGCGTCAAAATGACGCGTCCCGTAAACCTAATGTTAACAGAGAGTTTCCAAGTCTAGTTCTTGTAGTTTGAGCAGCATTGTTTGTGTAACAAGTAGTTAAGCATTATTTTGCAAGAGGACTGACCTGTCTCTATTGATCAATATTAGCTGTTTAATCGCAAGCGTCCTCATTATTTTACCCAGTTGATTACAACAGACATCCGTTTTAATCGATCCACCAAATTTCATGAATCTATAGTGGATAATACCAGCACTGGACCACCAAACATACACCATTATCTTTTTTTGATGAATATTTGGTTTTGGACTGTGTTTAGGCACTTCTAATTTTTCCATTTTTCATCACACGTAACAATACGATGTAAAAATGTTTTCTCATATCGTGTCAGCAAAAAAAGCAAGCTTGAAGACAATTTTTCTTCAGATGTTCATTTAAATTCAAATGGATAAACCCTATCTATCCAGCTTCTTTACCTAGCCGATTTATTTCAAATAATCCAATATTGTTGGAATAATAACGTCAAATCTTGCTGATAATTCATTTGTGTAGTTTAAGATGTATTCGTTTTCATTACAACTTTCAGCTTATCATTATACATTTTAGTTTCAGGTTACTCACATGGCTCATTTTCAAGATCAACTTCTCAAACTATCGACATATTGTGCATTCATTAACCACATCTTCGCCAAATACTTCGTTGATATTTCAAGCTATCTCTGTTGCATTGATTCCATGATAAAACTCATATTTGAAAATACCACGAATTTTTGACTTATCCATGGTTTTACAAAAATTACTCTAAGAAAGACAACTCGAAAGATAATCATAAACCAAAACGTGCATTTGGAAGAGTGGAAGAAGGAGGTACTTTCACAATAAAAAAAACAACAAGAACTGTTAAACTAAAATGTCAGAGATATCGACTGTCATACTAAGTAGTTAAGGAAATAAGGCATTTTATATTTATTGACCTAAAAAAATAAGTACGAGGTAGTCCCATAAGCACCCGGCCTGACCTAGAGATGGCGGTAGTTGTAAAAAATATCACTGTATTAGAAAGTACACAATCTATAAAGCATATGTTTCAAGTTTGAGGACGCCACGTTGTTTAGTATTTGTTTGGCAGCCATCAATAGTGAACGTTTTCAGTGAATTTATGAAAATGGAGAAAATTGGTCATCGTTACGTGATACAATACTTTTATTTGAAAGGCCTCAGCCCAACCAATATAAAAGCTGAACTGGATTCTACTCTGGGTGAGTCTGCTTCTTCGTTTACAACAGTGAAATATTGGGTAGCAGAGTTTAAACGAGGCCGTACGAGCTGCCAAGACGAGCATCGCAGTGGTCGACCAAATGAGGTGACGACTCCAGAAATGGTGAAGAAAATCCACAAAGCGGTACTGGATGATCGTCGACTGAAAGTGCGCGAGCTAGCAGACATAGTAGGCATTTCAAAAAGTGCGGTACATCGTATATTATCTGAAAATTTGGACATGAGAAAGCTGTGTGCAAGATGGGTGCCGCGTTTGCTCGCACTCGAGCAAAAACAGTGTCGTGAAGATGTTTCAATTGAGTGTTTAGCGAAGTTTCACAGCAACAAAGCAGAATTTTTGCGCCGTTTCATAACCATGGATGAAACATGGGTCCATCACTTCACACCCTAGACAAAAGAACAATCAAAACAATGGACTGAAAAGGGAGAACCGGCTCCAAAGAGGGCAAAGACCGTTTTATCTGCAGGCAAGGTCATGGCGTCGGTTTTTTGGGATGCGCGTGGGATAATTTTCATTGACTATCTTGAAAAAGGAAAAACTATCAACGGTGAGTATTATTCGAACTTATTGCAACGTTTGAGCAAAGAAATCAAGCAAAAACGGTTGCATTTAACTAAGAAGAAAGTGTTGTTTCATCAAGACAATGCACCAGCTCACAAATCCGTTATTGCAATGGCCAAAATTAATGAATTGAAATTTGAATTGCTACCTCATGCACCCTATTCGCCAGATTTAGCCCCCTCGGATTATTTTCTGTTCCCAAACTTAAAAAATGGCTCAGTGGTCAAAGATTTCCCAACGATGAAGAAGTGATGTTGGCAGTTAATGGGTATTTTGAGGAGTAAGACAGTTCTTATTATAAAAAGGGTATCGAACTTATTGAACATCGCTGGGAAAAGTTTATAGAGCTGAAAGGAGATTATGTTGAAAAATAAATATATTTTTTTCCAAAATTTTTGTGTTTTCTTTGTTGGGTCGGGTACTTCTGGGACCACCCTAGTATTAGAAACATGAAACAGAATACAGAATAAGTTTGTTTTTATTGAAAGCATATTAATCGTATTGTCAATAATTTTTCTCTTTAATATACTCTTTTTCTGTATTAAATCAGTACGATCAAAAAGTAGAAATAAGCTGATAGAGAAAGATTCGATGGTATGCATCATTTTGAAATTAAATCAGAATCATCCTGATTATAAAAAATCTTCAAATAACATCAAGCAAGATTTCTAATAAAGAATATAAGCACATTATATAGAATATAGCACATTGTTTTCTTTGGAAAGTTAATTTGGATGAATAAATAATCTAACAAGTATACATATACTGCTATATACACATATACTACTGTATATAAATTAAAAATTAAATAGAATTCAAATGTTAAAGGGTTAGAGAGCAATCCCAGTGCTATATAATTTATATGTGTCGTTTTTAAGGATCGCATCAGAGACAGTTTGAGTCGTTGAATAATCGTTTTTCCTCTTGAATTACTGTTCGTTTTTTAAACAGTTCCATCGTAAAGTAATTAAAAGAACATATATATATATATATATATATGTGTGTGTGTGTGTGTGTGTGTGTGTGTGTGTGTATAATGTTATAAAAAATGACGAAGACCTAAACACACCGCCGTATTCACGCGTTCCATTGTACCGGAAAAGAGGATGTTTGACAAAGCTGCCCGGCCCAAAAGCTCGGTGTAAGCATGACGTATCGTCGAAATAAATTACGGTGTCAAAATTTATCGGCGGCGCGTTCGTAAGAAAAATCGTAAAAGTAATTGATGTCGAACTTACCGAAGAACACGTTGAACACGTACAGGAGCTTCTTCTTACGGAAATCCGAAATAGACATTGTTGTTGTTGTTGGTTGTGGTGTTGCCGATCTGAAAAGAAAAATAAACGATGTCGTTACTAAAATCGATCGGTGTCGAACTTACGATCTGAATATGAAAGCCCGGTGCCGATATTCGCGCGTGCATTCATCTGTCGGTTATTTAGTACGATCGGATAAAACGCGGAACGGATCGGGGTACGTCTATCGGGAGACAATCAAACATTATTCACTGTCGAACAAGATTCGGTTCATATTTCTCGCGGACGCTCGGGGATGAAAGTGGTACGAGAGATGACCGTATTAAAGATCAAGATTGACGACGAATTCAACAACCCCGCGATTATTAACTTCATTGCTGTTTCTGGACGTCCACAACGATCGAACAGAATGTAATAAGCTGTCAAAAAGTCGATTCAATTTTATTGTTGATCTGTAGATACGCGTTGCTATGGTAACTACAACTAACTCGTTTACAGCAAATGGCCGACGAATAAGATGTACGGAATAAAACCCACACGCGATTAATACTGCTGTATATAAATGTATTCGAATTCATTTGCACGGATAATTTTCTCGAATGAATCTGCGTCGTTAACGTAATTTTCTCGAAGAATCGCCAAATGGCCACAAGCTCGATCCGTTTGTTTCCTCTTGATTTTCTTTCTAACAAAACGGATTCATAGTTTGAGCGTTGTACTTTTTCGCATTAAGAACGAAAGAAACGGCGTGCGTTTTAATTAAAACCGAAATTATTTAATCCTTTATCCGCGCACACTTTGAATTGCGAACGAATAAGAAGTTGAAAAAAATATATAAGTAATCTTCCAGGCTTTCGCAATTAATGACGGCGTAAATGGAGAAGCCGTGTCGTCGAAACGATGCATTATTCACGACGGATTTGAATTACAATACCTGAAGAATTCCATATTAACATATTATATATATATATATATATATATGTATATGATCTTACTGAAAGTAATATTATTACACTCGAGGTGCCATCAACGAGGTACGTTTTTATATGAACGTCGATTTCATATTCGTCGCAGTGATGGTATACTTGGAGAAACGGATTAACGATGACATCGGGTCGAGTTCATAATGGTCGAGATTCTATTCGTTCGACGTATTGGATTCTTTTAGAAAAATAAATAATATCATATTTGAACAAATCAAAAAAAATATTTACATATCGGCTATAGTAAATCCGTTGAATTTAAATAATTTCCAGTTGAAACTTTACATCGAACACGAATGTCTTAAAGAACTAATCAATTTATCAAATTAATTTTATTGTCCGAAAATAATTCTGAATTAAAATTATGGGACTTTACACACTAGTCAGCATGCATACAGTATTCACGCCCATTACCGCTCGTCTCACACACTCTTATCAACAAACTCTCACACCTAAAAAAAATTAGGTTTCGGGTAAGAGCGTGTGTGACGAGTGGTAATGAGCCGTGAATACTGTATGAATGTTGACTAGTGTGAATACCCCCATTGAGTATAATTCAGTCTGAAGATTTTTTTAATCAAAAATATTAAAAATAAAATTACACAAATTTAATACCTATATACGAGTTCAAATGTGAATAAAATAATTAATAACATTTATCCAAAATTCATATATTTTTTTAAAAAATGTACGTAATTTAAAATGCTTTGCCAAAAATATCACAATTTTATTTTTAGCGATTTTAACACATTATCGCCCGGTCACGACTAAATGCGTGTTTCGTGTAGAACTACTGTAAGCCCGTTCACGCGTTAATGCGTGTTTCGTTGTATGAACTTTTGACGCCAAAAAAATATATATAAAGGCTATATTTTTTTCTAATTCCATCAAAAGATGGTGGTGTATATATTAAAAATATTAGTAAATTATAAATATTATGAAAAATATTTCAGATATTTTAAATAAAATAATCTCTATCTTTAGCAAAGTTCTGTTTTTTTGAAATAAAATCGAAATTCGTTCTCTTATTTTTTTTTCTAACAAATTCTGTATATAGAATATATGCTTTACGTAATTTATTATATTTTTTACCCTTCTAGATGTTTTTTCCGTTAAAAAGTGTTTTTTTATAATAAACATGTTTATTATAAAGCATCTCTTTTTTGTACTTTATCATGCTGGTCACTCATTACAGATTGAAAACCACTATTATATTTATATATATCTATGTATCGAACCCTTTTATATGCAGATGTGAAATTTAGTATATTATTATTGTTTTAATTCGAAATAATGTACAATGTTTCCAATCTCATTTTCGGAATCATCGTCGTATATTGTCAGTCGGCCATTTTGTAACCAAATATCTAGCCGAACCGTGCTTGAAAAATCGACAATCGGATTTTATCTCGCGATAGGAATTATTTACGATGTTTTTATTCCACCAAAGAATATATATATTGAATTGAAATAACAACAATGTTATGTGTGTCTACACGATCTACGCTCATATTTTATAAATGTGTATAGTTTTTCATCGATGAAAATGTATTTTTCGAATAAAAAAACTTACTGAATTCGAGATATAAATTTAAAAATTCATTTTATTTGTTGTTATGGAACTGTGGCTGATTTACTTTAACACAAATGAATTTTAACTCCAACACCACAATAGTTTAAAATGTTCAATAATCACTTATTATTTATAATTATATAGTGTATAAATATAAATAATAAGTGAACAATAAGTGATTATTGAACATTTTAAACCAGTGGTTCCTAACGGGATCGGTACCTTCCACCGGTGGGCGTTGAAGAGATCTAAAGAGACTTTTTGGGTCCAAGGCAAATATAAGGAGCGTTGAGGACCAACCGCCGCCCCCCTGGGCAATACTCATAAGAATGCGTTGAAAAGTTTGATTAATACTAAAAATCATCGAACCCAAGTTTAAGGAGCATATCAAGAATGCTGCTAAAAAGCGTGTGGTGCACTGTCTCAAATCCACAGTATGATGAATAAGGATAGCGTATTAAGCACAGAAAACAAAGTAATGTTATACAAGACAGTGGTAAGACCCACAATGTTATACGCTGCCCCGATATGGAAAAATACGTATAATTTATATTTAAAGAGGCTCCAGCGCATACAGAATAGGGCATTAAGACTAGCTGAATAAAGAACGCAGCTGTAAGATAGACACACTGCATGAAGAAGCTAATATAGACACGGTCGTAGACTAAATAAATAAAAGAGCCTGGAAATTTTACACCAGGAAACCCCATGATAACTCGTTAATTAACAAACTAGATAAGCCGACGGTAGTACCACTAGGTAATCGGGTAGGAAAATTAAGAAAAAGAAATGTTTGTCTACGACCATATTACTTCCAGAAGCCGTATTTTGTAAATGTATGTAAAATAAGAAAACTTGTTGGAGCCAACGATAAATACCGACAACAAGGGGGTGGGGGATAATAACTTTCGTCTAACAAGATACTTGGGTTTTTTGATTTTTTTCCCAGGTTGCGTATTTCAAGGCTAACAAAAGAAAATAAGAATAACCACGTAAGTCAAGCCAAAAAACGGGCATCGGGGTTTATCTCCAGGAACGTTAAGTAAATTAAGAATTAAAGAACGAAATTAGAAATTAGACCAACAACCGAAAACGCAAAAAATAACAAAAAACGAACGCATGTTTCAACAAATAGTTCTAAATGTCTTTTAAGCAAAATCAATCCTTATTAAAAGTAGGCATTGGTACATTATAGCTTTGTTTCTAATATCTTTTTAACTAGTAGTAATTCACAGTAAGAACATTTGGTTGCAAGAAACCTTAGTGATCGCCTTAATTGCTCACTACAGTATGAAATTACAGTAGTTAACAAGATCAGAAGCAATGCTCTCAATAATAGATTGTTTCGAAAACTTTGTGATGAAAACGACGAAGATTTCAATCGTTCACTATTGCACACAGAAGTTTGTTGGCTATCAAAGAGTACTTGTCTAAAAGGATTTTATGACATCTTTGACTCAGTCATAACATTTTTTGAAAACAAAGATGATTCGTTAAGAGAGAATTTATTGAAATTTAAGAATGACATAGCTTATTTAACTAATTTAAATAATAAATTTAATGAAACGAATCTACAGTTGCAAGGAGATGATTTGAATTTGATCAAAGCAAAGGCAACTATTTCTGCGTTCGTGCCAAAACTTGCCTTGTACAAACAAAATTTGGGTCGAAGACAACTCAGTTTCCAAATCTTTCCTCTGTGGAAACAAATGATGACGACATTCTGGTATTTGGAAGCACTTAAAGATTTTACAAATAGATTTCAGGGTGTCCTTAACATGATTGGGTACTAGAACCTTTCTCAAACCCACAAACAGCAGAATTATCACTGCAGGAGGAGTTGATAGAATTGTCAATAAATGAAGAGTTAAAATTGAAATTAAAAAATGGATATCAAGAATTTTGGCTTCAAAGGCAAATTCCAGTATTATATCCGGCTTTATGGGTTGCATCAAAGAAGTTTTTCATTGCATTCTCATCATCATATTTAGCTGAAAGAGGATTTAACGTAGTCAGCAATTTACTAAACAAAGAAAAGAAACAAATTGGCAATAGTGAAACGCGGCCATTTAAGATTGCTGATGTTAAATATGGCACCAAATATCGAAAAATTAGTGTCATTACACCAAGCTCAGCTCTCTCACTAAAAATATTATATTATTTTTTTAATAATATATATTTGTTAATCGAACTTTAAGCAATACACCAATATTGTTAATATCTTATAATAAAGTAATTTTAAAAATCTGTCCTTGTTTTTCAATATATAAGGTGAGTAATTTTTTTCTAAAAGGTGGCGGTAGACCAGAAAAGGTTAGGAACCTATGCTTTAAACTATTGTGATGTTGGGGTTAAAATTCATTTAAAAATTCAAACGATCGTATAGATACGGTTGCAGACTTTATTAACATTATGGAATGGAAATTCTACACGAGGAAAAAGGACCATGACAACCCTTTGATAAATGGCCTTGGAAGACCCAAGATAGTACCCATAGGTAGCTAGGTAGGAAAACATAGAAGAAGAAACGTCACAATGCAACCGTATGTATTCACAAAGAACTATGAGACAAAGATGAAAAGACCAGACACAGCTGGTCGACAAAATGAAAGACGAAACGAACGTATAAATTTAACCTATGGTCGAGGAGTCAACCTTGACCGGGAAGGGGGTGGGTGAGCTGCTAGTTTACGGCAGCATCTATTCGATATAATATTAGAATAGACATTTGTTTTTTTTGAATTTTTTCCCAGATAACGTACAGATGTAGAAAACTAAACAATGTATAAGAAGATACAAATAGATATGAAGACATATAGAGAGCTACGGGGGCATATCATACGTCCCTAGGTACGTAATTGAAAAGAAGAGCAAAATTATCAGAAGATAAAGAACATCAAAATCTGAAAAAAATCAAACGATCGTCGCAATTGAAGCAATAAATCATAGATAATTAGATTTAGTTTTATTTCTATAGATCACTTGACTACGAATGAAGAACGGTATAAAGAGACAGCGTTGTTTTGATCTCGAATTAGGCTTGTGTTTATAATAAACAATAAGCAAATACATAAATCTAACAAAGAGAAAAATGAAGAGTAGAAATATTAATAGGATTCCATCCATTTGGATTTTTTTCAAGACGTTACGTAGATTAGATCGTTGGAAATGAAATATGTGACATTGTGTGTATGTGTTCGCCTAATTTAAGTACGTATAAATTATATTCATATTAACATACATAATGTAGCGTTTAATTACATGAAACGAGCCGCGACTGGAGTACAGTAGTTCGTAACGAAGGTCACGGAGCTATATTCGAAAACGGCGTCGTGCTCGCGAGCAACAATCATTTGTCTATGTCACGTTAACTACACCTCGGAGCCCGTCAGTACTGTTCACCTGAGATGCTTCGAACAAATATGTAACGGCGCGTTATCGTCTTTTTGTTAGCGACAAGAAAAGAAAAAAACACACGCGGAGAGTGTGTGTATACGTGTATAAAGTTTCGATTAAACTCGATACGCTCGACGCTCCATTCCGACCGCGTTGTAAACGGGCGGTTAATCAACACTGTATTTAATTTAAATTACGGCGTCTTCTTTCACGGGATTACGTCGGGGGTTTGCTTAATCGTGTGATTAATTCGCCGCGCGACGATTCTAAATCGTCGAAAGTTTCTTCAGCACTACTCTTAAACACCTTACAAGTTGTTGTTTTCTGGCCAGACGTGAATTACTCTTCCACGAATTGAAACATTAATCAGTTTTAGAGAGATGTGAACCGAACGATATTTACAACTGTCGTCGTGACGAAACCGACAATTGAGTCATTGGCTTGGGGTGTTAATTGCCGATTAAAAAAAGTATGGCACGGAATCGTAAATCATTTTACGGATCGTAGAGCAATAAACGGAGCTAGTCGTAAAATCGATAGAAGATGGTCGGTCAGTCTGTCGTCCGTTTGATGTCCGCCCGCGATCGGATTTATATTTTTTTAAAACCGTCGATTATCAAAATAAACAGTGCTAGTTTCGATCGGGTTTCACATCAAACACCCACTATCGTCGTTTGATGATCGTACAAGGTGAGACACATGTTAATGGCGTTTTTATTGTGCACTAAAGCGATATTATTGAAATACTGTGAAGTCATTGCGGCATAAACGGATTTAATAACAACGTCGCTGTTGAGATTTTTTTTATGATCTTCCTCTGTTGAAATCTTAAATCGACACTTGACTAACATACGAATCGCAATTCATAACCGTTCGTTATTACACATGTTTTTTTTTTCAGAAAAAATATCGTTCCGAGATTATCAAAAAGGTTAATTAAATGTTAAGTGTCATAAGAGACGAGGCTGAGTACGTGTCACGGTCTGTATAATTTCATAATTCAATGTACATGCATTTCGTTTTAAAATGTACGGTACGTATATTGAAACGAAGTGACACGAGTGATAAAAATTATAAGACGTCTCGACGTTAATGCTCCTCTCGTGTTTTAGTGCCCTGTCATTCAGACGACGCTGCCGCACGAGCGACAAGACGTCGGGACGTTTCGTTCATGTCGTACATCAACTCGCTCATAATAAAACCGTCTCGGCATATTAAAATTATATTATCGGGATGTAGGTCTTTGCATATGCACGTGTTTGCGGGCGAGGAGTGCGCGTCCGATCGAATAAAATCCACGTGTGAGCGTAAAAGAAGAAACGGTGTACTATGAGCCTAGCGTCGTTCAAGCCACATTTCAAATGATATCGTGCTAGCCAAGCATGGAAACCGAAGGCCGTCTATACAAAACTATAACCCCATCTGGTTCGAGTTGAAATTTTACATCGAACACGAATGTCTTAAAGAATTAATCAATTTATCAAATTTATTTTATTGTCTGAAAATAATTCTGAATTAAAATTATAGGCTTTTTTTACCGCTCGTCTCACACCCTCTTATCAACAAACTCCCCCACCTAAAAAAATAGTTTTCGGGTAAGAGTGTGTGAGACAAGCGGTAATGGGCCGTGTATACTGTATGCATGTTGACTGGTGTGAATAGGCCCATTGAGTTTAATTCAGTCTGAAGATTTTTTTAATCAAAAATATTAAAAATAAAGTTACACAATTTTAATTCCTATATACGAGTTCAAATGTAAATAAAATAATTCATAACATTTATCCAAAATTCATATCATTTTTTTTTAAATTTACGTAATTATTCACGCCCATTACCGCTCGTCGTGACCCTATCAACGATCTTCCGGTCAAAAAATCTAGAGTTTTTGCGGGTCAGAGCAGGTAGATGAGTGGTAATAATAGCGTAAATAACCTATTGATGCTTGACTGAGGCATAGCACTAGGTGGAGCATTTATCAAGTCCCATTCATACAGCCTGTTGCACGATCCATGACCAGAGTCTCACAGTTACCCACGAAAACTAACTTCGTACTGGCCAATAGATGTTTCTACTGACATGTTGACTGGTGTGAATAGGCTCCATTGAGTATAATTCAGTCTGAGATTTTTGTATTAAAAATAAAGTATTCTTTCCTATATACCATGTCGATGATCCCAAAACGCCCATTTTTTTAAAAATGCATTTTAAAATGCTGCTACCTCCAAAATTTTCTAGATAATCATACAATTCGCTGACTTCCTGATCCGCAGACAAACTCTTCCCATTGATATGCCGTTAAACAAAAATCATTGCTATTTTTTTCATTAATTTGGGGCCATTCGTCCGGCTCTAGCTTCTATTTCATTGAATTAACACATTACCGCCCGGCAATGCCTGAACACCTGTTTCGAGTAGAACTATTGTAAGTCCGTTCACGCGTTAATACGTATTTCGTTTATGAACTTTTAATGCCAAAAAAATATATATACAAGCTATATTTTTTTCTAATTTCATTAAGAGATGATGATGTATATATTCAAAATATTGGTAAATTATAAAAATTATGAACAATATTTTAGATATTTTTAATAAAGTAATCTCTATCCCTAGTAAAGTTCTGTGTTTTTTTTGAATAAAATGGAAATTGGTTCTTTTATTATTTTTTCTAACAACTTCTTTATATAGAATATATGCTTTACGTAATTTATCATATTTTTATCCCTTCTAGATGTTTTTTTTACGTTAGTGTTTTTTTATAATAAACTATATTTATTATAAAGTATCTCTTTTTTGTACTTTATCACGATGGTACACTCATTACAGATTGAACACCACTATTATATTTACATATATCTATGCATAGAACCCTTTTATATGCAGATATGAAATTTCATTTCAAAATGTTCATTGGTTTAAGAATTACATTAATTTTATGAAAAAGTTATTTTTGTGTATTAGATAAAGTCTAGTGCGAAATATTGCGAACCGTAATGTGTTAATGAGAGGTCGTCTACATTTATAGGTCAAACATTGAACGATAATACCACTGGGAACTCTAAAAATTGTTCTAATACGAAATTCTAAATCGAACCGAGAGATGAATTAGAGAAAAAATGCTAAAAAATTGACATTATTTTAATATGTGTTAACTGCAATGTGTAATATGTTAACTGCATTTTTTTAAAAAAAGAAAAGATAGCGTAGAATTGTAAACATTATAACAGTTAGTTCGATTTTTTGGAAAATGGACTTTGGCCATTTTCAAAATAAACGGTTCATATATGCATGTGTGTGTGTATGTATATATAAAGTAAAATAATGTTTTTTTAGGTTAGATTGGAATTTCGATAGGGATTCAATTTAAAGTTCTATCACTCTTAAAAACATTTCTCTCTCTCTCTCTCTCTCTCTCTCTCTCTCTCTCTATATATATATATATATATATATATATATATATATATATATATATATGTGTATGTGTGTGTGTGTGTGTGTGTGTGTGTATGTGTGTAATACAAAAAATCATTTATTTATGTTAACATATTCATTAACGTTCTTGTCAAACTGTTTAATCTATATAATATAATCTATTTATATTCTTAAGTAACAAAAATTGATTAGGCAACTTAAGGAGCATCTTTACAAAAATAATGAAAAAGTTAAACAAACAAACCAGATAATAAAGAAATCTGTAAAATGTTTGTATCAGAGAGATAAAATTATTTCGGTTGTTGTACATAACCTCAAACTATTTTCAATGATTTTTGATGGAATTACTAAGTTTTTAATTAAAAATCGTACATTTTACGATGTGAAAATAATCAGTTCTATTTTCGGTTATTAGTTTGTTCCATTTTTGTTTCGTTTCGTTCGATCAGTACAACCATACGTTTTAAAAATAACCTCAACGATCTTAGTGACGAACAGAATAGAGTAGAATGGACGAACTGCCGATAGAGGTTTGTGCGACGTAACCGTACAAGTCCAGTCTGTATCGACAACAATGTTCAGTCTGATTCCAGGTGATCGCAAACATTCTGACGTATTTATCCGTCGAAAACCTGAAGAATGTTCGGCTGGTAAGTAAGAGACTGTATTACGCGAGCTTCTATCAGAATGTGATGCGTAACGTGTTGCATTCGATCGAGGAAGAGACGCCGCTGTGTAAACTCGATGGGACTCCTATTATGTACGCAAACGTACGTTTGAAATATGCGAGTTTTGTACCAGACGTGCAGTTTTGGATCGATAGTTCGGGTACGATCACGAGCTTAGATATTTCCGATTGCGATGCTCCCACGTTGCCGGCGTTTCGGTACTGTACTAACATCAGAACCGTGAAGTTTAGTCGGTGCATTTTACCCGACCTCGTCGATAACAAGTGCAGTACGATTCGCGAATTGAATTTCGATACTTGCTGTCTGGTCGATAGTTTCCTGTTCACGTTATTCGAAAGCATAACGGGCCTCGAGTCGTTCACGTTGAATCATTGTCAGGGAGCTTTCTTCGCTTTCGTCTGGAAGAGATTCTATCCTAAGAAAGGATCGTACAACGATCGGGTCGGTTCTTCCTACGTGCTCTCGTTTAAATTTTTATTGAGGTTGTTCCGCGATCAGTACAGAACGTTACGAAGACTCACGATGTGTCACGTGCAGCTCGGCGATCCCGCGATACACGAGATCCTACACGACGGTCTTTTGAAACTGACACATCTGGATTTCACCGAGACGTCTTGCATCAACGTGTGCGCTCGATGTTTCCCCAGGGAGTATTTTCTCTCGCCCGAAGTGACTATCGAGAGGAATAAATTGCAGTCGAATTTGGTTTCATTGAATGTTTCGAAATGCGCCGTCGACGATACGTGGCTCCCGCACCTGTGCTGTATGCTGAAGCTGATCGAACTGAACATATCGTTTACGATGATAACGATCAAGGGCTTTGCGGAGTTTTTGATAAATTCGCCCGTATACCCGGACATACGCTCGCTAGACATATCGTTGTTGTCGTGCGAGCCCGACGACACCTGGTCGCTCGATGTCATTGCCGAAACGTTCTCGAATCTGAAGCACTTGAACGTGAGCGAGACGAACTGCACCGATTGTATGATACAAGCCGTCTGCGGGAGATTGCCGAATCTGGAAAGTCTCGCGCTGGACCATTGCCCGATCACGGGCGGTTTGCTGGCGGACGGTTTGCCGAACAGCTCCAAGCTCGAACGGTTATGGAATTTGAGAAAGGTCAGCCTGCGACAGAGAAAACCGTTCGAGGAAGGCACGTTCGTCGGTCGTTTCCGGTTCGAGCACTTGCGGGAAGTCATTCTACCGAAATCCGTACGTCGATGTACACTTCGTGATTTTTATTCGCTTTTAATCGTTCTCTTTGTTTCTCTCGATGCAGATATCCAGGACAGATTTAATGTCCATAGCGACCGATAATCCCAATCTTGAAAGTATCACTTTTCAGAGCGCTGTCGAGCACGACGTGCTACAGGACATCGTGCCGATGTTCAAAAATCTGAAATTCTTGAGTAACTATCTTCTCGATTAACTGACACGGATGTAATTATTAAACGGATCGTTTTTTTTTCAGAATGCGACGACGAGAAAGAAACGAAGAAAATGAAATCGCTATTCAAAATCTAATATTCGGGAATTGTTAGTCACTTCGATGTCGTCCTGACAAAATACTAGTCGAAAATATATTTATTTACAATCACTGTTGATTGTAAACCAATTTAATTTTATACAACAAAGTAATAAGAAATCGACAAGTTTTTTGTTCATTGTATTTATTTATTTATTTGTCGTATGAAATTTTAAAAATGTACTTATTTTAAATTTACAATAAACTGTCTATATAATGAGATTATATATTATTATTTCATTATTTTTTTTTCAAAAAAAAAAAAAAATATATCCTTTCGACTTCCAGATACTCGGAAATAAAATCTATATTATATTCGACAAATGCATACTAAAGTGATTGAAATCGTTTTCAAGTTTCTGTTATAGACAAAAATCTTGAAAGCATTCATAATTTACAATACAAGTTTTTGTCGAAGACTTGTAAGTATTTATTAAGGAAGGCCTCTGATTTTTTTGTTCAGCCTGAGACACTGAATTGAATATTAAAAAAAAATAAAAGTAAAGTTTTAAATTTATTTCTATTAAAAAAAAATTAACAACGTCTCTCTCAAGAAGTTAATATATAAAATACACCCTTTCTTAGCAACATATACCAAATGTACAAGTTTCTAGCAAAGAAGTTGTTTTTTATTTAACTTTTTCTATAATAAAATTACAAATCTCAAGATTAACGTATTTGCATTTAGTTATTTAACCCTTATCGGGTGTATGTCACCTCTGACGTGACATTACAACTTTGTTCTATCAGTCGTATGTCACGTACGAGGTGACAAGACTGAACAAGTAACAACGTCCTCATTGCTGAATGTACACACTGTATGTTTTTACAGTTTAATTTTTACTCGATAGCAGACAACACGTATCATATTTCAGCAATTATTTTACTTATATTATAATATTTAATTCCTCCAAAAATGAATAAAGAAAACTATAGCAATATGGAAAGAAACAATGATAGTTGTAGTGAAACTTGTGAAAATTTTGAATATTCGGCAAGTGATTTTAATTCTTGTGATGAAGCTGTATATCTTGCAACTTCATTCCCAAGGGAAGCATAATGACTGCATTGTATGTTCCAATCGGAAGTTATCTGGAGGAAGAAAAACGACTATATACTTCTGCGAAACTTGTAACAGAAAATCATTCCTTTATGTAGGAAAATGTTTCAAAAAATACCACACATTGAAAAAATATAAATAACATTTAAGCTTGAAGATTACACGTTTAATAAAATGTAAATATAAATATTTTTATGCACAAAAATATCTTTTTATATTAAGTAACATTAGTTACTCTTCTCTTACAATAAGCACTCAAATATATCTCCGACCTAGCGGAAAGTTAAGTACAAAATGCTAACGTCCGATAAGGGTTAAAATATCTCTGGACCCATCACACCTAAAGAACACCATTATTTTCTAACCTGATAGAAAGTTGCGTGACCTACTAAGATTTCATAAAATTTATAATTGGTTCTTTCGCTGAAAAGGATAGACAGTCTGTATTAAGGGCTCTTGCTCAGTCAAGAAATCGAAAAAAACCTGGACTTTTTAGAATTATTTCAAGAACTATAATACGTTTTTTTAACAAATTTTCGGGTAATTAAAAACCTATATTTTAATTAAATTTAGATATTTTTTTTCAATAAAAAATATTTAAAAATTAAAAAAATGTGGTTTTCTGAAAAATGAACTTTTGCAGTGACCACTACTGTTCAGATTTGGATCTTATGAAATAAACAAATTGAGATTTAATTTATACATAAAATTATGTACTCCTTGAACGATCAGTTTTTTGAAATATTGATTTAGAACAAAATAACATTTTTATTTGAAATTTCGATTTTCGATAAAAAAAATCGCTCGTTTTAGTCCATAAAAAAGAAATTATACAACGAAAAATCCTTCGTTCAAGAACTATTTTTTTATATCTACTATATACTTGCAAAATTTGAAATAAATCAATACAGTCGTTTTCAAAATATTTTGGTCACCAGTTTTGAAAATGCAAATTTCAGAAAAAAGTTTAAAGTTCCAAAACTAGTTTACGATTAAATAAAGCCTCCAAAATATTCATTTGTTGGTGACGACAAAACATCCTTCTCTTGCGAATAGATAGATAGATAGACAAGGACAACATTTGTCCTTCTTGCAGCTGTAACTCTATACATACTCCAAATTTACGAGCAGAGTGTGCATTTTAAATGCCTATCCTTTCAACAATTTCAGTTGGATTAATTTGACATTTTCAGAGAATATTCTCCAGATATTATATTTACAGAAAATGCCAAAATCGAATTATTCAACCTTCTGACTGAGCTTGGCCTCTTGAAGTTAAAATATGAATTGGGTTGAAAAAAAATATTTAGGTTACAACTAGATACAGCCTTCAAAATATCCATTTGTTGCTGACTACAAAACATTCTTTCCTCGCTGAAAGATTGACAAGATTGATAGATAAATAAGGATAACCTTATGCTACTCTGTACCTACTTCAAATGTTGGAGTAGGTACAGCGTGGAGAGTACATATTCTACTTGAGTGGAGAATACATTTTAAATGTTTATACCTTCATCGATTTTAGTTGAATTAATTTGACATTTTCAAGACATATTCTCTAGATATTATAGATGACAGAAAATGTCAAAATCAAAAAAATGAATTTTTCGACTTTCTGACTGAACAAGATACCTTAACGAATTACATTCAAGGCTACTTAGGTACAAAAATGAGACGTCTAATTAACAACCATTAGAAAACAAAAACATATAACCAAACATCAAATTGTTGTATATAAAATGGCGGATTTTAGAACGTAGTAAAATGATTGCAATTTTCGTAATTAAAACCATTATCTAAAAATTGAATTTTTGACCTTCTGACTGGACATGACCTCTTGAAATTAAAATATGAATAAATTTTAAGAAAAAATATTTGAGTTACACAAGATTGTATTATTTTTGAAAATTTATTTCAATAATAGCCACGTGCATAAAACAAAAAAGATTTCGAGTACATGACGAAGAAATGAAACGAAAAATATATAAAATGGATTTAAATGCTAGAATACGAGTAATTAAACAACTCCAGGCAACATAGAGGAACATAGGTATATGTTAGAAATGATATAAGAGATAAAAAAAGAAACGAGTGACTTGGAAAGAACATAGAAGTGATCAATTGGAACGAGATTGAAAAATTTGAAATGGAAATGTGCCTATCGTATAATAAAAGAGAAATTATTGTGTATATATAAAATGAAACCCAATAGTGTTTTACTTGAATATACAAATAACAGATAAATACGAAAATAAAGTAGTAATCGAATGAACAAGTTGATAATGCGAACTAATTTGATTTCGTATATTTATTCTAAAAGTACTCATTCTGTCCTACATCTGTTATTCGTCCCGTGGGAGACGAACTTTTACAATCGATATATATATATATATATATATATATATATATATATATATATGTATAAAGTATAAAAGTGCGTATGTACATAAGCTGTATATAAAAACGTCCGACGTAATTCAATAAGATATTGAAAGCTTTTCGTTTCAATTATTAATTGCGTTTCGTCAAACGGCTGGGTGTCCGCGCCGTTTTGTCTCGGGGTCGACCGGGAACTTTTCAGGTTGTCATCGATGCGGGCCGCTTACAACTTTTCAATTAACTTAATATAGTTTTCGTAATTGAGTACGGATCTCTGTTGTGTACGTGCAGGGTGGAACTTTTGACAGAAACAGCGTCGGTTTTATAAACACTAGTATGAATTAACATATATACAACAGCCTACTATAGACAATTGATCAACCATCTTCGTGCAGGACGCCATTTTGTCACTGTCAATCTGTCCAATGTAGTATTTCTACAACAAGTACATTTAACAATAAAAAAAATGTTTAAAAACTGTTTAAAGTACATTGTTATTAATTCCGTATATAATTATTGATATTTTTTTCGATTTTATCCGTTTTTGGACAACAAAAAACTATTGATAAATCATTAATGATATCAAATGGAATTCAAATAAAATTTATTTCAGAGTTTTGGTTTGATATTACAATTTATATTCAAAATAATATTATATATGATGCTTTCTCCCTTTCCAAATATGTTTTACTATATGTAAATGCGATTTTCTTGATGTTATATCGCGTACATTGATTTTATACAATGCTTTTCATAACATTAAAAACTTGTATCTACGAAAAAATAAATCGATAAAGTCGTTATGGAAATGAAATATAAATATATATGTACAAGGCAACGAATTAATGTGTACAGAATAAACAGCGGTTCTCGTGAGCACGGCGTATAATTCGCACGGTTCTACAGAAAACCACGCCGTGTAATTTTAAACGACGTAATTTTCGGTTGTTTAAGCTTTTAATATTTAATGTTGAACGAGAGCGGCGACGGCGTGTTCTGAAAACGATCCGGGCGTCGGTTTTCTGCGAACGACGGTCGTCTCGCGTTCACCGCGGCGTCCACGATGTCGACACAGCAGGTGCACGCAGTATGACGTCTTGTCGGACAGACGAACGCACTCTGATTTCGATGTAAATGATGTCGAGGAGCGAGATATGCGACGTCTCTCGATGCTGGAAATCGGCGTCGCTCGTACGATTAGTATTACGTTTAGAAAAATGTTCACATTTCGATTCCAACGTTTATATTTGCCTTTCCATTTTCCGGAAGAAAAATACATCCCGTTAAATTCGTACAGAGAGAAACATCGTATCAGGATTATTTACATGTACATTACTCATAAAATATGGTACAAAAAATAAACATCCACGGTACACGTTTTTCAACGTCCGTTCAGCTGGGTCTTCGATCACACGTTTGTTATAAGCAGATTTGACCGTAAATCTCAAGTTTTGCGACAAAGTTTTCATACGATTGTGCGATAAAAAAAGGGACTGATAAATGCCATTCGCTCGGTTTTTGTGCGATACGACCGACGAGTCCATTCGGCGTTCTTTGCGGTAGTTACGTTTCAGTGTCGGGTCGATTTTCGAATGTTAAAAACTATTACTACGAGAAATTATTAACCGCCTGGATTCGAAAATCGACCCGACACTACACGGAATTCTCCATCAACGTTCTCTCTATTTATATTCCACTTCGTCATTCTTGTCTCACGTTCAAAACCCTATCTACTTCGACGGCATCATCTTTCTTCTTGTGTATCATCTTTCAGGCACGTACTTGCCGTTCATTTTCCGACAGACTTACACGGGGTTTTTCTTGTCGACGTTTTTCCCTACTTTACCGCACACGTCTCTGTTCGCGTGCACGCAAACTCGATAAAACTTTGCTCTCGCCTTCCGTTAACTGTTGACTTTTCTACTTATTCATTTACATTTCGGTATATTAACATTAGCTTGCGCTGTATTTAAACTTGAAAACAATTCGAATCAATACCAAGATTTAAATCAATGCATACGTATCGGTTATTAATAAATTGTAATTAATTTACAATTATTATGCATATACGTATATATATATATATATATATATATATATAAAAAAAAGTACGACCTTAGTCTTAATTGTTTGAGTAATAATTAAGCGTGTAAACAGAGCAGAACAGTCCATTCGTGTGAGATCAGATAAAATGTATGAATATAAAACATGTAATATATATATATATATATATATATATATATATATATATTTATATACGTAGATTCAAGTGCACGAGTGCATGTACAGGTGTTAATTATCAATTAACAATTTCCAATGTATGAGACTTTTGCAGAAAATTCGCGACGCGGCCGATTGTTTTCAATTGCGTTCCATGTGTCGGCGTTAAAGCGGCGCGGCCATATGTCGTTCCCGTGCGCTAAAACGTGACAGACATAGCGCCGTATCGATTGTTATAGAATTGTTGCCGATGAGCACGCAGGCGCACGGAGACGCGCCCTTGCTATGGATTGACTGCTGTTGTAATTTGAGTCGCACATAGTTATCGAAGATGGCGCATGCCGTGTGCGAAGATCACCGTCGCAATTGAACCGACGGTCGGTTGACGTCTGTTGACATTCGCCAAAATAGATTTTCGGTAATTGTTGATAAAACACTCGTTTGTCCCGTTCGTGTCGTTCCGACAACCGGAGCTGATCGTTGCGTCCGTGTGTCTATGCGTTCCGCTCGATTGTCTCGATTCTTAGTTTAACCTCAACGACAGTTTACCTTTTGAGAGTTCAAATCGCTCGTTTTTTCTCCCGGATCGCTCTCGGTCCGACTTCATTGTTGTCGTTTGTTGTTTATATGTTTACCGCAACGGTCGTTGTCGTTTCTGTCCGAATGAAATTACATAAGCCGAGCTGTCAAGCCGACTCGAATGTTTTGACAGTCGTTTTGTTTCAGACCCTACCCGAGAGAACAGATGCGAAGGATGGACGACGAGCCGGTGCAAGCGACTAACGACGATGCGAGCGAGTGCAAAAGGTGTGCGGTCCAGCTCGGCTACTGGCAAGACGACTACATCTCGTTGTTCGTCAAGCCGGCCGAGCGTCGTACGCCGGAAATAAACAGGGGCTATTTCGCGCGCGTCAAAGGCGTCGAAATGTTCGTGCACAAGTTTCTCAAGAAGGCCGGAGACCAGGCTCAGATAGTCAACCTAGGTTCCGGTTTCGACACGCTGTACTGGAGGCTCAAAGATTCCGGAGCGAAAGTCGCCAATTTCGTCGAGTTGGATTTCCCGAGCGTGACGGCGAGGAAGTGTTACGCTATCAAGCGGCACAAGCAGCTGCTCGAGAAGATACACGACCAGGACGGAGAGATAAAGCTGAGCGCGACCGACCTGCACGCCGGCAATTACCATCTGCTCGGCGTCGACCTGAGGAATCTCGTCGAGGTCGAGACGAAGCTGAGGCAGTCGGAGATAGAGTTCTCGGCGCCGACCCTGTTCGTGTCGGAATGCGTCCTCGTGTACGTCGAGAGTGACCGTGCGCGTAAACTGTTGTCGTGGATCGCGAGCCGGTTCTGCTCGGCCGCGTTCGTCAACTACGAGATGGTGAATCTGAACGACATCTTCGGAAACATAATGCTCGAGAACCTGAGGATCAGAGGGTGCACTCTGTCCGGAATATCCGCGTGCAAAAACCTAGAATCTCAGCAGGAACGTTTCGTGAACTGCGGATGGGCCGGCGCGCTCGCGTGGGACATGGTCCAGGTCTACCACGCGTTGCCGCCGTCCGAGAGACACAGGATAGAGACGATAGAGTTTTTAGACGAGCAAGAACTGCTCATGCAGCTGTTTCAGCATTACTGCATATGCGTCGCATGGCAGGGCACAGATTTCGCAGACCTCGACATAACTTAAGCTCGACGTAGAGGTCGTCTTGTTTATTTTATTATTATTATTGTCATTACTATTATTATCATTATTATTGTTTAGTTCGATCTTTGATCTGTGTTAATGAATGTTGTAATTTCAGACGAATTATTAAAGAAAAAAAAGTAATTACATATGAAATGTTACTCACTGTGATTGTTTTATAATAAGTGTATTTCAAAACTAACATGTTTGTCAAATTAATAAGAAAAAAAAAACGAATCATATATGTACTATGTGACGAGAATATAAGTTTTTAATTTTCAGTCGTTGTATTCTGTTCACAAAACGTTTTTATTGCTTCGGGCGCTTTATTGATTTATCTTAAATATATTTTTATTACAGAACTTACGTAGTTTTATAGTAAACTTTTCCTTTCCTGTCTATTTTTTAACAGATCCAGTACTACAGGGACATCCAAGTCTCAAGATATTTCATCCAGTCCCTCTAATTCATTTATCTAGAAATCCTATTCAGTCCGGTCTCAACAATAGAATAGTAGTGTGCCGGTTTGAATTTAAATCAAATAGATGTTTCCAAGTTGGAATTATAATGAAATAAAACAATTACAATAAGAAAAGATTATTAAGTACAAAGAGTGAATTTTATAAATTTTTAAAAAGAATAAAAGATGCAAATATATTTGTATAAAAAGTATAGATAACACGAGAAGGGATGTAGCTAGAGAAAATAAATCAATTTTAATGAATGTTGAAAATGAAATAAAAAGAAAGAAAATGTTCAGAATGTTAAACTTAATGGAATTAATAAAACGATATAAATTATAGTCAGTTAAAAAATAAGAATTTATAACAAAATAAAACGGATAAGAATAATTGACAATATCAGAGATACGTTTTCGTTCATGGTATACGTACAAATGAAAAAAAATAGCCATAAAAATAACTTTGAAAGAACACCAAAACAAAATGACAAGTACAAAACCATAGAACGATTTTTAAAAAATCGTCCCGAACGCTAACTAGAGGGGACGAGCTGTTAATTATGATATACGTCCGATGCTGGGCAACGCGGCGCGTCCCGGCGGTCGTCGGTTCGATTGCCCGACCGTGCTGGCTAATAAAGTGGCCAATATAAATCGTCGACACGTACAAGAGATAATTAACACCGATTTGCATATTAATAAAAGCGCATTGTCGCCTGTCAGCGCTGCGAGTGACGTGCACAAATCGTTTATCGGCCGCACGGACTGATGTACGCATTTTTTTCGCGTTTTTACAAAACGGCGCCGATAAAACGTGATCGATTGCGTCGTAACGCACCGTCGAAATGATTTTTACAAATTCGAAAATCAATCCATCTGTATGGTTTGTTTGCGTAGCATGTATGTTCGTCGATGTACATAATTATGTTTGTTTCGGGGTGATGAGTTCGAACGGGGTTTGTTTGTTTTTTTCATCCCCAAAAAATAATTAACAACAATAATAGCTACAACAATGAAATACTGTACGCGATCCTTGTTTTATACGACGATATGAGACTCTCCATGAACAGGGGGTGTAACTCAGTGGTAGAGTGTCTGCTTCGCATGCAGAAAGTCCTGGGTTCAAATCCCAGCTCCTCCAAACTCATTTTTTATTATTTGTTTTGTAAAGTGAACATAAGAGAATAAATAGATTTTTATTACAGCTGCTTAATCCCAATATTAACTGAATCAAAAAGATAAGTAATTTTTTTTTATACCTATATCATACTATGAAATAAAACCTTATATGAATGATTTTTTTTAATTGAAATAACTGACAAAAAACAAGTCAGTCAGAATGAAGAAGTTATTTTAAACAAATTCGTAAAAGACAAATGTGAGTACGTGATTGAAACCCTAATTTAAAAGATTTTTTTAAGTAAAATTAATTTTTTAACTATAAAAGAAAAATATGATTTATAGTAAACAGAAAAAAATTTTATAAAAGTTATATAAAGCGACTGATAAGAAATTCCAGGCTAGAGAGACCAAGTAACACGAGTTCGAAATATTTTATGTCTATGATTTCATTTCAGCCAATATTTAACTTAGAAATAATCAATGTGTCGATTTGGAAAAAAAATTGGGTAATTGTTCATTGTTTTTATCGACTTAGTGATTTGAAAAAGAAAAAAGGGATATAAGTAACGATTTTGTTAAAAAACAGTTATTCCGGCTGTCAGTACCAACAAGAATTCTTGTCTATGATTAGAGATGAAATTTGAGTCAATGATTTCGAAAGAAGATGAAAATATAAGACCATAACTGGAATGGATGAAACAAGTAGAGAAGAAAACCGAACCTAACTCTTGTTCACGAGAAAGAAATTTTGATAAAAAATCCCTATTTGTTCAGATTGAGGATTTAAGAAGGGTTGATCACCTTTTTATAAAAAATTATGACTAATTCACAAGCACCAAAAATATTTTGTTCGTGTTTTATAAATGGACTAAAATAAATTTAATATTTTTTTTTACAGATTCAAAGATATATAGAGTGCTCTCTATCAGGAGCACACAGTTTGATTTTTAAATAATATGCATCTTTTTTGACTGAGTGAAACTGAGTGTGATTTTTTTTCTTTCATTAAAAGAAAAAGAAAAAAAATCAATGATAATTATTCATTGTTTAATGAATGTCTGGAAGTACTAAACTGATTATACAAAAAATCGACAATAATTCAATTAAACTAATAGACATTGAACACATTTAATCATTCAGAAAATTATGTTCGATCTCCGGCTGAAAAAGTGTACAAGATGGCGGTCAACCGCGAGCCTGGTACCCATTTTGTGATGTTGCGATGATAATTAAATTTCTTTACAATATTTTCGTGCAGAAATCGACGAGAAATATCGACTAGCGACGATAATATGAATGGAAACGTATTTAGATTAATTAAATTCGATTGTTCGAGTCTCGTTCATTGATATTAAGACGTGACGAAGTTTTCGACCGAGTTGAAGTTTTAGTTAAATCATTTAATTGGAACAATTGTAACGAACGTCGGCATCAGATTTGATGAGTTGAACAACATGTATATGTACAGTGAGTGTCATTTAAAATTGTACAGTTTTTATAAAAATACGTTTTATTTAACATTTCTTTTATCAAATATGAAAATATATTAATGTTAGTTACAACAATACACATTTTTTGTGAAAACTCTTTTTAATTGATTTTTATTTTCAATCACGAGAACTAGGCGTTACTTAAAATCGTACAGCAATTTTTAGAATAATTTCTGTTTTATTAAAAAGAAACTATACACATGTTTCCCTATACACCACTCTATACACATTTTTTTTATTAAAACACAAATCTAGGCGTCACATTTGCATGGCTCTATAGAAGATTTTTTCTTGGGATGTATAAGAGAACATTTTTCTATGCTTAAGAAGAACATTTTTCTATGCTTTTTCTATGCAGTTTTAACATTCTTTGAAGAATAATCTTTTCATAAAATTTAAAAATGAAGCAAATATGTGAATTGTTGCATAGTAACGTATTATGTTTATGTTGTATAGCAACGAATTATTGTTGCTAAGCAATAATAATAAATAAATAGGTAATGGTAGCAACGGTTGTTATTTATTTGATGCGAAAAATAGTGTAACCAAATAGAAAAATACAATATATACCTCTAGAAGTGAATTATATATACGGAAACTTTTATAAGTGATAATTTTTATAAGTGAAAAAACATTATTAGTAAAAAGCAGACAATTTAGTATACAGTTAAATTATTTATAAATAGAATAGCTTACATATATATAATTTTTATTGTACATGTCAAAATTCCTGTACAATAAAATTATAAAGCAATAAAATCTTGAATCTTGAAGTGATAAATAAAAATATAAAAATTATAGTTCATTATATATTGTCAATCAGTTCCACGACTTTATATAGTCTTGGAAAAAACGAAATTACATAAATTATTCTTCATCATAAAAGTTAATCAGAACTTGCTGTATTGAAAAGATACAAAGAAGACATTTGTAAAAAAATAAATTAAAAATTCGATCGGATAAAAAACTAACCCCAAGCGATGAACGATGTATAGAAGACCTATGTAACCTTTTAGTGAAAGGTTACATAGGTCAATGTGGCATCACTTTTGAAATGTGTATTAGCCGATTATTGTTATAAACAAAAAAAAAGTGAATTATTGAATACTCTATAACAGTGGTCGGCAACCTATGACCGGCGGGTCACCGAGTGACCCATTTGATAATTTCAAGTGACCCATTTTATTTCCGAAAATAAAGTATTGAAAATAAAATATTGATGAACAGGTCAAAAATGATTTGTTATCTTGTGACATAATTAGCATTTCAGTTGATGAAAGTACCGATATAAATAGTATTGGTAGGCTTGCAATAATTATTAGATTTGCATCAATAAATAGCTCGAATGTCAATGAACAACTATGCGTTCTTGCTTCAATGAATGACATGACCAAAGGCACTGATATTTTTCGTCAAGTATAAGAGTTTACAAATTTCAAAAATGGGCAAGTATTGGATTTAAAAAATAAATTGTTTTCCATAACAACTGATGGTGCTCCAAGTATGAGAGGAAAAACTGTTGGATTTGTAAAATTAATGGAAAATGAACTTGGTCGCTCACTTTTATCGTTTTATTGTATCAAACATGAAGAAACTTTATTTAAGGATTTATTATAACTTAAAGATGTAATGGAAAAGGTTGTTAAGATCGTAAACATGATAATAGCGCTTTAAAGCTTTTTTGGAGGAAATTGAATCGAAATATGGAGAATTGTTGTTACATTCTGAAATACGATGGTTAAATTGAGGCAAAGTTCTTAATAGGTTTGTAGAGTGTTTTAATGATATACAAATATTTCTTCACGAAATCGGTGAAAATGATCTCGAACTCAATGATAAACAATTGTTTTTAAGACTTTTGTTCTTAACAGACATAATGAACCATTATAATGATTTCAATGTACGACTCCAAGGAAATAACCACACAATTTTGAAAATGTATGAGGAATGGAAGAGTTTTACTTCAAAATTGATATTATTTGAAACTGACATAAAAACTAAAAAAATTCATTTCGTTCTCTTGTTAAAAAGTGAATATGAAAAAGAAAATATCAATGAAAGCAATCTAAATATGTACGAAAGTTGGATTTTCGTCATTAAAAGTGAATATGAAAGTCGGTTTCAAAGTTTTAAGAAGCATGGAGAAATGTTTACATTTATAATAAAGCTCGAGGAAATAGAAGAAAATGTTTTAAATTCGCGGTATTTTCAATATCTAAAAATTGACATTTTAGTTTAGAAATGATTGATTTTAAAAGTTCAACGTTATGGACGGATAAATTCAAGAAATTGCGGAAAGATTTGGAAAAAACAGAAGATAATCATCTTCTCATGATATCAACATGTTGAGCATCACTTCCTACGAAGTTTTCATCTTTGAAAAAAATTGGCTTTGCCATTTTGTTCACATTCGGTTCAACTTATAAATGTGAGCAAATATTTTCACAAATGAAATTTATATTAAGCAAGAACAGGAACAGGTTAACTACCGAAAATTCAGATGCTTGTATTCTTCTTAAAACGACTAACTATAAACCAGACTTGACTAAATCGACGTCACAAGTTCAACATCAGAGAGCCATTGATATCGAAGAGAACGTTTATAAATAAAGTTCATTCAACTATGTTTGTAATTATTTTCTTAATAAAATATATCTTATTATTTACTAAAAGACTGTTTTAATACGAAAATATCTCTGACCCAAACGTCTCTTTAATACTCACATTTTGGTTGATTTTGACCCGTGGCCAAAAAAGGTTGCCGACCCCTGCTCTATAACATATATGTTGGAGGTAAAAATTCATTTTTGATAAAATAAATTTGTCACAGTTCCAAAAGGAGATATAAAACAACTTGTTTTATTAAAGGTATGTGTAATAATAAAAAGTGTCGATCAAAAGTTTGTTAAGAGCATAGCTGTATGATTTTAAGTGACACTCACTGTATATATGGATATATACAATATATAAATATGAATATAAATAACAAACTGAATATTATAAAACTACTCACCAGTAGAAGTAAATCTCGATGTATGTAAATGAATTGGAGTTCTGTAACAAAAGAAAAAACAAACATTAATTCAAATTACTGTAACGTCTCAGACAATAATGTTGTTGCAAGAGTGTACGAGTAAGGAGATAATATCGTGGATAAGAAAAAAATACATAACAACATTCGCGAAACAACAACGAACAGAGCGGCGTTGATGAATTAGTATGAGGTCGGTGTACAAAGTTCGCACGTTAAAATATTGCTGAATGCGAAACAATCTTCAAACACACACACACACACGTATAGATACATATAATGTACTCGTGCGTGTGTGTGGACCGGAGGACGACATCCTGTGTAGCCGAGTTCGTTGTCTAATGAGTAAAATGAGTCGAATAACTTTTATTGCGACGAGTTCGTGCAATAAAAACGAAATAACGGCCCGAAAGTTTGCTGTCGCGAGATTCGTTTCAACCTCTTAAGTGACGCGTGCGGGTATTAACCCTTAACCCTTTCGATACCACTGGTATACACATATGTACCACCAGAATTCAAATTGAGTTCATTGTTGTTGTTTTTTTTTAATTTCATATAATACTGCTGGTATACATGTGTACCACATTAAAATACGAATGGTACATACGAGAATCGTTTGATAAGTATGGTAAAGAAATTACTATGAAATTTAAAAATTTAATAAATTTTAAAATTTACCATACTTATCAAACGACCCTCGTATATGTACCATGACCTTCAGCCTAAGTCCTTAATTATAGCCATATTTGATGTTCACTTGACAGTCTCAAACTAAATTACTTAAAAATCTGATTTCAATTCTGATTTTCTAAAACCGTATCAAAAGGGTTAATCGAAAATACAGTAAGTCACAAGAGTACCTGGCCATTTGTCATACTCAATATCTAAGGTGTTCAAATTTGAAGTTAGGAAGTAATTTATCAATAAAATACAGGTTTTGAAAGAAAAATTCTTGTTAATTGATATTAATGTAAAGTAGAAACATGGTAATTATGAATAAAATACAATTTCAGCCAAATAGCCTCCTTTTCACGTCGACAGACGTTCACTATTTTGTCGAAATTTTGAAGCATGTTTTGTAATAAATGAGGATGTATTTCAGCTATATCTGCACGAATTTCATCTTTTAGTTGTTGAATCGTGGCTGGTTTGTTGACATAAACCTTATATTTCAAATAATCCTATAAGAAGAAGTCTAACGGTGTTAAATCACAAGATATAAGCTGCCAATTAACATCACTATTACGAGAAATTAAACGTCCTTTGAATTTGGTTGTGAGTAAATCGATTAACGCACAAGTTGTATAGCTTGTGGTACCATCTTATTATTACCACATGTCACTGATATCAATGTCATTAAGTTCCGACCACAAAAAATATGTTATCATGCTTTGATAAAGCACTGAATTAACTGTAACAAGTACAACTTGCTCATTTTCAAAGAAGTATGGACCAATGATGCCTACAGCTCATAAACCACATTAAACAGTGACTTTTTGAGGATGTAATTGTTGTTCAACAATGGATTTTGGATTTTTATTTCCCCATAAGCGACAATTTTGTTTTTTTTTGATAACCATTTAATTGAAAATGCGATTGATCACTGAAGATGATTTTATTAAAAAAATCAACATTTTCTGCTTTTTTTCTTGGTACCAATTAACAAACATACGATGCAAAAATTTCCCAAGTTTTTAATAAACAAATGTTGAATAATGACAGTTCAATATTTGATATTTCATCAAATAATAGCCAACTTATTTCCTAACCTCAAATTTGGACACCTTTTATTTCACATGATATGTTAACTTTATGGTCAAGAAGAAAATGTTTACAAATATTTTTATTACAGTTTATTAGTGTGTTTGAAAATATTGTACGAGGTCAGACAATTAAGTAATGCGACCGATTTTTTTTCTCGGCCTGTGGTAACACTGCGAACCTGTAACTCCGCCACCGTAATAGCAGATCCCTACTCTCTCGATTGAGACCTTGACCACCTTCGTACGATCATTTCTTCGCCAGCTGTTTAGTGTTTTGTAACAACGCGCGAGTAGTGCATGTCACAAAAATGGAACAGAGAAATTTATTACTGGTTATTACTGGTGATGAAAGTTATTACTAAAAAAAAAAAAGTTATTACTGGTGATGAAAGTTGGTTCTTTCAATATGACCCCGAAACTAAACGACAAAGCCAACAGTGGCTGTCCCCTGGAGCACCAAGGCCAAAGAAGGCGAGAATGAGCAAGTCCAAAGTGAAAACCATGTTGATTTGCTTTTTCGACAGCAAAGGGGTGGTTCACAAAGAGTTCGTACCACCTGGACAAACCGTAAATCAAGTATTCTACCACAATGTGCTCGAAAAATTACGAAAAAGGGTGCTCAGAGTGCGTCCAGAGATCGCGAAGACTTGGGTTCTGCATCACGACAATGCTCCCTGTCACAGTGCGTTCAGTGTCTCTCAGTTTTTGGCGTCTAAAGGCATCGCAACGTTACCACAACCGCCCTATTCACCGGACATGTCACCCTGCGACTTTTTCCTATCCCCCCATATGAAAAAATTCGTCAAAGGTCGACATTTTGACTCCGTTGAAGATATCCAAGAATCTGTGACGAGGGTACTCGGAGAGGTCCCACAAGAAGTGTTCCAGAATTGTTACGAAAACTGGAAAACTCGCTGGAATAAGTGTATAAATGCGGGAGGGGACTACTTTGAAGGGGATCGCAGCGATGTACCTTAATTTTTAAATATACTCGATTTTTGAATTTTGTCGCATTACTTAATTGTCTGACCTCGTATTATCAAATTTGAAACAAGTAATAAATTCTATAGAAAAATATTTTTATTTAACATGCAATATTTAGACATATAAAAGTATCTGGCCATATGATTTATCGTACACAAAAATTGGTAAATCTACAAATATTTTCCATTGTTACGCGAACTTAAAACCATTTCATTGTTAGTAGATTCGTCGATAGTGTTAATTGTTTCCCTTTGTCACATTATACTCTTTTATTGTTCGAAAACGTTGAAAAAATATGGAATAAATACATTGGAAAAAATTGTTTTTGAAATGAAAAAAGATATTCACAACGCAAAATTTTACACAAGACTGATCTTCCATAATACAGTGCAAGGTATTATTGGAAAATTCAAAACTATTAATTTATTAACGAATGAAGAGTGAACAAAAAGACACAAAATTCTCAAATTTTTAAAACGTGTGCGAATTAGTTTTGCTAAAGGTTTTTAAAAAAATATGTGGAGAATTACAAAAAAATACTACCATGTATTTTCTTGTTTTATCGAAAAAACTTGTACTATCCATCCCTAATAAATTAAAAACTGTTCAATAATCAATTATTTCAAATTTTGCAAGCTTATTTTAAATACAAAAAACTAGTCCTCGGCCAAAGGATTTTTCCATTGCATAATTCATTTTTATTGACTAAAAACGAGCGATCTTTCATCGAAAATCAAAATTTCAAATTAGAATGTCCGTTATTTTGTTCCAAATCAATATTTTGAAAAACTGATTGCTCAATTTAATGTATAAAATAAATCTTCATTTTTTCATTTCATATGATCCAAATCTGAGCAGCAATGGTCACTGCGAAAGTAATTTTTCCAGAAGACCATATTTTTATTGAAAAAATTATGCAAACTTCTTTTAAATATACATTTTTAGATACTCGAACATTTGTTGAAAAACATGTTTTTGAAAAAAATTCCAAATCACGTTTTTTTTCAACCTTCTGACTGAACATGACCTCTTAAGATGCAAGAGCAGTGGTTCCTAACGGGGTCGGTACCGCTCACCGGTGGACGTTGAAGAGATCTAAGGGTGCTTTTTTGGACTATTTTTTTTAGATTTGGTCTTGTTGGTCTTCTAATGTTGAGAAAGCATTTTCTTGGGCGTGTCTGGGGATATTAAAGTATCCCGTTTGCCGCCATGTATCTTCATATGATTTTTTCTAGGACATCTTGCTTAGTGTTTGGGCTTTTGATTCTGATCTGGAGAAAAAAAATTTTTTTGGTCCAAGGCACATTTAGGGGTCGTTGAGGACCAATCACCGTCCCACTGGGCAGAAGTTCGTTGGCTATCAAAGGGTACCTTTCTAAAAAGATTTTATGACTCTTTTGACTCAGTTATAACATTTTTTGAAAACAAAGATGATTCGTTAAAAGAGAATTTATTGAAATTTAAGAATGATATAGCTTATTTAACTGATTTATATATTAAATTTAATGAAACGAATCTACAGTTACAAGGAGATGATTTGAATTTGATCAACGCAAAGGCAACTATTTTTGCGTTTGTGCCAAAACTTGCCTTGTTTAAACAAAATTTGGGTCAAAGACAACTCTATTAGTTTCCGAATTTTTCCTCTGTGGAAACAAATAATGACGACATTCTGGTATTTGGAAGCACTTGAAGATTTTACAAATAGATTTCAGGATGTCCTTAACATGATTGGGTACTAAAACCTTTCTCAAACCCACAAACAGCAGAATTATCACTGAAGGAGGAGTTGGTAGAATTGTCAATAAATGAAGAGTTAAAATTGAAATTAAAAAATGGACATCAAGAATTTTGGCTTCAAAGACAAATTCCAATATTATATCCGGGTTTATGGGTTGCATCAAAGAAGTTTTTCATTGCATTCCCATCATCATATTTATCCGAAAGAGGATTTAGCGTAGTCAGCAATTTACTAAATAAAGAAAAGAAACAGATTGTCAATAGTGAAACGCGGCGATTTAAGATTGCTGATGACAAATATGGCACCAAATATCGAAAAATTAGAGTCATTACATCAAGCTCAGCTTTTTCACTAATGATATTATATTATTTTTTTTAATAATATAAATTTGTTAATCAAATTTTGAACAATACACCAATATTGTTAACATCTTTTAAAAAAGTAATTTTAAAAATCTGTCCTTGTTTTTCAATATATAAGGTGAGTAATTTTTTCCGAAAAGGGGGCAGTAAGCCAAAAAAGGTTGTGAACCTATGTGTACGTTCAGAAACGATTGTAAAATACCATTAGATCCCGTACGATATAAAAAAGAACATTCGCCGACACGATATTCAATTTTTCCGCGAATAATCGCAATGTTATTCGCATAACGCGATTTGTGCCACTGTTAAGCGTTTTATATCACAATAAACAGTCGACTATATATATATGAATGTAATAAACGACGTCGCATTAATCCGAAAAAAATATTTTATTATATCTTTATAACGTTTACTTTATCATAACTTTTCAGGCCCTCAGACACGTAATAATCTCTATATGGATGATAAGAAACCCGTCAAGGGTGAGCATATAGCACCTTTCCTACACCCGACGACTTCCATTCGACTTGTCGTATTCGTACTTTTTTTTCCAACGGTATTAAATCTTCGGAAATCGCAAACGTGTACGTACACACACACACATTTTGTAGAAAGATCCGTCTCTCCCTCCCTATGTATGTGTATGCAGGTTACTGAATATATATATATATATATATATATATATATATATATATATATATATATATATATATGTATATAGATATACATATGTATGGATGTACATGTATATAATGTGTGTATATATAATCGAGAGAGTGACTGTGGTTAGGTACAACGGAAGAAAAGGGGGTTTAAAACGAGATACGATAGCGAACTATCTCTAGGGACATCCCGGGGGTATTTGAAGATACTGGCGTCGTCGTACCCGACCGTCTTTGCGTTACGTCGGTACGCGCGCGCCGCGGCCCGGCTCGACAAATTCAACGTCGACAGTAATATGTTTCTTGTGCCGAATTTAATATCATTTAACCATAATTTCAGATCTACTACCCTCGGCAAAAACGGATGGTTCGAAAGGAAATAAACTATCTATAAAGAGATGCTTCGCGGGCGGTATTCACGCACAAATAAGCGAATATATGTACACGGACGAGCGAGTGAGACAGATCGATATGGCACTGGATGTGTGCGAGTGCGACGGTCGGATTCTATGCTACTGTTTATATTAACGACGCGCCACACTCGATCAGATTTTCATCAAACGGCCTCTCGATGTACTGTCTCAACGTTGTTATTATTATCGGCGGCGTCGGCGTCGTTTTGTGCGAAAACGTACGAAACGCCCGTACACTCTGTTATAATTCAATACGTGCGGGTCTTAAATGTCAGCATAATACTACTCGAGATAATATAAAGAAGTATGGAAAGATGTATGTTGAGAGTAACATGTAGAGGGAGAAAGAATACACAGTGAATTAGGAAAAAGAAAAGTTATTAGAATAAAAGTGAAAAGTTTAAAATAAAAATGAAAATAAAATTGTACCTTTAATTTAAAATAAAATTGTAAAGCAAGAGAAATTATTGATTGTAAATCCAGATGTATAAAAGACTCATTAAGAGACTTATTAATAAATGGAATAGAGATATAAAAAAAATTGTCAAAATGGAATCGAAGAGAAATGATTGGAATGGTCGAAGTGGACAGTTTTGAGTGAGATTTTCATCCAATAGTGGAGAGAGAGAGAAAGGATAATGTGTGTGTGTGTGTGTGTGTGTGTGTGTGTACGTGTATGCGTGCGTGCGTGTGTGTGTGTATCACGTTAACCGTGGAAGTATTTTTTTGAAATTTCCATTTCTATCTAATAGTACTTAATAATGGGTCAAGTGGTATTAAAAATTTTTTATTGATCTAAAGTATATATATATATATATATATATATACATAAATTTTACAGTAAATGAGATAATGAGTCGATGTGGTGTGTTATCTGATAAGATATTTTACCAGTATGCAGTGAAAGCAGGTGTTTGTGTTTTGATGTTTGGGGTGTTTAGAAATGTGAGACTACGGGAAAATTTTGAAAAAAACCGCTGAGAAAATGAAGCATTCAGATTTCCGTTACGTAGATCTCTATTATGTGGTTTCCGTGTCACGTAAAAATTTTACCTCAACGCCGCTTAAGAAGTTTCACTTCAAAAAATATATTAACACAAATGATTTTTTATCCTCAACACCATAATGGTTATAAAATGTTCAATAATCACTTATTGTTTATAACGATGTTAGCTGATGCACATTTCGATGGTGATGCCATCATCGTCAGAGCTTTTTTGTTAAAATCGAGACTAATTGGGGGTTGACTATTTCTTTTTATTTCGTCATACGGTCCGTATATGTAATTTGTATTTGTATTTGTTTGTATCTGAGAAGTTTGCATATTTAAGTGAATAAGTGTTATAGATTTTTTTACTACATGGTTTTTGTCATAAATTTGTGTCCCTTTAAATAAACTAAAATAACTTATTGGTGTTTATTATTTCTTTCTTTCAAAACCATTTGAAATTTTTTAATGATTTGTGAGGTCTGTTTGAGATGAATTGAATTTTTACATATCTTAGTTTTGTGATTTTTAATTGTTTTTTATGGCTAGTGTCACGCATATATTTTAATTGCGTTTTTTAAAGATATTATTTACGATAATGTAAAAGGTTGAAAAAATTGAGGTTATTGGACCATTGCTGGAGTTCATTACACTAATATAAAAATATTATTTCTGAAGGAAACTGACTCAGATATCAAGTACCCTAATGTATATCCTTAAAATATATAAAAAATTATAAATCTAGTTCGATGAAATACAGATTTAATTTTTTGAGTAAATAATAAAGTTACATATAAACTTCAATTTACAATTTTTGATTAATAATTGTAAACTTTAATGATCTATTAAAATTACACAATATTTTCACGTTGTCATGGTAACCGATATATATATACATATATATATATATATATATATATATATATATATATATATGTATATATGTATATATATATATATATATATATATATATATATATATATATATATATATATATATATATATATATATATATATATATATATATATATATATATAAGGGAGATATATATATATATATATATATATATATATATATATATATATATATATATATATATATATATATATATATATATATATATATATATATATATATAAATATATATATATATATATATATATATATATATATATATATAAATATATATATATATCATATTTTAATTATTTTTATATATAGAATTTTTATAAATATCAAAATCAAAACCTTATATATATATTTATATGTTTCAATTAATTATTTCAGTTATGATGGAAGCATTTCTAACAAATACATAGAAGATATAAAAATATTCTAATTGTGATTGGTGAGGAATTTTCCATACTAAACATATAAAATATCATGTTGTTCGAGTTTCATTTTCATTCACTGTATAAATTTAAATGTGAACAATATGATTAACCTACAAGTGTTACATCTATCATTAAGGCTCAAGATCGATACTGTTGGAGGTATACGAATTGTTTTTTTAATATAAAAAAACATATACTTGGCATATCTTTCTAGCGTAAAAAATGCATTTTTAACGTAACTTTAATAATATAATAATTTCAATCAACTCTCTCCTTAGTTTAACTTAAGGGGGTATTCTAGTCTAGACGCACGAATTTTAGGTGTTTTTTTCGGGCGCTATTAAAAAAAACGAACAAATATTTTTACTATCCATTTTTTATCAGTTATTTATTGACATTTTAAGAGTATAAAAAGTATTATTAAAAACAAAAAATTCAAAATTGAAAAAGGTACAGGCTGGCAAAGTGGGGGCTCGAAAAAAAAAGTGTCTCCTGGTTGACGTAGTTCCAATCCTTCCGGTCATGTGAAACAAATTTTTTTTTGAAATTATTGAAAAAGAAGGTTGTATTAGTACCCTGCTTAGGGAAATTAAAAAAAATTCTTTCACAAAATCGCGGCAGTGTGAAAAAACAGTCATTTTTTGCCCTATTTTTTTCAACTTTCGGAATTTTTTTAAAAATAGTAAAAAACAAAATTTTCAAAAAATCCTAGGTGAAGACAATCACTGTTATATTAAGAAGCTCTTTACCAAATTTCAAGTTAAATCGGTCTATTAAAACTTGAGATATCACGTCAACCGTGTTGAAAAAAGTAGTTTCGTGAAAAACGCGTTTAAAGTTGATTCATTCCGGCCAGACCGGATTGATTGGCGCGTCACAACAATAGCTATAACTCCGAAAATAATTTGAATTTTGAAAAATATTCTTAAGCACATATTCTTAAAGGTCTAAAATTTGAAAATATCTAAAAAATCGATTTTTTTGAAATTCTAGACTAGAATACCCTCTTAAGTCACTTATTTGACACTAGGGGTAAGTATCTCGGTTAACATTATATATATATATATATATATATATATATATATATATATATATATATATATTAAATATATATTAAAAAAGAGTTATTTCTATAAATGACAGAATTATACTTTTATGTTACTGCAAACGACACTCACTCTGTTTAATATGAAACAGACAATTCGCATTATATATATATATATATATATATATATATATATATATATATATATATATATATATATATATATATATATATATATATATATATATATTGTATGTTACTACAGTGACAATTCCAACAATGTGTGTGTATGAATGTATGTATGTATGTATGTATGTATGTATGTATGTATGTATGTACATTTTGCATTACAAAGTCAAATGTGTATCATTCCAGTCATAAATCCGATCTGGAATTTATGTAAAATTTGTTACGGCCGCGCACCGGAACGATTTCGCAAGACGCGCACAGAGTGTACGGAACACGGAGTGGAATTTTCAAATACGCGAGAATGTATAAGATATTTTCATATCGGATGCACGTCTCGACATTTACAGGAAAATATTTCAGCCGATGGCGGAATCGACAGAACGAACGACGGACGGACGGGCGAGACGAGACGCCGCTTGAATTACGGACCTGTATTGTTATTCTTTTCCAATACATACATACATATAAATATATATATATATATATATATATATATATATATATATATATATATATATATATATATATATATATATATATATATATATATATATATATATATATATATATATATATATATATATATATATATATGTATATATATATATATGTATATATATATATATATATATATGCATATGTATATATATATATATATATATATATATATAATAATGATGAAGATGAATTCCGCATTCGGACGTATAATAACCTCGACGGATGTTGCTCATAAGGAGAATGAAGAGAAAGAGGGATGAGACATTCATTCATACCGAAACATTTGTTTTCGTTGCCGTGGCGACTGGCTTGTTGCCGATTGATGTTTCGTTCCCGCGAAACGAATTTTGCGAATAGTCCGAGAATTAAACAGTTCTTTCTGTTCTACAATTCGTAATTGAATCGATAATTAATATTCGAGATTATCGTCCGACTAACATTATGTACGAGGAGTAAATGTGCGCAGCGACCAAACCGGGTGAGTAGAAATATTTATATATGAATATATATTTTCAAGATCTTGTTTGCAGACGAAACATGTGATGTTTTCGGTACTTTGAGATGTTAATCTAAGTAATTAACGTTTTAATGAGAAATTCGAGTATATGTATTATTGATTCGATTCGACGGATTTAATTTTTTTGAGTAAATAATAAAGTTACATATAAATTTCAATTTACAATTTTTGATTAATAATTGTAAAGTGTACTTTAATGATCTATTACTAACTACACAATATTTTCACGTTGTCATGGTAACCGATATATATATATATATATATATATATATATATATATATATATATATATATATATATATATATATATATATATATATATATATATATATATATATATATATATATATATATATATATATTAGGTGTATCTGAAATGAATGTCGTATTTTTTATGAAACAAAAAGATCATTATAAAACTTTTAGTTTTAATTTAATAATTTAAAATATAATTTCCTTTCATAGATATGACCTTCTCCCATTTCTCTACCAATTTTTTTATTCCAATTTTATAAAATTCTGGAGACTTTGAATTAAAATAATCAGAGAGTCCTTTTTTACATCGTTTACATTTTTTGAAAAAAATCCATCAAGAAAATGTTGCATCGAACAAAATAAATAGTAATCTGATGGAGCAAGATCTGGAAAATAAAGTGAATGGGCCTATATTTCGCCGTGTGGGGGCACGCATTGTTATGTTACAAAACTATTCGACTTCTGTTGACAAGTGGCAGGCCTTTTTTTCAATTCCTCGTGCAATAGATTCAGCTGATCGCAATAGAAACTTTCCGTTATTGTTTAACCGGGTTTAAGTGTTTTGTCATAGATGATTCCTTTGCAGTCCCACCATACAGACAAAAGAACCTTTTTACAGTTATTCCTGGTTTCGGAGTAGGTTTTTCTACTTGGCCTTTATATAACCACTGTCGTCTACGACGATTGTTTTCATATAACACCCATTTCTCATCTCCAGTTACCAAATGATCCAGAAAAGGCGACTCGGCTTCAAGATCCAAAAGTTCTTGGGATACGCGGACGCGCGCCGATTTGTTCTCTTCGCTCAGTGCGTGCAGAACCCATACGTCTTGTCTCCAGATTTTCCCAATCTTCTTAATGTGTCTTTGCACTGTTGTATAGGTGTAATTTAGTCTCTCGGTAAGCTGGTGAATAGTCATGATAGGATTTGCTTCCATTTCAGCAGCTACAACATCATCATCCACCTTTGATTGTCTCCCACATTCAGGACTATTCTTAATGTCATAATTTCCCGTTCGAAATTTTCTGAACCATCTTTGACATTTGTGGATGTCTAATGTAACATCTACCACTTCACTAATGCTTTTAGTGGCTGTAGTTGCAGAGTTTTTTTTTTTTTTAAGAAACTCATAATATACAATTTTATATAAATTGTTCAGTTGGTATAAATTCTACCGTAATAAATTCAAGGACAAAATATGTTTTGTAAATATCAGAATGTAGAGTCCAGATGTGCACAAACACAGATTTAACAATAGACGTTGTCAGGTATAGACGAGCAAAGCACAACTGACGCTCAAAACCTAACTTTAAAAAATACGACATTCATTTCGGATATACCTAATATATATATATATATATATATATATATATATATATATATATATATATATATACGAGGTGTGATCAAAACTAAGGTGAATTTTGAAATTTAGGGGGCTACATCCGTTCGATCTTCGATCTTTTTTTGCAGATGTTGGTACACTCGTCTCGAATATATGTTCCAAATTTCAGCTATGTAGCATGTTTAGTTTGTTGGTGAGAGGCATAAAAGTTAGAAGTGTTTTGCAGGCTCCACGATTTTCCGCTGTCAAAAATCATGGATCAAAGAGTTTGCATTAAATTTTGTGTGAAAATGGAATCAAGTGCTCCAAAACACTTGAAATGTTGAAAGTGGCATTCGATGAGTTACTTTAAGCCAAAAAATGATTTACAAGTGGTTAAACTTTCCAAGAAGGCCGAGAAGACACCAACGACGAAACGCCCCAGCACATCAACAACTGATGAGAACGTTGAAGAAGTGAAGAAAACAGTGTTGGGGAATCGTCGAATTACCATTAGAGAAATTGCTGATGATATTGGCATCTCGTTTGGTTCGTGCCAATCAATTTTAACGGGTGTTTTAGACATGAGACGTGTGTCAGCGAAGTTTGTTCCGAAATTGCTCAATTTCGACCAAAAGAACCGTCGCATGAGCATCGCCCAAGAGTTATTGAATGACGTCAACGACGACCCAGATTTACTCGACAGGGTCATAACAGGTGACGAAACATGGGTATACGGTTATGACGTCGAAACTAAGACTCAATCGTCCCAGTGGAGGCATTCCGGATCACCAAGACCAAAAAAAGCACGCCAAGTTCGATCAAATGTGAAAGTTTTGCTTACAGTTTTCTTTGATTGCAGAGGCGTGGTGCATCATGAGTTCTTGCCACAGGGTAGAACAGTAAATAAGGAATATTACTTGCAAGTTATGCGCAATTTGCGCGAAGCAATCCGTCAGAAACGCCCGAATTTGTGGAAGAACAAAAATTGGCTTTTGCACCATGATAACGCCCCTGCTCACACATCGTTGCTTGTGCGCGAATTTTTGGCTAAAACCAACACACCAATGATGCCGCAGACCTGGCCCCCTGTGACTTCTTCTTGTTCCCGAAACTGAAGAAGCCCATGAAAGGACGGCGTTTTGCAACGATTGAGGAAATAAAGACGGCATCGAAAGAGGAGCTGAACAAGAGCACAAAAAATGATTTTTTGAAATGCTTTGAGGATTGGAAAAAGCGTTGGCACAAGTGCATTATATCCGAGGGGGATTACTTTGAAGGGGACAAAATAAAAATTGATGAATAAATAAATATTCTTTGAAAAAAATAAAAATTAACCTTAATTTTGATCACATTATATATATATATATATATATATATATATATATATATATATATATATATATATATATATATATATATATGAGTTTCATTTTGTATTATTTTTAGAATTTTTTTTCCTCAAAATCAAAACCTTATTTTTTAATTAATTATTTCAGTTATGATGGAAGCGTTTCTAATGAACACATAGAAGATATAAAAGTATTCTCATTGTGATTGGTGAGGAATTTTCCATACTAAACATATAAAATATCATGCTGTTCGAGTTTCATTTTCATTCACTGTATGAATTTAAATGTGAACAATATGATTAACCTACAAGTGTTACATCTGTCATTAAGGCTCAAGATCGATACTGTTGGAGGTATACAAATTGTTTTTTTAATATAAAAAACATATATCGAACACACGCACATTCACACGCACACGAGGGACGTATGCACAACCTAATCTACAAATAATATAGATCTAATTAGATTTAAATATTTCGACCCTAATTTTGCATTCGTGCGCGATTTCGAGGAATTCAACTCGAGTCAACACAATTTTCACACCGATTTCTGTACGGATATATATATATATATATATATATATATATATATATATATATATATATATATATATATATATGATGTGTGTGTTTGTCTTATGAATAATGTATTTGGTTATACCTATTAAATAATTACAATCGAACTGGTGTACTAACGGTATTATAAATTGAAGAGGGTCGATTCGGTTTCACTTACATAGATATTTATTAGTGAATTTGTAGATTATTTAACTGTACTGAAGAGCTAAACGAGCATACGGGAACAATGTCAAAAAGATATTCATGTCGTTCGTAATTATGTTCGGGGATTCCGAATTCGATTTTATAAATAATTAAAACAGTAATGAAAACATCTATTTAGGACAAATCAGTCCGATGACAGCGGAACGAAACTGTCGCCCATTTACGATTCACAATATCGAGTTTTAACGCAAAATCAGTATCCGAAACGATGGTATTTAAAACAGTTTCAATCTTGTATCTCAGTTGGTCGTATTTTTAATTGGTCTAATATATTAAATAGGAAATGTCGGATTTTGAATCAAAAGTTTGATTTATTATATCTCGAATAAGAAGCTGTACAATTAATTAAAGTGTAAAAAACTCTACGACGATTGTTACAAAATGGAGAAGAATTATTAGGTCATTAAATATGAAATGTCAGATTTTGAATCGAAAGTTTGTTTTTTTAAATACATTCATATTGTTTTAATATCCTTGTAATGATTATATCAGGTTGTTGAATGTGAAATGTCAAATTTCGAATTGAAAATTTGGTTCATTGTATCTCAAACAAGAATTAGTACAATCAATCAAAGTATACTCCTAAACTATCGACACAATTTTGCCATCTTAACGATAGATTGCTGAAGAAACTTGGAAAAGCATTTTCTAGTTTATTGAAAATTGAATATTTTTCCTTACAAGAAGTAGCCCAATATATGAAAGAAGTCGTAGTTAGTTGGTGCAAGATCTGGTGAATATGGAAAATGATAGAGACTTTCCAAGTATAGTTCTTGTAGTTTGAGCAGTATTTTGCAAGAGGATTAACTTGTCTCTATTGACCAATCTCGGCAACTTAATCCCAAGCATCCTCATCATTTTATCCAAATGTTTGCAGTAGACATCTGCTGTGACATATTTGGCTAGGTTTCATGAAAAAGTACATTAATTCAAACTATCGATCAGTTTTGCTTTTTTAACAGAAGTTTGTTTGTATTAGCAGCGAAGAAGCCTGAAGAGAGAATGATAATGAAATCATGAAAGGCGTTTTTCACAGCTTGTTAAGAATTGAATATTTTTCCTTGCTAAAAGTGGTATTAGATTGTTGAAAGGTCTGGTAAATAAGGTAGGTGACAAAGAGTTTCCAAGTTTAACTCTTGCAGTTTAAATAGTTAAGCAATGTCTAGAACAGGAGGATTGGCATGTCTCTATTGATCAATTTTGGCAACTGAATAGCAAGCATCTTCATCATTTCGTCCAAATGTTTGCAGTAGCCCTGCCAGGTTTCATGGAGCTATAGTGGATAATACAAACACTGGACCACCAAACAGACATTATTATCTTTTTTTTGGTGAATATTCAGTTTTGGACTGTTTCTGCACATTCAATTTTTACATTTTTCATCACATCTAACAATTAAAATGGTTAAAAGGTTTAAAATGGTTCACCTTTATATCGTAACAACAAAGAATGGTAAGTTTCGAGATGATTCTTTTCTGACATTTGTTTGACTCATCTAACTGGCTTCTTTGCCCTGCCAATTTGTTTCAAATGGTCTAATATTGTTGGAATAGTAGAGTCAAACCATGCTGCTAATTCACTTGTATTATTTGAAGTATATTCGTTTTCATTACAGCTTTCAGTTCATCATTATTTAACTTGTTCCCAGTTTGATCTCGTGACTCATTTTCAAAAGAATGGAACTTTTCAAACCATCGACATATTGTGCGTTTATTATCCATATCCTCGTCAAGTTCTTCGTTGATATTTCGAGCTGTCTGCGCTGTATTGGCCACTCGATGGGATTCATATTTGAAAATAATACGAATTTTTTACTTATCCATGATTTTATAAAAACTGCTCTAAAAAGACAACTCGAAAGATAATCATAAACCAGAACGTACGTTTGAATGAGTGAGGATTTACCTTCACAATGAAAAAACAAGAACTGTCAGAGATATCGACTGTCAAAATTAGTATTTAACAAAATTGGACATTTTATATTTAATGGCCTAAATATACAAATATAAATTTTGATTGAAGTAAATAGCCTCGATCCCTAATCGATTTTCAATACTTGTAAAATCACGACTGTTTAATTTCACAGAGTTTCCGTTTCGAACGGCTGCTTCGAAAGCTCATTATTCGTACGAGCGGCGACTTTTGCAAAGAGAAAAGTCTGTCGATTATTTCGTAACACGCACGCGGCCATTCCAACGCGCACGAAATGCGAATTTAATTGTTCGAACGCTTTCGGTCGAAGTGCGTACGTTTCTTTTTTCTGGAAAATGAACGGCCGTCGCCGTCGAAATCGAATTACCGAACAAGATCGGTAACACAAAGACTTACTTTTCTGAATATTACTCTGTCGATAAATCATCGTCGTTCGAACGAACGAACGAACGAAATTATTGTCGGACGGACGGGAGGTACGTCGGCGGTACGGCCGTGTTACTTTTCCATCGTTTCTACTTAATGGCGATGCTTCATCGAATGCAGATATCTTCATTACAGGGGAGAGTTAAATAGTTCGATTGGGTCGGTGCCAGTTTTGAATTACTACTCCGTTCTGTATGAATCTGCGAGACTTCAATTAAGGGCTGTTTTAATACGATAGTAGTTTTGAGAGAAACCGAATATTCGTTCCAAACCAATTGAGTCCGTATAAAATTTTAAATCGTAATGGAAAAAAATACATCTAAAATTTTATTTACACAATCGAAATACAGGAATACTTCGCATAGTACGGTTAATCGGTTCCACTGATTTGCCGGACTAATCGAAACATTAACTAAATACAAAAAACGTTAATTGGTTCCAAACAAATTTTTTCCTGTTTTTCAGTAAATAAAACGAGGGTAATATATTCAAATATTTGTATGTATGAACAAAAAATCAAGGGTTTATACATTCATTTTCAATTAAAATTTAATTATCAAAAAATCTACTTTGCTTTAGAGCTATGATTCTCAACCACTCTGCCGCGAGATTCTTGAAATGTGCCGCCACTGTGAATACCCATACATAAGCGACGTGAGACAAGGTTCAATCGGTTCTACCTTCCTAGACAAAATATGGTGTGCTAAGCTAGCTTACTTATCTGATATTTTTGTTATTTAAATATCATAAATACAAGTATGCAAAGACCGAAAGAAAATATTTTAAATTCATCCGATAAATTGTTGGGATTTAAAAAAAAATTATGGAAGAATAAAGCATAAGAAGGTAATTTGGAAAAGTTTGAGTCAGTTCCAAAAGACTGTTATAAAATAATTCATAAAATAGTTATTGATCATTTGACAATACTAAAGAATTGTTCATTACTTTCCAAATTTAAAAATTAAAAAAATTTGATTGGATTCGAAATCCATTTGTGATAAACGACACGTCGGTGTATGAATTCACTTTGAAAGAAGAGGAAGAACTAATTTCGGTGTGTAATAACCGAGATTTAATTTCAAAACATTCTGAAGAATAAATTAATTCGTTCTGGATTAATCTTAGATACGATTATCCGATAATATCACAAAAAGCTTCAAGTGTGTTATTACAATTTTCCACATCTTATTTGTGCGAATTCGGATTTCGGCTTTGACCGACATAAGAACGAAAAAAAGATCCAGACTTTTAAATGTGGATCATGAAATGAGAGTAGGATTATCATTTTTACGCCCAAATATAAATGAAGTTATCAAAAAAACACCAAGATCGAATTTCACATTAAATGAAATTTGTAATTTATCATTAAATAGACATTTTGTTTACTTTGTAATGCAATTTCATTTTATATTTTATTGAAAATTATTATCGTATACTATTTTTCTAAAATATATAATAGGTACATCAATCAATTAAGGGGGGAAATAGGTGTAGAGGCTTCAAAAAATTCAATTTCTTTCATAAATCGCTTGTAAAACTATTCAAAAATATACTCTTAAAATTTTAAAAAAAATTCCAATTCGTTCAAAAGTTATAACTGATTAAGTGAGTGTCCCTTGATAACAAAGGGTCGGAATTTTTGTTTTCAAACGCGTTTTTCTCGAAACGATTTTTTTCGAATTTGTGTACACTCTAGCTTAAAAAGTTTTTAATCAATCATTTTGAAATTTGGTATATAGTTTCTTTATATAAATACGCTCTATTTGAACCTAAATCCTAAACAATATCTTTGTTTGAAGTATTTTTTTATTGTAAAAAAAGTACGAAAAAATGGTAAAAAATCATGTTTTATGTTCACACCCTTCTAAAAAACTACTAATTTTCAATTTTTTTGAGGAGAGTGGGGTTCACATAGAAGAGACATATATAAAAAAAGTAAATTTTTTGTGCAATTGATTTCAAATGAAAATTGCGACCTCCAAGATGTACACAAACTGCTCAGTCGGATGGCAACCTACAATGTGCTGCAGCTGATATCTCCGTTAATTTTCGAAGATAATTTTTGAAAATTTCAGAATATATTCTTAAATATATGTATAAAATGACCTCACAATATCAATAAATTATATAAATTCTTTGTGTTAAAAAAATTTATGAAAATCACTACAAAAACGCCTATTTCCCCTCTTAACAAATTAAAATTCTTTTAAATGTATCTTATTGTTAGTGTACCGATAAATTTTTAAATTATCAAAAGTGTACCGTGACGAAAAAAGGTTGAGAATCACTGCTCTGGAGTTACGGATCGAAAACTAATAGAAAAAGACCACAAATGCGTATAATGTGCGCATGCGCATAATTTTTTTTTGTTGAAATTTCAAACCGTACTAATCGAAACCGCACTATGCGAGGTATTACTGTACAAGATTATGGTGAATTTATTTATTGTTTAATCAATTTAATTAAATTTTTCAATTTAGTTTTTCTTACTTTTTCACCGTACTTATCAAACGACCCTCATATTTCACATACTACTTGTCAGTTCCATAATTTTTGCAACTCCTCGATTTCCATTTCAAAGAAGTTTGTTCATCTTGAATAATTATTTCATATGAATTTTTTTGTATCAACGCCTACTAATATTGACATTTAACACTAGAACTAGCAAGAGCGTCATTTTGACGATTTTCAAATTTTGAGCTTAAAAATTTCGATATGATTTATGTATTGTTCTAGAATTTTATGACAACTTTTAATGAAATATAAGAACAATTAAATATTCCTATTTAATTTCCACTTAGCTACTTTAACTTCCATAATTAGTATGACCTATACCTATTTATACCAAGACTCGTCAAATTGACGACATTAGCAATCTCAAAATTTATAATAATTTATATTCAAGTGAATGTAAATACGTATTGATGTCCATCCTTGCATACACATATATCACTTTCAGACATTTCCTGGAAAAATTTTAGGTACATTTTTCATATGAAAAATAGGTTGCAATCATTATCAGTTGTACTTCTAATGTGATAAAGTTCTTGGTGCAAAGTGTAATCTGTGAAAAGTCCAATCTGGGAAAAAAGTATGAACATATTTTTATTAAAAATTCAAATTTATTTCTTGTAAATCCTAGGCAACAATGAAACGATTTACAGGAAGCAAAAAATTATTCGAAGAATTCAAAGAACTCACTGGTATAAATGAAGACAGTTCGGATACTAATTCAAGTAATAATGATTTAGACATATCTTGCGTGGAAAATAAAACTGATTTTTCAGACTCTGAAGAAGCTGAGGATGAAATTGAAGTACGAGATATTGAACAAAGTGAAGAAGATCAATATGAAAGTGAAGATTCAAGGAGTGAAGATGAAATTCCCAAAATAGCCACAAACGCAGTAAGCGATTGCGAATATGTTCAGATACTGAATCGGATAGCCAAACAGAAACCGAACCAAGACAGCAAAAAGACATTGCTGTCGACGGTACTGAATGGGAAGAATTAGGGAATGGTCGTGTTGGTAGATTGCCATTACATACTATATTCAAGGATACTTCGGGCCCAACTGGTTATGCGAAGCGAAACATTATGCTCGGTAATATTAGTAGTGTATTTCGGCTTATAATTGATAATAGAATTATGAGCCACATAAAAGCTTGCACTGAGCTACAAGCCAGAAACATTTTACAGAACGACTGGAAAATTACTATGGACGAATTATATGCTTTTATAGCCATTTTGTATGCTCGAGGAGCCTACGAAGCAAGAAACATGAAGTTATCGTATTTGTGGTCCAAAAAATGGGGACCTTCTTTCTTTGCCGAAACTATGAGTAGAAACAGATTTTCGGAAATTATGAGATTCATTCGTTTCGACAAAAAAAGCGAGAGGAGTGTTCGCTTACGAACTGACAAATATGTTTGTGGCAAGTGTTCATCACAGATAACATGTATTTGTAAAATATGTGATTCATAGTTATTCCATACATATCAAATGTGCTATAATATAAATGCAAATAGAAAGTTTTTTTTTTTGTATTAATAATTAATGAATTATTATATTAAATGTTGTTTTTGTTAAATTATATTCTTTTATTTACATAAACTAAGTGAAAAGTTAAAATGAAAGCCATGATCAAAAATACGTCAATTTGACGAGTGCGGTAAAACTAGGTATATATTTAACATCGGTAGTTCTAGTGTTAAATAAATATCGACAACTGAATAAAAACATTTGGAAATCAATCGTTGGAATTCCTCAAACAGTTTATCCATTTTTCGATCATTCCCTTTTTCATACGAACAATTCGAACGCATGTTACGGCGTAACGATCGATTTAATTAATTAACGCGCGTTACGCCGCGTACTAATTACCGAAATTACCGACGAACGAACTCGGGCAGACGCTCGCGTATCCGTCAAAGATAATATTAGACTGAACAGGGTAGTCATCTCGGCCGACGATGGTGCGGTCGTGGACGAAGCACGGCCGATAGTGGTCGTTTGTGCACGTCGGAATAATTGAACGACCATCCCCGGACAACAATATTTTACTTGTAATGAGAAAGGGCGGTCGTGAAAGACGGTAGTAGTGTGGAACAAGGATTACGCTTCCAGGACGACGTTCCGTGCGAAAATTACTCTTTATACATATATATATATATATATATATATATATATATATATATATAATGTCATAAATGGGACAATTACATCTCCATACACTCGGGTTCGTTTATGATTTATTACGGCTTGTTATAAATTAGCTTCAGCACGAGTTATTATAGTTACACCTAAGGGCCATCCGTGCGCATTTCTCTATAGGACGTAGAGAGAAGAAAACAAATAAAAAAACCTGATAGCACGAAAATGTTTCTCGAGATTCGAGACGTTGCCGGTATGACCGTTTAATTATTCCGAGTCTTTTCACTGGAACTGTAGTCGAGATACGGGACGTCAGATCGTCCCATCGCGGTTGAAATTACGAGCGGACATTTCTCGTAGAGCTTCTAATCTCTTGCGCGAAGTACGTACTCCATCGGCGGGCGTAACTAACTCCAAGTTCCGTTTGTATGCTCGTTCGTTCTGATCTTTATACGTACTGTTTTATGGCCGATAGTCGTTCGTATTTTATCTCTCGGCTTATATTTTAAAGAAAGATGATCTATCGCAAAGATCTCATCGAATGCAAGTCTTTTATTCCATCGTCGTATTGTTGGCTTAACAGTTTATGTACGAAAGACAATGACTCGATATACTTTCCGTATCCGCTTTTGTTCGTCGTGATAAAAGAACAGTTGATTAGATATTTCAATTATACTCGGCAGTTATTCAGCCTTTTTTCCAACACTAATTCGTGACTGTTTCATCGAACCCGTTCTATCTTACTATCAAACAGACCGCAAGAAAGACGTACCACAGAACACATCCAATTTCCAACGTCGTCGTCATACGTTCTCATTATAAATCCATGTTTGCCGAACATCGGGACGTCGTTAATCTCGACTGTAATGCGCCCGCGCTCCGCATGCAATATTTGTCAAACGCACAGCATCGCGCGTGCGGGCGGGTGAATAGACGGGTGGGTGGTTTGACGGACGACCGAGCGAGCGAACGTGTGCGGGTGCTGGATGAGACGACGGACGGGCGTCGCGAGAGAAACCACGGCCCCGCGGCGACCGAACGCGCTTGGAAACTTTACGACGGATGTGTTGTAATGTAAATAATAAACTAACTATTCGACGATATTCGACTCGGTAGTTAATAACGGGTTCGGTGTTTGTTCTGCGTACAGATGTTCGAATTCGCATATGTGAGCGCGTGCACGCACATTCGTCGATAAAACAATTATGATTTGAAAATTAAGAAGTCAGGATCAATCAGGAAGATGAAAAAAACATAACTTTTAGGGGGTTTTTTTCCTCAAGAACCTATACCACGTTTCTCAACAAATATTCTGGTATCTAAAACCGTATATTTTTTAAAAAAATACAGTAATACCTCATATAGTGCGGCTTCGATTAGTCCGGTTTCACTATAGTCCGGTTTGAAATTCCCCCCTCCCCCAAATGTGCGCATGCGCAGTTTTAGTTTTGTAGTATTTTTTCTTTTTCTATTAGTTTTAGATTCGTAATTCTAGAGTAAAGTTAATTGTTTAAAAATTAAATTTCAATAACCCATTTGAAAATAAATTTAAAATGAATGTATAAACTATTGATTTTGTTTTGTTGATACAGACAAACATTTAAATATATTACCCTCGTTTTGTTTACTGAAAAACAGGAAAAAAATTTTTTGGAACCAATTAACGTTTTTTGTATTTAGTTAATGTTTCGATTAGTCCGGTTTCAAATAGTTCATTGGAACCGATTAGCTGCTCTATATAGATATATTCCTGTACATAGTTTTTTCAACAAAAAATATTTAGAATGAAAAATATGATCTAAAAAATAAATTTTTGCAGTGCTGGACTTTTTGGAATTTTTCAAGAATTATAAACATTTTTTTAAACAAATGTTCGGATAATTAAAAACCTATATTTGAATGAAATTTAGATATTTTTTCCAATAAAAAATATTTAAAATTAAAAAAGATTTGGTCTTCTGAAAAATGAACTTTTATAGTGACCACTGCTGCTCAGATTTGGATCGTATGAAATTTGAAAATAAACAAGATTTATTTTATACATTTAATTATGTAGTTCTTGGCCGATCAGTTTTTCGACATACTGATTTGGAACAAAATAACAGACATTTTAATTTGAAATTTTAATTTTCGATAAAAAAAACGCTCGTTTTTAGTCAATAGGAAAGAAACTGTACAACGGAAAAAATCTTCATTCAAGGACTAGTTTTTTTGCATTTATAATAAGTCTGCAAAATGTGAAATAAATCGATGAGGTCCTTTTGGAGATATTTTGATTACTAGTTTAAAAAATGCGATTTTCAGAAAAACGCTTCTGAAGTTTCAAAACTAATTTACACTTAAATATCATGTCATTTTTTTAAATTATACAGAGTTATCAAGCTTTCTGAACTAGATGTAGCCAACAAAATGTCTATTTATTGTTGACGACGAAATATTCTTCCCTCGCGGATAGATAAACAAGATATATAGATAGATAAAGACAACCTTTGTCCCTTCTGCAGCTGTTACTCTATACCTACTCCAAATGTTAGAGCAGAGCGTACATTTTAAATATCTACTCTTTCATCAATTTTAGTTGGATTAATTTGAAATTTTCAGAAAATATTCTCCAGATATATTTACATAAAATGCCAAAATCAAATTATTGAGTCTTCTGACTGAGCTTGGCCTCTTGAAGTTAAAATATGAATTGGGTTGAAAAAAAATATTTGGGTTACAACTAGATACAGCCTTCAAAATATCCATTTGTTGCTGACTACAAAACATTCTTTCCTCGCTGAAAGATTGACAAGATTGATAGATAAATAAGGATAACCTTATGCCACTCTGTACCTACTCCAAATGTTGGAGTAGGTACAGAGTGGAGAATACATATTCTACTTGAGTGAAGAATACATTTTAAATGTTTATATCTCCATCGATTTTAGTTGGATTAATTTGACATTTTCAAGAAATATTCTCTAGATATTACAGTTGACAGAAAATGTCAAAATCCAAAAAATGAATTTTTCGACCTTCTGACTGAGCAAGATACCTTCTTAACGAAGTACTTTCAAGGTTACTTAGATACAAAAATGAAACTTTTAATTAAAAACTCATTAGAAAACAAAAAAACATAACCAAACATTAAATAATTGTATATAAAATGGCGGATTTTAGAACGTAGTGAAATGATTGCGATTTTCGTAATTAAAACCATTAGTAGGAATAAGTTTGGTATTACAGTATAATCATCATTGTATTATACAAAATTATAGAATAATTTCTACTCCAGATTTTTATACAACTGGAACGAATATTTGTATCTCGTTGGAAAAAGTGTATTGCGTCCGATGGTACGTACCTTGATCAATAGAAAGTTACAGATATTTAACATTTTATTAGACTATCTGCTATTCCATACGCAAGAATTTAATAATTTTCGTGTATTATTCAAATATTTGTTTCCGATTATCATCCAAAGATCAGAGGAACGTATGTACGTAATCGTTGAACTTATTCATATAAGGAGTTTTATCGATGGAACTCGGCCGCATTTTTAAACAGGATAAATGTATTTCGTTTTGTAATAAAAATTTATGAAATCTACGCACACATACACACACACACACACACACACATATATATATATATATATATATATATATATATATATATATATATATAAATATGTATATATATATATATGATCAAAACATGTATCCATTTTTTATGTCAACGACAATATTTGATACGATTTCAAAAGGTTTCATTTGAAGCGAGGTCCTCGCAGTAATGGAATGAAAGCTTATTAGATTTTTCAGATGTCTCGCGTTCTTCAGTAACTGACGATTTTCCTCTCCCCGTCGTTCGCGTCCGTGCGCAACTTTTCCTCGTTCCTTTATTTGACAATGAAGTTCAAAAACGGTACATATATATGAATACATACTTTATACATTCATACATACACACACACACACACACATATATATATATATATATATATATATATATATATATAAAGAGTGTTCCATCAGAAGCGCACAATTTAATTTCGAAATAGAATGCATTTTTTAACTGAACGAAAATATCTTTATTTCATTGCAAAGTAGACAAGTTATAATTAATTTTTATACAAAATGTCCACCAAATGTCCTCCACGACTCCTTTTACACATCTGTGTTCTTTTGAAGTGAAATTTTCGATGACGTTTGTGCAGAAATGCAGCTTAATCTCGCCAATCAACCGTTGCATCTTGGCCTTGAGCTCAGGAATTGTTTATGGCTTACTGGCATAGATCTGAGATTTCACAAACCCCCACAAAAAGAAGTTACTCGATGTCAAATTACACGATCTTGTTGGCATTTCGTAAGATGACATATTGTTGTTATAATAAATCAATTGTTTCTTGCTTAGTGTGATAGGTCGCGCCGTCTTGTTGGAACTATGTGTCAGTAGGGTTTATACCGGCCAAATAGGGTTACAAGAACTCTATTATTACAGTACAGTAACGAATGTTATTCAAGGGTACTACAGTTTCAAAAAACTACAACCCAATCACTTCACCTGCCCGAAAACCACACCAAACAGTGATTCGTTGAAGATGTATCAGTTTCTTACTCGATGATTATTTTCCCACAAAATCTGGCAATTTTATTTGTTCATGAAGTCATTCAGTTCAAAGTGCACCTCACCTAATCACTGAAAATAATTTTCTTTACAAAATTATCGTTTTCATTTCGGTTCTCCAGAATCCAGCTAACAAATTGCTTATAACGGACTTTTGGATACTTGACTGGGAAGTTTGGCCGGCAGTGGTCATTCCTGCGGGCGACCAGGAGCTCTGTCGGCCAAACGCATGCATCGGTCCCAATGGGGACACAAGAAAAAGCTCCACTATGTGCTAATTTTCGAACCAAGAAACAAACCAGGTATTTCAGCGACTAGAGTCAAAAACTTCCCTAGGGAAAGTTGGAACTCTAGCTCTGATGACCCAAACATGCCTCAGCTACAAATGTTATTTTGACCGGGAAGAGGGTGAGTGAACTACTAGCTTATGGTAGGTAGCATCTAAACGACATTATATAAGAATAGACATTTAGGTTTTTTGAAATTATTCCCAGATAACATACAAATATCGAAGAAAGGAAAAAAGTACAAGAAGATACAAAAGATATGAAGGTACATAACGAGCTACGGGGGCATATCATACGTCCCTAGGTACGTTAAAAATAAGAAAAATTTAAAAATATCAGAAGACAAAGAATATCAAAAGTTGAAAAAAAATCGGTCTTCTGGATTGAGTTCTTGTGTCAACTGAATTTTTCAAGCAGACAAGCGCAAGTCTTTCGTTTGAATTAGTAACAGAAAGAAGTTTCTTGAAATGTCCAATTATTGTGCACGATGCTGAATCGATATTCCTGGATTTTCAATAACACTTTCATTCACTGCGGTGATGTTTTCCATTGACTGGACAGGAAAAACATGTACGCAAGTTCCTTAATCCATAACCGACCAAATTTCTTAACTCGTTCGCTACCAGTGCTTCAGGAGAAAAACCGCCACCACAGCCCAGACGTTTTATTATTTAAATATGATACCAAATTGTCATTAATTTTTGTGCGATATATTTTTAACGTTCTAAATGAGTAAAATTAGCAATTTTACAAACAGACACATATATGTTTTGAAATATTTGTCTATACATAGCCCAAATGGTAGTCTTGTAGTTGTTTTACAGATTTCGCAAGCATACATAGTAGACTTCGCAGGCGTACATTATTTTTTTTAAAAAAGTAAAATAACTCAATTTTTAGAAAAAAGTGAATTAATGACAGTTTTAGGTAGACATAGATGTACTTTTTTATATTTATAATAACAAAGTCAAAGGTGTACAATATACTCATAAATTAATCAAAAGAAATTTTCTGTATAGTATTTTCGTAAGAATATTATACTTGAAAGTGTTATACGTCCATTTATTCATACATTGAGATATTTAAAAATTATTAATATAAAAAAATTTCAAAATTGTTTTGAAATTTTTTTTGGGAAATTTATAAATAAACAATAATTGTTTATTTATACATTTTTTCTAATACAACTAAAAATATTCCAAAGTCGATTTTTCGTAATTCAAACGCAAACCTTTAAATATTATATCTCAATGTATAAATAAATGGATTTATTGCACTATCAAAAACAAACAGTTCAATTTGTTATTAATGAAAGTGGTATAAGTCCATTTAAAATTAAATGTATATACATAATTTATAAAAATAAAAACATTATATACTGTATATCGGAATACGTGCCAATAATCTTAATTTCGCACTATATACTGAACATTGGCATACATGCCAATTACCTTTCGTGTTGTTTGATAATTTTTTAAATACCACGTGGATTTAATTTACTGTTATTTGTATGATTATTTAATTATTTTTACATAATAAAATTGAACAAGTTTATAAACATAGTTTTACAACATAACCCCTATTTATTAACGTTTACCAATATTTTTTAATTCTTTCAAATATATTCGTATTTTATATATATATATATATATATATATATTCGTGACGCCCAGATCTTGTACAAAAAATATATTTATCGGAAGGCCAATAACATCCTGTATCTATTTTATTGTTTTAACATAATTCATCTGTTTGCGGTACGATTTGGTACAAACTGTTATCATAAACTAATAATGATCATCTGTCACAGATCCGTCAAACATTTGTGACGCTGGTCTGAGGTAAGAAAATCAGGTCGTCACACATGTGTGACACTGGTAGCGAACGAGTTAATCAATTTTAAAATTGTTGTCCAGTTTAGTACATTTCATCGACCTAACATTTCATGAACTTTTTCAATTGTCTCCATATATTTTTTATCATATTTTAAATACATTTTTACGATAATAACGCGTTCTTCCTCCATGTAGCGTTCCATGACTAATAATTGCAACAATGACAAATGTCATTGTTTAAAGACCACAAATTTTACAAAAAAATGCCACGTAATTTAAATTATGCGCTTTTGATGGACACTATATATATATATATATATATATATATATATATATATATATATATATATATATAGCAATACCTCGCATAGTCCGGCTTCACTTTAGTCCTGTTTGTAATTTCCAAAAAAAAAATTTTTTACGTGAAAAAAATCCTACTAAAAGTATTTCTTGAAAAAATCACAAAAAATGAATACGTAAAATTATTTTTATACCCAAATTTTCAAGTTTTCTTCTTTATTATAAAAACATAATAAAAATGAAAACCGAAATCGTATATGCACATTATGCGCAACGCATGCGCAGTTTTAGTTTAGTGGTATTTTTTTCTTTTTCTATTAGTTTTCGATTCGTAACTCTAGAGAAAAGTCGATTTTTTGATAATTAAATTTTAATAACCCATTTGAAAATGAATTTTCAATATATTTAAAATGACTGTATAAACTCCTGATTTTATTTTGTTGATACATATAAATATTTGAATATATTACCCTTGTTTTATTTACTGAAAAACCGGAAAAAAAATTTGTTTAGAACCAATTAACGTTTTTGTATATAGTTAGTGTTTCGATTAGTCCGGTTAATCAGTGGAACAGATTAAATGGACCATATGATATATTCCTGTATGTATATATATATATATATATATATATATATATATATATATATATATATATATATACATATATATATATATATATATATATATATTCTTGTTTACGAAGATGGCGAATAAACAAATATTTGAAACAGTTCGCGTTTGTTTCGAAATGAATAAAACTCAAATGTTATTTTCAGTAAGAATTAGTAAAGCCAAAATCTTTTCGATCGAGTTATTTTTCCTTCTTCTCAGAATTACTTTCAAGTGTCGCCGTACGAGAACACATCTCATCCGAACAACAACGACGCCGAGGCGCGTCATAAATTCCAAACCGAATTCCTAACATAATCGACTGTTTTCCGATTCGGTCGACGTGAAAACCTCGACGTTTCACAAACAGGCACGAGAGAAAAACGCACGTTTAGTCTGCGACGAGTGTTGCTCATCGACGATGTTTTCGTAATGAAAGAACTGGATTGATTCGTAACGACGAGGATGAGAAGAGACGAGGGGACACATCCGAACAATACGAATAGATTACTATTCAATTTGTTCGACGACAATGACTCGTAGATTATTTGTATCCGGACTCGGTGTTACCGTTTGATCCGGTTTTGAACGCACGAGACGAGATTTTCAAAAAAAATGATCGGGATTTATATCCGATCGGAGTTGTTTCGATTTAATTTATATATTTCAGGCTGATTGGACGAAAAATATAACCGTGTAAAAGAAAACACACACACATACAGATAAATATATATGATCAAACATATCCAAGAAAAAATATACTTAGGATGTTCAAAAAGTTGCCAGAAATGGAATATGATATTAATAATTAGTTAATACAAGTATAAACATGTTTAGACTTGTGTTAACAGGTATTCGCGACAATGCTGTACGATACTTCCGCATGGTGTTATATCAGTTTGAAATCACCCTTGCATCTGCGAACATGGATTCGGTTAAAATTAAAATGTGCGTTAATATTCAATTCCTAGTTAAATTAGGTTGGAAAAAACTGATATTATTAAGAATATCATAGATGTTTACGGAGTTAATGTACCAAATAAAACCACTTTTTATGAATGGATTAATCGTTTTATTAACGGTTGAGAGAACATCAAAGACGACAGTCGGAGTGGGAGATAATCAATTTCCATTTTTGAACAAAATATTCGTGCTATTGAAACTTTAGTGAAAATAAATAACCGAATAACAGTGCAAATGGTACCTCAGACTATAGGCATATCAGCACAGAGCATTCTGAAAGATAACCTGAATTTAAGTGAGCTTGAATGCCGAAGTTGTCGCGCAAAGATCAGCTGGCATTTCGTACTAACTATTCGCTTCAATTTTTGAATAAATTTGGCATTGATGCTGATGTTTTTCTAAATAGGATTATTACGGGTGATAAAACTGAAATCTACCAGTTTGATTCCGAAAGAAAGGAATAATCAAAGCAATGGTTATCAAGGGCTTCTATAAAGGCTAAAGAAAAAAGATCGGGGATTCTGATACAGTATTGTTCATCGCTTTTCTTGAAGGCCAAAAAAAATAAAATCACTTTTAAGAAAAATGCATGCACCTCTTAAAGAAAAAAATCATTAGCGCGTTTTGTTTCACCTTGATAGCACGCCGGCTCACTCTGCAAGTTGTACCATGGCGGTATTGTATGAATTGAATACTGATGGGAAATTTTACCACGCCCTTTATACAGTCTAGATTTAGCCCCATCAGACTTTTTTATTCCCAAATTCAAAGGAAGACATTGGACCTTTTCACACTAGTCAACACGCATACAGTATTTACGCCCATTACCTCTCGTCTCACACTCTATTACCTTTCCTCCATCTAAAAAAATTAGTTTTCAGGAAAGAACGTTTGAGAAGAATAGTAATGGGCGTGAATACTGTATATATGTTGATTAGAATGTGAAGGCCCATTGGGCCTTTTTACACTAGTCAACATGCATACAGTATTCATGGCCCATTACCTCTCATCTCACCCTCTTTCTAGAAAACTAATTTTTTTAAATGGAGGAGTTTGGCGGTAAGAGGGTATGAGACGAGCGGTAATATACCGTGAATACTGTAGGCAAGAATACAGTGTGAAAAAGTCCAATAAAAGCATTCACTGGGAGTCGTAAATGAAGTGAAACGCTTTGTATGGCAGTGGCTAGAATTAAAAAACACTGATTTTGTTTAGAAGATCTTAGAAGGATGGAGATACCATATTGAAAAATGTTTTAACTTAAATGGAACATATATTGAAAAATAAAGTGCTTAAGGGGGTATTCTAGTCTAGAATTTCGAAAAATCAGTTTTTTGCATATTTTCAAAGTTTAGACGTTTAAGAATATGTCCTTACGAGGATTTTTCGAAATTCGAATTATTTTCGGAGTTGTAGCTATTTTTGTGACGCGCCAACCAATCCGGTCTGGCCGGAACGAATAAACTTTAAACGCATTTTTCTCGAAACTACTTTTTTCGACACGGTTGACGTGATATCTCAAGTTTTAATGGACCAATGTACTTGAAATTTAGTACAGAGCTTCTCAATATAACAGTGATTATCCCCGCCTAGGATTTTTTGAAAATTTTGTTTTTTATTATTTTTAAAAAATTCCGAAAGTTGAAAAAATAGGGCAAAAAATGACTGTTTTTTCACACTGCCGCCATTTTGCAAGAAAAAATTTTTAATTTCCCTAGGCGGGAAAACTACTACAACCTTCTTTTTCAATAATTACAAAAAAAATTTTGTTTCATATAACCGGAAGGGTTGGAATCACGTCAACCAGGAGACACCTTTTTTCGAGCCCCCAATTTGCCAGCCTGTACCTTTTTCAATTTTGATTTTTTTGTTTTTAATAATACTTTTTTATACTCTTAAAATGTCGATAAATAACTGATAAAAAATGGATAGTAAAAATATTTGTTGGGTTTTTTTTATAGCGCCCGAAAAAACACCTAAAATTCGTGCGTCCAGACTGGAATACCCTCTTATTTCAATTTACATTTTCCGAAGACTTTTTGAACGCCTCTCGTAATAAACAAATAAGTAAACATGTTTATCAACAATTGAAATAACTGTTTAATCAAGTTATCGTCGAATAAAACTTGTTGATATTAAACAATTACCGTTTTGATGCGTAAATAAACGACATGACGGAACTAAAGATTAATTATAAACATTTTTTTTTCAAAAAAAAGAAAAAACTTTCGTTGAAAAATCGCCATGGAAACAGCTGCTGACGACGATGTGCCGTAATAACACCGTTCCCGAACGTTAATCTGTCTTGTGCGTTCACGTGCCATTAAAAACGTCTGCTGCGCGTGTTCTTCATCACTCCTCTTACACTCTTTCTATCTATTTTTTTCATATATATATATATATATATATATATATATATATATATATAATTCATCCCTCGAGAGAGCGCGCGATTACCCACGAGAGATCCCATGAAAAATATCTGACATGGTCTAATTTAAATACCAAACGGGCCTACGCCACGATCCATTCATTCATTTACTCTAAATTTTTCGTGTAGTCGGACGAACGGACACGCGAAACGAACGTCGTTCCGAACATAAGGATTCATAATTCTAAATTAATCACGTGCCGATGACACGGATTAAGAGGAATACGTTTCATTATCCTCGGGACGTCGACTCTTTTTCTCGTCGGTTGGTGCTTTTGTCCGCACCAAACGAGACGTTCTGACAGTTTCAATCGCATGAAAGGTACGATAAAAGATATATTATGGACGGTATTAAATGGGAAAAAAGTATCATTGGACGATGCGAGTTGATGGTTTATCGTTCGTTTTATTGACAAGGAGAACTCGTGCTGAGTTTTACAGTATCACAACACAAATATTTTATATATATATGTGTGTGTGTATTTGCATGCAATGTATGTATATGTATATCGTATGTAGTAAAAAAAATAAAGATATGAATAAATAACGAACGAGTCTTAGGAGAAAACATAATGTCAGTACTAGAACTGTAGTGGCGAAAAAACTACGAGAAAATAAACGCCGCGCGTATTTCTTATTCATAAGAAGCGCACACGACAAGACACGAAATGAAAAAATGATATATTGGGAGAACGACGATCCGAAAATGGTTGCCCGGATGACAGACTGTTGTTATTAGTATGGAATTTAGTATTCGTCTCGTGATTGAAAATTACTTATAATGATATTCCGATGCAGTGCGAAATAGCAATCTGCCATTTTGTTATAAATATTTGATCGTAGTCACTGTGATTAAACAGATGAACGATTTAGATATTAATATATATTGATCAAGGGTACCTATGATTGAATTTGTTTAAACAATTCATGCTACTAGATTTCACAGAAATTTTAACATTTAAATGTTTAATAGTTTTGTTTATGACATAAATAAATTTCTCTCTCTCTCTCTCTCTCTATATATATATATATATATATATATATACGAGGGTAGTCCCATAAGTACCCAGCCTGACCTAGAGATGGCGGTAGTTGTTTGAAAAATATCACTGTATTAGAAAGTACACAATCTATAAAGCATATTTTTCAAGTTTGAGGACGCCACGTTGTTTAGTATTAGTTTGGCAGCCATCATTAGTGAACGTTTTCAGTAAATTTGTGAAAATGGAGAAAATTGGTCATCGTTACGTGATACAAATACTTTTATTTGAAAGGCCTCAGCCCAACCAATATAAAAGCTGAACTGGATTCTACTCTGGGTGAGTCTGCTTCTTCGTTTACAACAGTGAAATATTGGGTAGCAAAGTTTAAACGAGGCCGTACGAGCTGCCAAGACGAGCATCGCAGTGGTCGACCAAATGAGGTGACGACTCCAGAAATGGTGAAGAAAATCCACAAATCGGTACTGGATGATCGTCGACTGAAAGTGCGGGAGCTAGCAGACATAGTAGGCATTTGAAAAAGTGCGGTACATCGCATATTATCTGAAAATTTGGACATGAGAAAGCTGTGTGCAAGATGGGTGCCGCGTTTGCTCACACTCGAGCAAAAACAATGTCGTGAAGATTTTTCAATTGAGTGTTTAGCGAAGTTTCACAGCAACAAAGTAGAATTTTTTCGCAGTTTCATAACCATGGATGAAACATGGGTCCATCACTTCGCACCCGAGACAAAAGAACAATCAAAACAATGGACTGAAAAGGGAGAACCGGCTCCAAAGAAGGCGAAGACCGTTTCATCTGCAGGCAAGGTCATGGTGTCGGTTTTTTGGGATGCGCGTGGGATAATTTTCATTGACTATCTTGAAAAAGGAAAAACTATCAACGGCGAGTATTATGCGAACTTATTGCAACGTTTGAGCGAAAAATCATGCAAAACCGGCCGCATTTGTCTAAGAAGAAAGTGTTGTTTCATCAAGACAATGCACCAGCTCACAAATCCGTTATTGCAGTGGCCAAAATTAATGAATTAAAGTTTGAATTGCTACCTCATGCACCCTATTCGCCAGATTTAGCCCCCTCGGATTATTTTCTGTTCCCAAACTTGAAAAAATGGCTCAGTGGTCAAAGATTTCCCAACGATGAAGAAGTGATGTCGGCAGTTAATGGGTATTTTGAGGAGCAAGACAGTTCTTATTATAAAAAGGGTATCGAACTTATTGAACATCGCTGGGAAAAGTGTATAGAGCTGAAATGAGATTATGTTGAAAAATAAATATATTTTTTTCCAACATTTTTGTGTTTTCTTTGTTGGGTCGGGTACTTCTGGGACCACTCTCGTATATATATATATATATATATATATATATATATATATATATATATATATATATAAAGTGTTTCATCAGGACTAATTTTTTTCTCTACGGTTGACATTCCTCAAATTATAAAATTTATAATCTGTTATTGTGATTATTAGTCATGGAACGTTACCGGAAGAAAAAACGCGTTATTATTGTGAAAACGCATTACAAATATGGTGAAAATTATACGGAGCAATTCGTAAAGTACGTGCAATTTTTGGTCGACGGATTGGACCAAAAATTTTAAGATTTATTACGAAATTTGAAGAAATTGAGTCAGTTATAAATCAAGGAAAACGTGTGCGTGAGTTATATGTAACACATATTTCGTTCTCAAGGTTAGTCACATGGGAACAGCATACATTATTACAACGTGTTGATTGTTGAATAATAATTCCCTTAGGAAGTAAATAGAACTATAAAAAAACGCGACAATCAATCTTCGAAGTAAATAAAATTTGTTAATAATGAAAACTAGAGGTTTCTTTGTTCATTAAAACACTTTGTATAATTAGTTCTAAACTGGATGTTGCAACAACAACATCAGTTCTAAAATGGATGTTGTAACAACATTAGTTCTACAATAAAAATTGTAACAACAACAGTTAGAACTTCTCAAGCCACTGTTGCAGCTGACTGATAAATGAAAAACATCTTTTTTAAATTGTAATTGCGGTGCATTAAATAAAACTGGCACAATCGGTAGGATGGTGCATTAAATAAAACTCGTGTTCATCCTGTCCGGCCAATGGAGAACATTGCCGCAGTGAATAAAAAAAGTGTAATTGAAAATCCAGGAATAACGATTCAGTATCGTACACAACAATTAGACATTTAGAGAAACTTTCTGCAGCGATTTTAAAGAAAAACTTTCATCTGTATCCACTTATAAAATTTAGTTGACGCAAGAATTCAAGCCAGGAGACTATTATAAGTACTGACAATTTGTTAGTTGTATTCTGGAGAATCAAAACGAGGAAGATAATTTTGCCAAGAAAATCATCTTTAGTGATAAGGTACATTTGAATTACTTTATTTATAAAGAAAATTGCAGAATTTGAGGCAAAGAGAATCCTCGAATGATCAATGAGAGCCACTGTTCGATGTAGTTTTTGGACAAGCGGAGTGATTGGGTTGTACGTTTTTGAAAATGGCACCGGAATTGCAGTAACCGTGAATAGTGTTCGTTATTGCACTTTGATAATCGAGTTCTTGTGGTCTTATTTGGTAGGTTTGAACATTCATGATATGTGGTTTCAGTAGAACGGTGTGATCTGTCACACTGTAAGAGAAACAATCGATTTGTTGCGACAACAATTTCCAAACCGTGACACATAAAATTGCCAGATGTTGAAGGCAAAGAATCATCAACTAAGAAACTAACGCATCTTCAACGAATCACTGTTTGGTGTGGTTTTCGGGCAGATGAAGTGATTGGGTTGTACTTTTTTGAAAATGTAGTAACCTTGAATAACATTCGTTACTGTACTATAATAACAGAGTTCTTTTAACCTCATTTGGCCGGTATAAACCCTAATGACACAGTTCCATCAAGACGACGCGACCTATCACACTGTGCGAGAAACTATTGATTTATTATAACAAATGTGCCATCTCGCAAAACATGCCGACATCAATCGTGAGTTTTGACGTCATGTGACTTTTTTCTGTGGAAGTTTGTGAAATCTCGATCTATGCCAACAAGTCATAAACATTTCCTGAGCTCTAAACCGAGATCCGACCTGTGATTGGTAAGACTGAGCCGCATTTCTTCGCAAACTTCATTCAAAATATCATCAAAAGAACACAGATGTCGTAGAATATATTTGGCAGACATTTTGTTTAACAATTAATCATAGTTTTTTTACTTTGCAATAAAAGAAAAACATCTTCATTTACACAAAAAGGTGCGTTTTATTGATAAATTAAATTATGTGCTCCTGATGGAATACTCTCTCTCTCTCTATATATATAGAGAGAGAGAGAGTGAGAGAGATTATATATATATATATATATATATACGTACATGTATAGCTAGAAAGAGCGGAGTTAGCAAAGAAAATAAGCTCATATTATATAAAGCAGTGATACGACCGATTATGACGTACGCAGCCCCGATTTGGAGGAACACGTACGTCACGCACATTAATTAGTCGCTACAGATAATCCAGAATAAAACATTGAAGGTGGCCCTAGATCGAGAGAGAAGTTACAGTTCTTCTAGATCACACATAAAGGCTGAAATAGATACGGTTGCAGATTATATAAATATTATGGGATGGAGATTTTACAAGAGGAAGCCTCACGACAATCCTGTTATTAGCTGCCTCGGGCAAGCGAGAGTAGTACCCAAATGTAGCCGGGTAGGAAAACATAGACGAAGAAACGTCACTATGCAACCGTATACGTTCAGCGAAGATATGGAAATTAAATCAAAAGGTCTGCAAAAAAGAAGCAATCAAAGCCAAAAAATAGAGTGGGTCGAGGAGTAAATACCAACCTAGGGAGGGTGAAATAACATTGTATATTTATGTCAAAAGACGAACTTTCTAAAGATAGATATCTGTTTTTTTTTGTAATTTTTCCCAGATCAAAAACTCCAGAAATCCAAACAAAATAATAAAATAAGTCCTAGAAACAATCAAAAGAAGTTATATGACGGCAGACGGGATACTCTAATATCCCCAGATACGCCAGTGAATATGCGCTTTACACACTAGAGGACAAACAACAACAAATCTAAAAAAAAAAATGTATCAAATAAAAAAAAAATGGCGTTCGATCACAGATAACGAACGGCATATTTTATAGCGCATCATTCACTCTCTCGCTCTTGAATTTTTCAATCTTGCGATATGACTAGCTCTCGCCGTTATTTCCCACTTCATTGTTTCTGATATTACAACATTAATACCTCCTGCGGGATTCAAAACCGACGTTAAGAACAGCAACGAACAACAAAAGCGTAGATTTATATACATTCATTAACTCGATGTACACAATTACAGTACCAATTTTCACTCTCACTAAACAGAGAAGGCAAGATGGAACATTTCATCTTTTTTCAACATACATACATATATATATATATATATATATATATGTATATGTTTGTATAAAACCATGTTTAAAAATCCAGTTAAAAAACCACTTTAAAACCTCACTGTTTCCGGTACGTGCGACATAAGAAAAGCTCGAAAGTTATTCGTTTCGTTACACGCGGCCCGCGCACACGAAATCGATATTGCGACGAAGGTCTCTGTTCGAAAGTCGAACGTTGGTTTTGAATATAGGAAAAAAAAATCTGAAACGAAATTTTCCGAGACTCGCGAATCCGGAAAACGACACACGTTCATATAATCGACTCGATGGTCGGATATAATTAGTGATGGACGGATCACTCCAATTATCGATTAAAAATTTGCCGTACATTTCCGCTCCGTCCGCTAATGAAGTTACTTTTTTCAAGTAAACAAATATAGAATCCAATCAAATTGAGTACAGTTCCAGTCTGGTCTATTTCGGTAATCGATATAATTTGTTATTTATTTACTGACAAGTTCGAAGAAAATTTTGTTATATAGTTGAAAGGGTCATCAGTTCATCAAATTTATATTTCATTACAAGGAAATCGTAAGAGACTGCCTTCACCAAAAACACCAATATTTGATTAAGATTTAATCATTTTCATATTATACATATATATATATATATATATATATATATATATATATATATATTTGTGTCTATGTTCGGGTTACATAATTCAGAAACTAATTCCGATTTCGATTATCAAAAGATTAGCGCCGATCCGTTAGAAAGGAAATAAGTGGTATAGTATCCGATGGATATTGAGAAACGTTCGTGAATTCGACTCTATAGTTGAAGAGATAGTCGTCACGATCTCGTCGGACGGACTTTGATATAAGACCGTCCAGGATCGTACTTAGTAGTACTATATGTTTACGTATTCATGAATAAATCGGCCGTAGCATCTTAACCCAATTGCATCCACGAGCGGAACATTCCGCGCACGATGACTGTCGCTTATCACCAGCCGTGGACTATTCCGCTCTCAGCAATATTCTCCTGTCGCCGTCAAACATTTAGTTAGTGTCTTATGAGCAGTATAGAAAGATTTTAAGGTTTAAAAATTTCGGAACATATAGCTCATTACCCTCAGGTTTTTCCTTATTCATTGTTCTTCAGACCTCTTTGACCGCTGTTAAAATAGTAGGTATTTCTAATCTAAATATAAATTTTAAAAACAACTTAATTTCATAACTTAAGGGGTTATACGCAGTTGCGAGGCGCAAAAATTACGTTTTTTTAGGAATTTTTTTCAGAAACAGTATTTATTTTGCAATTACAAATTATGGTTATTTGAATAGATCCTACTTTGACACGTCGATCATGTATTGAAGTGCACTGCTCCTGCAGACGATGTCCCGAACGACCTCCAAAAAAAGGCGCTTAGCGGTGATCTCCATATCGGCGGTTTGGATTATCCGAAATCAAAAAATATGGTCAATTCTTTTAAAGGATAGATTAATGCAGGTATTGAACGAAGGAATAATAAAAAATTTCATTTTTGACAAAATGGCGTCTACTTGAAAAAAATTTAATATTAAAATAAAATTTTATTTGCACAATGAATGGCAACCATTTTTTTCGATTCGGAGTCCAGCGTGGAAATAGGAACAAGTCGAAAGCGTGTGTATATTATTCCACACAGTGATAAATTTTTTATAAATTATGTGATTCTCAAACAAGATGTATTCATAACTTCAAAATATACACTGGGAAAGACGAGACTGATTCTGGATCTGCTAGTAAAAATGTTGTGATGAATTTAATGAAAGAGAGTGAACTATTGCATCAAGGGTACTGCTTTTATATAGATAGCTGGTACAGTTCACCGACTTTATATCCTGAACTGTATAATTGCAAACAAATGTGTGTGGTACGGCAAGAGCAAATAGAAAAGGTTTGCCTAAGGAACTAAAATCCGTTAGATTAGAAACGGGAGAAGGTACTATATTTTCAACAGACGATATATAGCTGCAGTAAAATGGAAAGATAAGAATGATGTGGCTATATTAACAATAATACATTCTTTAGATTTTTCCAATACGGGAAAAGTAAACCGATGCAGTAGAGAAAAAAATTCGAAACCAACAGAAATAATAGATTATAATAAAAATATGAGTGTAATTGATATAGACGACACCTCATTCTCCGTATTGTGTAAATTTCACACAATGCAAAGATGTAGCAAAGCATATAAAAAATATTTTTTTTTTATTTTGTGGATATGATGCTATTAAATTGTTATATCCTTTTCAAGAAAAATAGAAAGGATCGAGCTTTCCACATTTACAAGCAAAAACTAACGGAAGAAATTATTGCCAAATATTTAAAAAATAAAAAGATAAAGAAGACATCATCTATAAATGATTCAATAACAAGGTATACTGGCCGGCACTTTCCCATAAGAACACCTCCAATAGAAGCAAAGGGAAGAAAAACATCAAAGCTATGCAATGTATATTTATTTAAGTCCCTTAGAAGAGAAACTGTTTTTAAATGTCATATTTGCAATGTACAGTTATATAGACCATTTTAATCGTTATGTTACTACCCGAAATTTTTCACATTGATTACTACCCGGGTACACGTGTACCCCATTACAAAATGTCATTATTACGGCCCTAAATTCGTATATTTGGAGGCGTGTATTATAAAATATGGTGGATTTGTGATGCGGAAAACTTCTATCCTCTCACTGATCAAATTTATACTGGACAATCAGTATCTGGTAGAGAAAAAAATTTAGGAGAGCGAGTTGTAAAAGAGTTGGTGGCTCCGTTCAAAGGATCAGGCCGAAATATTACCATGGATAATTTTTTTACAACTCTCCCGTTAGCCCGACATTTATTATCATGGAAGTTGACAGTCGTTGGGGCATTGAAATGTAATAAAAAATATATTCCTGCGGAAATGACAAAGACAAAATCTCGAAAAATGAATTCTTTATTATTTGGCTATAACGACAACGTAATAATATATTCATATGTGCCAAAAAAATAAAATAAAACCGTTATAGTTTTGTTATCGATGCATCACGACGACGCAATGACTGGACACAAAAATAAACCCAACAATCCATTTTTATAACAAAACAAAATCTGGTATAGACATTATGGACAAATTAATAGGATGCTATAATGTAAGAAGGCGTATAAACAGGTGACCACTTGCATTGTTCTTTAATATCGGGTATATTGCAGCTCTTGCAGCATATATTATTTATTTCGAAAATAACTGTATGCTCAAGAAAAAGATAAATCAGTGCCAAGTATTTTTGAGACAATTAGGAGAAGAGCTTTGTCTTCCAATCATTCAAGACCGTTCCCTCAATGTACAAATTACAAGAAACTTATCTACAAAATTAGCGATCGAGAGCATGCTAATGAAGTCAATCTCTTGCATACAAACTACATCTACTTCTGCGTCGATTGCTTCTACATCTACTACTACTCCAGCTCAACGTGATATACGTGGTCATAAAATCGTCGTTGGTTCTTGCTGCATTTGTCATGCAGCACCGCATAAACGGAGAAGAAAGACTCGCAAATCATGTGTACAATGCCAGAAACCTATTTATGATGAACATTCTTCGACGTATTCAGTTTGTAAAAATTGTCCATCACCTTCCGAAAAATGACATTTTTCGGCTTATTTTTTTTTTTGAAGATACAATAAAGTCGTATAATTAAAACGTAGTATTTACTTATTTTTTTTATTTATTTAATTTATTCCTGCCTTTTACAAAATACCTATGGGTACACGTGTACCCGGGTAGTAATTAGAGGGGTATATCAGTTACATGTCATTTGAATTAATATCTTTTTAATAAAAAAATATATAAATACCTAAATCTTTTCGAAATTTTCCAAATAATGAGGATCTGACTGAGCAAAATGATCCTTCCCATAGAAATTTATTGGCTTCAACGCAAAGTCGAAAATGGGTACATGTGTACTCGGGTAGTAATATAACGGTTAAAAATTACCATATTAATTTAAAAAATCTACGAACGATCTCAGTTTATTTACTATACATATGTATAATACTATTTTTTGTCTAACCATTACACGTAATTTCTAAGTAAAATCAATAATAAATAAAAATACAAGAACTATCGTTGTGCAGTAATGCGCGAGTTATGAAACCCCAATGATTGATTATCACTTAAACAAACATCTGAAGGTTAAGAAGTGAAGTCATCATCCAAAGAACAAAATCGCTGACTTAACAAATACCACGAACTGGTTATCCGAAGGACAATTCGTTGACATAGCAGACTAGTTAACTATATAAGCCTTGCATGAATTAAATTATATTCAGTATTATTGTTGTATTCAAAAGAATCATTAATAAAATCCACTTTGTGATTTTTTCAAGCTTTCATTACACCGAAAACAAAACTCGCGGTGACACGGCCGGTTATCAATTGTACGACTCGGCTGTGTAACGTTAGTAGCGATTTTAGAGCTGTGATGCAAATGGGTTAATGATCGGATCGTTGGAAAATCGCAACGCATTTAGAAGAATTTCGAACGGAACGAACGTGTCTTTTACTGTACTGAGAAAATTGATGAGATCGAACGAAATCCGACGACGTGAATAAAAGTTTAAGTCGGAATTAACTGCCCGAACGAATGTGAATGTCGTTCGAACGAAACAGTCGAATGACGACGAAGAAACGTCCGGCCACTTGATCTCCGTACACGTCATCCGACCGTTATGTATCATCGTTACCATAGAAACGTTAACGAATATCCTCACTGTCTGTCTATTTATTTACTGAAAACGATAATTCATTACGGTGTCAACGCCACGCGACCATTTCTTTTAACTGTTATTGCCGTCGAGTAGAGAGACGCGACGAAATAGCAGCGAAAAGAAACGTTCCGTACTTATTCCGATGTTGATTCCCGCGCGCCTACCCTAACACACACACAGAGACAGGCGGAAACAGACGGCTGCGAAGGGAACGACGACGAAGTCTCTTGATTTTTCACAGAGATACCAACGACACACTTAACATCATTGTTTCGGTCCGTCGTAGCGTACACGGCGTACGGATGAAATATGGCCACTACGAGATCCTTTGAGGCAGGACACGGACGACGCAACATCCGTCGACTTGATTTGGCAAACGAACGAAAACGTCCGTAGAAAATAAAATAAATGTTGTCGTACGGTACGTCTATTGTTTCATTACGGTACGAAATTAGACCGGCGGCCTGTGGGAGCAGACGACGGACGGACGGACGAGCGTCGCGACCGCGACACGCGCTTACGCGCGCGATAGAACCCGTGATTTATTTTTATTGGGTGTTTAATGTTTCGTCTGAACCGTTTCGAGCGGTCGACGAGCGCGCGAGCCTACGCCACGGTAACAGTCTTAATGGGTTTTCGCACGAATTGTCGACGAAACAAAACGGAGAAACGGGTATTTTCTTTTTGTACGAACAGACGGAAACGAGAAACAGGTCTTGTATGTTTTACGATCTACTGGAAATTATCGTACTTTTTTTATATGTATACAACAGTACGTTAATGTTTTTTTCGTAGCTATTTTCTTGTAAATATTTTTAAGTTATACAAGTAGAAAAGAATTGTTGATGTCATAAGAAAAAATAAATTAACACGAGGTAACGAAATTGAGTTCTGTACTGAATTTAAAGACACAGGTAATGAGAGGATAAATACATTGAATAAAATTAAAGTTCGATTTCTATTCATTGAATTATAATCAGTATGTGGTATTATCATTTATCTTGCTATAATCCCATTGACAACATACTTGTTTTTTTTTTAAATTTTTTCAAGTTACAGAAAATAAACTAATAAACAAAAAAAATATAACACAAGAATATCAAGATAAATAACGAATATTGAGGTAGTTACTTTCAGAAACTTTGAAGAAAATGAAGAATGACAAAAAAGAAAAAAAAATACATAACAAGGATTTGAGAAATTAAAAACAAAAAATTAATAACAAGAAAAATATCGACACGAAAAACTCAAAAATTGCAAAAAAACCTTACAATCCAATGTACCAAAAATAGTGGCCTTTTTAACTATGAAAACATAAATAAATGTTTTTTTTCGATAGATCCATTTGAGAACTGTTGTATATTTTTTTTTATTAAATTGAAATATACACACATACGCCTCTCTCTCTCTCTCTCTCTCTCTCATATATATATATATATATATATATATATATATATGTGTGTGTGTGTGTGTGTGTGCGCAAAATTTTTTTTTTCATAAAAGTTTACGTATGGCTAGCAGTTATGGAAATTTCTGTTGTTGTGTTCCGACATTTCGACAAGCTGGTAGCTTAAACTTTCACAAAACGGATACGAAACTATTAAAATATCGACTTTATACACACACACACACACACACGTATAAATATATATATAAATGTTTGTGTTGGAGATTCGTGTTACATCTGTCGCGCATTCGGACGACTCTTTTGTTATTCAAAAGAAAATTAGGAAGGGACGTAGGGCGTCGGGACGCGTCGCAATCTCGCGAAACCCATCTGTTTTCGTCAGAAACGACGTAACGGAACGAGAAACGACGTCCGTTAGATGAGAAATCAATTAAACGTAATGATCTATCTAGTAGGCCGAATGAGAAAAATGGACATCTGAATGACGAGAAACAGATAAGCAGCAAATGGCGCGCGTTTGAATTTCTCGCGTCTTAACTGGAAGTCGTATTGTTTTATGAATATAAATTACGTTCGTAATTTATGTCCGTATTTACACACACACAAATATATATATACATATATATGTATGCGGTTTATAGAGTCTGTCGACGCTTTCCGCTCTTCAAATTTTTCCTCCATTCCTTTCTATCTTGGCACAGCTGTCCATCCAATTCTCTCTCCCTGATCGATTTACGGATTCCTGTGCTCCAAGATCTCCGTGGGCGACCTCGTTTCCATCGTTCCAGAGGTAAATACTCCATCACTTGCTTAGGCAGTCTTGTATCGGTCATTTTATTGACATGGCCGTATCAGATGAGTTGTTTCCGCTCAATGTCTTCAATGATGTTGTCTTCTATATTAATTGCCTGATCCTTTCGTATCTAATTCGATCTCTTCTTGATATTCGACAGGATCTTCTTAGGGCATCCATTTCCATGGCCGCTATTCGTCTTTTATCTTCCTCTGTTGCTGACCATGCCTCCGCTCCATATAAGACTATACTTTTTACCACTGTTTGGTAAATCTGCCATTTTGATATTGTGGGGCTCCACCAAATACTATTTAATTTCCTAATAGCTCTTCTACCTTGTCTAATTTTCCCTCGTATTTCCATTGAATCTTTACCTTCCCTATTAAGGTTTCACTCCCAAGTGGTTGTTTACCTCACAGGCTGATATTTTTTCATCATTGCATAATTCTAATTCCGTAGTTGTAGTTCCCCCTATGCATAAATATTTGGTTTTGCCAATATTCATTTTTAGCCCTCCTTTCTCATATTGTTGTTTGAGCTTCTTGGTCATGTATTCGAGATCTTCCTTATCCTGCGCTATAAGAACCTGATCATCCGCAAACTACAAGATATATATTGTGGTTTCATCATTAATAGGAAGGCCCATAGGACTACACTTTCGTTTCCAGTCTCGTAAAATATGTTCTACGTAAATCTTAAAAAGGGTTGGGGAAATACAATATACTTGTCTTAATCCTTTAGTTACGGTAAATCCATTAGATAAATTTTAATCGACTTTAATTTTTGTTATAGATTGCTTGTATAGTTGTTTCACCGCTGTAATAAGGGTGTGGTTTATCGGAGTTTGTTGTAATGCTTCCCAAAGTTTCACTGTAGGTATACTATCATATGCCTTAGCTAAATCGATGAATAATAGGTGTAGTTCTCGCCCTGTTGGTATTCTCTTTTCTATGAGCTGTCTGAGGCAGAAAATGTGATCCATGGACGATCTTCCAGCTAGGAAACCGCATTGTTCTTCCGATTCTTTCCCCTGGTATTCTTGTTCTATTAGGTTCTTTAAGATTCTACCATAGAGTTTGCTAAATGTTGATGTCACCGTTATACCTCGATAATTTTTACATTTTCTTATATCTCCCTTATATATATATATATATATATATATATATATATATATATATATGGCCATCCAAATGTAACGCCTAGATTTGTGTTTTCAAACAAAAGAAACTACACGTTTCTTTTTAACAAAACATAAATCTAGGTGTCATATTTGAGTAACCCTGTATTACTTAATTGTCTGACCTCGTATATATATATATATATATATATATACGAGGTCAGACAATTAAGTAATGGGACAAAATTCAAAAATCGAGTATATTTAAAAATTAAGGCACATCGCTGCGATCCCCTTCAAAGTAGTCCCCTCCCGCATCTATACACTTATTCCAGCGAGTTTTCCAGTTTTCGTAACAATTCTGGAACACTTCTTGTGGGACCTCTCCGAGTACCCTCGTCACAGATTCTTGGATATCTTCAACGGAGTCAAAATGTCGACCTTTGACGAATTTTTTTCATATGGGGGAATAGGAAAAAGTCGCAGGGTGACATGTCCGGTGAATAGGGCGGTTGTGGTAACGTTGCGATGCCTTTAGACGCCAAAAACTGAGAGACACTGAACGCACTGTGACAGGGAGCATTGTCGTGATGCAGAACCCAAGTCTTCGCGATCTCTGGACGCACTCTGAGCACCCTTTTTCGTAATTTTTCGAGCACATTGCGGTAGAATACTTGATTTACAGTTTGTCCAGGTGGTACGAACTCTTTGTGAACCACCCCTTTGCTGTCGAAGAAGCAAATCAACATGGTTTTCACTTTGGACTTGCTCATTCTCGCCTTCTTTGGCCTTGGTGCTCCAGGGGACAGCCACTGTTGGCTTTGTCGTTTAGTTTCGGGGTCATATTGAAAGAACCAACTTTCATCACCAGTAATAACTCGATCGAGAAGAGTAGGATCACTTTCAACCTGCTCGAGACAATCTTGAGCGATGTTCTCTGTTCCATTTTCGTGACATGCACTACTCGCGCATTGTTACAAAACACTAAACAGCTGGGGAAGAAATGATCGTACGAGGGTGGTCAAGGTCTCAATCGAGAGAGTAGGAATCTGCTATTACGGTGGCGGAGTTACAGGTTCGCAGTGTTACCACAGGCCGAGAAAAAAATCGGTCGCATTACTTAATTGTCTGACCTCGTATATATATATATATATATATATATATATATATATATATATATATATATATATATATATACATGGCCATCCGAATGTAACGCCTATATTTGTGTTTTGAAACAAAAAGAACTACACATTTCTTTTTAACAAAACATAAATCTAGGTGTCATATTTGGGTAATCCTGTATATATATATATATATATATATATATATATATATATATATGTGTGTGTTTGTGTGTGTGTGTGTTTGAGATTTATATAGAAATGTACAAAGCGTCGAGTCAATATTTCTCGATTTCCAAAACGATATTCTCTCGCACGTAATGATAATCATGTACGGAAGTGTCGAATGTTCCAATAGATTCGTTCATTCGTGCGTTTTTTCCTCTACTCGTTCGTACGTACGTACGTACGTAAATGAAGATATTTATGTCGAAAAAGTAAGTTCGCGCGCGCACACACGTACACACACACACATGAATATATACAGTCATCTCAACCAGAAACGTACAATTTATGCACGTCCGTGTAAACACGCACCGATTCCGTATATCTCGATCGGTTCGCACGTATATTTTTCATTCGTGTGTCTGTATCTTGATCGAGATGAAAATAACAATAAAACGAAACGGGCCGCGAATAACAAACGATCGAGTCACGTTCAAAGCTCGCATGTATCGCATGAATGGCGCTTGTTTGTATTTAAAAAATACGGTTAAGTGCGCGCCAGAGATCTTGTACGTAAGTATGTATTTTTTTTTTTGTTCTGAACTTAACTAGCTTTCGCTAGTTTCGTTTTAATGTTATTCTGGTTTCGGTGCCGAATTATTGATCCACGTACATACACATACACACATACATACACACACATACATACATACATACATGCATACATATATACATATATATATATATATATATATATATATATATATATATATATATATATATATATATATATATATATTTATATATATATATAAAACGATTCTCTTTTCGAATCGATAAATTTCTATCTCTTTACTTAAAAATATTTTTCACAAGAATTTGATCAACAATTTACAAATATAGAGTCATCCAAATGTAACGCCTAGATGTATGTTTTATTAACAAAAAAAAACTATACACATGTTTTCCTGCACATCACCATATCATTTTTTTTTTAATAAAACACAAATCTATGTGTCACATTTTGATGACCAAATACATTTGTTGATTTTTCAATTAATGAATATTTGAATCTTGAAAAAAAATTATCATGTGTATAAAAATTATCTAAATTAAAAACAAATTACACCCGTCCTTCAATTTATTCGTGGAGTATTCGTTCCACGTGAATTTGTTTTACGCGAATGAAAATCGCGTAAATTGAGTGTGTCGGTACAATAGAAAAAATATTGGGGAAATAGAAGCTAGTAAAGTTGTAGAAACACATATTTATTTCGCATAGCTTAACGAAAAAATAATGACGTTTTAGAAAACGAAAGTAGATAAATTTTATTCGGTGTCATTATCGCTACTGTAATTCAAAACAATCAACCTTTTATATATTTATATCGTGCTTTTATACGTTCAAGAAAGAATTTACGTCACTCTGATATATAATAAATACCATGAAAAATTATTTAAAATGAAATCTATCTGGCCGCGTATAAAAAGTCCCACGTAAAAAAGTCCCGCGTAAAAAAAGTCCTGCGTAAATAGGGGTATAATTTGCCGCTTGAAAAAAAACTCACGTAAAAAAAAGAAGTCCGCGTAAATTCCCGCGTAAAGAAGTGTGTGTATATATATATATATATATATATATATATATATATATATATATATATATGTATGTATGTTTGTATGTATGTGTGTGTGTATATATATAGGTGTTAAAGCCGAAGTGGATGAAAATCAAAAGATCGCCTGAATTTATTATCATCATCATAAATAAATTATTATCTTCATCATAAATAAGATCAATGACAACTCTTCAATAGACAAGTTAGGAAACCTTGAGTGGTAACTATAACTTGTAGACTTGGAAAAATGAAAAGAAGAAATTTCTATACGCAACCATAGTTCTTCTGTAAAACATTATTAGTTTAAAAAAAGTCAGTTAAAAGAAAAATAATTTAAATTAACGACGACATAGCCGAAGAAGAATAGTTTTCAATAAATAACAGTTATTATCAAGTAGAAGGAGGCACGACCTATCTAGAGAATATATCAGAGTTTTTAAAAAATGTTCTTGGATCGCAAGCTGAAGATAACTGAAGAAGGAACAATAGAAGAATAACAAGAATCGATAAGAAAATAAATGATGAGCGTAAGGGCATATCATAAGCCCATCATAGGTGCATTAAGAATATTAACCAGTTGCGCTGGCAATTAATTCACATGCGCGCGTGGCAAATCCGTCCAAAGCATTCCCAGCGAGTTGGTATTTGAAATCATTTTTTATAAGGTTTTAGATACACACATTAACATTATAGTAAAACTCTTAAATTAGTTAACAAATTTATTAATAATATTAATAATTTTTTCGAAAATAAATTCCAATGAAGTCTAGCGCGAATCATGCGGACCGTCCATCATAAGCAAAAATCACACGACGTGCTATGTACGTTCAATCGACATTTGGCACAGAAAGCAGTTGACGTACATAGCACGTCATTCCAGCGTAACTGGTTAAGAAAAATGAAAAATGCAAAATACAAATCAACATCAAAGCTATTATTAACTTAGCGAGTTTTGCTTTACGAAATACTTGAAAAAATATACTACTTGCTCTTCTTAAATATTTTCCGAAATTATATTACAATTTAATTCATGCACCACAATAATAGTTAAGTGTTCTGCATAATCACTGTTATTGTTTATTGCTATTTATAATTATATAATTTATAATTATATCGGCTGATGCATTTCGATGGCGATTTCATCATCGTCAGTTGTTCTTATCTGTCGTAAGAGCCATCTTCATCCTTATGAAAAGCCCTCGACGATGATGGCGTCGCCAGACGAATTTGTCCTCAGCCGATATAATTATAAATTATATAATTGTAAATAATAAATTGAACAATAAGTGATGATTCAACACTTAAATTATTGATGTTTTGTTTAAGTGATAATCAATGATTGGGGTTTGTATGAAGTGAATCAGCCACAGTTCCAAAACAACCAATAAATTTATATTTTTGCTATTCACCAATCTCATCAACCCTAGTCTTTACTGTGCTTTAGAATTTATATTTTCATCTTTGAAAATCTCACATACTTTCTTTCTCTCTTACACACACACACACACACACACATATATATATATATATATATAATCTACTATCAATACCTTTACTAATATGAAAAAATATATGAATTTTTCATATTCATTATTAATTAAAGATCATATATCTTTATCGTACCAAAAACTATCCAGATATTCATTTCCAATGAACAATAACTTGAAAAAAACCCGATTTTATAAAAAAAAACACAATACCTTATTCATCTCTCGTGCGATTCGAAACTGATTTATAACTTCATGCACAGAAAATAATAGACAATGATTTCTCTACTAAACAATCTTTTATTTCGTTTGATTTATCGATACTACGATTGTCTGAACGTAGAAACAAAAGGAATAACCTGCACGCATGATTAATTATATTCGAACAACACCTCTCGTAAATCATACATTTTCGTAGTTTTTTCGGTTCGTTCTGTTAAAAAAATACCGAAAAAGTTTATTTAAATCAACGTCCAGTGACAATTTTCAAACATAGTTATTTACTACAAAACAATCGAAAATAATAATAATAAATAATCTACTGTACGGCCTACTGCACATTATTTATTTATTTCAATAACCACGCTCGTCTAAATTTCAATCGAAAAGAAGCTCGTTCGCCCTTTTTTCTATACAGATACAAAACACGCTACATTTAACCTCACTATAATTATTATTCACACGACGGCGTCGATTATACACCGTACGTTAAATAAATATCGTACCGTTAAGGCATATTAAGAACATTAATATCATTTCGTACGCCGACGCCGCTAGAAGAGACTAATGGACGGTCTTCTATTATACACCGTCGTATATGTTTTCAACATACGCTCATATATTTATATATACACAGCCTAACTTCACGACGATACCAAATACGATTAATGGATTTTATTAGGGCGTAACTGGTCCCAACTAGTTGGAACCCTTCCTGTTACCGGCAGTCTTGTACTCCTAGACAATGGTAATCGTCTATCTTATTGTTGTTTTAGCCATTAGGACGTGTAGAAAGCAAATTCGATGGTTTAACGGTCATAAATAATAATGCATCAATGTCCGCTCCATTATACACACACACACACAGATATATATATATATATATATATATATATATATATACATAGGCTTTCCAAAAAACGCTTTAGAAGTTTAAATGGAAATAATACAAAAAGTAATTAATTAATTTTTTTTATTTTACTTTTAACCATTCTATGGAATTAATGATGAAACACAATTTCTCTCATATGACCATCATCAGTTAGTTTGACATACAAAAATCGTTTGATAAGTATGGTAAAAAAGTAAAAAAAATTAAATTGAAAAATGCAATTAAATTAACCAGTTAACTGTTTATGACGAAGATATTCGTCATAAAAAAATTGTAAAATTTTGTGTTATGACGAATATATTCGTCATGCGTCTTCAGTAGTGACTATTGGCAGTTAATTTTGCAATTTTAGTTAAAACTAAAATATATTCCTAAACTGCAAGATTTGGAATATTTTGAGGCCATGTCGAAATAAAAAGAACTAATAAAAATTTATAAATAATTATTATAGAAAATAAAACAGATATAGTATGAATTATTTTTCATAAATGTATCGTTGTCTTTCATTAGTCATCACTGAAGCAATTACGGATTCATATATTGTTTCAGTGGCGCGCCTGGTAATAAAAAACGGGATGACGATTCTTTCGATCGTAATAAAAAACGGGATGAGGATTTTCGATGAGTTTCTTCATTTTTTAGATATTATTTGTCTAAATTCATTTATATTATATAAGAGTAATAAAGGAAAATTGCCGCGAGTAAATTTCTTATTGGAGTGAATTAAATAAACAATTGAGTCATATCCAATTCAGAGTGTAACACCAACAGTAAGTCGACGAGCAAAATCCTATTCTATCCGTCTAATCGAGCAAAATTTCCCTGACTATATACCCTCCACTTCTAAAGCCACACCTACACGAAGGTGTATACATTGTTTTAAAAATAACATTAGAAAAGAATCGCGATATTGGTGTTCAACTTGTGAAGTTGCCTTATGCATTGTACCATGTTTTGCTGAATTCCATTCTGTCACAAAAAATTAAAGTAAGAAATTTATCTTTGATATTTTTGGTTCCTATTTATGTTAATATAAATAAATGAATAAATGTACATGAAATAAATAACGAAATAAAAATATTAAAGTCATTTCATTGTAACCTAATTTCATATCAAACATACTCTGAGTTTGACGAATATATTCGTCATCGCGTAATTTGTACGACGCACGTAGGGGACACATTTTCCAACAAGGTCGAAACAGTTAACTGGTTAAACAATAAATAAATTTACTCGTAGTGCATTCATTTAGTCCAATTTTTAGTCATTTTTTTATATAATTGTGGTCCAATTTCATGAATTACAAGTTCAATGTTTATTTTTAATGTTTGTTTGTAGTTGATCAGCATAAACCAGGCATGGGCAATTTTTACTAGTTTGGGGGCTAAATTATCATTCTATTTCGAGTCTAGGGCTGGACCAAATTATTAAATAAAATAAATTAATATTAAATGAATTAAAATAAGTAGTTACTTCATTTTTCATTTATTTATAATATTAGGTTGGCAAATATCTCCCTTCCGCCTTCTGGTCTTTTGAATTTCGCAGCTATGTACAAAAAAAAAAAAAAAGCGGAAGGGAGATACTTGCCAACCTAATATAATGCTTTGGTATAAAGCTCTACATAAATTTTATAATATAATGAACGATATGACAATTTAATGTGAGATTGACCTTGTATTTGAATTATGAGATTATCAATATTGACGTTGGTAGTACTTAAGGATAATCAAATAATAAGAATTTTCAATTTATTGTATTTTATCCTCAAAAAAACTGTTTACACATTTATGTGCTGTTGAAAAAATAAATGATTTTTCTTGAAAAGGCGCGTTAATTTGTATATTTTTCTTCCATCAAAAAAAATTTTATAAAAATCCATCAATGTTGTTAAATTGTGATTTTAGCACTAAATCTGCCCGAAACTCAATAAGTTCCATCTGTAAGTTTTCTAGCACAATATTTATATTAGCATCCATCGAACGAGCAAATATAGCGAATGTGGAGTCTTTATTTTGGAAGTCTGTAAAGCTTGCATCAAATTTCTGTCTTAGTGCCTTCAGTTCATCTCCATGTAATTATATGTGATATTTTTATGAGTTGCTAGAGTAGGAAAATGGTAACAATTTTTAACTCTCATCTGATTTTCCAACAATCTTAATTTATTACAAAAAGCTTTGACATGTTTATGCAGTTCATGAATCGAGGACTGGATCAAAAGAAATAGAGAGCCGGGGGTTGCCCATATATGGCATAAACAAATGATTTCACATAACCCTCCACAAAAAAATTCAATGAAGTTAGATCACATGATTTGGTGGAAAATTAATGGGTCCATTTTGTGAAATAATAGACTCATTAAACTTTTGTTTCAATAAGTTAAAAATATTGATTTTTTTACAATTTCTAATCGTTATTGAATTATTAAATGTTCATTAATTTGTTAAACTATACTGAGTTGAAATATCAAAATGAGTTTTTTTTAAAAAAATCAAACATGGCTGCCATCAGCTTTCAAAATTTCTATATATTTCTATATATTTTTCTCTACGATGATTAAATATCTAAATTATTTTTTTTTACAAAAAGAAAAACACTTAATAAAAGATTTAATCGATAATTTTCATAAAAAATTTAATATTTTAATTGGTTTGAATGCTGTAAAAATTTGATTTTTTCGATGGTTACAAAAATGTACCAAAAAATCGATGAAAAGAAGACATAGAGGTTTATGTCAAAAATAAATAGAAATATTTGGGTTTTTTTAAAAACTTCTTGAAGATTGACATATATCAAGAAATTGCATATGATTGATATAAGCAATAAACATGAAAAAAACAGAAACGGAATTGTACTTGAAAAAAATCCGAGACTGAAAATAATTTAAAATTGTTGAAGAATGAATTGGGGTTACAGGAGTTGATGTTTAAGGGGGTATTCTAGTCTAGACGCACGAATTTTAGATGTTTTTTCGGGCGTTATAAAAAAAACAAATATTTTTACTATCCATTTTTTATCAGTTATTTATTGACATTTTAAGACTATAAAAAAGTATTATTAAAAACAAAAAATTCAAAATTGAAAAAGGTACAGGCTGGCAAAGTGGGGGCTCGAAAAAAAATATGTCTCCTGGTTGACGTGGTTCCAACCCTTCCGGTCATTTGAAACAAATTTTTTTTTGAAATTATTGAAAAAGAAGGTTGTAGTAGTATTCTTGTCTAGGGAAATTTAAAAAAAATTTTTTTTTCGCAAAATGGCGGCAGTGTGAAAAACAGTCATTTTTTTTGCTCTATTTTTTCAACTTTCGGAATTTTTTAAAAATAGTAAAAAACAAAGTTTTCAAAAAATCCTAGGCAGAGGCAATCAATATTATATTGAGAAGCACTGTACCAAATTTCAAGTAAATCGGTCTATTAGAACTTGAGATATCACGTCAACCGTGTCGAAAAAAATAGTTTCGAGAAAAACGCGTTTAAAGTTGATTCGTTCTAGCCAGACCGGATTGGTTGGCGCGTTACAAAAATAGCCATAACTTCGAAAATAATTCGAATTTCGAAAAATCCTCTTAAGGACATATTCTTAAAGGTCTAAACTTTGAAAATATGCAAAAAATTGATTTTTTCGAAATTATAGACTAGAATACCCCCTTAAGAAGATATATAAAATTTATGGATCATATTTCAGATGAAAGTCACAATAAATCATTGTTTTTTTTAAATAGTATTGACCAAGATGGCTTTATTTAAATATTTGTTTTTGTACTGAAAGATAATATTAATCTTTCAGTATCGATGAAAACGATTCAAACTGTCGAGAAGCACATATGTATTTTTTTAAAAAAGAAAATTCGGTTCAATATACTTATTTAATTAGATTTTCGTCGTACGGCGTCGAAGAAAAACGACCAGATTTTCTTTTTCATACAATTGAACCTCGCTGTGAACTATTTTTAAGGCCACGAGGCGATTTTTTTGTTAACTTTAAAACGCGACGGAGATTGGAAATTTTAATTGATTTAAGGTACAAAAAAGTTGCTACAAGAACTGAAATAAAGTCGACGTGGAGAAAAAGCACAGCGGGATTTAATGAAAAATCCATTGACCTGTGACCTCGGTCTGGTTACTTTTCATTTGTCTTTAAATCAACTGTTTTTTTTTTGTTATCTCTGGATAAACACTAACTTGATCTGTTTTGTTTATAGATTGTTTATGAACAATGCTGAAATCGAATCGTTATATAAGTGTTTTTTTTTGATTGTCGTATAAAATCCATTTTTCATCATATGTCACTGAGCCTCGAACTCAATCTATATTCCTTTTCGTTTAACTGACAAGTAAACTTTTTCCAGTCCATCCATCTGTACGAACTAGACGATTTGTTATAAGTGAAAATACGTCGTTTCAACACAACAAGAGTCCTACTCTAGGTCTATTAATTACTATTAAGACAATAGTTACAAGAGCTTTACATTAATCCTCCGACTGTATGTGCCGGCTAATGCACATCCAGATATAAACACGAACCGTCGACGCAAGAGCCCGGCTAAGCCGACGGTACAATCCGAATCTCGCAGAATATCTGATTGTTTTCCATCCATCCCTCCCTCCACCTCTCGTCGTCGCTATCTATCTCTTTCGTTCGGAATTCGGTCACAGCACCGGTCCGTAATCATAACTTAATAAACAAAACGTATTTCGGTTCGACAAAGTGCATTATCGCGTCGATCCCGTTCGTCTGCCAGGAATCTTATATCCGTACCGTAAATGAATTGTCTGTCAGTCAATGCTAGGCTCCATAGACAGATAGCGTCGGTCGTCCTCGTACGGTCCGTTCCGACCGTCACGTATCGGAAATTGAGTTCGTCAGAAACGACACGTATGTCCATCAAAATCGGCCGGAGGTGGCGCGGATTTGTATTTTTGTGTCGTTCGATGTGCATACGAAGAAAATCAGTATTCCGGACGATGGAGGTAGGAATCGAAAAACTATCGGGACGACGCCGTGTGGCGGTTAACGAAGACTCGGAAGAATTTTCGGAGAAGAATGAACGAAAACAACGTCATGACAAATCACTGTCACGTAAACTTCAATGGCCTGAGAGATTTTTTACTTTTTTTTTTTGTTTGTTTTCGTTTCAAGAGACGAACGACTGATAGGCTTCCTCGTCGGCGTTTAATGAGTTACGAAACTTTTCCACGTACTTTTTCAATACTAACATTCAAGCTGTTACGTTTTTACATGCTGGGCGACCTTCGCGTACGCGGTTGGGTTATAACACCACTATAAATTCGACGCAAAACGTAATTATAAATAAAATATATTCATATACGAGTATGTGACGTGTTTGTATGTATAACATACACATGTATATATATATATATATATATATATATATATATATAGTTCAAAATTACCGACTTGTTATCATGATAAAGGCTAAATTTAAATACGAACGACGTTAGTTTACGTGTAACGCACACTTACGATAGGATCTACTTATAAAGATTAGGGATAGTTTATTGTACAGGAACGACGGAGCTACGTTTAGAACGACTGAGTGGAAAATTTTAATCCGTGGCGAATGGTTATGAGTTTATATGACGAGATCAATGAGCGATGGCTCGTTTATGAAAACAATGTATCCGTTGTAACTTCTCTTCATCCGTCTCGTCTATAGATACATTTTAGTACACACTCATTATTATTTTTTAATAAGAATGTTAGAATTTTGACAGATGGTGGTAGCCATGTTTGATTTTTTTAAGCTCATTTCGATATTTCAATTAAGTATAGTTTGGTAAATTAATATGGAATATTTAACACTTCAACAAAAAATTATTATAAAAATCAATGTTCGGTTTGTAAAATTTAATACAATCAGCTAAGTGAACGTGCCATTTATCGAATTGTTAAAAAAATTGAAAACAGTTTAAGGGGGTATTCTAGTCTATAATTTCGAAAAAATCGATTTTTTGCATATTTTCAAAGTTTAGACCTTTAAGAATATGTCCTTAAGAGGATTTTTCTAAATTCGAATTATTTTCGGAGTTATAGCTATTTTTGTGACTCGCCAACCAATTCGGTCTGGTCGGAATGAATCAACTTTAAACGCGTTTTTCTCGAAACTACTTTTTTCAACACGGTTGAAGTGATATCTCAAGTTCTAATGGATCGATTTACTTGAAATTTCGTACAGAGCTTCTCAATATAACAGTGATTTTCCTCGTCTTGGATTTTTTGAAAATTTTGTTTTTTACTATTTTTAAAAAATTCCGAAAGTTGAAAAAAATAGAGCAAAAAAAATGACAATTTTTTCACACTGTCGCCATTTCGCGAATTTTTTTTTAATTTCCCTAGGGAGATACTACTACAATCTTCTTTCTCAATAATTTCAAAAAAAATTTATTTCAAATGACCGGAAGGGTTGGAACTACGTCAATCAGGAGACACCTTTTTTTTCGAGCCCCCAATTTGCCAGCCTGTACCTTTTTCAATTTTTTGTTTTTAATAATACTTTTTTATACTCTTAAAATGTCAATAAATAACTGATAAAAATGGATAGTAAAAATATTTGTTATTTTTTTATAGCGCCCGAAAATCGCCTAAAATTCGTGCGTCTAGACTAGAATACCTCCTTAACAGAAATGAATTTTAACCCCGACACCATAATGGTTTAAAGTGTTCAATAATTACTTATTGTTCACTTATTATTTATAATTACGTCAGCTAATACATTTGGATGGCGACGCCACATCATCAGAGCCTTTCTCTTAAAATCCTTTGAAGACATTTTTATTCTACACGATACAGTAGTACTTGTAAGATTAATAAATACAAGAAATAAAATCAATATTTTTTCTGGTAATGAAAATTTGCAAACGAAGCTGGAGATCGCGTTACAATAAATAGATGCTTTACCAAACCATGATAATTGATTTTTTTTCTTAAAAAATGATTGAAAATGGTTTACACGATATGTGCTTTTAACAAGATGGTGCTACGTGCCATACATCTACGAAAATAATAGACTTATTTAAATAAAAGTTCAATGAGTTCAAAATTTCACGAAATGGGCCCATCAATTGGCCACCAAGATCATATGATCTAACTCCATTAGATTATTTTCTGTGAAATTATGTAAAATCACTGGTTTATGCTGATAAACCACAAATAACAGATGCATTAAAAATAAACATTGAACGTGTAATTCATGACATTAGACCATAATTATTTACAAGAGTGACTAAAAATTAAACTAAACGAATGCACTATGTCAAGTGAAGTCGTGGTGGTTATATGAATGAAATTATATTTCATCATTAATGCCATAGAATATTCTTAAAAATAAAAACTAATTAATTAAATAATTTTTGTTTTATTTCTATTTAAACTTCTGAAACCCTTATTGGAAAACTCTCTCTCTCTCTCTCTCTCTCTCTCTCTATATATATATATATATATATATATATATATATATATATATATATATATATATATATATATATATACACACACACACACAAGGGTTGTTTAAGAAGTATGCTAAAAAAATAAGAAAAACTAATTTGAAAAATTAAATTAAATTAATTAATTAATTAATTTGAACAATAAATACATTTACCATACTTATCAAACTACCCACGTACATATATATATATATATATATATATATATATATATATATATATATATATATATATATATGTTATAAAATTGGCACCACTAAATCCTGCCG
>CP092096.1:4577500-4630000 GCA_029203775.1 Neoneuromus ignobilis | reverse complement strand
GAAAATGATCTCGAACTCAATGATAAAAAATGTTTTTTTTAAGACTTTTGTTCTTAACATACATAATGAATCATTATAATGATTTCAATGTACGACTCCAAGCAAATAACCACACAATTTTGAAAATGTATGAGGAATGGAAGAGTTTTACTTCAAAAATGATATTATTTGAAACTGATATAAAAATTAAAAAATTTCATTTCTTTCCCTTGTTAAAAATGGAACATGAAAAAGAAAATATCGATGAAAGCAATCTAAATTTGTTCGAAAGTTGGATTTTCGTCATTAAAAGTGAATATGAAAGTCGGTTTCAAAGTTTTAAGAAGCATGGAGAAATGTTTACATTTATAATAAAGCCCGAGGAAATAGAAGAAAATGTTTTAAATTTGCAGTATTTTCAATATCTAAAAATAAACAATTTTAGTTAAGAAATTATTGATTTTAAAAGTTCAACGTTATGGACGGATAAATTCAAGAAATTGCGGAAAGTTTTTTAAAAAACAGAAGATAATCATCTTCTCATGATATCAACATGTTGGGCATCACTTCCTACGAAGTTTTCATCTTTGAACAACATTTCTTTGCCATTTTGTCCCAACATTCGGTTCAACTTATAAATGTGAGCAAATATTTCACAAATTTTATATTAAGCAAGAACAGGAACAGGTTAACTACCGAAAATTCAGATACTTGTATTCATCTTAAAACGACTAACTATAAACCAGACTTGACTAAATTGACGTCACAAGTTCAACATTAGGGGAGCCATTGATATCGAAGAGAACGTTTATAAATAAAGTTCATTCAATTATGTTTGTAATTATTTTCTTAATAAAATATATCTTATTATTTACTAAAACACTGTTTTAATAAGAAAATATCTCTGAGCCAAACGTCTCTTTAATACTCACATTTTGGTTTATTTTGACTCGCGACCATAAAAGGTTACCGATCCATGGGATAATGTATAGCGAAACATGTGATTAGTTTATGCTGTTTCTTTTTAATGAATAAATCTAGGTGTCACATTTGGATGACCCTATATATAAGGTCATCGAAATGTGACTATTCCAAGCTATCAAAACTATACACATGTTTCCCTATACACAATCCTATACACAATCCTATATACACGTTTTTTTTTAATAAAACACAAATTTAATTTAATATATATACGAGGGTCGTTTAATAAAGGATGGTAAACAAGTTAGAAAAACTAAATTGAAAAAATTAGTTAAATTAATTAAGTAATTAAATTAAACAATAATTAAATTTATCATACTTATCAAACGATCCTCATATATATATATATATATATATATATATGTTAGGTGTACCCATAAATAATGTAGTTTTTTGATGTTGTCCATAATTTTATTTGATTTATTAAGTAGATGGCAATGTTTTTGAAATTTGAGAAAAACGACATTACTTATTTATACATAATATATGTGTATATTTAATTCTTGTACAAAAATTATTTAAAAAATTCTTGTATAAAAATTATATATTCTTTAATTCTTGTATAAAAATTATTTGAAAACAAGATGGTGCCCTTATATAAAAAACACCTATATAAGCGACAAGAATCGAACACAGATCAGATATTCAAACAAATAAATAATTGTTTGGTATTTAATTTTATATACAGTAATACCACGATAAGTCCGGCTTCGATTAGTCCGGTTTGAAATTCCGAAAAAAAAATTTTACTTGAAAAATCCTACTAAAAAGTTTTTTTTTAAAAAATCACAAAAAATTAAAACAACATTATTTTTATACGCAAATTTTCAAGTTTTCCCTTTTATTATGAAAACATCATAAAAAAGAAAACCGAAATCGTATATGCACATTATGCGCAACGCATGCGCAGTTCTAGTTTTGTGGTTTTTTCTTTTGTATCAGTTTTCGATTCGAAACTCTAGAATAAAGTCGATTTTTTGATAATTAAATTTTAATAACCCATTTGAAAATAAATGTATAAATCGCTGATTTTGTTTTGTTAATACATACAAATATTTGAATATATTATTCTCGTTTTATTTACTGAAAAACAGGAAAAAAAATGTTTGGAACCAATTAACGTTTTTTGTATTCAGTTAGTGTTTCGATTAATACGGTTTCAAATAATCCGGCTAATCAGTGGAACTGATTAACCAGACTATGCGAGGTATTCCTGTACTATATATATATGTAAAAAAATATCGTCGACTATCTCTAAAACTTTTTAATTAACAATTTATGATTAAAACTTTTTTTGAATGTGAATTCAGCGGTATTAATTATTTCTTTTTTATTTTCAATTACATAATTGATGAACTCTCTTAACTATGCGAAAAATGTTAAAATAACGATTATTCTAAATACAGTAATACCTCGCATAGTGCGGCTTCGATTAGTACGGTTTCATTATAGTCCGGTTTGAAATTTAAAAAAATACGCATGTGCTGTTCTAGTTTTGTGTGTTTTTTCTTTTTCTACTAGTTTTAGATTCGTAACTCTAGAGTAAAGTTGATTTTTTGATAATTAAATTTCAATAACCCATTTGAAAATGAATTTTAAATGAATGTATAAACCCCTGATTTTATTTTGTTGATACATACAAACATTTGAATATATTATTCTCGTTTTATTTACTGAAAAACAGGAAAAAAATTGTTTGGAACCAATTAACGTTTTTTGTATTCAGTTAATGTTTCGATTAGCCCGGTTGCAAATAGTCCGGCTAATCAGTGGAACCGATTAGCTGCACTATGCGAGATATTCCTGTATGTATATATATATTCTATATATATATATATATATATATATATATATATATATATATATATATGGGTAGTACAGTGGTTAGCATCACCGCGTGTCATGCGGGAGATTGCGTTCGATTCCCAGTCGGAGAGTCCCTCGTTTTCAAGTCGAGGGTTGAGCATGAAGGCCGACAACCTCATCTTGTAAAAAAATAACTGTCGAGAAGGGAGTAAACCCCGAATAAAAAAATCTTCACCAATCCGCCTGGTCAGCGTGGTGAATATGACCAAATACCAATGAATGTTAGCATTCATTGTGGCTTTCGTCCAGTAGTGGACTGATGTGGGCGTGATGATGATGATGATATATATTATAGTTTTTTCAACAAAAAATTTTTAGAATGAAAAAATATGATCTAAAAAATAAATTTTCGCATTTAACACTGCTGGACTGTGCGCGAATGATGTAATGATCGCACACTCATAACTCAGATCGTCGTAGTCTAAGATGTTAGTTTGGGCGTTAGTAGACCCGTTTAGAGTTTACAAAAATCACTAATGAATGAATAGTCAATTGTTATAAGATTGATAAACCAACAATTGTATTAATTGTTGGATAAGCACACTAAGTATCTGAATTGAGTATTACTAGAATGAATTTAACACTGATTTATTTTAATATAAATACATTGGTACACTTAAAAAGTTTTTTGTTCAAGAGTTATTCCAATAATACTATTTATTGTTGGTTACAAATAAAATACAAAAAAGAGTTCACCTGATTATCACTGGTTATCATTGAGTTTATATTTAACTGATGAGTATATAACAAAGTAATATAATGATTGCAGCAAAGTGATTTTACTGATCACTTTTAAACACTAGAGAAAAGTTGATTTATGAGTATTAAGTTGATTGAACAAGATTTCAAAGAGTCGAAAAGCAAAACATCCGTTCACGAGCGTGACTGGTTGAGAAGAGCGTTTTTTGATTTTCTGAAGAGGGGTTCCTCAGCACGTCTGCTTGCAATCAAGCCTATGCACCGCTGATCTTTTATGTACACATATGTACGAGAGGGGTTGCGGAGGAGAACGAGAATGATTGTTGCTTAATTCTCCAACATGGAGTTTTTGGAATTTTTCAAGCATTATAATACGTTTTTTTAAACAAATGTTCGGGTAATGAAAAACCTATATTTGAATGAAATTTAGATATTTTTTTCCAATAAAAAATATTTAAAATTAAAAAAGATTTGGACTATGCAAGGTAATCTTGTATATTTAAAAATATTAAATGTTTTAACTGTAGATAACTTTAAAAATTTCTGATTTTTCATAGAATAAGTTTTATTTAATTATTATTACCATAAATACAAGAAAGTTTGTAACTCCCAGAGAATATATATATATATATATATATATATATATATATATATATATATATATATATATATATATATATATATATACGTGTATATAATATCGATATTTAATCAGAAAAGCAAGTATAATAATTAAACCTCTTAACATACTTTAACGTATGAGTTCGCCCACTCTCTGAACACTTCATTCGATCATATTTTGTATAACTGGAACAACCACAACAGATGTTCGTGAGGAATTCGCGAATAGTTGTTATATTTTTCGCGAAAATTTAGTTTATGTTTGCGGTTTTCATATGTTGTACACGAAAATACATGCATGCAACCGATTATATTTACACATATATTTATATATATATATATATATGTGTGTGTGTGTGTGTATGTGTGTGTAATTATAAAATATCTAGTCAGTGTGTCCGACAAACACTGAAACCGATTTCCGAATATCTGTTTATGAACGTAACAATGGAGCGTTGTGAAAATTCGACATTTCTCTTAAACAACATCGTTCGTTGTTTTTTGTCCGTCTGTGAAATTGCGTAGGCGTAAACTCTCGTCCGTCCGTCCGTAAAAACAGAAGATGATACTACGAAAGCAAATGGTCCTCTTCGGGATTCAAGTCTCGGCGATCCGATCGATACCGTGCAATAGAAAATCTCGATACGTGCGAACTGCTCTCGAATACGTTTACTATTGTGTCAAAATATGTCCGATAAACAACTCTTCGATAATTGTCTATGAATAAAACATCTCGACGGGTTCGTATTACACCGTAGTGCGTACGAGACGCATTGTAACGAAAGCTGGTCGACTTGTACGGAAGCTTTCTCTCTCGGCCGTGCAGTAAAAATAAACGGCCACGTTCTTATGCCGAGATTAGGACGTACATGTGTATATAAAATAGACGGACGCGTGTTCGTTTCAGTACAATTACAGTCAGTCGAGATAAGAGAAATATTGTACGGCACTGCAGAGGACGTTATCCGGTATACGAATCTACGAGTTGCAAAGAATCGTCTCGGATGAAATAATAATAATGGAAAAAAAACGCGGGACAATAACGAAAATCACATTGTGGAAATCGTCGAAATACGTAAATGTGAATTCACACAAGGTTGAGTAAAAATTTCAAACAACACCCAACTAGATAAATCACATCAATGTTCCTCAAACAACAGACGGTCTAGGCGAGGAGCCGATGCCGCGCGATCCTCGAATATTTCCGCACGTCGTCGACGCGAACGCGGAATCCCTTTTTACAGTCTCTTTCAAGTTTCGGCCGCGGCTTTTACTTTAACTTTTTCGCTGTCACGACACGGTTCGTTATGTGTAACGACGATGTGACGCGAATCGAACGAAGGAATTATGCCGGAAGAATATCGAACCGACGACTCGAGAGACACGAAGTTTGTGTCTCGTGCGGCATGTAAATACTTCAAACTTTCAGTCTTCGCGAGCACGGATGTTCGTTCGAACGGAGTAGTGTTCATTAATTCGATTAATTTTTTATTAAAAAAAAGTATGAAACATTGATCGTACAGGAGGAAACTTGATGAGAGTGTGAATGGAGAAAAGAAAGTTTTGAAAAATCTAGTATTATTGAAAGATGCTGAGGATTAGTTGGATGGATAGAGTGACGAACTGAAAATATTTTCTCAGAGGTGACGAACCAAGAAGTCTATTACTAAAACGATTTTATTTATTTTATTAAACTGATTATATTGAATTAAGTCATAAATAATTGTAAGCAAGTTGTAATGCCTCATTACTCATCCTAATGACTTACCATATATGATAAGTTTTTGCTTGTTTGAATTGAATGAGTGATGCTTAGTCTTGTTACAACTGTGGTAGCTAATAAATCGTATTCAAATAATAAACTACTGACTGTAAAATAGAAGGATCCAAAGTCAACATTCGCCATGTGTTGTTATAGGAGTTTAAGCAGGGAAAAATGTTACGGAGACAAGTAAAAATATGCAGTACAGTAATACCCCAACTTGAAAAAATTTTCACCAATTACGCGGCAGTGTGAAAAACCTCTCATTTTTTTCATTCCTCACCAAACACGTACCTTCAATGTTTCTTTTACTGTGATACGGCTGGACGTGTTTCGCACAAACTCTATATTCACGAACCCACTCTATGGTGACGAAGTTAAAATTGTTTTGCTTTATGTTTTTTAAACTCTTGAAAAAACTCTGTCGTCCAAACGAAGTAAAAATCATTGGTGGAATGCAATTCACACCGAAACACTTGAGAGTTAATAGGGTAGTTAATTACGTCACAATCCACCAAATATACCGCCTTGGAAAAGATGGGTAAAGTCGATAAGCTGGTTGTTTGGGTGAAAGAAACAAAGCAGATCGTTTATCAATAGTGACAAGTTTTCTTTGAAAACAGAGAAACGACTCATTTCTGGATAAAATCGATAATGACGATGAACAGTGGAATGAGTTACTATTTTTTAAGTGAAACTTCTTTAGCGGCGTTGGGGTAAAATTTTTACATGCAACGGAAGTTACGTATCGAATCTATAGCCACGAAATTCAACAGAAAAAAGTGGTGAGAAATCTAGTATACATAGAGCATAGGGTAAAGGGATAGTGAGGCCCATTACGCATGCGCGCCGTGTTAAGATATGATTAGTATTGCAAAGCAAATAAGCAGCACGCTAGCGTTGGGAACCAGCGACATTTCTGAAGAATACTCCAGGTACAAGCGGCCCTGTCTGCTTGCTCACCTGGAGTGTCCTAAGTAATGTCAAGAAACATTTATTGGCCAGTAAGAAGGTACCCCCCATAGGTAACTTGGAGCTCCTCTGGTCAAACATCGCGCAACAAGCCCCCTCATGGGACCTGGTAAACGTTCCACCATGTGCTTAACACCAATCCACGAAACAACCAAATTATTCGAGAAACTAGAGTAACTACCTCTCATGAGGCAAAAACTCAAACAACTGACCGAAAGGTCGTTGCGACTTCGAGTCAACACGCTGTATTTATTATTTAACTGTTCCAACAACAAGATATTGTATTACAATTGATGCCGTATTCACGAAATATTTAGAAAATGTGACGACAAAGGCATTCATATCTTACTTTACTTATCATAAACCAATTGTATCGTTTATACCTTACTCAATCACCACCGGAGGAAGCAATGGAAAACGAAGAAATTCAAAACGAATAATTTTTTTTATTACTTTACAGCAAAGAAGTTTCACTTCTGGCGTGGGTACATAAGTACACACACCTTTTTTCTACTTTGTTTCATTTTAACTTTGAATCACTGTACGTCAGATCATATCAGATGCAAAATGAAATTCTTTGATGAATTTGAAAAGTAAGTTGGAGAGAAAAGAAGAAAAAACAAAGATCTACGTAAAATGATCTACGGCAGGGGTCGGCAACCTATGATCCGCGGGTCTCCGAATGACCCATTTGATAATTTCAAATGACCCACATCAGCATTAATACACAGGCGCTTTAAAGCTTTTTTTAGAGGAAATTGAATCGAAATATGGATAATTGTTGTTACATTCTGAAATACGATGGTTAAGTCGAGGCAAAGTTCTTAATAGATTTGTCGAGTGTTTTGATGATATACAAATATTTCTTCACGAAATCGGTGAAAATGATCTCGAACTCAATGATAAACAATGGTTTTTAAGACTTTTATTCTTAACAGACATAATGAACCATTATAATGATTTCAATGTACGACTCTAAAAATAACTGCTACAATTTTGAAAATGTATGAGGAATGGAAGAGTTTTACTTGAAAATTGATATTATTTGAAACTGACATAAAAACTAAAAAAGTTCATTTCTTTATATTGTTAAAAGGGAACATGAAAAAGAAAATATCGTGAAAGCAATTTAAATATGTTCGAAAGTTGGATTTTCGTCATTAAAAGTGAATAAAAAGTCGGTTTCAAAGTTTTAAGAAGCATGGAGAAATGTTTATATTTATAATAAAGCCCGAGGAAATAGAAGAAAATGTTTTAAATTTGCACTATTTTCAATATCTAAAAATTGACAATTTTAGTTTAGAAATGATTGATTTTAAAAGTTCAACGTTATGGACGGATAAATTCAAGAAATTGCGGAAAGATTTGGAAAAAACAGAAGATAATCATCTTCTCATGATATCAACATATTACTAGCATCACTTCCTACATAGTTTTATCTTTGAACAAAATTGGCTTTGCCATTTTGTCCACATTCGATGTGTTAACTTATAAATGTGAGCAAATATTTTCACAAAAAATTTAAATTTTTATCCCGTGTAAGAACAGGAACAGGTTAACTACCGAAAATTCAGATGCTTGTATTCTTCTTAAAACGACTAACTATAAACCAGACTAGACTAAATCGACGTCACAAGTTCAACATTAAGGGAGCCATTGATATCGAAGAGAACGTTTATAAATAAAGTTCATTCAACTATGTTTGTAATTATTTTCTTAATAAAATATATCTTTGTTATTTACTTTGAACCACTGTTTTAATACGAAAATATCTCTGACCCAAACGTTTCTTTAATACTCATATTTTGGTTGATTTTGACCCGCGGCCAAAAAAGGTTGCCGACCCATGATCTACGGGATGAAAATCAGTAAAAAAGAAGCAATCAATCGATTGAAACAAGTATGTCGATTGTGTTTGTTTCGGAATATCCGCCGCTGTGTGCGAACATCGTTTGAGTAAAATCGATCATGCGGATCAGAACCATCGGACTATATTAAAAAAAACGACAATAATTACACGTCACGTATCTGATTGTACATGAAATATCGTTTCAGCCTGTACGAGCCGACCGTATTGTTCGACTGTAACGACCGACGACGACATTGTGCGTGCGGTGATTGAAAATAATAATCATAAAAAAAATTAATAAACACTTTTGTCGATCGTCAATATTTCCTGTTAATTACATAATTGATTGACTGTGTTGTATATGTCTGTGTATATATATGTGTGTGTGTGTGTGTGTGTGTATGGCATCTGGTTTCAACAATGATGTTAATACTACGATTTCGATTACATTAATCAAAAAAATTAATTAACAATAATGAAATTTAATTAAAACACGAATACAGGTACCCTTTGACAACACTGTTTCGTTTTAACACGATAAGATAAATTGCGAAAACACTCGTATAACACGGCAACTTACAACACATTAAGAAAATTGCTGAAACCCTTCTATAACACTAGATAATACGATGTTTATTATAAAATTGTAAAATAATAAATAATTGTAAAATAATAAGTACTGATTCATAGTCTCATATAACACGGTTTCACTAAACACGGCATTTTTTAGGAACTTATCTACCGTGGTTTAGAAGGGTTACCTTTATAAACACTCTCTTTCTCTCTCGCTCTTTTTCGATATATACATATAAGACTTGATTGTAAAAATATTCAAAATTTCTCTTTTATATAACATGCAAATGGCCGTACAAAATGAAAAATAAATACAATATGATTTAAGGGGGTATTCTAGTCTAGACGTATGAATTTTAGATGTTTTTTCGGGCGCTATAAAAAACACCAACAAATATTTTTACTATCCATTTTTTATCAGTTATTTATTGACATTTTAAGAGTATAAAAAAGTATTATTAAAAACAAAAAATTCAAAATTGAAAAAGGTACAGGCTGGAAAAGTGGGGGCTCGAAAAAAAAGGTGTCTCCTGGTTGACGTGGTTTCAATCCTTCCGGTCATTTGAAACAAAATTTTTTTTGAAATTATCAAAAAAGGTTGTAGTAGTATCCTCGCCTAGGGAAATTTAAAAAAAAATTTTTTTTTCACAAAATGGCTGTAGTGTGAAAAAACAGTCATTTTTTTGCCCTATTTTTTCAACTTTCGGAATTTTTTAAAAATAGTAAAAAGCAAAATTTTCAAAAAAATCCTAGGCAGGGACAATAACTGTTATATTGAGAAGCTCTGTACCAAATTTGAAATAAATCAGTACATTAGAACTTGAGATATCGTGTCAACCGTGTCGAAAAAAGTAGTTTCGAGAAAAACGCGTTTAAAATTGATTCGTTCCGGCCAGACCGGTTGTCGCGTCACAAAAATAGCTATAACTCCGAAAATAATTCGAATTTCGAAAAATCCTCTTAAGGACATATTCTTAAAGGTCTAATCTTTGAAAAGATGTAAAAAAATCGATTTTTTCTAAATTCTAGACTAGAATACCCCCTTAACAATTTTTTTGCGACCCCTTGAGGTTGCACACTACTACTCTACAGGACTATTAAATTATTGCTTAATTTATTATTTAATTATTCATTATGAATTTCGGTTATTAGTATTGAATTATGATATTACACCTGATTGGATACCCACATATAGCTGATTACAAAGTTGTGATATGTTAAATGTTTTTAATAACAGTGAAAAAAATGGCTTCATTTTCTTTCTACCACCAACAAAAAAATAAATCGATTTTTTCGAAATTCTAGACTAGAATACCCCCTTAAGAAGAAGAATCTGCGACCGATGACGGTTTCCACGACGTCGAGTTTCTTTTTTTAAAAAAAAAATAAATCCGTTAAGATTGATAATGAGTTCGTGCGTCGTTCGTTGTTATTACCTGTTCGTGGAATATTCGTGAAACGTTGATTTTCGTCCATACGCGACGCCGATAAGCACGAACGAACCTTGTCCGAAAACTCGAACGACGTTCATATTCGCCGCGTAATCTACATTCCGCACTATAAATAATTTTCACCACTACATACACACACTTTTCAACACACGCGGGTTCGTACACGTGCACTTGCCTATTCTTATTGATGGACGGGCGTCGCGTACGATTCTTTCGCAACGACGGCCGTTCCGTAAAAAGAGAGGATAATTATTTTCTTAATTAAAATTTCGATCCATTTGATTAATCGACGAAATAAGAGGGTTTGTCGTCGGACCTATTATGAATAATAGCCGAATTTCGAGCGCGTTTCCGCACCCAAAAATATACAAATCGACTTGGTAATTTTCGGAAAGGGTCCGGTCGATAATACACGTATGAGTGCGTGTGTCCTATCGTTCTACACACACACACACACACACACAGTCTAATCAAATAATTAATATACATACGAATGAACAAAACGTGCACGTGTACGAAAATAGATTCTAACCTTAATTTTTTCGATAATTTGTCACTACACAATCACAAACGACTGATTCTAAAGAAATCACAGACTTGTGTGTACGAAACTGTTATGGAATAACGGTTGGAAATATTATGTAAGACGTGTTTGTAATCGCTAGCGAATGAAATGTTCGACAATTGAAACGAAAATAGAGAGATGGAGCTTCAGTGGAGAAACAAGAAACACGTAAGTTTCAATCTTAAGACCGTGAGTTTGAGTCTCAACTAAGATATTGTATTTTTTCTTGACAGTGATTTTTGTCTAAGACAATTACGAGACAAGATAATGTTTATAAGTGTTTGTTAGTGAAGGACAAAAACTGTTTTGATTGAGATGATAAATGAAATATATTTTTAAAATATATTTGTCTTTTTATTCCATGAGTAAATTTTATACAAATTCAGAACTTTATTTGTATCTATGAACGAATTTATAGAAAAACATCTAAATACGATATTGAATTAATGAGGTCATGGTCAATCAGAGGGTTGGAAAAATCGATTTTTAAATTTTTGATAAGTATAATATTTCCTGAAAGTTTCAAAATAATCTAACTAAATTCGATGGAGGTATAGAAAGACTAGTTTCTTTACAAATACACCCGTCCCTCAATTTACGCGGAATATCCGTTCCACGTGAACTTGTTTTACGCGAATGAAAATCGCGTAAATTGAGTCTGCCAGTACAATAGAAAAAAATATTGGAAATAAAAGCTAGTAAGGTTGTAGAAACACATACTTTTTTTCGCATAGCTTAACGAAAAAATAATGACGTTTTAGAAAACAGAAGTAAATAAATTTTATTCGGTGTCAATATCGCTACTGTAATTCAAAATAATCAGCCTTTTATATATTTATATCGTAGTTTTATACGTTCGAGTAAGAAATTGCGTCATTCTGATATTTAATAAATTCTATGAAAAATTATATAAAATGAAATCTATTTGACCGCGTATAAAAAGTCCCGTGTAAATCAAAATCGCGTAAAAAAAGTCCCGCGTAAATAGAGGTATAATTTTCCGCGTAAAAAAACTCGCGTGAAAAACTCGTCAAAAAAAACTCATCAAAAAAAAACTCGCGTAAAAAAAGTCCCGCGTAAATTGAGAGATGGGTGTATAATATTTGGAGAATATTTCCTAAAAGTTTCAAATTAATCTGGTTAAATTTGATGGAGGTATAGGAACACTAGTTTCTTTACAAATACTTGTGTAAATTAGTTTTGAAACTTTAAACTAGTTTTTTGGGAAAATCGCATTTTTAAAATCAGTAACCAAAATATCTTGAAAATAATTGCATCAATTTATTTCAAATTTTACAAGCTTATTATGGGTACAAAAAATTATTCCTTAAATGAAGGATTTTTCCATTACATAGTTTCATTTTTATTGACTAAAAGTGGGCAATTTTTATATCGAAAATCGAAATTTTGAATTAAAATCGTCATTTGGTTCTAAATCAATATTTTGAAAAACTGATCGTTCAAAAATTACAAAATTTAATGTATAAAAAATCTTATTCATTTTTTAATTTCATACAATCTAAGCTTTTTTCAGCTTTAGTTGTTCTTTGTCTTCTGATAATTTTGCGCTTCTTTTCTTTAATGTACCTAGGGACATATGATATGCTCCCGTAGTTCGTTATATGTCTTAATATCTGTTTGTATCTTCTTATACATTGTTCAGTCTTCCTTATCTATATGTTATCAGGAAAAAATCATACAATCTAAATCTGACCACCAGTGGTCACTTTTTTCAAAGCACCTATGAGAGAATGACCAAAATTTTTTTATTTTCAAATATTTTTTATTGAAAAAAATATGCAAGTTTCTTTAAAATATACGTTTTTAGATACTCGAACATTTACTAAGAAAAGTGTTATAGTTCTTGAACATTTTTTTTACAAAAATCACATTTTTTCGACCTCCCCGAGCACGATCTTTAAGTAAGACCGATCTATATAAAACCAGTAATAAATATTGGGATGATAGCAGTGTCAGAATTAAAACGTTCAGAATTGGTAAATCGTAAATGTGTTGTGTTCCACCATGACAATACGAGACCACATACATCTTCGGTCACTCGCAAGATTTGACCTTGAATCATCAGATTATCATTTATTCTGTTTGAATGATAAAAGTTTCATTTCAAATTAGGCTATTAAATCATACTTGAATCAGTTGTGATCTTTCTGGACGGAGAAGTTTTTTGAGTACAGAATTATGAAAATGCTTGACAGATTTCAAAAGATAGTGGAACAAAATGACCAATACATTATTGAATAAAATTATTTTATTCCATGAAAAAAATCGTGTTTCATTTACTTAAATAAACCGCAATTACTTATTTACCAAGTCAATAGTAACTCGTTTTTAAGATAAAAATCCACATATCGATCCTTCTTATCAATCTATGCGAAACGAATGAAGGAATTCGTTTAATATGTGTATGGATAGGGACGAACGAAAAATGTACGTCCGACTTAACCTTAAATCAAACGATTCGAAACGCGCGTCGAGCAATTCCTCGACATTAATTATTAATTCCATCGGGGCAATTAAAGCGTACCTCGTCGCTCGAATAGCCACGATCACGCGCCCAATTAATTATCCAATTATGGGGTTATTGAATGATATTGTGCGAGGTCGTCAATCGGATCACAGAGATTCAGTGAATAATTCATAACTAATTAGAATCAATTGCGTTAATATAAGCTACTTACACACACACACACACACACACACACACACACACATATATATATATATATATATATATATACACCCGTCGCTCAATTTACGCGGAATATCCGTTTCACGTGGATTTGTTTTACGCGAATGAAAATCGCGTAAATTCAGTCTGTCAGTACAATAGAAAAAATATTGGAAATAAAAGTTAGTAAAGTTATAGACACACATATTTATTTCACATACCTTAACGAAAAAATAATGACGTTTTAAAAAACAAAAAAGTAGATAAATTTTATTCGGTGTCACTATCGCTACTGTAATTCGAAACAATCGACCTTTTATATATTTATATCGTGCTTTTATACGTTCAAGTAAGAATTTGCGTCACTCTGATATATAAGAAATTCCATGAAAAATTATATAAAATGAAATCTATCTGACCGCGTATAAAAAGTGTCGCGTAAATCAAAACCGTGTAAAAAAAGTCTCGCGTAAAAAAAAACTTACGTAAAAAAAGTCTCGCGTAAATTGAGGGACGAGTGTATATATGTATATACGAGGGTCGTTTGATAAGTATAGTAAATTTATTTATTGTTTAATTTCATTAATTTGTTCAATTTAGTTTTTTTTACTTTTTACCATACTTATCAAACGACCTTAGTATATACAATCATCACATCATAAAGCCCATATATCAATCCACTACTATACGAAAGCTTCAATGAATGCTACCATTCACTGGTATTTGGTCATATTCACCACGCTGACCAGGCAGATTGGTGAAGATTTTTTTTTATTCGGGGTTTACACCATTCTCGACAGTTACTTTTTACAAGATGAGGTTGTCGGCCTTCATGCTCAACCCCCGAAAATGTTTAAACCCCCGTATATATATATATATATATATATATATATATATATATATACATATTTATATATATGTATATATTTGGTTGGCAAGTATCTCCCTTCCGCTTTTTTTTTTTCTTTTTTTTTTTTTTTTTGTACATAGCCATGAAATTCAAAAGACCAGAAGGCGGAAGGGAGATATTTGCCAACCTAATATATAGAATGGGCTAAAAATCACTTTTTATCTTTTTTATAAATTATTTATTTCGTTAGGAAGTTACTTTTGGCCCATTCTATATATATATATATATATATATATATATATATATATATATATATATATATATATATATATATATATATATATATATATATATATATATATATATATATATATATATATATATATATATATATATATATATATATATATATATATATATATATATATATATATATATATATATTATATATATATATACACATGTTTCCCTAATGTGTCGCCTAGATTTGTGTTTTATTAAAAAGAAACTGTACACATGTTTCCCTAACACCACTGTATTCACATGTTTCTTTTAAATGAAACACAAATCTAGGCGTCACATTTGGATGACCCTTTATATTATGGTAAATATATATTGATTGATAAGAATGGAAAAAAGTAGATTAGTAGGAGGATAAAATAGGTAGTAGGCAAAAGATGGGAAATGCTAAAACTGAAATGTATAGAAGATGTAGAGAAAGATTTGAAAAAGACGAAGTAAAGAGTTGGAGAAGAACAGATGCAGATAAAGAAGAATGAACGAAGATCCTAAACGATTTCAAAAAAGGTCATAGTTTTCAGAAGTCCGTACAATCAAATTCCAGCAGGAGCATACAATTTAATTTTTAAATAAAACATATTTTTTTTAATGAGATCTGATGTTTTTTTGAACGATGACGAGTGTGCGTATGTGATAAAATACCCCCCCTCAGCCACTCTCTCTATATATATACCGGGGGAAGTGTGTGGGGGGGGGGTTTACCGGTAACAGAAAATATTAATCAGGTTTTTTGAAACTTTTCTCGAGACAGCAGATCAAAAAAAAAACAACACAACAGGAAAAAGAAGAAATTTGAGAAGATAAATGTATATCAAATGATTAGCAATTACAGGTATGACGAAGAAACAGAAAGAATTTAAATTTTAAATATCAGCACAAAATTTAAAATTTGCTTATATATATATAAGTTATATGAAACACATGTAACTTTCTCAAGGCTGTTCCCACGGGAACGGCATACATAATCCACGTGTTGTTGACGAATAATTCCGTTAGGAATTATTTAGAACTATAAAAAACGCGACTATCAATTTTTGAAGTAAATAAAATATCGTAATAATGAGAACTGGAGGTTTCTTTGTTACTTATTACACTTGGTAACATCAGTTCTACACTGAACGTTGCAAGAACAACATCAATTCTAAAATAGAGGATGCAACCAAGAAGAACTCCTCAAGTCACTGTTGTTGATTGATAATTGAAGAACCTGATTTTAAACGTTGTAATTGATTGATTGATAAAAATAAATATGTTTTCTTTAAAAATCGTACTTTCGATTATTTAAAAATAAAACTTGTATATATATGTATGTATGTATGTATGTATGTATGTATGTATGTATGTATGTATGTATGTATGTATGTATGTATGTATGTATGTATGTATGTATGTATGTGTGTGTGTGTGTGTGTGTGTGTATAAATGTGAGATGAGAACAATTCCAAACGTACATATCGTTAATTAACAACTCGTTCCTCCTGCAAATCTCCGATCGCGACGTCGCTGCAACACCGCCGTCCATCTTCCACGTGCACGATGACGTACGATGGATCGACCGACGTATCCAGTGACCTGTGCACCGATAACCAACCGACAATTGCAATTATTAACGAACGTTATGCGAATGTTAAACAATACATATACGCGATCGCAGGTGATTCGATTCGCAATTATGGATCGCACAAGAACGGCTCGACTCCGTCGAACGTTCAACGGGTAAGTAGATAGCGAGTAATCTTCTTCCGGCAGTTGTTCGAACGTCTTTAATAACTTCACATCCACGCTAGACGCGGTCTTAACGTTCTAATTAATTTAATGCCACGTGTTAGAGTCTCGGATCGAGCAACGGGACGGGACGTGGATGGAACGAATACGCTTACGGGGGATTTAATCAGTGATATTATTTTAAAATACGTCTATTATATGTCCATATATATATATATATATATATATATATATATATATATATATATGTATGTGTATGTATGTATGTCAGATTTATATGAAGAAGCATGACCTATATTTATTCAAAGTAGAATCTTTAAACGAGATTAATAAGTTTAATTAGATATAATTTAAAATGAACGATTGAGATGAATGAATGTAATTAAGTATATACATACACACATAGATAGGTTTATATATATATATATATATATATATATATATATATATATATATAAACTTATTGAGTTCAAGAAAAAAATCCCTAATATGCTTACATGAATTTGTTAGAAAATATCATGGTATCTTATCCCAAAGAGAATATGCCAGTTATTTAGAAGTTCCAACAGGATAATCACCTCAAACGTACTTTGAAAAATGTCAATAAGTGGTTTAGGGATCATCTTGTTTCAGTTATGAGTTAGTCTGCTCAATCGCCAGACTTAAACCCGATTGAGAATTTGTGGAGCGATAGTAAAAAAATTAATTGGAGCGAAAAATATCAAAAATAAAAACCACTCGTGGGAAGAAATGCGAGCTGCTTGGTATGCAATTCCTGTAGAAAAATGTGGAATCTTACTGATTCAATTTCAGTGTTAAAAAATAAAGGTTGCTCTATAAGTTATTAATTCAGAACGATAAGAAAATCTGCAATATTTTCCTTTTTTAAGTTTTTATAAGTTTCTATCGCCATACTTGTTATTTTGTCCAAGGACTTATTATTTTTTTCTCTATTTTTATATTTGCTTGAATTTTTAATTTTTATACTATGTGGAAAATGTGATTTTCTCAGTGTGATTTGAAATAAAAATAAGTTAGTTATATATCAACATTTTCTAAGTTTTAATTTATATTTGAGGAAAAAAATCAGTATACTTATTATTTCGGCCATAGGTGTATATATATATATATATATATATATATATATATATATATATATATATATATATATATATATATATATATATATATATATATATATATATATATATATATATATATATATATATATATATATATATATATATATATAGGAATATCTAGCATAGTGCAGCTTCGATTAGTCCGGTTTGAAATTTCCAAAAAAAAAAAATTTTTTTACTCGAGAAAAATCATACAAAAAAGTTTTTCTTGAAAAAAATCTTAAAAAATTGATACCAAATAAGATGGTGCCCTTATATAAAAAGTACCTGTATAAGCGACAAGAATCGAACACAGATCAGATATTCAAGAAAATAAATAACTGTTCGGTATTTAATTTTATATACAGTAATACTACGATTAGTTCGACTTCGATTAGTCCGGTTTCACTATAATCCGGTTTGAAATTTCCCAAAAAAATGTTTACTTGAAAAAAATCATACTAAAAAATTTTTTTTAAAAAAAATCACAAAAAATTTAAACAAAATTATTTTTATACGCAAATTTTCAAGTTTTCCCCTTAATTATGAAAACATAATAAAAAAGAAAACCGAAATCGTATATGCGCATTATGCACAACGCATGCGCAGTTCTAGTTTTGTGTTTTTCTTCTTCTATCAGTTTTCAATTCGCAACTCTAGAATAAAGTCGATTTTTTGATAATTAAATGGACCGTTTATTTTGAAAGTGGTGTAAGTACATTTTTTAAAAAAATGAGATATCACGTAATTTATGCTTAAATTTAGTGTAAACTTTTTATTTATAACTAGTTAGTATTTAATTTCTTAAAAAATCCCAATGCTTTGTTCAATTTAAAATTGGCCGATAAAAGAAATTGCGTAGATATTGATTATGAAAATGGTGTAAGTCCAATTTCCATAGAAATCACAATAAATACTTTGCCTGTTCTTTTGATTTACAAAAAGTCTTACCCTATCCAAAATTATCTGTTTCAATCGCATATTATAAGCGAAATATATATGTTTTAAACGAGGGATTTCACAATTTCCACGACAATAAAGTTAATATGTATGTTTGGGTCGAAACTACTGCTTCCAGGGGATCGCAGGAAATAGCTTCTTGCTGTTTGAGACATTTACAAAATGTAACGACTCAAAGTCATGTTATTGCATATAGTGATATGTGTACTGGGCAAAATCGAAATTTACAAATGGCATTGATGTGGTCGAGGGTTGTCCAGTCTTTGGAAAATAACATTGAAGTAATTGATCATAAATTTTTACTCTCCGGGCATTCGTATCTTCCAAACGATGCAGATTTTGGTATCATAGAAATGGCATTACGAAAAAAGAATTTCCTGTACACACCACAGGATTATTATGATGTTATAAAACAATGTAGACAACAAAATAAATTTATTTTACACGAAATGAAACGAGAGAATTTCGCTTCAACAAAAAATCTACAAAACGCAATTAAAAAACAGATAAGAAGAAACACTAATGGAGAAAAGGTAGATTGGTTGGAAATATGTTGGATGAGGTTTTGCAAAAGTGCACCGTATACTATTTTATATAAAACGTCAATGGAGGATACAGAATTTAAGACTTTAGATTTATCACCTATATGTCGGGGAAGATCGCCAAAATTTGAAAAAAATCGCACTGGTGCCTTTGTATCACGATGCCAAGCCTATTACATATGAAAAATATAAGGATATGGAGCAATTATTACCTTATATACCTCCTGTGCATCATGAATATTTCAAAACACTGCCAAACGAAGAGCATAAATAAATAATACCAATATCTTATGTTAATTTTAACAATATATAAATATAATCAACGTTCAAAATAAAAAATACTACTCCTATTTTATTTCTTGTTATTATTTATAAACAAAATTGGATAAATACGAAATATATTTTAAGTGATATTTAATTTTTCAAAATCGAAATTAAATGATTTTTACAATTGACTAATTATGAAAGTGGTGTAAGTGCATTTCCAGCGCGTAAATATACATTATTTTAGTTAAATTCGCCTAAAAGAAATTTATATAATCAAATTACATATTGATAAATTAGTAGAAACATTGCCAGAATGGACATAATTAACCTATATTTTTTAATTGGCAAATATACTAACCTTTAATTTTCTCGAAACAACAGAAAATGGACTTGCACCACTTTCAAAATAAACGGTCCAAATTTCAATAACACATTTGAAAATGTATTTAAAATGAATGTATAAACCCTTGATTTTGTTTTGTTGATTCATACAAACAATTGAATATACTACTCTTGTTTTATTTACTGAAAAACAGGAAAAAAAATTTGTTTGGAACCACTTAACGTTTTTTGTATTTAGGTAATGTTTCGATTAGTCCGATTTCAAATAGTCCGGAAAATCAGTGGAACCGATTAGCCGCACTATGTAAGGTATATATATACGAGGTCAGACAATTAAGTAATGCGACCGATTTTTTTTCTCGGCCTGTGGTAACACTGCGAACCTGTAACTTCGCCACCGTAATAGCAGATCCCTACTCTCTCGATTGAGACCTTGACCACCCTCGTACGATCATTTCTTCGACAGCTGTTTAGTGTTTTGTAACAACGCGCGAGTAGTGCATGTCACGAAAATGGAACAGAGAAATTGAATGAACATCGCTCAAGATTGTCTCGAGCAGGTTGAAAGTGATCCTACTCTTCTCGATCGAGTTATTACTGGTGATAAAAGTTGGTTCTTTCAATATGACCCCGAAACTAAACGACAAAGCCAACAGGGGCTGTCCCCTGGAGCACCAAGGTCAAAGAAGGCGAGAATGAGCAAGTCCAAAGTGAAAACCATGTTGATTTGCTTCTTCAACAGCAAAGGGGTGGTTCACAAAGAGTTCGTACCACCTGGACAAACCGTAAATCAAGTATTCTACTGCAATGTGCTCGAAAAATTACGAAAAAGGGTGCTCAGAGTGCGTCCAGAGATCGCGAAGACTTGGGTTCTGCATCACGACAATGCTCCCTGTCACAGTGCGTTCAGTGTCTCTCAGTTTTTGGCGTCTAAAGGCATCGCAACGTTACCACAACCGTCCTATTCACCGGACATGTCACCCTGCGACTTTTTCCTATTCCCCCATATGAAAAAATTCGTCAAAGGTCGACATTTTGACTCCGTTGAAGATATCCAAGAATCTGTGACGAGGGTACTCGGAGAGGTCCCACAAGAAGTGTTCCAGAATTGTTACGAAAACTGGAAAACTCGCTGGAATAAGTGTATAGATGCGGGAGGGGACTACTTTGAAGGGGATCGCAGAGATGTACCTTAATTTTTAAATATACTCGATTTTTGAATTTTGTCACATTACTTAATGGTCTGACCTCGTATATATATATATATATATATATATATATATAAAGTGAGGTTAAAAACATATTTTTTCCAATCATTCCATTCAACAGACGACAGCGTCGACGTTTAAAACTACCCAATAAACTAATTTATGAACTTTACGTTTTTATTAAGCGATTCATCGAAAACACGTACGGTCGATAAAACAAACCCGAACGTTTGCTACTCGAGTTTCATAGGAGACACGGACCGACCGAAAGAAGGAATATAAAAAAAAGTACGTACGATCGACTTGTGGATCGTACGCAACTCCGAGTCTCTCGGACGAAAGTTATCGTCGCGTAATCCCGTCGGCGCGAGCCGTTTATTTTGAACGGACTTTTAATAAAAAAAAAAATGTTATGAAATAAAGTACGGTACCGACGGGACACGGTATCGACGCACCGACGTGAAGTACGGTTGGGAAAAAGCACGGTCGATGGTTGAAATTGTACGGAATCGGTCGAGGATGTTATTGAGTGATAATTGTCGTTGCGGGGTGGTGCTGTAAAAGTTCTTGGTACGATAAGAATTAGTTTAGAATTAAATCCGATCGTTTTTAGAAGTTTAGATACCTTTTTTTTGGTCCAAACATATATATAGTGAGTGTCACTTGAAATCGTACAGTATTTATAAAAATACGTTTTATTTATAATATCTTTTTATCGTAAATAACAAATAAAAAAATATATTGATTTTAATTACAACAAATAAATGTATTTTAAATACAATTTGCATTTTTGGAAAAACTCTTTTCAATTGATTTTAATTTGAAATCACTTTATGTAAAGATGAGATCTAGACATCATTTAAAATCGTAAAACAAATTTGAACTTATATACGAGGGTCGTTTGATAAGTATGGTAAATTTAATTATTGTTTGATTTAATTAAATTTTTCAATTTAGTTTTTATTACTTTTTTACCATACTTATCAAACGACCCTCGTATATAAGGGTTTATTACTCGGGAAATCCCCCGAGAATTTTCTTGGAAAGTCGAAAAGAACATCTCCTTTCCATGCTCAAGGCTATTCAATGTGATTTTAATGCCTTTGAAAAATTTTCTTTTCATGAAATTAAAAAATAAAGCAAACTTTTACAACAGTACGTGGACTAATTATTTTTTATTATAAAAATAGAAAAAATTACACAGAAATCATTGAAATTATAAATCGCTGCCGTAATACAGTTCAATACAGAATAAAAAATACAAAGAAAAAATCGTATAAAAAACAATTTAAAAATTCGGTCAGATAAAAAATTAACTACAAGCGATGAACGATGTATAATTCGTAAAATTGGAGAAAATTCTCGAATTTCAGTCCCTAAAATCGCCTCGGATATTAAAATATACACCCGTCCCTCAATTTACGCGTAGTATCCGTTCTACGTGAATTCGTTTTACGCGAATGAAAATCGCGTAAATTGAGTCTGTCAGTACAATAGAAAAAATATTGGAAATAAAAGCTAGTAAAGTTGTAGAAACACATATTTATTTCACATAGCTTAACAAGAAAATAATGACGTTTTAGACAACAAAAGTAGATAAATTTTATTCGGTGTCACTGTCGCTACTGTAATTCGAAACAGTCAACCTTTTATATATTTATATCCAAAAGCTGATTTACAAACTCCTTTGCAAATTCAAGTTTTATTTTCCAATTCCACTTGTAGATAAGAGGTTTGTAGCGTGCAGTTCTTCCATAAAAGTAATTTTTTCTGATTGTGGAATCAGTCATATCTTTTTCCTAGTACACCTGTCCCTCAATTTACGCGGGACTTTTTTTACGCGGTTTTGACTTACGCGGGACTTTTTATACGCGGTCAAAGAGATTTCATTTTATATAATTTTTCATGGAATTTCTTATATACCAGAGTGACGCAAATTCTTACTTGAACGTATAAAAGCACGATATAAATATATAAAAGGTTGACTGTTTCGAATTACAGTAGCGCTAGTGGCACCGAATAAAATTTATCCTGTTTCGTTTTCTAAAACGTCATTATTTTCTTGTTAAGCTATGTGAAATAAATATGTGTTTTTACAACTTTACTAGCATTTATTTCCAATATTTTTTCTATTGTACTAACAGACTCAATTTACGCGATTTTCATTCGCGTAAAACGAATCCACGCGGAACGTATACTCCGCGTAAATTGAGGGACGGGTGTATATTTTCATATCCGAGGCGATTTTAGGGACTGAAATTCGAGAATTTTCTTCAATTTTACGAATTATACATCGTTCATCGCTTGTAGTTAGTTTTTTATCTGACCGAATTTTTAATTTATATTAAATTCCTATCGAAAATTCTATCTAACCTAAGAAACACCTTTATCATACTTTTATATATCTACATATAAACACATATGTACGAGGGTCGTTTGATAAGTATGGTAAATTTATTTATTGTTTAATTTAATTAAATTTTTCAATTTAGTTTTTCTTACTTTTTTACCATACTTATCAAACGACCGTCGTATATGTATGGAAGAGTGTTTTTTGAAGTTTGATGAAATTTTCGATAGGGACTCATTTTGAAGTTCTATCACGTTTAAAAAAACATCATATACTTGCAATATTTATGTAAAATATACGAAGTACGATTTTTCAACGTCGCAACGTATAAAGGAGCCGTTCCGTTCGACAGATTGTTAATACGCTTCTGTTACAAGATACGAACGGTGTACGCCGTACGCGACGACGGCCGTAAGTCATTGTTCGGTGCTCGACGTTAATTTCGAATTCGGATCTTGGTCCGCACGCACGCATGTAGATATGGAACGACGCGTACCTCTCGAAAATATACAATATATTGTAATTTTCGAACGATCGATCGACGGGCAAATGCGTGTGTGTGTGTGTGAGCGCGTGACGTTATTCATCGCGGTAGTTATTATTTTTCCGTTTATCCGATTGACGAAACGTACGAGTGAGTAAACTGGCGACGAACATGAACGGAGCTAATAAGTAAATAAATACGGACGGAATGAATGCGAATGTGATTTCAATAGGACGCTCATTTGAATATTTAAATTCGGACCGTCGTCAACCGACGACCGTATTTAATTATGTAATCGGTATTAAGTACTAATTAATATACGCTTCGGTGAAATTTATTAATTAATTATCGAGAAAAATCAATACGGCGATATGTATATACATTTATAAATAAGTCTATAAAGAACGTCTAATTGGTTTCGTTAGAGAGGAAAGTCATTACACAAAATAAACAAATTTCGATGGAAAAATAGGACAAACCTTCAAGCGCCCATACACATATATACATGTGTTTGTGTGGAATAAAATTCGTAAAAGATCAAAGAAACCGATCGCGAATGATACAGACGAAGAACGGCTTCCGAAAATAATTGATGGAATTTCAATTAACAGCAACACAAACGATAAATTATCACGAATTATAAATTATCATCAACGTACTTGTCTGTCATTGCGGCTATGTGTACACTCTTTCTCATTTTGAAGAGTTTATTAATACGCGTCTCGTAGCGACGTTCGTTCTTCGTTTCATTAACGAAATCCACTTGTTTCCGTGTCGTTATACGAATGTCAAAAACGATGACAGCCGTGACACACGAGCTGTGTCTGTCGACGTGCAGTTCGTACGACGTATCGATATCAAATCGCCGGATTAATAAAAAACAAAAGTAACAAGACCGAATTGAACAATACTCGGTTGGAAGAAAAATAAATTCAAACGAGACGTGAATGAGAAACGAATTAAAAAAGTCTGTCGTTACACAAAGATCGATCCGTCGTCGTCTCGTAACGTTCGGCGCTAATAGCCCGAACTGACACGCGCGGATCCACGGAAGTTATTCAGGAACATTAATCAAGGCGGCGGTGATTAACGACGCGGTTAACGACGAACGAATCTGATCGAAATGCCATAGATCACGGAATCTGATCGCAGGCGGCGTATCTGTCGTCATCAGTACGTACAAGGGTGTTTAAAAAGTTCACGAAAAATGATTATCTATAATAAACGGAATATTATATTTATAATTACGAGGGTGGTCCCATAAGTACCCGGCCTGACCTAGAGATGGCGGTAGTTGTTTGAAAAATATCACTGTATTAGAAAGTACACAATCTATAAAGCATATGTTTCAAGTTTGAGGACGCCACGTTGTTTAGTATTTGTTTGGCAGCCATCAATAGTGAACGTTTTCAGTGAATTTGTGAAAATGGAGAAAATTGGTCATCGTTACGTGATACAATAGTTTTATTTGAAAGGCCTCAGCCCAACCAATATAAAAGCTGAACTGGATTCTACTCTGGGTGAGTCTGCTCCTTCGTTTACAACAGTGAAATATTGAGTAGCAGAGTTTAAATGAGGCCGTACGAGCTGCCAAGACGAGCATCGCAGTGGTCGACCAAATGAGGTGACGACTCCAGAAATGGTGAAGAAAATCCACAAAGCGGTATTGGATGATCGTTGACTGAAAGTGCGCGAGCTAGCAGACATACATAGTAGGCATTTCAAAAAGTGCGGTACATCGCATATTATCTGAAAATTTGGACATGAGAAAGCTGTGTGCAAGATGGGTGCCGCGTTTGCTCACACTCGAGGAAAAACAGTGTCGTGAAGATGTTTCAATTGAGTGTTTAGCGAAGTTTCACAGCAACAAAGCAGAATTTTTGCGTCGTTTCATAACCATGGATGAAACATGGGTCCATCACTTCACACCCGAGATAAAAGAACAATCAAAACAATGGACTGAAAAGGGAGAACCGGCTCCAAAGAAGGCGAAGACCGTTTCATCTGCAGGTAAGGTCATGGCGTCGGTTTTTTGGGATGCGCGTGGGATAATTTTCATTGACTATCTTGAAAAAGGAAAAACTATCAACGGCGAGTATTATGCGAACTTATTGCAACGTTTGAGCGAAGAAATCAAGCAAAAACGGCCGCATTTGGCTAAGAAGAAAGTGTTGTTTCATCAAGACAATGCACCAGCTCACAAATCCGTTATTGCAATGGCCAAAATTAATGAATTAAAGTTTGAATTACTACCTCATGCACCCTATTCGCCAGATTTAGCCCCCTCGGATTATTTTCTGTTCCCAAACTTGAAAAAATGGCTCAGTGGTCAAAGATTTCCCAACGATGAAGAAGTGATGTCGGCAGTTAATGGGTATTTTGAGGAGCAAGACAGTTCTTATTATAAAAAGGGTATCGAACTTATTGAACATCGCTGGGAAAAGTGTATAGAGCTGAAAGGAGATTATGTTGAAAAATAAATATATTTTTTTCCAAACTTTTTGTGTTTTCTTTGTTGGGTCGGGTACTTCTGGGACCACCCTCGTAGTCGATACAAGTATAAACTTGTTTAAACTTGTATTATCAAGTATTCGTGACAATGATGCACGATAATTATGCATGGTGTTATGTCAATTTGAAATCACACTTGAATGTGTGAACATGGATTCGATTGAAATTTAAGAGTGTCCATGTTAGGTGGAAAAAAACTGATATTATTGGGGGTATTCACACTAGTCAACATTCATACAGTATTCACGGCCTATTACCACTCGTCTCACACGCTCTTACCCGAAAACCAGTTTTTTTAGGTGGTGCAATTTGGTGATAAGAGGGTGTGAGACGAGCGGTAATGGGCGTGAATACTGTATGAATGTTGACTAGTGTAAATACCCCCATTAAGGCTATCACAGATAGTTACCTTTTGAAACACACACACTAAATAAAAAAAATATATTAAATTAGTTTTAAGATAAATGCATATGACTCTAAAAGAAGCTGACTCTACAAATTCTACCAAAGCAGTATTGTGTAAATACTAATGGGAGATTTCACCTCATCCCCAATATAGTCCAGATTTAGCCCCATCAGAATATTTTTATTCCCAAATATTAAAAAATACATTAAAGACATTTGCAGGTAATCGATAGATAAATTAAAACGTTTTGTAGGGCAGTAACTAGAATCAAAGAACACTGATTTCTACCAAAAGGGCTTAGAAAGATGGCTTTTTTCCAGATAACGTAAGATATATGAAACACATGTAACTTTCCCAAGGTTGTTTCCACGGGAACAGCATACATAATTCATGCGTTAATTGTTGACGAATAAATCCATTAGTAATTATTTAAACCTATAAAAAACGCGACAATTAATTTTTGATTGTCAATAAAATATCGTTATAATGAGAACTAGAGGTTTCTTTGTTACTTGCTACACTGGGTAATATCAGTTCTAATCTGAATGTTGTATGCACAACATACAATTCTAGCCATGAGATTGTAACAACGATAGATAGAGCTCCTCGAGTCACAGTTGTTGACTGAAGGATTGATGTTTGCCCAGTATTTTGTTGAACGTTGTTGATTGATTGATAAAAATAAATGTGTTTTCTTTAATAATTGTGATTTCAATTATTTAAAATAAAACTCGTACAAATGCACAAGAATGAATAATGTATAAGAAGATACAGATATGAAAACTTATAGCGAGCTATGGGGGCATATCATACGTCCCTAGGTATGTTAATGAAAAGAAGAGCAAAAAAAAGCTGAAAGATGGCGACACAGTGTGAAAAAATATTTTAACTTGAAAATAAAACGCTTAATTCAATTTACTGTATTTTTATTTACATTTTTCCAGAATTTTTTGAACACCCCTCGTATGTATATTTTGGAACATCGACGATAGATAGAGAAAACATGAGAAAAAAAAGTTATTCGTTTTCTTATAACGTCCATGTATTTTTTCACAAACGAAAATATCACGAACTTTGTACGAAAAAGTGCGTACAGATTAATTAATAAAGAAGATATATCTTGATAACAATATACGACTGATTCGGTAGATAAGATTAGGAGGTCTCAACTTGTAGACGATGTGTTCGTAAGAGAGGATATGCAGAGGAAGCGGGAAAGAGAGAGACGATCGAGCCTGTTGCTGTTATCGTTTTTTTGTGCAGTGTTTCGTTTCGATAAAAATACGAACAGAACGAAATATTTTCGGAGCTGAAAATCAATTAATTCGTTTATACGATGCGCGGATGAATTAAACTAAAAAATACTGTACAAATCACATGCATTGGCGAATTGAAATAAAAGTACCAACTGTAATTTTCAGATAAAAAAATATGGATGCAATTTTTTTTTTAAATTTATATATACAGTAATATCTCGCATAATGTAGCTTCGATGAGTACGGTTTGAAATTTCCAAAAAAAAAAATAATTTTTTATTTGAAAAAAATCCTACAAAAAAGTTTTTCTTTAAAAAATTATACATACAATTATTTTTATACGCAAATTTTCAAGTTTTCCCCTTTATTATGAAAACATCATAAAAAAGAAAACCGAAATCGTATATGCAAATTATGTATAACGCATGCGCAGTTCTAGTTTTGTGGTCTTTTTCTTTTTCTCAGTTTTCGATATACAACTCTAGAATAAAGTCGATTTTTTGATAATTAAATTTCAATAACCCATTTGAAAATGAATTTAAAATGAATGTATAAATTCCTCATTTTATTTTGTTGATACATACAAACATTATATATATTATCCTCGTTTTATTTACTGAAAAACAGGAAAAAAATTTGTTTGAAATCAATTAACGTTTTTTGTATTTAGTTAATGTTTCGATTAGTCCGGTTTCAAATAGTCCGGATAATCAGTGGATAATCACCGATTAGCCGGACTATGCGAGGTATTCCTGTATATATATATATATATATATATATATATATATATGTATATATATATATATATATATATATATATATATATATATATTATATGAATGAATTATATTGAAAGAAGTGTTCGAAACGAATGTAGATTACTTATAACATCTACACGTATGAACATATTCCATCATCCAAACTGAAAAACATCACTCGTTAATATGACAAACAGCCAAATCAAATAAAATCGAACGGATGACGTATGTACAATGTAAATTATTCCTATCACGATTTGAAAACAGATAAATTTATCGGCGATTATTTTTTTTGTCTAAAAAAAATATTTGATCATTTCAATAAACAGTTCGTTTTATTTACTTTAAAAAAATAAAAATTAACTTGTCGTTCGAACGAAAATACGAATTGATTGTTGATGATTATTGGAAAAATGTTTTATTTGTACGATTAGACACAATTGAATAATTTAATTAGATGATGGACATTTATTTAAATATGTTTTTTTATTTTTTTCGAATTAAAAAAAAGTATTAATTAATTTTTTATAAATAAATTGAAGAATTCAAATAAATTTTTCGTTACGATTTTAATTTAATCTTAAATTTAATTAAAATATCTTTTGTATAAACATGTATATAATTTCTTTCGTTTCTTTTTAATAAAACAATCAGGCGATCACAGCCGGACTGACTATATATTTGGTATATATATATATATATATATATATATATATATATATATATATATATATGTATATATATATATATATATATATATATAAATATATAGTCATCCAAATGTGACGCCTAGATATGTGTTTTATTAAAAAAAAAAACGAAAGAAATTATATATACGAGGTCGTTTGATAAGTCCGTGTAAATTCCGAAAGATGGTACCACTGGTGCATATCAAGGTTATTTTTAATTAGTAGCACCTCTTGGAAGAATACACATCAAGTTTCAGCCATATCGGTCTATTCCTTTGTGTTTAACAATCGTTGGAATCAAGGAAATCGAGTGATTGTCAAATAATGGACGAAAAAGAATTTCGCGTGTTAATTAAACACTACTTCATTAAAGGTAAAACGCCTCAGGAGACTAAACAGAAGCTTGATAAACATTATGGTGACTCTGCACCTTCGATTAGTGCGGTTTATAAGTGGTTTCAAAATTTTCGGAGTGGCCATATGAGCACAAGAGACGCTGAACGTTCTGGACGCCCTGTTGAGGTCACCACTCCAGAAATCATTGATAAAATCCATGATAAGGTGATGCATGACAGAAGAGTGAAAGTGCGTGAGATTACTAGTGCTGTAGGCATCTCGTGTGAACGGGTACATAATATTTTTCACCAACATTTGGACATGAAAAAGCTATCCGCCAGGTGGGTGCCGCGATTGACCAAAAACGAGGTCGTGTGAAGTGTTTCAAGAACGGTTTGCAGCTGTTTCAGCGAAATCCGCAGGACTTTAAGCGTCGTTTCATCACTGTAGATGAAACATGGATACATCACTACACTCCTGAGACCAAAGAGCAGTCTAAACAATGGGTTATCAAGGGGGAATCTGCTCCGAAAAGGCGAAGACAATTCCTTCGGCCGGGAAGGTTATGGCGACTGTCTTTTGGGATTCGCAAGGAATAATCTTTATCGACTATTTGGAAAAGGGTAAAACCATTACAGGTGCATATTATTCATTGTTATTGGATCGTTTGAAAACCGAGTTGCAAGAAAAACGTCCTCGATTAGCCCACAAAAAAGTCCTCTTTCATCACAACAACGCACCAGCTCACACCTCAGCAGTTGTGGCCGCAAAACTAATGGAAATAGGGTTCCAAATCGTTTCACATCCCCCCTATTCTCCAGACTTGGCTCCATCGGACTATTATTTGTTCCCTAATATGAAGAAATGGCTCGCGGGAAAAAGATTTTATTCGAACGAGGAGGTGATTGCAGGAACGAATGACTATTTTACAGACTTGGACAAATCCTATTATTCGGAAGGGATCAACAAACTAGAGCAGCGTTGGATGAAGTGTATAAGCCTAAAAGGAGACTATGTTGAAAAATAAAAACGATTTATTCAAAAAAATGAAGCAGTTTTTATTTTTACACGGACTTATCAAACAACCTCGTATGTTTCCCTATACACCATTCTATACACATGTTTTTTTATAATAAAACACAAATCTAGATATCAAATTTGGATGACTCCATATATTAGGTGTACCCATAAGTAATGTCGTTTTATAAAATTCCCTTTTTGTAAAATAAAGGTAATTTTGAAGTAAAATATTCTTTGAGTGCAGTTTTGACACTGGAAAAAACGACATTACTTATAGGTATACCTAATATATTAATATATATATATATATATATATATATATATATATATATATATATATATATATACAACGATCGTTTGATAATGAAAAAGTGAGAAAAACTAAATTGAAAAATTTAATTAAATTAATTAATTAATCAAATTAAACAATAAATAAATTTACCATACTTATCAAACGACTTTCGTATATATATATATATATATATATATATATATATATATATATATCAGCCAATTTTTATTGACTGTTGCATAAAAGCCTCTTTCCAAAAAGTTTTCATTTCGACCAATCATCGTTCTCTTTCAATCTATTTCAACAATTTTTTTCCATATCTCTCTCAAATTTATCCATAAGATTCTTGCTGTTCATTTTATATGTCTAAATGCAAAATTAATAATTTCCCTTATCTATCAGTGATCATTTTTTTGTCATATAACCGATTTATTTCCATTTCAAGCTCCTTACTCTTACTATAACAACTATAATTATTTTGAATATTCCAAACACATATTTTTGTCCTTTTTAATGTTATTTACAACCTCCGAATTATTTTGATATTTAATAACCATGTTTCATTAACATAAGTGAAAGCAAATAAAATGCGTAGATCAAAAACCACAAAAGATATATCGGATTGATGGGACAAAGACAATCATGTTATCACCTTAAAATGTTGTATAGATTGGAGTGGATGTTTAATAATTTGTCTTGTCCTTGGACAAGAATAATTTAAAATATAATCATTTCGATAAATAGATAATATGATATGTTTAATTTTTTTTAATGTAATAAATTTAATCAGCTGGTAATGATGTTGACACTTGAATATATTTATTAAATTTGTCAGGGTGGAATAGAAGAGAAGATATTAGATCATTTGAAGTATAAAATATTGGGTAGTTTTCATCCGGTATTAATTGAACTGATATACAGGTTTGGAATTTTTCCTGTGAGCCCTACTCAAAACAAAATTTCTCAACTCCAAAACATAAACATTGTCTTACTTTTATATACAAGATACAAGATGAATTTATTGGTAGATAGTAGAGTACATTTACAAAAATGTGGATACAATGATGATTACAATATAATTTTCTTAACCTAGTTAATATAATTGTGTGAATATGATTAAATAATATTATATAATGAGTCTTTATTTGAAATGTTTATGTATTTAGAGTTCGGGGGGAAAATTTTCAAAAACCCGAAATGACTTATATAGCAAAATATCCGTGGATAACCTGCTAATGTAGCATACTATCCAAATGTATAAATCATCTGTACATACTATGTATATAATATATATATAATCATATATATATATATATATATATATATATATGTTCACCAGGTTTTATTTCCTGGTCCACCCATTAACATTAAAAACATCCTACCATTATAATCCACATCATATATTAGTATATTAGTATAAACTAGAAAGCTAAGTTGTATCACATATCTATCAACTCCTAACCGATTTTTTTTATCTATCTATCTAACCGATATTGGATAGAGAGTAGTGAATTTTGACATATATATCAAGAAGAGAAGACCATCGATGGACAAGAGAAAATATTAATTGAGAACGTTGATGTACAAAAAAAAACTCAGGAAGAGGAGATCCGTGCATAGATGAGATAAATACATAAAACAATTCGTCTGAATGGAGTGAAAAATGAAGGTATTAGACCGATCGAAGTGGAAAATTTTGGACGAAACTTTCATCCAGTAATATATAAAAATAGGCTGATTATATATATATATATATATATATATATATATATATATATATATAAAATCTGAATAAAAATCCTTACTGCATAAGTTTAATAAATTGATTTTCTAGTTAAAAATGAAAGGAAGTGAGTTATTAACAAATTGTTGCACTAGTACAAAATTTAATAAAAACAGTACAGTTAATATATTTTTTCAGTAAAATAAAAGATCAGTGATAACGCCTGTAACAGTCAAACAATTGAAATTATGTTAACCTACTTGCTATTAGCCAAAAATTAGCTGTCCGTTTAAACGGACACTATGCACTAATCGGTTTTAACACTAGGTTTACGGGACGCGTCATTTTGACACATTTCATGAGGGAATTTACAGAAACCGTTTACATTTTTCTTCTACCACTTGTACTGACTTTTATCCATTTAACGAGACAAATAAAATAGGGAAATTAATTTTCTTCAAAACTTTCTAATTTACAAATTATGTATGTGGTATACCTATCTTTACGGTACGCGTCAATTTGACACAATCGTAAAATAACCATTAATGCTAGTTGGGAAACCCTGATCTGATATAGAAAAAGTAATTTGGTATGTTCGGGAAGCATGTGAAGAAAAGTCACTAAACGATTTTTATTTATGGTCGAAGAAATGGGGACCTGCTTTCTTCTCGAGCACAATGCCTAGAAATCAATTTGCGTAAATTCTTCGATTCATATGATTTGATAAAAAAACAGAACGATCCGAACGTTTACGTACAGATAAATTTGCATTGATATCTGAAATATGGAACAAATTTATACATAATAGTCAATCCTGTTATAAACCTCATGAAAATATTTCAATAGACGAGGAACTGTTCCCTACGAAAGTCCGATGTAGATTCACGCAATATATGCCAAATAAGACACATAAATTTGGTATAAAATTTTGGTTGGCAGTAGATGTAAATTCATAATACCTAAAATATAGTTTCCCTAATCTGGGTAAAGATGAAACGCAAACTTCAACACTTTTGGACGGATTTTGTAGTTTTAAAGTTAACCGAATCATATTTACATCAAGGCACGAATATAACAACCGATATTTTTTTACTAGTATCTATGTGTAAAAGATACGCGGAATAAATGTAATGTTATATAATGTTAAATATTATAAATTTTATATAAATGTATATCTTATAGTTTCATTTATAAGTTCATAATATATAATTGTAGTTTTTAAGTTGTTTTTTAAAGAAAATGAATGATTTTGTTCATGCGTCAAATTGACCCGTGTCCGTAAAGATAGATATATATGAAACGTCCGTAAATCTAGTGTTAAACCCACCTAGTTTGTGTGATGAGTATGACTGAGTATCAATGAATAATAATATTCTATGAGATTTTTGCCCAGTAATGGGCTAACATAATTTGAAAAAATAATATACATATATACACAAATATAAAAATGCATACACACATACACATATATATATATATATATATATATATATATATATATATATATATATATATATATATATATATATATATATATATATATATATATATATATATATATATATATATATATATATATATATATATATATATATATATATATATATATATATATATATATATATATATATATATATATATATATATATATATATATATATATATATATATATATATATATATATATATATATATATATATATATATATATATATATAATCCCTTATTTTCGAGGGTTAAACATGAGGCTGAAAACCTCATCTTCTAAAAAACAACTGTCAAGAAAGGCTATATTGAGCTGGCATTGTCAAAGAGGCTCCGGCTTTGCATAAGAACTGTAGTGTAATCTCTCTTTTTACACACACACACACACACACATATATATATATATATATATATATATACATATATATATATATATATATATGTATATATATATGTATATATATGTATATATATATATATATAAAGATAGATAGATAAATAGATAGATAAATATATGATATGTATAAATAAAGATAGATAGATAGATAGATAAATTCTATTTATAAAATAAAATAAATATAAATGAAATGAAATTATAATAATATTAAAATATTCATAGATTAAATAAAATATTTACAGAATAAAATCAATTGTGCGGCCTAAGAAAGTAAAACATTATACAATGCTAATCGTGTATGAATTAAAGAATTATCGAAAAAAGAAAAAAACGATATGCAGTATAAACGTAATTAAAAATAAACATTCACGAATATCACATATAAAAATAAATAAGTAATAATTGTATACAAAGCAATATTAATTCAATTTCAGAAAGTATTCAGATCTTGGATTAATACAAGAATTGAAAAAAGTGATAAGTAGACAAAAAATATATCCAATGTTAATTATTATTGATATTTAAAAAAAATATTAATGAATATTTCTAAGTATTGATATATAGAATTATTAAAGACCAATCGTGATATGTGTAATGAGATTAAACTGAAATCAAATAAAACTAATGTATTTATTTGATACACTTGGTTATTTCGTTGTGGAAAAAACTATTTTAAAATTATACAATTTAAACCGTCCCGATGTAAATTATTCAAAAAGGTTGTTAAATAGAATAACAATAATTAATAAAAATTCTTGAACCTTAAACAAACACTTAATTTAATTTTTTAACATGTGAAATCATGTCGGTATACACTTTTATATATTTATATGTTGAACAGTAAAAAAAAATCTATCAAATTCTAAGATGTACATAAAATAAATATAGAATTTTTTAGAAAAAAATCATATTAATTAAACAACAGATTTATGTTAATAGATAAGACTGATTAATTTTTATCAGTATGTTAGCTCATATGTTAAATGAGAGAAGTAAAATAAATTTCCAGTTTATTTTTATTTTTCAAGAAAAAAAAAACTGGATTGATTTAAATAACTGAACAATTAGATGGAACCGAGACACTGATTTGCTTATCAAAACCCTATATATATAATCCCTATTGCAATAAAGAACCATGAACGAATCATGTCGATTGCAAGTATTTTCTGCTTCGTTCAAGAAAACAACAATAACACTAATCGAACAATTCGAAAACGAATAACAATAATGATTGTAGACGGTCTCGTACTCACGTTTAACGGCCGTTGATGACGGGACGTCGTTATTGGCACAGGCGTCGCGTTCTTGTCACACGAGCTGGTAAGTAGAAGCGACGGCGTTCACGGTGCACACGGATACGCGGACGACAGCGATCTGAGTTTGTCGGTGTCGACGCGCCGCGTTTTATACAGTTGCCGACGGCCGTGTCAGCGGTCTCTTAACTTCGCCGCCGTCGGTTTCGTACGACGACGATCGTCCGTTGACGGACGACTGATAAGCTCTCACTACAAAAAAAAAAAATAACAGATTAATATCGACATTTTTTTCTCAAGAAAAATTCATAACACTAACAGTTAAATACATATTTAATTATCTTCAACTTCTTACAATTAGCACAAATGAATTTTCACCCCAACACTACAATAATTTAAAGTGTTCAATAATCACTTATTGTTCACTTGTTTTTTATAATTATATCGGCTGATGCATTTCGATGGCGATGCCATCATCGTCAGGGCCTTTCTGTTAAAATCTAGACTAACTTTTTAATATATACCTATACTAATTCGTGTTTTGTGTCCTTATTCAATCCATCTACAACTGGGGGTTATATCTTTCTTTTCGTCATCTGGTCTGCAAGCATGAAGTGCTTTCCCTTATTTATTGTCTTTGCAACATGTTCTTTTTCATAGATTTGTAACCTTTTTTGATGACATGGATTGATTTATTTATTAAAATTTTAACAATTTGTGAGGTCTGTTCTAGATGAATTGAATATCTGCATGCGTTAGTTTTGTGATTTAATTTTTTTAAAAATTCTTCTTACAATTACTTTTACAATTAAAGACAGTTTTCCAATAAATACTTCAGATGTTTAAATGGAAATAATACAAAAAGTATCTAATTAATTACTTATTTATTTTTAATTCATTCGCTTCCGCAATCCCCAAATGGGGATTTGAATTTTTTTTCACTTACAATAGGATTAAATTAAATAAAATTTGTATTCGTTAAACACACATACGTTCTAGTTTTCAAAATTATTTTTTGTTTTAATGTTACCTAACTTGTAAAAGTATTTGATATATAAATTTATAACCGATGCGGTAAAATAATGTTTTAATATTTATATTGTTTTCTAGTGAACTTTTTGTTCGTATTTTTTTGCTTTTTTGGCAGATTCGTGTGTGAGACTACTAACACATCCTTTTAGTTGATAGCACAATAATTTATAAGTATATATAATACATATTATAAAAAATATACTATAAAATATATTGATCCCCATTTGGAGCTCATGGAATGTGCTATGTTATAAAATTGATAATATCTAAGTATTTTAGTAATTCATAGTTTTTTTTACTTTTACGGTTTTCGGGGCAGTATTATACTGGTGTGAAGATGAAGATCTGAATCTTACCTGCGTTAGAAACTGTATGCCAAAGCACAGGTTTTTAGAAATAAAAAGAAATTTGCATTTTAACGACAATAGTTCCATAATTGCCATTGAAAATAAAGATAAGTTATTTAAAATTCGACCTGTGATTGACAAATTGAATTCAAATTTTAAAAAGTTCTGAATATTTACTCAAAAGCTTTCACTCGATGAGCAAATGATAAGATATTATGGACATCACTTTTTGAAACAATTTATAAGAGGAAAGCTAATCAGATTTGGTTTCAAACAATGGACCATGTGCTGCTCTGAATCTGAGTATTGTTTTCATATGGATATTTATGAAGGTAAATGCGAAGAAGAACAAGTTGTGAGTGATGCAGGAGCATCTGTAGTAATGAAAAAGACTTCTTTTCTACAGTATCCATCAGAATATGAAATATTTATCGATAACTTCTTTACCAGCTTGGAATTATTATTGAAATTGAAAGAACATAATATAAAGATGACTGAAATAGCACGGTATAATAGAATGAATAAGTATCCCTTGAAATCTGATAACATAATAAAAAAAGAAGAATGTGGAGCATACGATTATTGTTATGATGAAAGTAATAACATTTTTGCATTGATTTGGAATGACAATAACTGCGTCAAAGTTCTATCAAATTATTTAGGACTACAACCTTTAGAAAAAGTTAAAAAATATTCTAAGAAAGAAAAGAAAGAATGTCGAGTGGATAGACCAAATATTATGGAGCAATATAATAAATATATGGGTGGGATTGACAAGCTGGACTGGAATGTCCAAAAGTATCGCATTAAATTTAGAGGTAAGAAATGGTATTTTCCTCTTTTTATAAATGCCATTGATGTTGTTGTTGTTAACGCTCGTGCTCTTTATACTGCTTCGAATGAAAATATCTCGTTATCAGACTTCAGACGCAATATTGCAAGAACATTTATGAAAAAAGAATCATTATCCAATCCTTAAGTCACTGGAAGACCCAGTTCAAGCATAACAAGGAAAAGCCTTGTACCTGAAGGTGTTATATTTGATCCAATTGAACATGTGTTGGAAAGGACCTGTGAGGGAAAACAGGAAATGTGCCATATGTGGCACAAATGTGCGCAAGCAGTGTAGAAAATGTAATATAGGACTACATGTCGAATGCTTTCCTATTTGGCATAGAACATGAGTTTTTCTTGTGTTTGTAATACTTTTTGTTTTTTCAAAATTTTTGTAACTAGAAAATCCATGAGCCCCAAATGAGTATCAATAAAAAATGTTAAAAAATATCTATTTTTTAAATATACAAGTAAAGTAACCTAAATTCCATTATTTAATTCCATTTTCAACCCCAATACACCAAAAATATCAAAAAAAAATTTGGAAGGTAATGAGTTAAGCATATTATATGACACTGATAAATGAGTCGAACCGTGGGTCGATTATTATATGAGTAATTAAAAAAAGTAAAAGATGCATAAATATATATATATATATATATATATATATATATATAAAAGAACAAATAAACAAAAATTGTATGTGAGTAGCTTAAAACAGTTGCGTGGGTCAGTTTGTGACCAACGAGTCTTAGGTTCAACATAATTGTTCTATCACATTAACGACAGAATACAATTTAATTTAATTTAAATTAATTAAATTAAACCACAATTTCACTTAACATAGTGCATTTGTTTAATCCAATTCTTAGTCATTCTTTCATATAATGGTGGTCCAATTTCATGATTTACACGTTCAATGTTTATTTTTAACGCTTTTGTGGTTAAAACTCTTTAAATGAAAAATTTCACTTGAGATCAGGCTATCAAATCATATTTGGATTAGTTTTTCATCCAGAAAAATCAAAACTTTTTTGAACACGAAATTATGAAAATACCTGAAAGATGACAAAGAGTAGTTAAACAAAATGGTCAGTGCATTATTAAATTAAATTATTTCACTTCATAATAAATCGTCTTTTAATTACTTAAAAAATCACAATTATTTATTTGTCAACCCAATATACAATATTTAGGGTTTTCCAATAAGGTCTTCAGAAGTTTAAATGGAAATAAAAAAAAGTATTTAATTAATTAGTTATTTTTTTAATTTTTTATTCTCAAGTATATTCTATGGCATTAATGATGGAACGCAAGTTCACTGATATGACCACCACCACTTCACTTGACATAGTGCATTCGTTTAGTCCAATTTTTAATCACTCTTTCACATAATTGTGGTCCAGTTTCATGAATTACACGTTCAGAGTTTATTTTTAATGCTTCTATTGTTTGTGGTTTATCAGCAAAAACCAATAATTTCACATAACCCCACAGAAAATAATCCAATGGAATTAGATTACATGATCTTCGTGGCCAATTGATGAGCCCATTTCGTGAAATAATGGACTCATTGAACTTTTGTTTCAATAAGTCTATTACTTTCGTAGATATATGGCACGTAGCACCATCATGTTGAAAGCACATATTGTGCAAATCTTTGGGATAAAAAATTCATTAATCATGGATGGTTCAGAAACGCACTCCATTTACTGTAACATAATTCCAGTTTCATTTTGAAAAAATATGGTCCGATGACACCACCAACATGTTACTGTTTGTGGACGCAGTGGACTTTGTTCAATGACTTGTGAATTGCTTTCAGTCGAAATTCTGCAATTTTCTTTATTTAATGTTGACCTTAATTTTCACGAAACGCACGATAGGTTTTACAAACCGAACATTGATTTTTATAATAAGTTTGTCACAATTTTTAAGCGTTGTTCAAATGTTAAACATTCCATGAATTTGCCAAAATATATTAAGTTGAAATGTCAAAATGAACTTAAAACAAAATTCAAACATGGCTGCCACCAGTAGACATCTCTTTTCAATTGATCTACAATATAAACGATTTTAGTCCAAATTCTTTTGAAAAATTTGATTTTTTCATGATATTTTAACTAATAAATCTGATTGGTACTGTGGCAAATTCACTCAAACACAAATGACCCATTTATTCACTATCATCATTTACACACTCTTGGACAGTTACAACTTTTGTAGGTTTTTGGCTTCTCTGTTTAGTAGGACTTTTCTTAACTAAGCTCTATTAAGGTTTTTGTTTTTACTAGATGAGATTGTTAGTTCTACGTCCCATTCCTGATAACTTAAGGGGTTATACGCACTTGCGAGGCGCAAAAACGACGTTTTTTTAGGAATTTTTTTTAGAAACAGTATTTATTTTGCAATTACAAATTATGATTATTTGAATAGATCCTACTTTCAAGAATAAAATAACATGTCGATCATAAAAAAAATATTGTAGTGCACTGCTCCTGCAGACGATATCCCGAACGACCTTCAAAAAAAGGCGCTTGGCGGTGATTGCCATATCGGCGGTTTGGATTATTTGAAATCAAAAAATATGGTCAATTCTTTTAAAGGATAGATTAATGCAGGTATTGGAATGAAGGAATAATAAAAATTTTCATTTTTGACAAAATGGCGTCTACTTGAAAAAAATGTTTCGTTTTTTACTAAAATGTTCGCTCCAAATTGTTTAAAAAAAATAGTAATAATTTTTGTAAACCTTATTCCTTCGTTCAATACCTGAGGAATATATTTGAGAAGATTGTGTGAAAATTTGAGACCGATCGGTTCAGCCATTTCTGAGATATCGAGATCACCGACTATGAAAACAACGTTTTGAGATAAACGCGTTTGAAGTTTCGGAAGTAGTTTACACATAGTTAAATTTTTTTTACAAATTCAGGTGTATGTCCGAAAATATTTATCGGGTTTACTTCAAATTTTCAGAGAATATACTCAAATATATGTGCATTCCGAAAATGCAAAAAAAATCGATTTTTTGAAATTTCTAACTGCGTATAACCCCTTAATTTTTTTTCATTATTGTATCATATTATATTAAATACAATGACCTTTCAATACGTTATATTGGTCAAAATTGGACTCAATTATTATACACATTTTGTTGTTATCGATTTTTCGGATAGCAATATAATTATATTCACCAATAGTATTAACAATAAAAAGTATACGTCTTTAATTAATTTCCATATTTTTTATTTTTTTTACTGTTAACCTCTTTTTAAGCTTTTGATGATAGTATATCCTTAATATATTTTATGATCTTCTAATTTTTAACATTCTTGAAGACTAAATTCCGATAATCATTATTTGCCTTCTTTTGTTTCTTTAGTTTTCTTATTTTATCATCTGGGAAAAATTTCAAAAAAACATAAATGTAATTTCCAATATGTACGAGGTTGTTTGATAAGTCCGTGTAAAAATAAAAACTGCTTCATTTTTTTTGAATAAATCGTTTTTATTTTTCAACATAGTCTCCGTTTAGGCTTATACATTTCATCCAACGCTGCTCTAGTTTGTTGATCCCTTGATTTGTCCAAGTCTGTAAAATAGTCATTCGTTGCTGCAATCACCTCCTCGTTCGAATAAAATCTTTTTCCCGCGAGCCATTTCTTCATATTAGGGAACAAATAATAGTCCGATGGAGTCAAGTCTGGAGAATATGGGGGATGTGAAACGATTTGGAACCCTATTTCCATTAGTTTTGCAGCCACAACTGCTGAGGTGTGAGCTGGTGCGTTGTCGTGATGAAAGAGAACTTTTTTGTGGGCTAATCGGGGACGTTTTTCTTGCAACTCGGTTTTCAAACGATCCAATAACAATGAATAATATGCACCTGTAATGGTTTTACCCTTTTCCAAATAGTCGATAAAGATTATTCCTTGCGAATCCCAAAAGACAGTCGCCATAACCTTCCCGGCCGAAGGAATTGTCTTCGCCTTTTTCGGAGCAGATTCCCCCTTGATAACCCATTGTTTAGACTGCTCTTTGGTCTCATATACAGTGATGAAACGACGCTTAAAGTCCTGCGGATTTCGCTGAAACAGCTGCAAACCGTTCTTGCAACACTTCACACGACCTCGTTTTTGGTCGATCGTGAGCAATCGCGGCACCCACCTGGCGGATAGCTTTTTCATGTCCAAATGTTGGTGCAAAATATTATGTACCCGTTCACACGAGATGCCTACAGCACTAATAATCTCACGCACTTTCACTCTTCTGTCATCCATCACCATATCATGGATTTTATCAATGATTTCTGGAGTGGTGACCTCAACAGGGCGTCCAGAACGTTCAGCGTCTCTTGTGCTCATACGGCCACTCCGAAAATTTTGAAACCACTTATAAACCACACTAATCGAAGGTGCAGAGTCACCATAATGTTTATCAAGCTTCTGTTTAGTCTCCTGAGGCGTTTTGCCTTTAATGAAGTAGTGTTTAATCAACACGCGAAATTCTTTTTCGTCCATTATTTGACAATCACTCGATTTCCTTGATTCCAACGATTGTCAAACACAAAGGAATAGACCGATATGGCTGAAACTTGAAACTACTAATTAAAAATAACCTTGATATGCACCAGTGGTGCCATCTTTCGGAATTTACACGGACTTATCAAACGACCTCGTAGTTATTCCTCCCTCCCCACTATAAATGACCTGTTGTTTTCTATTTCTTTGGATGTAGTTCGGTTCTAGACAAACGTTTCTTCGTCTAAATTTTCCTACCCGGCTACAAATGGGCATTATTTTCAGTTTTCCTAGTCCATTTTTCAATGAGTTGTCATGAATCTATTTATCCAACTCCTCCTGCTAATGTTTTTTATTTTGAAAATCGCAACCAATATCACTACAACACAAAACCCGCCATATACGACAAACGAGCCTATTAGATTGCTATTAATTTTTTTTAAAAAAATGTTTTAAAGCACATCTACATCGATATTTCTTCGTTCGTCTTTAAAAACATTTTATTTCGAAACAGAATTTGTCGTTAAAAGCGTAACAGGTCCGTCGGCGTAATTATTTCGTCTGAAATAGCGCCGGACGAACCGAGATACATAAAACAGTTCCCCGGTCACGACATAAAAATATTTACAGATGCGATTTCTCGTCCGTTACATAGCTCTAGTTAATAACCTATACGAAAGGGCTTTTAATATTTTTATATACGTCCAAAATACAACGGACATCGTATCGATATCGACACATAACAGACGAACGGACCGGTTTTTTTTGTTGTCGCATTGTCACGTGAAAAATTTGGATCCGTTCGTTCCCCGGTGCCGAGCTTTAACATAACAAGGGGGAGAGAAAAAAATGTAAATTACATTTCGAGCATACCGCTTGTATATACTGTCTGCTGTTTTCGGTTCATTTACATATTTTATTGTTTTGCTACCGACGAACAACCTAAAGAGCGACTTTCATTACCGAAAAAATCTCCTCGACGTACAAACATCTTTATTCATACGAAAATTAAACACATTTCCGACACAATTCGTACGATTCTCAATAAAGGACTTGTCATACGTGAAATTCTTATATATTTTTTTTAATAAAGAATGAATATTCGAATCGATTATCACAGCAGTTCATCTATTTACATAACAAATACGTAAAAAAAAAGATTATTTTTAGAACATATTAATGCGTTTGTACAATTACTCGTGATATGAGCAAAAAAATTGTCGCAATTAAGTACGTGCATCGCGCAATGCAGTCATGACGATATCAATTCAAGTTGCTTCTTATCGGATTAAATCCTGTTTGTTCAGAGATGTGTCTACTTGACAGCCACTTATTATTTAAAATGTTGCAGTTATCGAATCGTAAATTATCTACTGTTATCTTTAAATGTCGCCTATATATATATATATATATATATATATATATATATATATATATATCTATATTTGTAGATTTTGAAAAGGCGTTCGATTCGGTCAGTACATCATCAATTTTCTCAACTCTAAAAGAGCAAGGAATTAATTAAAAAATACGAGGATTTGTTGAAAGAAATATATGAAAGTTCATCGGCGTAAATTAAAATGCACGACCTATCAGAAAAAATAAAAATAGAAAAAGGAGTTAGACAAGGAGACAGTTTATCACCAAAAATATTTAATTCAATTTTAGAACAGATCATAAGAGACGCAAATTTAGAAAATAAAGGAATCAAAGTAAACGGAGAATATCTGTCACATCTAAGATTTGCGGATGATATACTACTTATAAGTGAAAAACCGGAAGAATTACAAACATTACTCGAAACCCTCTTAGAAAAAGGTCGAAGAGTAGGGTTAAAAATAAATATAGGAAAAACTAAGGTCATGTTTAATAATTTCGCTGAAAGAAGAAATATACAATTAGAGAATCAGTACTTGGAACAAGTGGACGAAATAAAATACCTAGGAAAAACTATAAGATACGATGGTGATTTATGGCCAGAATACAAAACGAGAATCAGAGCTACATGGGCAACATTTGGGAGACTAAATAATATAATGAAAAGCAATATACCAATCAGCTTAAAAAGAAAAGTATATAACCAATGTGTACTACCGGCCTGTACGTATGGAGCAGAAACTTGGACTTTAAACGTAGGAATGAAACAGAAACTGTTACCGGCCCAGAGAAGCATGGAAAGAATAATGTTAGGAATTTCTAAACTGGACCGAAAAACAAGTAAATGGATAAGAGAACAAACAAAAGTAATTGATATAATAGAACAAGTTAAATCGTTAAAATGGACATGGGCAGGACATGTAGCGAGAAAAGAGGACAACAGATGGACGAAGATTGTTACGGAATGGAGACCAAGAGATAAAAAGAGACCTAAAGGAAGACCACATCAAAGATGGAGGAGATGAAATTGTGAAGTATTGCGGAGGCTAAGGTTAGATGCGATTGGCCAGCGACAGGAAAGAATGAAAGAGGCTCGGAAAACTCTTCTTATAACATTCGACGAAGCTTTCGCCCAGCAGTGGTCAGATGTCTGATGTATAGCTATATATATATATATATATATATATATATATATATATATATATATACACATATACATATATATATATATATATATATATATACATATATATATATATATATACGAGGGTAGTCCCATAAGTACCCGGCCTGACCTAGAGATGGCGGTAGTTGTTTGAAAAATATCACTGTATTAGAAAGTACATAATCTATAAAGCATATGTTTCAAGTTTGAGGACGCCACGTTGTTTAGTATTTGTTTGGCAGCCATCAATAGTGAACGTTTTCAGTGAATTTGTGAAAATGGAGAAAATTGGTCATCGTTACGTGATACAATACTTTTATTTGAAAGACCTTAGCCCAACAATATAAAAGCTGAACTGGATTCTACTCTGGGTGAGTCTGCTCCTTCGTTTACAACAGTGAAATATTGGATAGCAGAATTTAAACGAGGCCGTACGAGCTGCCAAGACGAGCAACGCAGTGGTCGACTAAACGAGGTGACGACTCCAGAAATGGTGAAGAAAATCCACAAAGCGGTACTGGATGATCGTCGACTGAAAGTGCGCGAGCTAGCAGATATAGTAGGCATTTCAAAAAGTGCGGTACATCGCATATTATCTGAAAATTTGGACATGAGAAAGCTGTGTGCAAGATGGATGCCGCGTTTGCTCACACTCGAGCAAAAACAGTGTCGTGAAGATGTTTCAATTGAGTGTTTAGCGAAGTTTCACAGCAACAAAGCAGAATTTTTGCCCCGTTTCATAACCATGGATGAAGCATGGGTCCATCACTTCACACCCGAGACAAAAGAACAATCAAAACAATGGACTGAAAAGGGAAAACCGGCTCCAAAGAAGGCTAAGACCGTTTTATCTGTAGGCAAGGTCATGATGTCGGTTTTTTGGGATGCGCGTGAGATAATTTTCATTGACTATCTTGAAAAAGGAAAAACTATCAACGGCGAGTATTATGCGAACTTATTGCAACGTTTGAGCGAAGAAATCAAGCAAAAACGGCCGCATTTGGCTAAGAAGAAAGTGTTGTTTCATCAAGACAATGCACCAGCTCACAAATCCGTTATTGCAATGGCCAAAATTAATGAATTAAAGTTTGAATTGCTACCTCATGCACCCTATTCACCAGATTTAGCCCCTTCGGATTATTTTCTGTTCCCAAACTTGAAAAAATGGCTCAGTGGTCAAAGATTTCCCAACGATGAAGAAGTGATGTCGGCAGTTAATGGGTATTTTGAGGAGCAAGACAGTTCTTATTATAAAAAGGGTATCGAACTTATTGAACATCGCTGGGAAAAGTGTATAGAGCTAAAAGGAGATTATGTTGAAAAATAAATATATTTTTTTCAAAAATTTTTGTGTTTTTTTTGTTGGATCGGGTACTACTGAGACCACCCTCATATATATATATATATATATATATATATATATATATATATATATATATATATATATATATTAGTATATTTAAATGATCAAATGCAGTGGAAAATAAATGCTGACATTTACTGCTAATTGAAAATAAAAATACCAAATATTTTAATAATTTTGCATTCCATAGTTCGGAGCCACCAGGTGTATAAAATATAAAATAGAGTCGGCGTCGACCTGCCAATAAACAAACGAAATAAATAAGAACTTTGTTTGTACTTCGCATAAAAACAATCGACCACTAATCATCCAATGAAGCTTTTCAGCGCGCACTCGATTCCATTCTATAGATATTTACACGGCCTTCTGTGTTAGTAATTCGATTAATACTGCGTTGGTTGCGCCTACATCGAAGCTTTTACAGCCTCCGTGATGCGTGTAGAAGAAAAAAGCTCGTCCGTTGATTCGGATCGTGTCAGTAGAACGGAACGGACGACGCATCAATTATCAAATTATAAAACAAACGACATAAATCATCATCTCGCTCAACTGAACCGCCGCGTTCGTCAAGATCTTCCGTTTGAAATGCACGACGTACCATCGTCGCCCGGTCCTCCTTCTCGGCTACATAAAGTTAGTTACGGGGACTTTTCGACGACGACACCGTGAGTTGTACGTGTGTACGGGACATTATTGTTTTCGCAACCCCGCGCTGACGGACCGACTACATAGATAGATACAGTCGGTCCGTTGTACTTGAAGTGGCTGTCTGTCACCGTTTTTTCCCCTCCCGACGCTCTTCGTCTCACTCGCAACGAACGTGACGCTCGTTCGTCGCCCGACGGTATATAAAAATCTTAACGTTCTCAGTTTATCGCGGTCGTATACACGCGCTTCAAGATAAAATTGCATGTTCACTTCTAACCGTTTTTTCATTTAAAAAAAAACATCCACCATCCACCTAGTCGTTGTTCTTTTATTATTCACAGGTCACTATTCCGGATGATGTATTCATAGTAAACGCAATAATTTATGTTTGAACGTAAAACGGCCTTTAAAAAAAAAACGACGATAAACTCCGAACGAGCTTTTGTAGTATAGCCTATTATATGAATTGAATTTATACGAGCCATAAGCGTAAATCTTTAAACGCGTTATGCCGGATATGAATACTAAAAGAAAAACACAACGACTCGAGTCAAAAAGATAATCTGTTTTCAGTTTACTGGTTGTCATTTCTCTATTATTAATTCAAATGGTTTTACTATTATTATTTTTTTGAAAAAAAAAATTTACTTGGAGTCGATTTATTCGTATGGAAAGTCAGATATGTTAATTTTTATAAATTAGAGAGAGATGAGAATCGCGTATTGGCGAGAAAAATTTTTCTCTCGTTCAAGCGTCACTTGAAAAATCCTATCTGCCTACTTATCAGCCGATACTGCATTGCAGCAGTGCGGACGTTTGCATTTTCCACGTACAATAATCCGTCCACCTGTCTATTTTCCGAACGTTCCGCGAATCGGTTCTAGCGTGGGCGTTTTTTTTTCTTTTTTTGTCCGAAATTAAGTCAGGCGTGTGTTGCGCGTCCGTACGCACTCGATGTTAAAAAAAGACGACGAAAAGTCACGCATCTCTTTCAAATTCGTACTTGTATCGATAGTAATCGTTTGTTGATAAACAACAATTTATTAACGCTTTGTTTTTCTACAATTATCTCGAAGTGGTTGTGAATGTGATATAAATATACACGGAAAATTATCTAAGAAACGCGTACTTGTAATAAATGGATATTTTTACGTTATCAATTGACGTCAATGGGAGTGAAATCAGTGAAAAATATAAAAAAAAAAACAATTTTATATTATATCAAGTACTTTATGCAAACAAACATTTAACATTATTGTTGATTGGTCAAGATTGCATTTTTTTAAAAAAAATGTTTAAATTAAATGGAATATATATATAAATTTTTTTTCAAGATATTCATTTGAATTGTTATTTGATTTATCGTAGAGATGTAATAAAAATTTGATAAAATATTATTAACATACAGAAAATTATATTTTTAGATAAGATTGAAAACAGCTTTTTAAAAAAAACAATATATATATATATATATATATATATATATATATATATATATTGGCAAATATCTCCTATATATTCTGGTCTATATAATATCGCATATATATACATATAAAAATATATATAAGGGAGATACTTGCCAACCTAATATATATATATATGAGGGTCGTTTGATAAGTGTGGTAAATTTATTTATTGTTTAATTTAATTAACCAGTTGCGCTGACAATTAATTAATTATGCACACAATAAATCCATCCAAAGCAATTATCAAACGAATTGGTATTTAAATCATATATATATATATATAGACACACACATGAAATGTTTTTTTTATAGTAAAACTCTTTCAATTGATTAACAAATTTATTAATAATTTATGATAAATAGTATTTCTTGGGTCAAACGTTTGTTATTTTACAAATAGAATAGATAAATTAAAAAATTCCAATCAATTAGATAATAAATATTTTTCTGTAACTTTTTGTAAATTTTCTCATTAATGGAAAAGATGATAAATAGCTATCTTGCAAGTCTACTCCACCCATACCATCATTGTAACCTAAACTATATTAGGTTTTGTAATGTTTCCATTTTGGTCGGTATAATTTCTATATATTTTTCTATTTGTTATAATATTTCTATTTGGAATGTATATATATATAGTAAATATATATCTTTTTTTATCCTTTCATTTTACAGAGAAGATACCATGAAGATCTTAATAGAACATTCAATGTTTTCAAAATACTTGTGGATGAAATCTTTTCACATATTCTTTCTATTAGATCTGACTGTTCCGAGATAACTAATCTTCCAAATCTAATTTCCGATGAACTTTCTTGTGTCGAATATAAGTTATCTCCATAGATGTATAAAATCAATTATATATATCTATATAAATATATATATATATTTTCTGTATATATATTATCAGAATAAAATAGTTATTTGATAAAATAGTTTTTTTCATAATAATAAAAATGTATTTCAAGTTACTTGAAATATTATTCAATATCATTTTGTCACTTAATGAAGTTCTACAAAAAAAGCACTTGTATGCCTTCAAAACAGAAGTGTGACACTTGCTAACTGAACTCCGATGTTATTTTAACTTAGCAAAAATCACACGACGTGCTATGTACGTCTAATCGACATTTGGTACAGATAGCAGTTGACGTACATAGCTCGTCATTCCAGCGCAACTGGTTAAGCAAAAAGGTTAATTCTGATCTCTAATATCAACAATTAAAGTGTTTGATTCAGGAAAAACTTCCGAAATTATCAAATAGAAAAAACATTGTCCTCCATTATAACAATGTCAAACCGTACATATCTTCGAAGACTCGGCAAAAATTGAAAAAGCTTGACTGGGAAGTTTTGATACATGCTTTTGAACCGTCAGACTGTCATTTGTTCACCATTACGAAATCATTGATAAAATCACACTGATATGGTGATGGATAACGTTTTTATGAAAGTTTTTGAGATTACAGTATTTATTTTGCATTACAAATTATGGTTATTTACATAGATCCTACTTTCAAGAATAAAATAACATTTCGATCATAAAAAAGCTTGATCCGCCAGGTGGGTGCCGCGATTGCTCGAACGACCGACCAAAAAAGGCGCTTGTGAAGTGATTCCATATCGGCGGTTTGCATTATGAAATCAAAAAAATGGTCAATTCTTTAAGCGATCGATTAATGCAGGTATTAGAAACATGGATAATATCACTTTCATTTTTGAGACCAATGAGTCTAGTCTAAACAATGGGTTATTTACTAAAATCTTCGCTCCAAATTGTTTAAAAAAATAGTAATATTTTTAGTAAGGTTATGGTCCTTCTTTCCAATACCTGAGGAATAATATTTGAGACTATTTGTGAAAAGGGTAAAACCGATCAGGTTCAGCCATTTCTGAGATATTGAGATCACCGACTATGAAAACACCGTTTTGAGAAAAACGCGTTTGATTAGTTTCAAAAGTCCTTTACATCACGACAACGCATTTAGTCAAACCTCAGGTGTTGTCCGAAAATATTTATCGGAAATAGGGTTCAAATTTTCAGAGAATATACTCAAATATTCTCCATTCCGAAAATGCAAAAAAATCGATTATTTGAAATCCCTAATATGAATAACCCCTTAATAGAATAAACTCGATTTCAATAGAGACATACAGGTGATTGTCTCGAACGAATGACTAAATTCAGACTTTTTATAATCCGATTGAATCGGAAGCTACATTCAAAAAATTATAGAAGGTCATAGATCAAAATGACACATGTTTGGTTTAATAGAAGATTTATAAACAATTTAAATGTATGTTTCAGTTTCGTTTCAATTTGTAAAAGGCTAAATCTCCACCAACCCTTTTCATCAACGTAATATGACTAAATTCCAATGAATAATCACATTCAATATGGCTATCATCCAACAGTGGATTAATATAGACTGATATGATAATATAAAGACATTCAAACAAGTACTCGTTAAAATACTGGGTGTTATAATAATCTATCTTTAAATTAAGTTAAATTTTCGTTACAAATCGAAACGATGAAAGAAATCTAACGATCGTTTTCATATCCGGACATCGAACCGACACAAACAGTTCAGTTACGTGTCGTCATCTCGTGCTCATGTGTCTCTCGTACCAAAGATCCAACTCACAAACATTTCAGATTAGAACCGGTGTCGAAAGCTCGATTCGAAGTACGTCACGTCGAGCTTTCGACGTCGCGTGTCGTTTAACATCCGAACATCGAAAGCTCGATTCGGCAAACTTCGTATCGAACTTCCGAACGTCGTACGAAATTCGATCAACGTTCGAATGAACTCTCTTCTCGTTCAAATCACTCGTATGGGTTGTTTTTTCCCCTTTCAAACAATCGAGCACAAAAATACGTTTGTATTTTAGTTCGTGCAGTGAATTTATTTACATGACGTTTTCAATTTGAATATTCATATTTTATTTAATTTTTTTTTTAGAAAAACGGTTTTAGTTCTGGTAAATACGAGTACAGTTGGAGATTCATTACATGGCAACAAAATATCTATAACAGTGATGTAGATGACACAATAGGCCATTCCATACTAGTCAACATGCATACAGTATTCACGGCCAATTACCACTCGTCTCACACGCTCTTTCTGGAAAACTAATTATTTTAGGTGGAGGAGTTTGGTGATAAGAGAGTGTGAGACGAGCGGTAATATGCCGTGAATACTGTATGCATGTTGACTAGTGTGGAAATGCCCATTTGATACAATAATAGGTGGAACTCATTCGTAATAAAACAGTAATAAAATTTTAAACACATTTAAACGTTTTATACCTCAAAAGCTATTCGATGTCATTTTCCATATTTAAAAAAAAATAGATTCTCTGACATTACAAAAAACTATATTCCAATTAATCTAAAACAGGAAACTGTACTGTTTATTAAGTAAACGTAGATATAGGCTCATCCAAATGTGACGCC
>CP092096.1:4557500-4570000 GCA_029203775.1 Neoneuromus ignobilis | reverse complement strand
ATATATATATATATATATATATATATATATATATATATATATATATATATATTTTTTACCAAATAGAAAATGTCGTTTTTCTAAATATAAAGTCAACTTAAAATATATATATATATATTACCATATCAGTTATTAATTATATATTCTCCCTCGATTGCTATAACTTTCTTTCATATTTCTAGTAATTTTAATATGCCATTTGCATAAAAATCTTTTGATTTGGATGAAAAAATAGATATCGAGACCCGTTTTCACTTCTTCGATATTCTTAAAATTTTTGTCGGATAAAAAGTGTTGCATTGATCTAAATAAATGGTTATTCGATGGAGCAAGATCGAGTGAATATGGTGGATGAATAATTACATTCCTTTCATATTCCATCAATTTATCCCGAGTAATTTTAGCTGTATGAGGTCTCGCATTATCGTGTTGAAAAAATATGTTTCCTCTATTGAATATTCTAGGTCTTTTTACACGGATTGCTTCTTTTAATCGTTCCAGCTGATCATAATAGAACTATGCCGTTATTGTCTGGCCATATTTAAGAATTTCATAATGAATAATTCCTTTACAATCCTACCATACAGACAAAAGGACCTTTTTAACTGTTAAGTTCGGTTTCGACGTTGCCAGTGGTACCTGCTCTTTAGAAAGCTACTGTTTTCTGCGACATTGGTTCGAGTACATAACCCACTTCTCATCCCCAGTCACAAGATGTCGAAGAAATGTTGAATTTTCCTTTAATTTTATTAATTCTTGGAACCCGTACAGATTTGCTTTCATCACTTAAATGATGCGATATCCTCACACCCTGTTTATGAATCTTGTCAATTATTTTTAAATGTTTTTGCACACTAGACTAAGAGTATCCGAGTGTATCTGCTATTTGTTAAATAGATTTGGTCGGATTTGCTTCAACTTCAATGCGTTACACCTCATTGTCCACTTTCACTACCCTCTCACTTCGAGATTTATTTTTTAAGTCAAAATTTCCACTTCGAAATTGTTTGAACCACCTCTGACACTACCGAATAGTCAATATGTCCCCGTAAATGTACCAAAAATTTTTTGTCGCAGTCGTTGCATTACTTTTTTGATGAAATTCGTATAACATGCAATTTCATAAAAATTGATTATCCGGTACAAATCCTTCCATTTAAAATAGGGCGCAGAAAAATGTAATTTTGTTTAAAAGTTGTGCTTTAGATGTCCACCAATCAATAGCAAAGAAATACGTGTTAAAAGATCGACATTCGAAACACAACTGACCATTGAAAAGGACGATGTCAAAAAACGACATTTTCATCCGGTACCCCTATTATATATATATATATATATATATATATATATATATATATATATATATGTGCGGCGGTTAGTGGCGGTTATCCCATCATATCGATGGCAAAATCTGTCAACCGCCCTTGGCGATTAGAAAGCGTCACCAAGGACGCAAATGAGAAAGTGTTGACCTGCAAGGGAGAAACCAAGCCAGATGTTACAAAGACGGTGCCGGCCGATTCCCGTTAGAACCACTAAGAGAACAATCGGCCGAGCCGCTCGGGTAACATCTGGATCTGCAACTCCGAAGACCACATGCCGGTCAGGAATGTGAAAGCGACAAATTGACCGGTATAAAAAGACTGGAAAACCGTGCATCTCCAGTCTTGGCCAGTATGAAGTTACCCCCGCGGGAAACTTGGAGCTCCTCTGGCCAAACATCGTGCAACAGGCCCACCTCATGGGACCTGGGAAATGCTCCACAAAGAGATTAACACCGAACCGAGAAACAACCAGGTTATTCGAGCAACTAGAGTAACTGCCTCAAACGAGGTAAAAACTCTAAACAACTGACCGAAAGGTCGTTGCGTCACCAGTTGCATCTCCAGTCAGTGTCGTCGTCGTCAGACGAGACATTGGCTCAACCTACAACAATACAGCCAGTGTCTTCGCCAACCGACGAGATGCTGGTCTCACCCACAACCATATAACACAAAAGACACAAGTCTCACAACCGTAACAACAATAGACAACTCTGTAACACTACTGTTCAACTACGTTAATTACGAATAAATATACTAGTCATTTGTAACTGTGTATTTTATTTCAACCGGAGATACCGAATCTCCAAATATATATATATATATATCTACTTAACGAATATCCATATTAAAAAAATTGTAATAAGTCTACAGTTTTCAATTGTTGAAAATACACATGCACGCATGATCCGACATTATCGTATGGTCGTATTTTGACAACGTCGTCCGGATGATCTTGCCATCTGCCCCTACGCCACTCCACCAGATGAGCTTTGGGAATGACCGAGTTGCATGTGAAACGTACGTAATCGATACGGCATTAACGTCACCGCGGGGCAACATGAAAGAGGTCACTAAATGACATAACTCTTGTGGGAATTACGCTTTGATTTTCGCTAAGATGTTCGAACGACGGAGAAAAGACCAACCAGTAATGTGGACGAAAAACGTCCTTGTTTCATTACCAGTCACAGAATCGAACTGATATCGATCTAATCATATCCGGGTTGATTTTTTTAATCGTTCACATCGTGCATTAATTTTTTTTTTTTAGAAACTCCAATGAGTTGACTAGTCATTTCCAGATATCATCAGAATAAAAAAGCGAACTGTTTCGACTAGACGTGTTTATTTGCTAATAAGGGAAGAAAACGTCGTCAACTTGGTACAGTTCGGACATGTGCCGTGTGTTATCCACATACTCACGTACAGACACAAAACACGGATCGATTAACGAATATGTTCATACTCGCACGTGATTTTATTCGTTTATATAATTTTCTGGACACGCATGTGTAGTGTTATTGTTTTTTGTTCATATTTTAGTAGAAATAGAATACAATTCGATCGATTGTAGTTCCGTTAATATATATATATATATATATATATATATATATATATATATATATATATATATATATATATACAAATAGACGATACGTACAAACACACCGAGAGATGTGTGTGTGTAATGCAACGTGACTTATGTCAAACGTCAACAGGTTGCCGTACGGAGATAATGAAATTTGTCGTTGTGGCCGTATAATGTCGAAACGGTTTATAATCCCGCGTGTGCCACTCGCAAACGTCGTTCTAATACCGCGTCGACGTTGTTGCACCGTTTATAAAAACGTCGCGACGCCATTAAATCGCACTATGTGTCTATGTCTAGTCATCAGCCGGTCTGTGTGTGTGTGTGTGTGTGTGTGTACGTAGATCCTAGATCTCTGTGCAACGTTAATCTCGTGTAATAAAAGTGATCGTGGCGAGCGACGTTAACGGTATGTACGAGCTGTAACGGATTCTGGAACAACACTGGATCATCTCATGAAAATAATTTCGGTTCGGACTCTTCGAAACATTTTTATAGTTGCTGTATGGATCGAGATTGCTATGTATAAAAAGACGATCATAGTAGCTTAATGCAAAACATTCATAGCCTACTACAAGATCAACAAACTGTTCAAATGACAAGACCCTAATAAAGCTTTAAGGGGATATTCTAGTCTAGACGCACGAATTTTAGGTGTTTTTTCGGACGCTATTAAAAAAACCAACAAATATTTTTAGTATCCATTTTTTATCAGTTATTTATTGATATTTTAAGAGTATAAAAAAGTATTATTAAAAATAAAAAAATCAAAATTGAAAAAGGTACAGACTGGCAAAGTGGGGGCTCGAAAAAAATGTGTCTCCTGGTTGACGTGGTTCCAAATCTTCCGGTCATTTGAAACAAAATTTTTTTTGAAATTATTGAAAAAGAAGGTTGTAGTAGTATCCCTGCCTAGGGAAAATTAAAAAAAAAATTTTTTTTGCAAAATGGCGATAGTGTGAAAAAACAGTCATTTTTTGCCCTATTTTTTCAATTTTCGAATTTTTTTAAAAATAGTAAAAAACAAAATTTTCAAAAAATCTTAGGCAGGGGCAATTACTGTTATATTGAGAAGCTCTGTACCAAATTTCAAGTAAATCGGTCCATTAGAACTTGAGATATGACGTAAACCGTGTCGAAAAAAGTAGTTTCGAGAAAAACGCGTTTAGAGTTGATTCGTTCCGGCCAGACCGGATTGGTTGGCGCGTCACAAAAATAGCTATAACTCCGAAAATAGTTCGAATTTCGAAAAATCCTCTTAAGAACATATTCTTAAAGGTCTAAACTTTGAAAATATACAAAAAATCGATTTTTTCGAACTTGTAGACTAGAATACGCCCTTAACAAAATAGCATCTATTTATCGATATGTCACTTTTTTTCTTGTTGAAAGTTGAACACATAATTCATAATGGTGGAAAATCGTATAAATTCATTTAACAGGTTATTAGGAAATATTTAATATATAGTCTTTCTTAAGCTCTCTCTCTCTCTCTCACACACACACACTTTATATATATATCTATCGCCTATATTCAAAAATATACATACGAAGGTTGTTTAAGAAGTTCCCAGAAAATTTTAATAAAACAACAAATTGAATTAAGCGTTTTATTTTTCAACATATGTTCCATTTCAAGTAAAAAAAAATTTCCATATGGTGTCTCGTTATCCCTTTCAAAGTCCTTCTGATAGAAATTAGTGCTTTTTAATTCCGTCCACTGCCCCACAAAACATTTAACTTCATCTATCAACTCCCAGCAAACCCTTTTAGTCTTTTTTAAAATTTAGAAATAAAAAAAAAATATAAGACTAAATCTAGACTCAATGGAGAGTGAGGTAAGTCATCCCATTAATATTCACTCAGTACTGCCCTGGTAAACTACCAGAATGAACCTGTGAGTTACCATGGTGAAAAAGACGCTCTAATGATTTTTTCTTTTAGAACTGCTGCTGGCATTTTTCTTAAAATTGTTCCATAATAACTTGTAGTTATTGTTCTGTGGCCTTTAAAAAAATCTACGTGCTACACTTCATTAGAATTCCAGAAAATGGTGGCTATTACCTTCATAGCCGATCTTTCTGCTTTAGCCTTTATGGGAGAAATTAAATTATTATCCCTCGGTAACCATTGCTTTGATTGTAGTTTGCTTTCGGAATCAAATTGGTAGATCCAAGTTTCGTCACCCGTAACAATCTTGTTCAGAAAAGCATCAGAATCAATCTGGAATTTATTTACAAATTGAAACGAATAATCAGCACGCAATTTCAGCTGATAACACAAGTATAAACTGGTTCACACTTGTATTTTAAATATAGTATTCTGTTTACGAAACATTTTTCGGGAACTTTATAAGCATCCATGTATATATATATATATATATATATATATATATATATTAGGGTTACGGTAAAAAAATGTCGACATCGTCCTTTTTAATGGTCAGTTGTGTTTCGGCTGTCGATCTTTTAACACGTATTTCTTTTGCTATTGATTGGTGGACATCTAAAGCACAACTTTCAAAAGAAATTACATTTTTTTTGCGCCCTATTTTAAATGGAAGGATTTGTGCCGGATAATCAATTTTTACGAAATTGCATGTTATACGAATTTCATCAAAAAAGTAATGCAACGACTGCGACAAAAAAAATTTGGGACATTTACGGGGACATATTGACTATTCGGCAGTGTCAGAGGTGGTTCAAACAATTTCGAAGTGGAAATTTTGACTTAAAAAATAAACCTCGAAGTGAGAGGGTAGTGAAAGTGGACAATGAGGTGTTACGCATTGAAGTTGAAGCAAATCCGACCAAATCTATTTAACAAATAGCAGATACACTCGGATACTCTTGGTCTAGTGTGCAAGAACATTTAAAAATAATTGGCAAGATTCATAAACAGGGTGTGAGGATACCGCATCATTTAAGTGATGAAAGCAAATCTGTACGGGTTGAAATGTGCCAAGAATTAATAAAATTAGAGGAAAATTCAACATTTTTTCGACATCTTGTGACAGGGGATGAGAAGTGGGTTATGTACTCGAACCAATGTCGCAGAAAACAGTAGCTTTCTAAAGAGCAGGTACCACTGGCAACGTCGAAACCGAACTTAACAGTCAAAAAGGTCCTTTTGTCTGTATGGTGGGATTGTAAAGGAATTATTCATTATGAAATTCTTAAATATGGCCAGAAAATAACGGCATAGTTCTATTGTGATTAGCTGGAACGATTAAAAGAAGCAATATGTGTAAAAAGACCTAGAGTATTCAATAGAGGAAACATATTTTTTCAACACGATAATGCAAAACCTCATACAGCTAAAATTACTCGGGATAAATTGATGGAATATGAAAGGAATGTAATTATTCATCCACCATATTCACCCGATCTTGCTCCATCGGATTACCATTTATTTAGATCAATGCAACACTTTTTATCCGACAAAAATTTTAAGAATATCGAAGAAGTGAAATCGGGTTTCGATATCTATTTTTTATCCAAATCAAAAGATTTTTATGCAAATGGCACATTAAAATTACTAGAAAGATGGAATAAAGTTGTAGCTATCGAGGGAGAATATATAATTAATAATTGATATGGTAATATATATATATATTTTAAGTTAACTTTCTATTTAAAAAAACTACATTTTCGTCCGGTACCCCTAATATATATATATATATATATATATATATATATATATATATATATATATATATATATCATAACTTGCATTGAACAAAGTTCTTAAACAATCTCGTTAGCCATAATGCGATTCGACGAACTTACTTCTATGGCCGTTAACGTGCGATTTTTCCAATGCAGTTTAAAGTGTGCAACCGAAGTTTCCTAGTCGTTCGAGCGGTCGTGTGTTCGATATCGCGTCGTCCCGTTTGAAAAACGATCGTTCGACATCCACGTACACATACACGTGTCGTCCATGAAACTTATTTAACTGGTCCGACGAGCGAGACGAGAGCCAACCGTTCGGCTTGATCCCGTAAGCAATATAAATACGATGCCCGTGTGCACTAAATCAAATCTAATTAAATGCGAAACACTAATCATATCACACAGCATCTATATTAATTCATACCACTTTATTATTTGACGCCACCCGCTAGCTAAAAACCATGATTAAATATCGCCCACCGACGGGGCACGGATGCGGCACACGGGACGAGATGGACGCGCGCGACGGAGATGGATGGACGACGAGATGTGCGAGTACGAATGAGAACGACGATGAAAATTGAAAGGGACTGTTTACAAAAATCTTAGGATTGGTCAGGGCAATCGAACGATTTTTTTCTTCTAAAAAAATATAGAATTTTATCTGGAAAAATTTTCAGTCAATAACATTTTTTTTGACTAATTCAGAAAAATAAAATAATGAAGATAAGGCTTCATATATATATATATATATATATATATATATATATATATATATATATATATATATACCTGTGCGTATGTGTGTGTGTATGTTTTGGTACAATCAACTGTTACTGACACATTACGAACTTGTAATTACACACGTGCATGTGTGTAGTGTTGTAACGTCGCAGTAAATTCAATTCAGTGCCACGGAGGCGTCGCGGAGGTAAACAGTTTTATTACTGAGCATCTACATGGATCTTCCCGTAACTAAGACTAACTGTGACAGGTGTTAATGTGGTACAACTGCGGTACTGGCGTGCCGACGTACGACGAGACGCCGTCGACACGAACGTTCGAAAGCTCGGAATTGACAAAAAAAAGCACAGAAACGTACGAATATCGAACGGACGGAAGAATCGCAGTTGGGGTAGATTGATTGATTTACATGATACAATAATATCGCGTAATCGATGATCGTGGTAAGCCATAAAATTAATATCCTAGATTCGGATCGAGTAGCTTCAACAACTAGATTTAATTGCAATTGTTATTCCTGCTAATGGCTGCCTTTAATCTATCAATTAAAATAATAAATCCGGTTACAATTGCAAATTCTGCGACAGAGGTTACAATTCCGGAACGATATTTACGAATTATTTGTTATTCCTATCTAACCTGCGTTTAAAATTAAAAATTCCAAAGCCCAAATACTTGTTGTTTTTATTTACACTCGAGAAATTGACTGTTGAAAATTGAAGAATACAACACGTAAGGACGTAAAATGGTCTATCAATTCAAATCCTGTTTTTTTTTCATATACAACAATGATAATTGGTGGTAAAAAGAAAATGAGGCTATTTTTTTCACTGTTATTAAAAACATTCAATATATCACAACTTTGTAATCAGCTATATGTGGGTATCCAATCAGGTGTCATATCGTAATTCAATACTAATAACCGAAATTCATAATGAATAATTAAATAATAAATTAAACAATAATTTAATAGTCCTGTAGAGTAGTGGTGTGCAACCTCAAGGGGTCGTAGAAAAATTGTTAAGGGGGTATTCTAGTCTAGAATTTCGAAAAAATCGATTTTTTGCATATTTTCAAAGTTTAGACCTTTAAGAATATGTCCTTAAGAGGATTTTTCGAAATTCGAATTATTTTCGGAGTTAGAGCTATTTTTGCGACGCGCCAACCAATCCGGTCTGGCCGGAACGAATCAACTTTAAACGCGTTTTTCTCGAAACTACTTTTTTCGACACGGTTGTCGTGATATCTCAAGTTCTAATGTACCGATTTATTTGAAAATTGGTATAGAACTTCTCAATATAACAGTGATTGCCCCTGCCTAGGATTTTTTGAAAATTTTGTTTTTTACTATTTTTAAAAAATTCTGAAAGTTGAAAAAATAGAGCAAAAAAAATTACTGTTTTTTCACACTGCCGCCATTTTGCGAAAAAATTTTTTTTAAAATTTACCTATGCGGGGATACTGCTACAACCTTCTTTTTCAATAATTTAAAAAAAAAAAATTTTGTTTCAAATGACCGGAAGGGTTGGAACCACGTCAACCAGGAGACACCTTTTTTTTCGAGCCCCCACTTTGCCAGCCTGTACCTTTTTCAATTTTGAATTTTTTGTTTTTAATAATACTTTTTTATACTCTTAAAATGTTAATAAATAACTGATAAAAAAATGGAAAGTAAAAATAGTTGTTGATTTTTTTTACAGCACCAGAAAAAAACACCTAAAATTCATGCGTCTATTCTAGAATACACCCTTAAGGGTTGTAAAAATTCTGAGTAATTCTCACGTTTTTTTACTATCCTTATATGCTTATAATAGGATGGCAACATCAAATAATGGGTCACGTAAAATTTCAGTCTGAATATGGAGTCCGCAAGTGCAAAAAGGTTGTAGAGTATAAAACTTTCCGAAACATTTTAGTAAATATAAAAGTATTAGACATTTTTTTCATTGTCAAGTCATTTAGTTTCTTATAAAGTGTTCCATTAGGAGCACACAATTTAATTTTCAAATGAAACGCATAATTCTATGTTTCTATTTCAATGCAAAGTAGATAAGCTGCGATTAATTTCTAAACAAAATGTCTTCCATGGCTCTGTTTGCACTCTTATGTTTTTTTGATGGAATTTTGGATGACGTTTGTACAGAAATACGGCTTAATCTCATTAATCGCGCCTTGAGCTCGGAAATTATTTGTAGCTCGTTCGCATAGACCTGATATTTCACAAACCCCCAACAAAAATAAGTCATATGGACAATCTTGTTGGTCAATTGATGTCGGTCTTTCACAAGATGACACAGATTGAAAATTGCTGTCACAACAAATCAATTATTTTTCGCACAGTCAAGTCGCATCATTCTGCTCTAACCAGATCATGAAGATTCATAGGGCCACAACAATTCGGTTGTCATAATGTGGTAACGAACGTTATTCACAGTTATTGCATTTTCTGTGTCATTTTCAAAAAAATACAACCCAATTTCTCCATCTGCCTGCTCAAAAACCGAACTAAACAGTAGTTAGTTGAGGAGGCATCGATCTCTCATGAGTCACTCGGGCATTTTCAACGCTCTAAATCTAACAATTTTGTTTTTTCACGAAGCCATCTTGTTCAAAGTGCGTCTGATCATTGAAGATGATTTTCTTCGTAAAATTATCATCCAGAACCCAACTAACGAATAATCGGCACTTAGAATGATCTCCTGACTTGAGTTCCTTTGTCAACTGAATTGGTAAGCATAGAGGTGAAGGTTTTTTGTTAGAATTTGTTCTAAAGAGCTTCTGGAAATGTCCAATTGTTGTGCACGACGTCGAATCGATGTTCCTGGATTTTCAACGACACTTTTATTCACTCCGAACACCAGACGAGACAAACACGTACACGAATTCCTTGATCCATAACCAATCCAGTTTCTTAAAATGTTTTAATCAATATTAAAATTATCCTGCGATTGGGCTTATTCACACTAGTCAACATTCATATAGTATTCATGGCCCATTACCACTCATCTCACATGCTCTTACCCGAAAACTAATTTTTTTAGATGGGGGAGTTTGGTGGTAAGAGGGTACGAGACGAGCGGTAATATACCGTGAATACTGTACGCATGAATACAGTGTGAAAAGGCCCAATAAAATCATTCACTGGGAGTCGATAAATGAAGTGAAAAGCTTTGTATGACAGTGGCTAGAATAAAAAAATATTGATTTTTATCAGAAGGTGTTAGAAGGATGGCGATACCATATTGAAAAATGTTTTAACTTAAGGGGTTATACGCAGTTGCGAGGCGCAAAAACGACGTTTTTTTAGGATTTTTTTTAGAAACAGTATTTATTTTGCAATTACAAATTATGGTTATTTGAATAGATCCTACTTTCAAGAATAAAATAACATGTCGATCATAAAAAAATATTGAAGTGCACCGCTCCTGCAGACGATGTCCCGAACGACCTCCAAAAAAAGGCGCTTAGCGGTGATCTCCATATCAGCGGTTTGGATTATCCGAAATCAAAAAATATGGTCAATTATTTTAAAGGATAGATTAATGCAGGTATTGAACGAAGGAATAATAAAAATTTTCATTTTTGACAAAATGGCGTCTACTTGAAAAAATTTTTCGTTTTTTACTAAAATTTTCGCTCCAAATTGTTTAAAAAAAATAGTAATAATTTTTGTAAACCTTATTCCTTCGTTCAATACCTGAGGAATATATTTGAGAAGATTTTGTGAAAATTTAAGACCGATCGGTTCATCCATTTCTGAGATATCGAGATCACCGACTATGAAAACACCGTTTTGAGATAAACGCGTTTGAAGTTTCCGAAGTAGTTTACACATAGTTAAAAATGTTTTTTTTTTCAACTTACATGGTATAATAAATATTTATCGGATTTACTTCAAATTTTCAAAGAATATACTCAAATATATGTGCATTCCGAAAATGCAAAAAAAATCGATTTTTTGAAATTTCTAACTGCTTATAACCCCTTAAATGGAACATATGTTAAAAAATTAAGTGCTTAATTCAATTTACTGTGTTCTTATTTACATTTTCCGAGGACTTTTTGAACGCCCCTTGTAATACACAAATAAGTAAACATGTTTATTAACAATTAAAATTGTTTAAACAAGTTATCGTCGAATAAAACTTGTTGATATTAAAAAATTAAGATTTTTTCAAGTAAATTTTTTTTCTTTGAAAATTTCAAAACGGACTATAGTGAAACCGGACTAATCGAAGCCGGACTATACAAGGTATTACTGTACATTTATTTTTGATTCGCCATTCCACAATACGTTTCTCCACTTTTCCGTAAGTCAACGAACATGTCTTTGAGCAAATAGCAACTTATTGAGCCTTTCCACACTAGTCAGCATGCATACAGTATTCACGGCCCATTACCACTTGTCTCACACGCTCTTACCTGAAAACTTATTTTTTTAGATAGGGGATATTGGTGATAAGAGGGTGTGAGACGAGCGGTAATGGGTGTGAATACTGTATGCATGCTGACTAGTGTGAAAACGCCCATTTGATGCATTTCTTCGAGCGTTACAAAATGTTCCTTAGAATTTTCACCATATTTTTAATGTATTTTCACAATGACACGTTATTCCTTTATGTATTGTTCCATGAATAACAATCATATCAGCAGATAATAAATGTTATAGTTTGTGAGCCGTTAACCTTACAGGAAAAAATGGCATACAGCAATTTAAATTGTGCACTCGTAATGGAACACACCCTATATATATATATATATATATATATATATATATATATATAATATGTGTGTGTGTGTAGAGCGTAAACTGTAAGATTCGATCGCCGCTCCAACAAAACTAAAAAAAGAGAAGAAGATAGAACGAAAAAGTGTATCCACTTGATTTGATCGCGAACGTACACTTTAATTTATTTGTGCATCGATAAAAATGTGGAAAGGTCAAGTGATATTGCGTTTGTTTTGCGGTGCGTGCGAGACGCGTTCTTAACGACGAACCGACCATTTTTCCGCGACCGAGGTTCCGGTGCTGCCGATACCCGTTTTCTTCTCGTTCGATCGTTTTCTTTTCATGTGAATCAAATAAAACGAAACGTAATAATATAATGAAGTACATACATGCCGTCCAATTGAAATGAAACATTGCACGATATTCAAATGCAGACGAGATGA
>CP092096.1:4237500-4552500 GCA_029203775.1 Neoneuromus ignobilis | reverse complement strand
CGAAAAAAAAATCGGTCGCATTACTTAATTGTCTGACCTCGTATATGGAAATTGGTTTCAGTTATTTGAAAATGTACAAAAACAATTTATAATTAAAAAAATACATTAAAGAGAAAACATAATGAATGATGTTTTTCTTGAAATTTTTTTATTATAAAATGTACAAAGCTACTTATGTATATATGTATATATATATATATATATATATATATATATATATATATATATATATATTCTTAAACAACAATTCTATTTTTCTTCAAACTGTGGCATGTGTCTCCAATATACTTATTTTTATTAAAATATGAATATCTTGATGGAAAATAACATCTTATTAATCACAACAAACTAGAGTAGTCATTTTAAAACCATTTGAAAATAACTAAATTTATTATAAATATATATATATATATATATATATATATATATATATATATATATATTATAAATTCCCTTCCGCCTTCTGGTCTTTTGAATTTCGCAGCTATGTACAAAAAAAAAAAAAAGCAGAAGGGAGATACTTGCCAACCTAATATATATATATATATATATATATATATATATATATATATATATATATTGATATCTGGAAAGTTCGTACAGATCTCTAAATAAAATTTAACGACGATGTATTAATATATTTTTAAAAAATCACATACCTATGTATATGTATATAAAGGCATAGGAAAACACCCATGGGTAGATAAGTAGATACAAGAACATTCGTCGGATTAAAAAAGAAGATAAAGGCATTGTTTAAAGTGTTTGATAATAGAAAAATATATCTGTTGTTTGATTGGTATATTTTAGAGTAAAAACGTTAGTAAAAAGAGAAAGCTCGAGCATTAGCCCAGTGTTATTATAAACAACAAAGGAAATAAAAAGTGATCATTGAACACATTATAACATATTGTGGTGTTAGAAGTGATAATTCATTTGTGTTAAGGAAGCTCGATATTTTCAATGTGATGATTAAAAATATTTAATTATATGGGACAGCAACATGGAGATAACAGAAGTAAACAGAAAGAAAATACTGACAACTGAGACAGGTCGTGAGAAGAATCTTCAAAATATAGTTTTAAAAACGATAGTGTTAGGGTGGAACAAACGATTATAGAAGAATTATTGGATTAGAGAAAAAGTCTTTTCACAAATTGAAACGAAATTCAAACAATTTTCGACCACTCTATACCAAGGAACATCTTGTCGATTACTACAACTATAAAAAAAATCAGTCAGCGTCGATACAGAACTGACAAGCGGCGCACGTTTTGACTGATCGCGGTCATTTCTATAATAGTACGACGCGAAGGTCGGCGGCTGTGGGGTCCATCGAAGCCGTTCGGTTTCGTTAATTGATTCGCACGACAAACAATTAGAATGGACTCGGTACATTAACGTAATAAATCGTCGTTTTGTCGGTGATTGATCGATTGTCGTTGAAAGTTTCAGTTTAAAATCAATCATGGCGCGTCGGAGAGATGATCGGAGGTTTCGTGAATCGTTTTTTTGCTGATTCTGCGACAAGAGTCGGCACGAAAATGTCTTTGAATAAAACAACAATAACGTAGTAGGCACTAAAAGATGTGCTTTTTCCCTAACAATAAAACAATTTATTCGTTTCCATGGATTTTAACAACAAATCAGATAAATAGCAAGCGTTAACTTGTTTATTTCTTTGTTTTAATTTAAATAATTGGTAATTAATGCTCTTAACAATCAACTTACAGAGCTTTTGAAAATATCTATTTCACCAAAACGAATCAGATGACCCACTTTTCATTGGATGCATGTGATAGTAAAGTTAGTGCTTGAAATAATAAACAAAATGGTTTTTAAATAATAATTAAATAATTATAAATAAACTAACGAAAATTCAATAATCATAGGTGATATATTATTTAAATTTTTTACTATTAAGTAATTTTACTTTTTTTAAAATATTCGATAATAAAATTGTGTTCAACCAGTTGCGCTGGCAATTAATTTACATGCACGTGTGGCAAATCCATCCAAAGCAATTCGCAGCGAGTTGGTATTTGAAATCATTTTTTTATAAAGTTTTAGACACACACGCACATAACATTATAGTGAAACTATTAAATTGATTAACAAATTTATTAATAATAAATATAATTTTTGAAAAGGAGTATTGCTTGGGTTTTGGTACGTTTGTTATTTTACCGAATAAAATAGAGATATTAAAAAATTCCATATCCATTAGATAAAAGAATATTTTTCTGTAACTTTTTGTAAATTTTCTCATTAAAGGAAAAGATGATAAATAGCTATCTTGCAGGTCTACTCCATCCATACCATCATTGTAATCTAAAACGATATTAGGTTTTGTAATGTTTCCATTTTGGTCTGTATAATTTCTACAATTTTTCTTTTTTGTTACAATCATTTCTGCTTTGGAATGTTTTGAAGAAAGTAAATATATATCTTTTTTGTCCTTCCATTTTACAGCTAAGATACCATTGTAAGATCTTAAAAGAACTTAAAATGATTTTAATTTTGTCGCTGCGAGATCTTTTAGCATATTCTTTCTATTAGATCTGACTGTTCCAATAGTATTAATTTTTTGCAAATGTAATTTCCGATACAGTTTTGATGACGAATACCAGTTATCTAAAAAGTGGGTGTGTACAAAATCAACTAAAGGTCTACATAAATCCAGTACAACATTTTCTGGTACGCTATTATCAAAATAAAATAGTTCTTTGATAAAATATTTTTTTATAATAATAAAAAAAAATATTATGTTTTGTAGTTACTTGATTATTATTCAATGAAAATATATAAAATTAATGAAGTTCTACAAAAAAGCACTTGTATGCCTTCAAAACAGAAGTGTGACACTTGCTAACTGAACTCCGATGTTATTTTAACTTAGCAAAAATCACACGACGTGCTATGTACGTCTTATCGACATTTGGTACAGATAGCAGTTGACGTACATAGCACATCATTCCAGCGCAACTGGTTAATTTACCACATTTTTTTACAGATGCAGGGTTGCTCTATTAAAGACTTTCCGCAAATATATTTCTTGCATAGAGAGCAGATTTTAGTGGCTTTTTTTCTTTACGGTATTTTATTTGGAATTTTTACCTTCACAAGCAACTTTTCTTGAGCTTTCCAATGATGTTGCCATATTAGTCCCTTTTTCTAGAAGTTCCTGATATTCACTAGTAAGTTATTCTCCTAATTGACATAACTATTCTTTCCTTGAAATATTTTTACCTCTTAAAAATACATAATAAATATTTTTACCTCTTAAAAAATAATAAATTCATCTAATGATACTAATGACGATTTCGTTTCGTCTTTTCCCAAATATGGAAACCCATTTACACTATATTTACTCTTGACATTCGTAATTAACCAGAATTTTATATAAAATTTATCTGGTTTGTATGGGATAAACCCAGATTTATATTTTGTTGGAAATAGTTGTTCATCATTGGTAATATTTGCAGTTGGTTTGTAACAGTTTTGGATATTTTCAATGAATGCATCCCATACATCTGATTTATCAGTTTTCATACATTGGTTTCGTTCATTTTTTTATCGAAACAATATAGAGGAATGTCCATATTATTTTTAATAATAAATTTGTTTTAGAACTGAGTCAATGTCACTTTATGATATTAACATCTACATATGAAATGATTTTAGAGTTGACAATGTTATAAAAACATAACATATTCAGTCGATCAAATGGCCTATCACGGTAAAAATAGGTATACAGTAATACCTCGCATAGTCCGGCTTCGATTAGTCCGGTTTCACCATAGTCCTGTTTGAAATTTAAAAAAAAAAAGATTTTTTTTAGTTGAAAAAATTCAATAGAGGAAAAACGATAATACTGAAAATAATTTTGAGTTAAAAATGTAAAACGGGTCATTTGTCCCACTTGGTAAATTTAGCGTTGAGAAATTTTATATATAAAGAGAGAGAAAGAGAGAGAGAAAGAGAAGACTATAAAATTGTTGTAATAATAAATTTAATATACATCGCGTTCGTGTTATCAATAAATAACGTCATGAAAATTAGTTATATGAAACTTGCGCGCTTTTAAACCTCACATCGACATCGTTTCTATTCGAGACATTATTTTAATTAACCGTCTCAATACCGTATCGCATCAAGCATCATAGTGCACAGACTATATTCAGTTCGGTTCGAAATTTGCAATATTAGGTTATTTGTTTCGAGACGGAACGTATCACGAAAATCAGAAATACATTCGATCAGTATTTGTCCTCGGATAGTACACCCAAGCCCGTCCTCATTTTCATCTCCAATCATATGAATTAAATAAATAACGTACGATTTCGGTTCATTCCGCGGATTCGAACACGGAAAATTGATCGAACACATGTCGACCATCGGCCCGATTCACATGGATCGGTCATCGGATTCGATCCGCGGGCGTATAGCCTCGGTCCGTAGTCAAATTGCGGCCGAAGGCTTGTTTTGATTCGATTATTTTTTCCATACGTAGGTGTTTCGTTATTAATAGCAGCACGGCCGAGCCCATCCGCGTTACATCCAAGTTTTCGCGCGACTGCATCGAAAATGACGTTCGCACCTGTACGTTGGTCTCAACGGTAGGTCGGGCTTGACAAAAATGCTCGAGACCGTTTCGTGTCGTCTTAATTCCATTGACGGTGAGACAATCGATTCTGATTAACAGCTGAAATGGCGGGGAAGACGACGAATAAATTTCGTTCATTAGTGATGTCTTTTTGAAAGGACGGTTCTTCATCTTTTTCGTAAAAGTAAATCGTTAAATATGCGTGTGAGTGTGAATGTAGGTTCTTTATTATTGTTTTAGTTTAAAAATGTTCTCTCTCTCTCTCTCTTTATATATATATATATATATATATATGTATATATACACAGTGAGTCAATAAAGAACTCGGTCACTTACTAACTTACTTTTTCAGCAGAGATTAAATAACGCTAAACTGATTTTTTAAATAAGTTACAATTCAAGAAATTTCTATGAATCCTTTTTGAAAAACAATAATGTTAAAAACCAAATTATTATTTTTTTAATACTACTGTAAAATAAAAAGGAAGATAAGATTAAAATTGGGACCGAAAAAGAACTCGGACAGTTGGTAAAATTGTCATTTCTTTTAGGTTTAGAAAGGGAAATTCCCGTTTTTTATTTTTTTTAATCAACTGACAAATTTGAACAGTATACTGTTGCAATAGGTGAAAAATTCCGTATTAATAGGTGAAAATGGGAAGACAACGTGGATAAACTTCTTTAGAAGTGAAAGAACTGATTATAAAGTATCATAATGACGAAAAATCGTGCCATGATAATGGGAAAATTATAAATAGGTATCATTCGACAGTTAATAATGTTATTATACATATTATCCATTTTGAAGGAAAATCCGATAGACAAAATCAAAGTCAGACGAGCGAAATTATTATTAAATTAATAAAATTGTCCGAAAAAAAAAAAAAAACAAAGACCTAAGGTATTTACAAAGTCAGACGAGCGATGAATCGTACACTAAATTAAAAAAAAAAAAAAAAAAACAATATTGAGTGCTCCAAAGTGAGCAAATGAAGTCTCACAATATCTAAACAAAAGTGTGTATCCTAACACAATTAGGTTGGTCTTGTAAGGAGACAGTTTTCACAAAAAAGTGCCTCGTAGAAAATTGTTTGTGAGAAAGGTAAACAGACTAACATTTATAAATATAAAGATTTTTCATTCTGGAGTAACGTTTTATTTTATGACAGAAACAAATTTAATATATTTCGATCAAATGGTCAATAACACGTCTAGCGAAAACCTAACACAGAGTTAAAGGAGAAAAACTTACGCGCCACTGTGAAGCACTGAGATAGGTAGGTTATGGTTTGGGGTTGTATGTCTGCTGTTAGTCCTAGCAATCTTTATAATTGATGTAAATATGGATCACAAGCAGTATATTAACATTTTAAAAGAAAATATTATTTCTAGCGCCAAAAAATTGAGAATAAGACAAAATTTCCATTTCAATCAAGATAACGATCCCGAACATTACAAAGTGCATTTTTGGTTACTTTATAACTGTCCACATGTAATAGAAACACCTCCATAATCGCCAGACATTGATGTGATTGAACATCTATGAGCTAATTTGAAATCCAATTAAAAAAATATCAGGTTACAAATAAAAAAGGTTTAGAATTGATTTTAAGGGATGAATGGGCCAAAATCGATCTTGCCATATGCAAAAAAATATAGAATCAATGCCTAAAAGACTAACAGTAATTAAAAACAACAAAGTATTACCAACAAAATATTTAATTGCATAAAATAATTAAATATGTATCATTAAATTTTGAGTGCCCGAGTTCTTTTTTGATTACAATCATAACATTTTTTTACTTTTGGCGCTATAATAATATTAAAATAATTTTTATTTTTATAAATGTTATTTTAATATTATTAATAAATATAGGTTTAATAAAATGTATTTTTTTCGTAATAAAACACATTACAATATTATTTAATCTCCACTGAAAGAATAAGTTAGTGAGTGTCCGAGTTCATTATTGACTCACTGTATGTATATATATATATATATATATATATATATATATATATATATATATATATATATAAATTTCCAATAAGAATATCAGAAATTTGACAGTTGTGGGCAGTCATGTTTGAATTTTTTTTAAACTCATTTTGACATTTCAACTCAGTATAGTTTAGCAAATTATCATAAGACGTTTAACACTACAACACTTAGGAATTATATAATCTTCAATAGACTTATTGAAACAAAAATTTAATGAGTCCATTATTTCACAAAATGGACCCATCAATTGGCCACCAAGATCATGTGATCTAATTCCATCGGATTATTTTCTGTGGAGTTATATGAAATCATTGATTTATGCTGATGAACCACAAACAACAGAAGCATTTGAAATAAACATTGAACGTGTAAGTCATGAAATTTGTGTTGAAAATAAAAAATAAAAAAATAACTAATTAATTAACCCTATATACGAGGTCATTTGATGAGTATGGTAAATTATTTATTGTTTAATTTAATTTAATTTTTAAATTTAGTTTTTCTTACTTTTTTACCATACTTATCAAACGACACTCGTGTATATATATATATATATATATATATATATATATATATATATATATATACAGTGAGTCAAAGTGAAATTCATACAGTTATGTTTCCAATAATTTTACACATATATTTCAATATAACAACAATTTTCTTTATTTCTCTTGGTTATTTTCTTTATTAACGTTATTTTTATTATATTTGAAAATTTCAATCGAAAATTAATACTTTTACTACAGAAAAAGTATCCATTTCTGAAAAATGAACAAAAAATACATCAAAATGGAACTCATACAATTAACAAATTATTTATTAAATTAAAATTTACAATGGATTGAATTATTTTAGTACTTAGTAGAGTAGTCTTTATTAATTTTTGTAGACTTTAAACGATTCGGGATGGATTTAACTAATTTTTCACAATAAGCTGGATCAATTTTTCCCCATTCTTCTAATAACGATTTTTTAAATCATTGTTATTAATAATAGTGCGTGTTCGAATGGCAACTTTTAAGTGATTCCATAGATTTTCAACCGCATTTATATCAGGTGATTATGGTGATGTTGCCAGTACTTTTGAGCAGGAATATAACAATCAACTACGTGTTTTATAAGCTTTGTGCTTGGGGTCGTTGTCCTGATAAAAATTAAATGTTTAGAAAATCACAAGTTTTCCAACTTTGGCTTTCAAATTTTTTCTTAATAGATCAATATAAAAATTTTGATTCATAATGCCATCTATAAAATTAAATTTCCAACCCTTCTCGCAGACATACACCCCCATACCATAACATGTCCGCTCCCATGTTTGACTATAGGACGGAAGTATTTTAAAGACATTTCTGTATTTGGTTTCTGCCATACATGATTTCTCCCATTGGATCCAAATAAATTATATTTGCTTTCGTCCATAAATAAAACATCTTTTCAATAATCAAAACTCTTATTAACATGTTCCCAAACGAAGCTTAACCTTTTGTTGCGATTATCTAGATTTATGAAATTTTTCTTCCTGGCAATACGAGCATAAAACCCATTTTTGTTTATTATATTGCGAATTGTTTGGGGGCTTCCTTTTTTATTTAAATACTTTTTAACTTCTAAAGTCAATTTTGGTACGATAATTTTCGAAGTTTTTTTAATTTTTCGTAGAATCCAACACTCGTCATGGTCATTAAAAATCTTCAGGAGACTCTTTTTGACTTTATTGTCAACACTTTGACAATTTTTAAATCTTTTTATTACAGATTGCATTGTAGTGTGGTTTTTATTAACTATTTTCCCAATTTCAATTTTTGTAATAAAAAATCATTAATCGATGATTGTCCCCTTTGTCTACTCAAAGTGAAAATCCAATTTATATTTTTTACAAAATGATTACAAACGACTTAACAATAGGTTTCTTTTATAACCAAAGTGACCAAACACATATTTGAAGAGTAGACTTTCTTAACAAAGCAGTTTTCAAGCCAGAATAATTCGTTGTATGAGTTTCATTTTGATGTATTTTTTGTTAATTTTTCAGAAATGGTTACTTTTTCTGGAGTAAAAGTATTAATTTTCGATTGAAATTTTCAAATATAATAAAAATAGCCTTAATAAAGTAATTAAGCAAAATTGTTATTATATTAAAATATATGTGTAAAATTATTGGAAACATAACTCTGTATGAGTTTCACTTTGACTTACTGTACTCGTATATATAATACATTTTAAAAGAGAGAAAGAGAAGTGTATTAATCTAATAATTGCGTATCGTCTAATAATTATAGAAAAAGCCACATCGTAAATTAAATAATTCACAAGAAGTATCGTGTACCCGACGTGATCTGTATAAAGAATGGCCGTTTATTGTCGTCGTGCGTTGCGTATATATTTTTTTCGTTTTCCAATTGTGTAACTATATTAGGAATAGAATTCATTGCTTTGAAATAAAATAAGTTTCGGATTGTTGTAAGTTCGTTACGAGAGTCAAAACAGATCAAAGCGAAACAGCATGTCGTTGGAATATTGAATGCTGTTTTCTTTCACAATATTTTTCGACGAAAAATATTAGAAATTTATACCCAGCATCAGTGTACTACTGATCGTTTCATTTGATGAGAGATTTGATTTCGTTTTTATATCTATTCATGATTTAGACCTGAATTCAAGTATAATTCATAAAAAAATATGTCTCATCATATATATATATATATATATATATATATATATATATATATATATATATATATATATATATATATATATATATATATACACAAGGGTCGTTTGATAAGTATGGTAAAAAAGTAAGAAAAACTAAATTGAAAAATTTAATTTAATTAATTAATTAAATTAAACAATAAATAAATTTACCATACTTATCAAACGAGCCTCGTATATATATATATATATATATATATATATATATATATATATATGAATATATGTATGTATAAACTGGTAAACATTTATATGTACGTGCAAATATTTATACTACACGAACATCTATTATTGAATTAATGTTAAAAAAATTTATAAAAATATCGAACTGTTAACAGTATCTAAAAATATATACGTGAAAAACATATCCGTGATAAATAAACATCGTTTAGGGGTGTCGATAATGAAACTTAAATCTCAAAGGGCTTTTCAAAACAGCTCCAATGCACGAAACATTTTTGTATATACACATACACACTCACACACAAACACACACACATACATATACATATACATATATATATATATATATATATATATGTGTGTGTGTGTGTATGTTTGTAGGAGCGCGAAAAAAATTAGAAAATGTCTACATGCTGTTAAATCCCACATGGATAGATTTTCATTTCAACAACGTACGTCCTACATTTATCGCGACAATCAGCAATTTTCTAAACATATTTACGTTTCAATCACGCCGTACATCGTCGGATCGACAGAAGAATGGATGTCGAGAAGTGTATTTGACAAAAATGTAAGATTTCATCTCGAATCGTTTGTTTCGATTCATTCGAAATGAACGAACGTTTCTTTCAGCAAATACAAATATATATATATATATATATATATATATATATATATATATATATATATATATATATAGTGTCAGACAAAAGTTAAATAACTATATGAAAACTGCAGTAATGGTCCAAATATCAACAGTTAATAAAAATATAGAAATAATCGAAGTGCATAAAATTAAAACACTTATATCATATTTTAAAAATATGTAATCAACTATATTTACTGCCTTATTATAACAAAAAGAAATCACATTGAACAAAATTATCTTATATTTTTATACGACAAAAGTTAAGCAACTCTGTCGCTTAACTTATAAACTAAAGTATTAATATTTAGTAGCATAGCCGTTCTTCTTAATAACAGTTTCACAGTGTCGTGGCATAGATTCAATCAATTTATTCACTATATCTTAAGATGTTTCGTCTTTCCATGCAGCTTCAATAGCCGAATATAATTCGGCTTTATTAGAAAATGTTTGTCGTCCTCTTGTTGACTAATTTTTTTGTTGACTATTTCCCATAAGTTTTCTATGGGATTGTGGATGGCCAAGAAATAACCTCAATATTGTTCTGTTCAAACCACGTTTTAACAATTTTTGCGGTGCATTTCGGATCGTTGTCATGATGATACCTCCACCGAATAGGCATTTCTTCCTCCGCAAAAAGCAACATGACGTTTTCTAAAATGTCTTTGTACATGAAACGATCCATTATTCCATTGATCTGGTGTAAAGGTCCCGTACCACAACCAGAAAAACAACCCCAGACCATTACTATTCCACCTCCGTAGTTGACAGTTTTTTTTATGGTAACGTGGATCATATATTTTTCCAACAGGACATCGTACATGGCACATTCCATCTAAATCGAATAAATTAAATTTTGATTCATCGCTAAATAATACGGTCTTCCATTTTTTAACATCCCAATGCAAATGATCACGAGCGAATTTCAATCGAGCCATTCTCTGCTTTTTACTTCATAATGGTTTCTTGACTGGTCTTCTACTGTATAGACATTTTTCCACAAGTCGATGTTTTACAGTGCGGCAACTTACATTTAATTGTAATTCAGTTACTATTTTGGTAGCAGGTAAAAATAGATCTGCTTTCACTAATCGTACAATTCGATTATCTACTCTTTTGTATGTTTTACGGGGTCGCCCGGATAGTAACAGTCCCTCTAGTGCAATAACGTTGGATAATTCGTGACACAACCGATTTGTTTACTTTAAATTGTTCGCTAATATAGTTTTGAGGCACATTTTGATTGCACATTTACCCAATTTCTAATTTTAAATCGTCACTAAGTATTCTTCGTGACATTAATAATATTTTTAAAACAATTTCGATAAAATACAAAACACTATCTGTATCAATCTGTATAATATGCACACTACATTTCAATGTTGTTGACAATTATAAAAAAATGTATTCCATGAGATTCCTCTTAGTTTATAATTGCGACAGAGTTGCTTAACTTTTGTCGCGTAAAAATATAAGATAATTTTGTTCAATATGATTTTTTTTGTTATAATAAGGAAATAAATATAGTTGATTACATATTTTTAAAATATGATAAGTGTTTTAATTTGATGCACTCCAATCATTTCTATATTTTTATTAACTGTTTATATTTGGACCATTACTGCAGTTTTCATATAGTTGCTTAACTTTTGTTCGACACGGTATATACTTCATGTCAATTACGCCATTATGTATTTTCATTTATATAACGAAACATGTCCGGAACTGAACTAAAGCTTTGTCGAAAAGACGCCGGTTGTCAACGTATTAAAATAATAACAAACTGGAACATTTCTGTAGCTAATATTAACTGTTTTTAAGAACAACAAGACAAGAACTAGTATAAAAAACTATCACGTAGGTTTGGAACGGGCGTTATTTATTATAAATAAAAACTATACCGTTTCTATGGAAACAATTCCCGTCTGGATTAGAAAACATCATAGAATGCTAGATAAAACTCTTATTTGTTTTTTGTTAATATAAACAGTAGACCTTCTTCAAATATCTTTTCATTATGAATCTATTATATTTTAAAAATCTATAATTATCCTACGATTTACATTTTTTATTTTGTTCATAATTTACTTTTCATACAAACTAACTATTTTATCGATAATTATATTGGTTTATCATTTCTGAATTAACACATATTCGTCGGGTAACTTTTTGCACCGCCATTCACCAAATGCTGGAATTTTTTGACACTATCTGTAGAAATGATATGGTCTATATAAAACTAATGTAACTTGTTAGAAATCATATATTTTTCAGTGAAATCTTGGAAAATTATATAAAACAAATTTATCTTTATATATAATTTTTTTTTTGGCTTTCCTTAGTTAAAAAACAATTAAATTCATAAAAAAGTTTAAATGAATTTCTAAAAACACAAAGTTATTATTCTCTTTTTTTTAGATGAAGTACATTATTTTTGAGTCTTTAATTTTATAAATAATTAATAATTTTCCAGTGAATGGTACTGTTCAAAACATGTGCCAGTATGAAGGGGAATGTTGCAAAAGTCACATACGTAGTTAGTTCTACTTTTTTTGTTGTGGCTAAAATCAGTTCTCTCATGGCATTATCTCTGTTTGGTTAAAATTATAATTTAATATACTCAGAATTAAGAGAACAAAAATCAATTATTCTCTGTAATATACAAATGACGAATTTTCGTCATTTGGCTGTGAGTGATTCTCTGGAAGATGACGAATTTTCGTCAAGCGGACGAATATGTGTTCAAAAATTAAATTCAATATCATTGATGGACAAAAATCTTCAATCATATAATTTTGTTTTTAGATAACGTGATCAATATTGTACGAATAACAAATTATTGTTATAAATAAACAATTGTTATAGTAGAAAGATCGCAGATAACTAGACAATGACGAACCGTGTACGTTTTTTTTCCTCAAGAGTGATTTGACTGCTGTTGATATATATATATATATATATATATATATATATATATATATATATATATATGTATGTATATGTGTATGTAAAGATTGTAAAATTGTCCATAACAGTGATTCAGCGCACAACAGTGCGAACTTTTATCATAGTTAATAAATACGTGACCGAGTATCTCTCGGCGCATCGCGATGCCACCGTCGCTGCCACCGTGCGAGCGCCGCGGCGCCTATATAAGCATCGGCGAACCGTTGCGCAACGTGAGTTAGCACACAGGTGCCCCATCAATCATAGACGCACGAGGAACTGCTGTTCGCATCAGTCAATCTAAAGCAGCAGACGAACAGTACCGACGAGGCCGCCCTGCACATCGAACCGTCCGTTCGATTCCCGGATCGTGAAGCAAAAGCAGACGATTCGATAACCGGTCGGTTGAACCGTACTCGAGATCGACGCGCGGTGTTTTATTCGTGGTGAATCCGTTCGTACGCACTGTACTCGACGACCATGTCCGATGGAAGGTGCGGTAAGAAGTCGACGTCCAGGTACAGCGGTTCGGAGCTCGCGTCGGTACATAACGTCCGGACGTTGCACAAAGACGTCACGAGACTCACGTTCCTGCTCGTCGTGATGTTTTTACTGGAGAACGTTTCAGGTGAGTGCGTGCTATTGTTGTACTCTGTTTTTTTCGAATGCAGAAATTACAGATTTGTGGAAATATTTATATTTGTTTTTATTTTTTTTTCGATATCGTAACAAACTCAATTTTTTCTAAAATACAAAAAAATCTTCTCGGGCAATTCACACTTAATCACTTTTTTTTATAAATGATATTTCGTTCAAAAAAAAAATCGAATAAAATAACTATCAATATTTTTACATAACTCGAATGTTTTGAATTTATTTAAAATAATATACAAATATTTTTTTGATAAAATAAATAAATAAAATAATTTATTTCTAAATAATCAAATCATAAAATCAATGTTAAAAATAGACTCAACACTAATATTTAATTGTAATACAAACATTTTCACTTATCTAATTTTTAATTTATTTCCCAAGAGAAATCAATTATAATACATAAGAGCGAAAAAAATTAAAATAAATTAAATAGTTGTATCAAAAATTGATCTTACATCCTAAACTGAAATATCGAACAATTCAGTACCCACTGAAGTTCACAGTTTTCGAATTCATCAAAATGGCTGCTGTGTTTCATTTATTTTCTAATGATTATTTTCAACTTTCAAAATATTTATTTGTAGTGAATTTAAGATAGAAAACTATCATTGATAAAATAAATAATTAAGTGATCTTAAATAAATAATTATACATATATATATATATATATATATATATATATATATCGTTTGATAAGTATGGTAAAAAAGTAGAAAAAACTAAATTGAAAAATTTAATAAAATTAATTAATTAATTAAATTAAACAATAAATAAATTTACCATACTTATCAAACGGCCCTTGTATATATATATATATACATATGTATATATATTTATATATATATATATATATATATATATATATATATATATATATATATATATATATATATATAAGGTATATATATATATATATATATATATATATATATGGTAAAAGTAAGAAAAACTAAATTGAAAAATTTAATTAAATTAATTAATTAATTAAATTAAAAATAAATAAATTTACCATACTTATCAAACGTCCTTACCATATATATATATATATATATATATATATATATATATATATATATACATATGTATATATATTTATATATATATATATATATATATATATATATATATATATATATATATATATATATATATATATATATATATATATATATATATATATATATATATATATATATATATATATATATATTATATTGATAAGTATGGTAAAAAGTAAGAAAAACTAAATTGAAAAATTAAATTAAATTAATTAATTAATTAAATTAAACAATAAATAAATTTACCATACTTATCAAACGGCCCTTGTATATATATATATATATATATATATATATATATATATATATAATTAGTCTCTTTCTATCCATTCTCTATCCATGGATAAAGACTTCTAACAAAATATTCCATTTCGACTAATCCAATGTCTTTTACTTCTAATCCATTACAAAAAATAATCTCATATCTTATATTTATTCAATCTACATATGGATTTCTTCCTGAGAATTTTGATATGTCAATATGCCTAATTAACATTTTCTTTTGTACATCGATGATATTTCTTCTTGGCATATATACACTTTGTTCAAAAAGTACGGAAATTGTTAAATGAAACAAAAAATATATATTTGTTCAGATAAATTGATATTGTCCCATTGAAAATATCCCCCATTGGATACAATATACATAGGGCAACGTTTAATCCAGTTCTGGAAACAGTGTTCATCAGTCGATTTAGGAATGGCCTTCAGCTCCTCTACCGAATTCTCTTTTATGACCTCTGTCGAATCGAAACTCTTTCCTCATAGTGGTAATTTTCGTCTCGGAAAGAGAAAAAAGTCGCACAGTGTCATATTTAGCGAATATGATACTTGAACGGTGAAGATAAATTGCGTATATAAGAAATTCGAACATTTAATCAAGATTATCAGTTCATCGATATGATTAAATCTTAAGGGGGTATTCTAGTCTAGACATATGAATTTTAGGTGTTTTTTCGGACGCTTTAAAAAACACAACAAATATTTTTATTATCCATTTTTTATCAGTTATTTATTAACATTTTAAGAGTATAAAAAAGTATTATTAAAAAAAATTCAAAATTGAAAAAGGTACAGGCTGACAAATTGGGGGCTCGAAAAAAAAGGTGTCTTCTGGTTGAAATGGTTTCAACCCTTCCGGTTAAGTGAAACAAAAATTTTTTTGAAATTATTGAAAAATAAGGTTGTAGTAGTATCCCCGCCTAGGGAAATTTAAAAAAAAATTTTTTTTCACAAAATGGCGGCAGTGTGAAAAAACAGTCATTTTTGCCCTATTTTTTCAACTTTCGGAATTTTTTAAAAATAGTAAAAAACAAAATTTTCAAAAATCCTACGCGGGGACAATTACTGTTATATTAAGATGCTCTGTACCAAATTTCAAGTAAATCGGTACATTAGAACTTGAGTTATCACGTCAACCGTGTCGAAAAAAGTAGTTTCGAGAAAAACGCGTTTAAAGTTGATTCGTTCCAGCCAGACCGGACTGTTTGGCGCGTCACAAAAATAGCTATAACTCTGAAAATAATTAAATAATTCAAATTTTGAAAAATCCTCTTAAGAACATATTCTTAAAGGTCTAAACTTTGAAAATATGTAAAAAATCGATTTTTTTGAAATTCTAGACTAGAATACCTCCTTAAATTGTTTTTGTCCAAGGACATAACTTGTAATTAAAAATCCTATTTAATCTGTGTAGCATGTTAAAGTGATAACACGGTCATCAAGCAAATAATCTTATCAAATGTTGGAAAAAATTGTACTTATAGAGTCAATAATACCTGTCCATCCATATGATAAAATTTGAAATCATTCTTGCTTTTGTCTAAGGACAAGAACAGATATAAAGGATATTAAAAAAAATAATCAAATGTACTCAAAAGAAGATTTTAATTAATAGGGTATTTTTGTACCTCATGATTTTATTAATTATATCGGTTATATAGAGTCATCCAAATGTGATACCAAAATTTGTGTTGTATTAAAGAGAAACATGTGTACAGGATGGTGTATAAAGAAACATGTGTATAGTTTTTTTTTTAATAAAACAGAAATCTAGTCGTCACATTTATATAACCCTACATTTTAAACCCTCATATTTGATAAACATCTGTGGTACAAAAATATTCCACATTAAATCCTGTGAATACTGAGGGTTGAAAATTAAGTACCCATGAATAGATTTGAATTCAAAATAAAAGAAAACAAATGATTAAACAATGGAATTCAAAACAAATGATTCAAATAAATAAATAAAATAACAAAATATCAAAAGCTACTCGTTTGTTTAAAAGCACCTACTTTATATTTCTTCATATATATTCTCGAGCACAGCCGACTATGACGATTTTAGAAAAAAGCACAAAGCTTCATCTTCAATCGAGTTTGGAACTTTTTTCGATTGTATCTAACAGACGTAGGTTCGAAATTCTATTCGATCTTACAATATGCATTCGTGCTTATCAGTTTTCAAAATTCAACTATATATATATATATATATATATATATATGTATATATAAATATGTATATATATTTATACACACATGTGTATGTGTGTGTATTTACGTATGAAATTTTAATCGAACACGATTGAGGTTTTGTTCAATCTGTCGTAATAATCAGACCGTGTATGCATAATGTAGAATCGGTTGATTGCATTATATAAAATAAATGCGATTATTAATTGAAATATCGTCCATATTGTTTTCTATACCATACGAGTATCCATTTATTTATTTACTTTATAACAAAACCATTCGTAGTTCTGTTATATTTCAGTCGATACAGTTGAAATCAATTCGACAATCTATAACAATTATACAGATACATGTAATATTTCTGATCGTTAGAGATGAGTCCATGTTTTATTTATTAACGATTATGGAAATGGATTGGAAATGTTCATAAATAAATTATATACATATATTGGTGATATCAAACTTGAAATTGAATCTGAATTTATTCATACTTCTTATAAAATAGTTTTTTTTTTTGAACACGGTCCTAGATTGAAAATCAAAAATTTTTTCAATGTTTTATTTGAGTCTCTCTGTAATATAATTCTAATTACAAAACGAAAATACTGGACAACGAAAATCGCAACTGTCGGTCGTAACGTCCGTGAGCGGTTGAACTCGTTCGTCCGATCCGGCGATAAAAAAAAACCGTTTCTCGTTCGCATCGATCAGCCATGACGGCACAAACCTGTTGAATCCGAACGACAGCGGCATCGGTTCGATCCAGAGATAGGCGCCGCGCGCGAATAACATTAAACTGTTGCTGTCGAGACGAAATTCTATAACCGAACGACGAAATTCGATTCGTGCGACGGATATCCGCGCGTTCATCCGACCGATCAACTCCGGAACGAAAGCTTTCGTTTGACGAAAGCTCTCGTCGTCGTTATACTTTTATTACTATCATTGTTATTATTCCGTTCTTCTCGAACACTTACAGGAACGCTATCGTCGTTTATCAGACACGTTCGAGAGAACCGTCTTATCGCCAGCTCGATTTCAAAATGTCGTCTGTAACAGTCCGATGCGCACTAGATAATTCCATTCTGTGCGAAACAATGGTTTCGAATAGAACAAACGGTAACAAAAGTTGTTTTCTACAAAACGTGCCAAACTGCGAATGAAACTCTATTGTTGTTTATTAACCACCTACGTAGAATATAAACGTACAAGTGAACAAAAATCATTGTTGTCGCAATTGAAAAATTAAAGATTGTACAAATTCATCCGTGAAACTTTTCGCAGATCTTACGTTTAGGTCAGAAATATGCTAAAGACGCGTCGAAAATCTTTTCTAATTAAATCGTTTTAATTGTGAAGTTCAGACAGTTGCTCGTTAAAAGATTCCATATGAAATTTTGACGTTCGTCGCATGTTTGTAAAATTTAATTTGTTGTAATCGCAAGTTGGTGACGTATAATTCAAGGAGTTTAAATTTTCGAACAATTCAGTTGACTGAGAGAACTTCGCATGTGAAATGGTAAACATCGTTAGTGTTTAAAACTTTCGAATTTCGCACAATAAACGAAATACCATTCGTAATTACATATCAATTATTCGTGTTCTTTTTTAAATTAATCTTAAGCCCAATTACTATTATCTATTTATGATTTTTTCATGAAAGAAGCTGATTATATCCCTCTCTCTCTCTATATATATATATATATATACACCCATCCCTCAATTTACACGAAGTATCCGTTCCACGTGGATTTGTTTTACGCGAATGAAAATCGCGTAAATTGAGTCTGTCAGTAAAATAAAAAAAAAATAATGGAAATAAAAGCTAGTAAAGTTGTAGAAATACATATTTATTTCACATGGCTTAACGAAAAAATAATGACGTTTTAGAAAACGAAAGTTGATAGATTTTATTCGGTGTCACTGTCGCTACTGTAATTCGAAACAATCAACCGTTTATATATTAGGTTGGCAAGTATCTCCCTTCCGCTTTTTTTTTTTGTACATAGCTGCGAAATTCAAAAGACCAGAAGGCGGAAGGGAGATATTTGCCAACCTAATATTTATATCGTGCTTTTATACGTTCAAGTAAGAATTGGCGTCACTCTGATATATAATAAACTCCATGAAAAATTATAAAAAATGAAATCTATCTGACCGCGTATAAAAAGTGCCGCGTAAAAAAAGTTCCGCGTAAATAGAGGTATAATTTGTCGCATAAAAAAAGTCCCGAGTAAATACAAGTATAATTTGCCGCATAAAAAAAGTCCCGAGTAAATAGAGGTATAATTTGCCGCGTAAAAAAACTCGTGTCAAAAAAGTCCCGCGTAATTTGAGAGACGGGTGTGTGTGTGTGTGTATATATATATATATATATATATATATATATAAATAGATAGATACGTAGGTCGGTAGGTAAATTGATAGATAGATAGAAAGACAGATATATAGATAGATAAATAAATAGGAAGGTAGGTAGATAGAAAAACCGATAGACAAATATACAAACAGATATACATACAAATAGATAAATAAATATGATAGTTTAGTATTTATGTAGGTAGATAAATGGGTATGTAGACAAATAAAAAGATAGATAGACAGAAATATAGATAGATACATACATCATCAGCCTCTTTTTATCCATTGGTGAATAAAGACCTTTCGTAAAAGTTTCCACTTTGACCGATCCATTGCCTTTCTATTTATTCCCATCTCGATGAATTTTCTCATATCTCTGATTCATTTATCCATAGATTTCTTTTTGGATCTTCTCATAGTTCTGGATTTTCAATTAATAATTTCTCTTTTATCACTAATTTAATAACTAATTGTAACACTAATAACTAATTATATTAGGTTGGCAAGTATCTCCCTTCCGTTTTTTTTTTTTTTTTTTTTTTTTTTGTACATAGCCGCGAAATTCAAAAGACCAGAAGGCGGAAGGGAGATATTTGACAACCTAATATTTAATAACTTATTATATCACTAATTATTATTTATTTTTATTATTATTTAATAACTAATTATATCACTAATTTAATAACTTTTATTACTAATTTAATATTATCTCTTTTATCACACAAATAAATTTCACCCCAATACCACAATAATTTAAAGTGTTCAATAATCACTTTTTGTTCACTTATTATTTATAATTATATAATCTATAATTATATCGGCTGATGCATTTCGATGGCGACGCCATCATCGTCAGAGCCTTTCTGACGTTTCTTTTATCACTGTTTTTTTCTTCTCGCTATATAAATAATTTAATATGTATACGATATTCGTTTGATAACTATGGTAAATTTATTCATTGTTTAATTTAATTAATTAATTTTTTCAATTTAGTTTTTCTTACTTTTTTACCATACTTATCAAACGACCCTCGTATATACAACTTCACTATTATTCTCGAACTTTTGATCTTTTTAATTTGAGATATCCACCATTTTGGTTTATCCAAAGCTCTCTGTTTTCAATTCCAAACACACATTGAATACAAAATCCTTTCGATCTAATCAAGTCATCGATTCCTGAGATGCCCTCCCTTTTCATTCCCTTCGTCATAGCAATCTTTAAAATTTCAGACATTTTTCCTGCTTCATTCGATTCACAGGTTGTTTTGTTCTATTCTATGCAACTTTACGACAGTATTTTCATCTCGTAGACTTTATTGTTTGTTTTGGAACTGTGGCAGATTGATTTTTACACAAATGAATTTTTATTCCCAACACCATAATGGCTATTAAGTGTTTAATAATGACTTATTGTTTATAACAATGTCGGCTGATGCGCGAACGAAAAGGCTCTGACAATGACGGCATCGCCATCGAAATGCGCATCAGCCAGCATTGTTAAAACCAAAAACTGAACAATAAATGTTTATAAAACACTTTATAACCATTCTGGTTGTTGGATATAAAAATGCATTTGTGTTATCCTAAAATTTATTCAATTTCAATGTTATTTTTTACAATATATAACTCTAGTATAACGCGGTACTTATACAACGCTCTTGATATAACGCGATTTACAAATTGTGGTAACCCTTATTCAACACGGTTGTTGTTTCGATATAAAACGGTCTTCAAATTGCAATAATCCTTTATATTTTCATATATTTTTCACCACGTGACTTAAAAATCAATTTTTTAAAAAAAAATTGTATCTGCCCATATGACACATGTAGTTATGAATAAGAAATTGATAATGAGGGAAATAACTTTTTAACAGTTATTTGAGTCTCATTTAATGTAACTAACATAACCCGGATTTTTTATGAAATTTAACATCCGCGTTATATGAGGGTTACTTATATATATATACACCCATCCCTCAATTTGCGCGGAGTATCTGTTCCACATGGATTTGTTTTACGCGAATGAAAATCGCGTAAATTGAGTCTGTCAGTACGATAAAAAAATATTGAAAATAAAAGCTAGTAAAGTTGTAGAAACACATATTTATTTCACATAGCTTAACAAAAATATAATGACGTTTTAGAAAACGAAAGTAGATCAATTTTATTCGGTGCCACTATGGCTACTGTAATTCAAAACAATCAACCTTTTATATATTTATACCGTGCTTTTATACGTTCAAGTAAGAATTTGCGTCACTAATATATAATAAATTCTATGAAAAATTATATAAAATGAAATCTATCTGACCACGTATAAAAAGTGCCGAGTAAATCAACACCGCGTAAAAAAAATCCCGCGTAAATTCAGGGACGGGTATGTGTGTGTATGTGTATGTATATATATATATATATATATATATATATATATATATATATATATATATATATATACATACACATCCATCCCTCAATTTACGCGGAGTTCCGTTCCACGTGAATTTGTTTTACAAGAATGAAAATCGCGTAAATTGAGATTGTCAGTACAATAGAAAAAATATTGGAAATAAAAGCTAGTAAAGTTGTAGAAACACATATTTATTTTACATAGCTTAACAAAAAAAAATGACGTTTTAGAAAACGAAAGTAGATCAATTTTATTCGGTGCCACTATGGCTACTGTAATTCAAAACAATCAACCTTTTATATATTTATATCGTGCTTTTATACGTATATAATAAATTCTATGAAAAATTATATAAAATGAAATCTATCTGACCACGTATAAAAAGTGCCGAGTAAATCAACACCGCGTAAAAAAATCCCGCGTAAATTCAGGGACGGGTGTGTGTGTGTGTGTATGTGTGTATATATATATATATACATCCATCCCTCAATTTACGCGGAGTATCCGTTCGACGTGGATTTGTTTTACGCGAATGAAAATCGCGTAAATTGAGTCTGTCAGTACAATAGAAAAAATATTGAAAATAAAAGCTAATAAAGTTGTAGAAACATATATTTATTTCGCATAGCTTAACGAAAAAATAATGACGTTTTAGAAAACGAAAGTAGATAGATTTTATTCGGTGTCACTGTCGCTGCTGTAATTCGAAACAATCAACCGTTTATATATTTATATCGTGCTTTTATACGTTCAAGTAAGAATTGGCGTCACTCTGATATATAATAAACTCCATGAAAAATTATATAAAATGAAATCTATCTGACCGCGTATAAAAAGTGCCGCGTAAATCAATACCGTGTAAAAAAAGTCCCGCGTAAATAGAGGTATAATTTGCCGCATAAAAAAAGTCCCGAGTAAATACAGGTATAATTTGCCGCATAAAAAAGTCCCGCGTAAATTGAGGTATAATTTGCCGAATAAAAAAAATTCGCGTAAAAAAAGTCCCGCGTAAATTGAGAGACGGTTGTGTGTGTGTATGTATATATATATTTATGTATATATATATATATATATATATATATATATATATATATATATATATATAAAACCAATCAATCGGAATAAAATCTACTATTATTCAACAATGCATTCCGCACGTTCGAATGGTTTCGAGAAACTCAAACTGTCCGGTCCAGCAGTTCGATTCCGTGACGTTCTCTACTCTCTTCACGTGCCTCGATTCCGATTCCGTGCAGATTATCTTCGGCGACGTTGATTGAAACCAAGTAATAAGCTTAAATCTGTCTCATCGCGTTATTACGGACCCGGAACGTTGTCGGTTTAATAATCATACCATCGTCGCCACTATCATCATTATTATTATTATAATCATCAACGGTCGTATTATTTACGACGATACCCAGTAGGATTTGCGTCGACGCGGCCATTGTTCTATCCGTCCAGCGTGCGTCCCGAACGGATATTTGTGAGATTTAACGGACGTTGTCGTTCGAAGTTTTTAAAAATTCGACAGATTTTCGAGATATAGTCGAATCTGTACGTTTAGACAAAACGTTGGTTTAAAATGAAGTCGAACGGCCATTTTGAATAAGATAGTAATATTAATTCGAGTAGCTTGTGTGATAGATTGAAATACAAAATTGAAATTTTATTTTTTCTATATAACAAAGATGATAGACAGGTGGAATTCTGGTATTTGTACTTATTATGGATTTTCCACTAATTTCAAGTTCCATTCCAAAAAATGAATTTCATATTGTACAGCATTGAGGATATATAGGGTTTTCCAATAAGAGTTTCAGAAGTTTAAATGGAAATAAAAATAAAAGTATTTAATTAATTAGTTATTTATTTTTTTTATTTTTTAAGAATATTCTTGGTATTAATAATGGAATACAATTTTACTGATATTATCACGACGACTTCGCTTGACATAATGCTATATTTTAGTCCAATTTTAGTCACTCTGTCACATAATTGTGGTCCAATTTAAGGAAGTATTCTAGTCTAGAATTTCGAAAAAAAAATCAATTTTTTTTGCAAATTTTCAAAGTTTAGACCTTTAAGAATATGTTCTTAAGAGGATTTTTCGAAATTCAAATTATTTTCCTATCCACCTGCTTTTAAAATTCGAATTATTCCTATCCAACCTGCTTTTAAAATTGAAAATTCCAAAGCCCAAATACTTATTGTTTTTATTTACACTCTAAAATTGACTGTTGAAAATTTAAGAATACAACACGTAAGGACGTAAAATGATCTATTAATTCAAATCCTGTTTTTTTTTCATATACAACAATGGTAGTTGGTGGTAGAAAGAAAATGAGGCCATTTTTTTCATTATTATTAAAAATATTTAATATATCACAACTTTGTAATCAGCTATATGTGGGTATCCAATGAGGTGTCATACCGTAATTCAATACTAATAACCGAAATTCATAATGAATAATTAAATAATAAATTAAACAATAATTTTTATAGTCCTGTAGAGTAGTGGTGTGCAACCTCAAGGGGTCGCAGAAAAATTGTTAAGGGGGTATTCTAGTCTAGAATTTCGAAAAAATCGATTTTTTGCATATTTTCAAAGTTTAGACCTTTAAGAATATGTGTTTAAAAACATTTTTCGAAATTCGAATTATTTTCGGAGTTAAAGCTATTTTTCTGACGCGCCAACCAATCCGGTCTGGCCGAAACGAATCAACTTTAAACGCGTTTTTCTCGAAACTACTTTTTCTACACGATTGACGTGATATCTCAAGTTCTTTCATTTTGAATTCAAATCTATTCATAGACTCTTAATTTTCAACCCTCAGTATTCACAGGATTTAATGTGAAATATTTTTGTACCACAGATTTTTATCAAATATGAGGATTTAAAATGTAGGATTATATAAATATGACACCTAGATTTCTGTTTTATTAAAAAAAACTATACACATATTTCCTTATACACCACCCTGTACACCTGTTTCTTTTTAATAAAACACAAATCTTGGTATCACATTTGAATGACTCTATATAACTGATATAATTAATAAAATCATGAGGTACAAAAATACCCTATTAATTAAAATCTTCTTTTGAATACATTTGATTATTTTCCTTCATATCCTTTATATCTGTTCTTGGCCTTGGACAAAAGCAACAAGAATGATTTCAAATTTTATCATATGGATGGACAGGTATTATTGACTCTATAAGTACAATTTTTTTCACATTTGATAAGATTATTTGCTTGATGATCGTGTTATCACTTTAAGATACTACATAGATTGAATGGGATTTTTAATTACTTGTCCTGTCCTTGGACAAAAACAACTTAAGGAGGTATTCTAGTCTAGAATTTCGAGGAAATCGATTTATTTTTTTACTTATATTCAAATTTTAGACCTTTAAGAATATGTCCGTAAGAGGATTTTTCTAAATTCGAATTATTTTCAGAATTATAGCTATTTTTGTGACGCGCTAACCAATCCGGTCTGGCCGGAACGAATCAACTTTAAACGCGTTTTTCTCGAAACTACTTTTCTCGACACGGTTGACGTGATATCTCAAGTTCTAATGGACCGATTTACTTGAAATTTGGTACAGAGTTTCTCAATATAACAGTGATTGCCCTCGCCTATGATTTTTTTAAAATTTTATTTTTTACTATTTTTAAAAAATTCCGAAAATTAAAAAAATAGGGCAAAAAATGACTGTTTTTTTCACACTGCCGTCATTTTGTGAAAACATTTTTTTTTAAATTTCCCTAAGCAGAGATACTACTACAACCTTCTTTTTTAATAATTTTAAAAAAAAATTTGTTTCAAATGACACGTCAACCAGGAGACACCTTTTTTTTCGAGCCCCCATTTTGCCAGCCTGTACCTTTTTCAATTTTAATTTTTTTGTTTTTAATAATACTTTTTTATACTCTTAAAATGTCAATAAATAACTGATAAAAAATGGATAGTAAAAATATTTGTTGATTTTTTTTTATATAGCGCCCGAAAAAAAACAGCTAAAATTCGTGCGTCTAGACTAGAATACCCCCTTAATGAATTACACATTCAATGTTTATTTTTAATACTTTTCTTGTTTATGGTTTATCAGCATAAACCAATAATTTCACATAACCCCATAGAAAATAACCCAATTGAGTTAGATCACATGCTTTTGATGATCTATTAATGAATCCATTTCGTAAAATAATGTACTCATTAAACTTTTATTTCAATAAGTCTATTAAAATTTTTACAATTTCTAAGCGTTGTTGAAATGTTAAACGTTAATTTGCCAAACTACACTATATTTAAATATCAAAATGAGCTTGAAAAAAATTCAAACATGGCTGCCACCAACTGTCAAAGTTTTGACATTCTTATTGGAAAACCTTATATATATATATATATAATATAATACAAATATAATTTAAGCTGATCCCATGAATGGACACAGAATGATATAAAAAACGAATTATAAAATTATCTTTCCAAACGGAACATTCTTCATGAATAATTCATAGAAAAACCAAACATATGTACTTGAGATATGCGTGTATGTGTGTATATGCATGTAACATCAATCATCGCGATGTCGTCGGATTAAGTTAATCTTATTATCTGTATATGACATGTGTACAAATTATGACGGATTAACTCGCCGGACGGTAAATATAAGCAGCGAAAAGAAGATACGTGGAACGGAAAGAGATACGCGGACGTGTAAAAAAGAAATCAAGGTAATCCCGCAACGGTCGCGCGACGAACAATATTTACATAGAAATGAAGATTCGTGTCTGGTGTGTGGGTGAGTATATGTGATTGCGTGGGAATGGAAAGAGTTTTTTCGAACGACGACGAGATGTTCGTATGTCATACGAGCTTTTGATGTCGGAACAAGAAGCGTCGGAACGCTAATTGGCTAAGAAACGAAATGTTGATCTGACAATGTTTTACCAAACGGCGAGAGATGATCGACTTTTGAATTTTATAAATAATCGTGTTGGGAAAAAGTTGCGGTATTGAGTAGGCAATTAATTGTTTGTTCAAAACAATTGTAAAAATTGTTTGTTAAAAACAATTGTAAAAATTGTTTGTTAAAAACAATTGTAAAAATTGTTTGTTAAAAACAATTGTAAATATTGTTTTAGAGTGCTGTGTGTGTGAATTTTTGTATTAAAGCCAACTGAATAAATGTTCATATAAAAATATATATTTTGAATATTAATACCAGGGCGTTCAAAAAATTCCCAGAAAATTTAATTACAAACACAGTAAATTGAATTAAGGGGGTATTCTAATCTAGAATTAGAAAAAATCGATTTTTTTTGCATATTTTCAAAGTTTAGACCTTTAAGAATATATCCTTAAGAGTATTTTTCGAAATTCGAATTATTTTCGGAGTTATAGCTATTTTTCTGACGTGCCCACCAATTCGGTCTGGCCGGAACGAATTAACTTTAAACGCGTTTTTCTCGAAACTACTTTTTTCGACACGGTTGACGTGATATCTCAAGTTATAATAAACCGATTTACTTGAAATTTGATATAGAGCTTCTCAATATAACAGTGATTGTTCTCGCCTAGGATTTTTGGAAAATTTTGTTTTTTACTATTTTTAAAAAATTCCGAAAGTTGAAAAAATAGGACAAAAATGACTGTTTTTTCACACTACCGCCATTTTGTGAAAAAAATTTTTTTTTTAATTTCCCTAGGCGGGAATACTACTACAACCTTATTTTTCAATAATTTCAAAAAAAAATTTGTTTCATATGACCGAAAGGGTTGGAACCACGTCAACCAGAAGACACGTTTTTTTTCGAGCCCCCACTTTGCCAGCCTGTACCTTTTTCAATTTTGAATTTTTTTATTTTTAATAATATTTTTTTATACTCTTAAAATGTCATTAAATAACTGATAAAAATTGATAGTCAAAATATTTGTTGATTTTTTTTATAACGCCCGAAAAAACCTAAAATTTGTGTGTCTAGACTAGAATACCCCCTTAAGAGCTTTATTTGTTGTTTTGGAACTGTGGCTGATTCACTTTAACACAAATTAATTTTAACCCCAACACCACAATGGTTTTAAGTGTTCAATAATCACTTATTGTTCACTTATTATTTATAAATATATTGGCTGATGCATTTCAATGGCGATGCCATTATCATTTTAACAGAAAGGCTCTGAGCTTGATGGCGTCGCAATCGAATTGCATCAGCTGATATATTTATAAATAATAAGTGAACAATAAGTGATTATTGAACACTTAAAACTATTGTGGTGTTGGAGTTAAAATTCATTTATGTTTAAGTGCTTTATTTTTCAAAATATATTGTATTTAATGTGGCACCATTCTTCTAATCCTTTCCGATAGAAATCAATGTTTTTTGATTCTAGTCACTACCCCACAAAACGTTTTACTTTATCAATCGACTCCTAGCAAACGCCTTTAATGTCTTTCTTTAAATTTGAGAATAAAAAAATTCTGATGGGACTAAATCTGGACTATATGAAAGATGTGGTAAAATTTCCCATCGATATTCATGAAATACTACCCTGATAGAACTTGTAGAGCGAGCCGGTGCGTTGTCATGGTAAAATAAATAAATTCGACTATATGATGATTTTTTTTAGAACTCCATACATTTTTTTTAAAACTGTTTCATAGTAACTTACAGTTATTGTTGAATTTAATAATAATAGATCTTACGTGCAATGTAGAGTCATTTAATCGCTCATTATATTACATATTGTTTGTTTATAATAACAAAAACGCACGGCCAAACACATCTTTAATGTATAATATATCCAATATTAAGATATCTCTCTCTCTCTCTCCATAAGTGGAGATAGAGTGAGATAGAACTAGCGTGCACGCGCGATCATAAATTACAATAATTAATATTAATATTACAATACAATAATCAATACCACAATAAACAATCAATTTCAAACGAATACCTTAATACCCGATCTTTCTGCTTTAAGGGGTGATACGCACTTGCGAGGCGCAAAAACTACGTTTTTTTAGGAATTTTTTTTAGAAACAGTATTTATTTTGCAATTACAAATTATGGTTATTTGAATAGATCCTACTTTCAAGAATAAAATAACATGTCGATCATAAAACAATATTGAAGTGCACCGCTCCTGCAGACGATGTCCCGAACGACCTCCAAAAAAAGGCGCTTGGCGGTGATCTCCATATCGGCGGTTTGGATTATCCGAAATCAAAAAATATGGTCAATTCTTTTAAAGGATAGATTAGTGTAGGTATTGAACGAAGGAATAATAAAAATTTTAATTTTTGACAAAATGGCGTCTACTTGAAAAAAATTTTTCGTTTTTTACTAAAATTTTCGTTCCAAATTGTTTAAAAAAAATAGTAATAATTTTTGTAAACCTTATTCCTTCGTTCAATACCTGAGGAATATATTTGGGAAGATTGTGTGAAAATTTGAGACCGATCGGTTCAGCCATTTCTGAGATATCGAGATCACCGACTATGAAAACACCGTTTTGAGATAAACGCGTTTGAAGTTTCGGAAGTAGTTTACACATAGTTAAAATTTTTTTACAAATTCAGGTGTATGTCCGAAAATATTTATCAGATTTACTTCAAATATTCAGAGAATATACTCAAATATATGTACATTCCGAAAATGCAAAAAAAAAATCGATTTTTTGAAATTTCTAAGTGCGTATAACCCCTTAACTTTCATAGAAGTACTTTAACTCCTTGTTAACCACTGCTTTGATTGTTGCTCGCTTTTGGGATCAAACTTAGATCTACCAAGTTTTGATACCCGTAAAAATTCTGTTCAGAAAAGCATCAGAATCGGTGTTAAATTTATTTAAAAATTGAAACGAATAATCAGCACACAATTCCAATTAACAAGCTGTGGATTAAATAACAACATTTAAAAAAAATCAATTTTAATCTTTAACCGTTATGTTACTACCCGAGTACACATGTACCCATTTTCATCTTTGCGTTGAAACCAATAAATTTCGTTGGGGAAGGATCGTTTTGCCCAGTCAAATCCTCATTATTTGGGAAATTTCGAGAATATTTAGGTATTTATAATTTTTTTTATTGAAAAGATATTAATTCAAATGACATTTAACTGATATACCCCTCTAATTACTACCCAGGTACACGTGTACCCATAGGTATTTTGTAAAAGGCAGGAATAGATTAAATAAATAAAAAAAATAAATACTACGTTTTAATTATAGGACTTTATTGTATCTTAAAAAAAAATAAGTCGAAAAATGTCATTTTTCGGAAGGTGATGGACAATTTTTACAAACTGAATACTTCGAAGAATGTTCATCATAAATAGGTTTTTGGCATTGTACACATGATTTGTGAATCTTTCTTCTCCGTTTATGCGGTGCTGCATGACAAATGCAGCAAGAACCAATGACGATTTTATGACCACGTATATCACGTTGAGCTGGAGTAATAGTAGATTAGAAGCAATCGACGCAGAAGTAGATGTAGTTTGTATGCAAGAGATTGACTTCATTAGCATGCTCTCGATCGCTAATTTTGTAGATAAGTTTCTTGTAATTTGTACATTGAGGGAACGATCTTGAATGATTGGAAGACAAAACTCTTCTCCTAATTGTCTCAAAAATACTTGGCACTGATTTATCTTTTTCTTGAGCATACAGTTATTTTCGAAATAAATAATATATGCTGCAAGAGCTGCAATATCAACGATATTGAAGAACAATGCAAGTGGTCACCTGTTTGTACGCCTTCTCACATTATAGCGTCCTACTAATTTGTCCATAATGTCTATACCAGATTTTGTTTTGTTATAAAAATGGATTGTTGGGTTTATTTTTGGGTCCAGTCATTGCGTCGTCGTGATGCATCGATGACAAAACTATGACGGTTTTATTTATTTTTTTGGCACATATGAACATATTGTCACGTTGTCGTTATAGCCAAATAATAAAGAATTTATTTTTCGAGATTTTGTCTTTGTCATTTCTGCAGGAATATATTTTTTATTACATTTCAATGTCCCAACGACTGTCAACTTCCATGATATTAAATGTCGGGCTAACGAGAGAGTTGTAAAAAAATTATCGATGGTAATATTTCGGCCTGATCCTTTGAACGGAGCCACCAACTCTTTTACAACTCGCTCTCCTAAATTTTTTTCTCTACCCGATACTGATTGTCCAGTATAAATTTGATCAGTGAGAGGATAGAAGTTTTCCGCATCACAAATTCACCATATTTATATAATAGATGCCGCCAGATATACGAATTTAGGGCCGTAATAATGACATTTTGTAATGGGGTACACGTGTACCCGGGTAGTAATCAATGTGAAAAATTTCGGGTAGTAACATAACGGTTAAGTCGAATGATCAATGTTAAAAACAATTTTGTTTCTCAGCAACTTGTTCAGATTTTATTCCTACTAAAATTTTTTTGCCTACTAAATCTTTGCGCAATAATTTCGGCATCCATCGCGATTAAAACTTGTTTAGATTCAAGTTATTTTTTAGAATGCTCCATGCTGATATGCCTACAGTCTGAGCTATAATTTTCACTGTTATTCGATTATTCCTCTTTACTAAAGTTTCTATAGTACGAATATTTTGTTCAGAAATGGAAGTTGATTGTCTCCCCCTCCGATTGTCGTCTTTGATGTTCCCTCGACCGTTAATAAAACGATTAATCTATTCATAAAAGTGGTTTTATTTGGTGCATTGACTCCGTAAACATCTGTGATAGCCTCAATAATATCAGATTTTGTCCAACCTAATTTAATTAGGATTTCAATATTAAGGTACACTTAAATTTTAACAGATACAAAGGTAATTTCAAACTGACATAACACAAGTCTAAACATGTTTACGCTCGCATCAACTAATTATAAATGTATTATTCCATTTACAAATAATGACCACTTTCCGGGAACTTTTTGAACACCTACATATACATTTGCAATATTTAGCTACTCAGCCAATTGTTAAATGAAAATTCAATATATTTACATAAAGAGCGAGAGAGAGAGGGTGAATTAATGAAAATAAGGCCTTTAATGGTGGTTCAAAATCGCTAATGGATGATGTATATTGGAGAACGAGTGCGGTTTTCCGGGTCGACATTCGCCATTAATCAAATGTTACATCGTAAAAGTGAACCGACAGAAAACAAAACATAATGTAAAGTCGTCCTCTTAATAAACCGTGTGTTTTTCATTTTTATCGAACGACAAATATTGACACGCTCGTCATCATTGCCATAAAACTCTCGTTCGTACGCGGTTCGAACGGAACGAGAACCGAACACACGTACACGAGATTCAAACGACGATGTGTGTGCGTTGCTCGTATGTTTGTTTTATATTATTTTTTATTCCGCGTTCGGTACGATTGTCTGTCGAGAAGCAAATTCGTTGAAATGAACTCCGGTTATATATTTATGAACGAATCGCGCGTCAATAAACCGGTTTCAATTATACATAAAAGCTCCATTATCCCGATTCGTATGTTTTGAAGTTACAAGAATCGAGACACGAAAAAAAACTTCTTTCATACACTCGTTTCTCACCTGTCGCTCCGAACTACTGTTTCCATTTTTCACCGAAATGTTCAGAGTACGAGGAACATCGTTCGCGTTTCCAACTACGAAACAACAATGTGCGAAGAACGATTAACGGACATAAACAACAATTAAAACCCGCGAAGTTTTCGCTCGTCTTGTCGTCGCGACGGCCGTGACAAATGCACGCCGTGGATGGAAAAAACTGCACGGACGGACGGACGAACGTTTAATGTCCTCGCCGCGAGCGACAAAAAACGACGATAAAAAAGCAAATGGATAACGGGACGGACGCGAATCCAACGTCGGTCGTTCTTAACGATTGTCGAGTGTTATGATCCAGCTTTTTTTTGCACGACATATGAAAAATGTCGACGTTCGCACAACCGACCAACACACTTGCACGAACTTTAGATAATTATGGTCGTTTATTGTATGATGGAAAATGAGTATCGCCTACGTGTGGATTCGTCTTTGGGAAAAAAAAGTTCGTATGTCGCTTTAGGTTGAATAAATGTCTTAGTGATTTAAAGGAAAAGATGAGATATCATCTCGGCTTGAAGATCATTTAAACGAATTCGATAGGATAAAAAAATATCATTAATTTAACACGACGTTCTAATCTAGCTGTTTTCTGATTTCAAACAAAACAACCTGTAATCACCGATTTTGTTTTCCTGCTAAAGCACTACGAGGATTCTTTGATAAGTCCGTGTAAAAATAAAAACTGCTTCATTTTTTTGAATAAATCGTTTTTATTTTTCAACATAGTCTCCTTTTAGGCTTATACACTTCATCCAACGCTGCTCTAGTTTGTTGATCCCTTCCGAATAATAGGATTTGTCCAAGTCTGTAAAATAGTCATTCGTTCCTGCAATCACCTCCTCGTTCGAATAAAATCTTTTTCCCGCGAGCCATTTCTTCATATTAGGGAACAAATAATAGTCCGATGGAGCCAAGTCTGGAGAATAGGGGGGATGTGAAACGATTTGGAACCCTATTTCCATTAGTTTTGCGGCCACAACTGCTGAGGTGTGAGCTGGTGCGTTGTCGTGATGAAAGAGGACTTTTTGTGGGCTAATCGGGGACGTTTTTCTTGCAACTCGGTTTTCAAACGATCCAATAACAATGAATAATATGCACCTGTAATGGTTTTACCCTTTTCCAAATAGTCGATAAAGATTATTCCTTGCAAATCCCAAAAGACAGTCGCCATAACCTTCCCGGCCGAAGGAATTGTCTTCGCCTTTTTCGGAGCAGATTTCCCCTTGATAACCCATTGTTTAGACTGCTCTTTGGTCTCAGGAGTGTAGTGATGTATCCATGTTTCATCTACAGTGATGAAACGACGCTTAAAGTCCTGCGGATTTCGCTGAAACAGCTGCAAACCGTTCTTGCAACACTTCACACGACCTCGTTTTTGGTCGATCGTGAGCAATCGCGGCACCCACCTGGCGGATAGCTTTTTCATGTCCAAATGTTGGTGCAAAATATGATGTACTCGTTCACACGAGATGCCTACAGCACTAGTAATCTCACGCACTTTCACTCTTCTGTCATCCATCACCATATCATGGATTTTATCAATGATTTCTGGAGTGGTGACCTCAACAGGGCGTCCAGAACGTTCAGCGTCTCTTGTGCTCATATGGCCACTCCGAAAATTTTGAAACCACTTATAAACCGCACTAATCGAAGGTGCAGAGTCACCATAATGTTTATCAAGCTTCTGTTTAGTCTCCTGAGGCGTTTTGCCTTTAATGAAGTAATGTTTAATCAACACGCGAAATTCTTTTTCGTCCATTATTTGACAATCACTCGATTTCCTTGATTCCAACGATTGTCAAACACAAAGGAATAGACCGATATGGCTGAAACTTGATGTGTGTTCTTCCAAGAGGTGCTACTAATTAAAAATAACCTCGATATGCACCAGTGGTGCCATCTTTCGGAATTTACACGGACTTATCAAACGACCTCGTACTTGTTTACAACATCCATCTCGATTCATACATTTTTTACCAAAAGACGAACTGACATTTTTTTTTATTCCATTAACTTCTATCGTACAAGTTTATTAAAAATTAATGTAAATTAGAAAGATCTTAAACAATAACTAATTAAATCTGTTAAGAAATTCCGAACAAAATCCTATAACATTCTCTCTATGCCATTTAAAAACGTCTGTAATGAATTTAATTTAGAGACATGTTTTATCTCTCCTACGTTTGTCAAACACACACAACCAAACACGCGTGCGTGTGTATTTTTCCGAAATGAAAAACAGTACAATTCATGTAGGATTCAATCCCACGACAATTAAAATGTAATCACGGGCTAAAAGGTCACGGCGTCGGTTCTGTCTTGTGTCGTTGCGACGCGCACGTCGGCCATCTGGCTATATTAAACGATTTGTATAAATTCGCGCACGTTAATAATTAACAAGTTCTGATTAAACGGACGGAATGAGACGAAGGCGGCGAGGATGAGGAAAAAAACGAGAAGCCGCGAGTCGGATTGGAAAGACAAATCGACGTCGTCCTCGTCTTGAATTATAGATTGTTTACCTTAAGACAACACACGTCTGTGTAATAATGGTTCGTCGTAATCGGATATTATGGGAATTAAAAATCGACGTATTGACGCCATTAGATAGACCCGTCTTCGGTGACGTGGAGACGGCGACAAAGACGGCGACGGAGGAGACGCGTCGTCGAGAAATGAAATACTGTTGTATGTACGTATGTAAGTACGTACGACGACACATCGCGAAAAAACAAATAATAAATGATACCATAATAAGAATAATAACAAGATGTCTACGATGTATTAGAATTTCAGACTAGTGTCTATTCTTCCATGGCAAAGCAAACGTGTTTTTATTTATTTATTTGATTTTTTTTTTTGGAAAATCTAAAACAGCCACGAACGACAAACATTTGACAATACGAGGTTTCTGGAACTGAATTTATATTTTGGTACCCTGTGATTCCACTAAGTCAGGGGTCGGCAACCTCTAACCCGCGGGTCACCGAGTGACCCATTTGATAATTTCAAGTGACCCACTTTAGTTCCGAAAATAAAGTATTGAAAATAAAATATTGATGAACAGGTCAAAAATGATTTGTTATCTTGTGACATAATTAACATTGCAGTAGATGAAAGTACCGATATAAATAGTATTGGTAGGCTTACAATAATTATTAGATTTGCATCAATAAATAGCTCGAATGTCAATGAAGAACTATGCGTTCTTGCTTCAATGAATAACACGACCAAAGGCACTGATATTTTTCGTCAAGTACAAGAGTTTACAAATTTCTAAAGTGGGCAAGTATTGATTTAAAAAGTAAATTGTTTTCCATAACAACTGATGGTGCTCCAAGTATGAGAGGAAAAACTGTTGGATTCGTAAAACTAATGGAAAATGAACTTGGCTGCTCACTTTTCTCGTTTCATTGTATCATACATGAAGAAAATTTATTTACAAAGGCGTCTACGCAACAACTTAAGAATGTAATGGAAAAGGTTGTTAAGATCGTAAACATGATAATAGCGCGATCAGCATTAATACACAGGCGCTTTAAAGCTTTTTTGGAGGAAATTGAATCGAAATATGGAGATTTGTTGTTACATTCTGAAATACGATGGTTAAGTCGAGGCAAAGTTCTTAATAAATTTGTAGAGTGTTTTGATGATATACAAATATTTCTTCACGAAATCGGTGAAAATGATCTCGAACTCAATGATAAACAATGGTTTTTAAGACTTTTGTTCTTAATAGACATAATGAACCATTATAATGATTTCAATGTACGACTCCAAAGGAATAACCACACAATTTTGAAAATGTACGAGGAATGGTAGAGTTTTACTTCAAAATTGATATTATTTAAAACTGACATAAAAACTAAAAAAATTCATTTCTTTCCCTTGTTAAAAAGGGAACATGAAAAAGAAAATATCGATGAAAGCAATCTAAATATGTTCGAAAGTTGGATTTTCGTCATTAAAAGTGAATATGAAAGTCGGTTTCAAAGTTTTAAGAAGCATGGAGAAATGTTTACATTTATAATAAAGCCCGAGGAAATAGAAGAAAATGTTTTAAATTTGCAGTATTTTCAATATCTAAAAATTGACAATTTTAGTTTAGAAATGATTGATTTTAAAAGTTCAACGTTATGGACGGATAAATTCAAGAAATTGCAGAAAGATTTGGAAAACATAGAAAATAATCATCTTCTCATGATATCGACATGTTGGGCATCACTTCCTACGAAGTTTTCATCTTTGAACAAAATTGGCTTTGCCATTTTGTCCACATTCGGTTCAACTTATAAATGTGAGCAAATATTTTCACAAATGAAATTTATATTAAGCAAGAACAGGAACAGGTTAACTACCGAAAATTCAGATGCTTGTATTCATCGTAAAACGACTAACTATAAACCAGACTTGACTAAATTGACGTCACAAGTTCAACATCAGGAGAGCCATTGATATCGAAGAGAACGTTTAAATAAAGTTCATTCAACTATGTTTGTAATTATTTTCTTAATAAAATATATCTTATTATTTACTAAAAAACTGTTTTAATACGAAAATATCTCTGACCCAAACGTCTCTTAAATACTCACATTTTGGTTGATTTTTACCCGCGGCCAAAAAAGGTTGACGACCCCTGCACTAAGTCATAAAATTTGAAATATCCAATTTCCTTAACCGTTATGTTACTACCCGGAATTTTCCACATTGATTACTACCCGGGTACACGTGTACCCCATTACAAAATATCATTATTACGGCCGTAAATTCGTATATCTGGTGGTGTCTATTATATAAATATTGTGGATTTGTGATGCGGAAAACTTCTATCCTCTCACTGGTCAAATTCATCTGGACAATCGGTATCGGGTAGAGAAAAAAATTTAGGAGAGCGAGTTGTAAAAGAGTCGGTGGCTCGGTTCAAAGGATCAGGCCGAAATATTACCATGGATAATTTTTTTATAACTCTCTCGTTAGCCCGACATTTATTATCATAGAAGTTGATAGTCGTTGGGACATTAATATGCAATAAAAAATATATTCCTGCAGAAATGACAAAGACAAAATCTCGAAAAATAAATTCTTCATTATTTGGCTATAACGACAACGTGACAATATGTTCATATGTGCTAAAAAAAATAAAACCGTCATAGTTTTGTCATCGATGCATCACGATGACGCAATGACTGGACCCAAAAATAAACCCAACAATCTATTTTTATAACAAAACCAAATCTAGTATAGACATTATGGACAAATTAGTAGGACGCTATAATGTGAGAAGGCGTACAAACAGGTGACCACTTGCATTGTTCTTCAATATCGTTGATATTGCAGCTCTTGCAGCATATATTATTTATTTCAAAAATAACTGTATGCTCAAGAAAAAGATAAATCAGTGCGAAGTATTTTTGAAACAATTAGGAGAAGAATTTTGTCTTCCAATCATTCAAGATCGTTCCCTCAATGTACAAATTACAAGAAACTTATCTACAAAATTAGCGATCGAGAGCATGCTAATGAAGTCAATCTCTTGCATACAAACTACATCTACTTCTGCGTCGATTGCTTCTACATCTACTATTACTCCAGCTCAACGTGATATACGTGGTCATAAAATCGTCGTTGGTTCTTGCTGCATTTTTCATGCAGCATCGCATAAACGGAGAAGAAAGACTCGCAAATCATGTGTACAATGCCAGAAACCTATTTATAATGAACATTCTTCGAAGTATTCAGTTTGTAAAAATTGTCCATCACCTTCCGAAAAATGACATTTTTCGGCTTATTTTTTGAAGATACAATAAAGTCGTATAATTAGAATGTAGTATTTACTTTTTTTATTTATTTTATTTATTCCTGCCTTTTACAAAATACCTATGGGTACACGTGTACTCGGGTAGTAATTAGAGGAGTATATCAGTTAAATGTCATTTGAATTAATATTTTTTTAATAAAAAAAATATAAATACCTAAATCTTCTCGAAATTTACCAAATAATGGGGATCTGACTGTGTAAAACGATCCTTTCCATAGAAATTTATTGGCTTCAACGCAAAGACGAAAATGGGTACATGTGTACCCGGGTAGTAACATAACGGTTAAATACTGGATTTGACAGTTGATATCTCCGACATTTCACTTTGACAGTTCTAATTTTGTTTTTGCTTTTTCATTCAAACGCACGTTTTTATTTGTGATTATCTTTCGAATTATCTCTTTGAACGAGATTGAGTTAGGTTTCATACGAATGAGAATAAATAAAGTTAAAAAGACGTCGTTCATTTTTTCAAAAATTGAAAAAGCTCCACCATATAATCCAAATTTTTCTTTATTCCTAAATTTAAAGGAAGACATTAAAGGAATTCGCTAGAATTCCTTTAATGTCTTTCATATTCGCAGAATATGAAATATTCGCTTCAGATGTCAATAGATGAAGTGAAACGTTTTTTAGAGAAGTGACTAAAGTCAAAGAGCACTGATTTCTACCGAACGGGCTTAGAAATCAGTTAGGAAAAATGTTTTAATTTAAATGGAACATAAGTTGAAAAATAAAGTGTTTAATTCAATTTGCTATGTTTTTATTTACATTTTTCAGGAAATTTTTGAACATCCCTCGTATATATATATATATATATATATATATATATATATATATGTGTGTGTGTGTGTGTGTGTGTGTGTGTGTGTGTGTGTCGTAGATAAGTGTCAAGCATGTGATCATTCGAAATGGGGCAGAAATATAAATTAATTTTCAAATAACCGATCCATCCGACATGTCTCTATAATATCACAAAATAAACACTCGTAGTCGTGTTCCAGCACTAAGTCCATTGTACACACAAACTGTTCAGATCTTCCGTACGACATAGACATTCATCAAAAAAAAGCACACGTGTACATTTTCACGTGAATCCGATAACCTATCAACAGGTGTAATGCAATAATCGAACTCGAGTGTTAATCCCGAACGACAGGTAGTCAAACATAATCGTCTCTGACGTGCAGTTCATCAACTCGTAACATTGACTGTCGCACGGCGTTCGTCTAAAAATATATTTACGAACGCGTTTCGGACGTTAACGATGGCCGGCCGGCACGGCGCTCCGCGTCTCGTCCGTACCGTTCCCGTTCGACCCCGTGTCGTCGTCGGGGCGAGGTCCACCGCTCTAAAATTCCACTAGAGCGACGATTGATGATGGCACAAACGCGTTCGAAACTATCTAGTAATGTTTCGTAGGAAATTCGCGAAACGTGCTCTCATCAATCAACTAGGAACGAACTAGAGATTTTTTCTAGTCGTCTATATTATTTTTAAATTCGATTTCAGTATATTGGTTCAAAAAAAAAGCTCAGAATCGATTGAAATCGCCTTCTAATTTCGTCTATTTAACCCATTCGCTTCCGCGATCCCCAAATGGGGATTTGAATTTTTTTCACTTACAATATGATTATATTAAATAAAATTTGTATTCTTTAAACACACATACCTTCTAGTGTTCAAAATTATTTTTTGTTTTATTGTTTCCTAACTTGTAAAAATATTTGATATATAAATTTATAACCGATAAGGTAAAATGATGTTTTAAAGTTTACATTGTTTTCTAGTGAACTTTTTGTTCGTATTTTTTTGCTTTTTTTGGAAGATTCGTATGTGAAACTACTAACACATCCTTGTAGTCGATAGCACAATAATTTATAAGTATATATAATACTTATTATAAAAAATATACTATAAATTATATTGATCCCCATTTGGGGCTCATGGAATATGCGTTGACATAAAATTGATAATATTTAAGTATTTTAGTAATTCATAGTTTTTTTTACTTTTGCGGTTTTCGAGGCAGTATTATACTGGTGTGAAGATGAAGATCTGAATCTTACCTGCGATAGAAACTATATGCCAAAGCACAGGTTTTTAGAAATAAAAAGAAATTTGCATTTTAACGACAATAGTTCCATAATTTCTATGGAAAAGAAAGATAAGCTATTTAAAATTCGACCTGTGATTGACAAATTGAATTCAAATTTTAAAAAATTCTAAATATTTACTCAAAAGCTTTCACTCGATGAGCAAATGATACGATGTTATGGACATCACTTTTTGAAACAATTTATAAGAGGAAATCCAATCAGATTTGGTTTTAAACAATGGGCCATGTGCTGCTCTGAATCTGGGTATTGTTTTTATATAGATATTTATGAAGGTAAACGCGAAGAAGAACAAGTTGTGATTGGTGTAGAAGCCTCTGTAATAATGAAGATGATTTCTTTTCTACAGTATACATTAGAATATGAAATATTTATCGACAACTTCTTTACCAGCTTTGAATTATTATTGAAATTGAAAGAACGAAATGTAATGGCGACTGGAACAGCACGATATAATAGAATGAATAAGTGTCCCTTGAAATCTGATAATATAATGAAAAAAGAAGAACGTGGAGCATACGATTATTGTTATGATGAAAGTAATAAAATTTTTGCATTGATTTGGAATGACAATAACTGGGTCAAAGTTCTGTCAAATTATTTAAGACTATAACCTTTAGAAAAAGTGAAAAGATATTCTAAGAAAGAATGTCGAGTGGATAGACCAAACATTGTAAGGCAATATAATAAATATATGGGTGGGGTTGACAAGCTGGATTGGAATGTCCAAAAATATTGCATTAAATTTAGAGGTAAAAAATGGTATTTTCCTCTTTTTACAAATGCCATTGATGTTGCTGTTGTTAACGCTCGTGCTTTTTATACTGCTTCGAATGAAAACATCTCCTTATCAGACTTCAGACGCAATATTGCAAGAACATTTATGAAAAAAGAATCATTATCCAATTCTTAAGTCACTGGAAGACCCAGTTCAAGCATAACAAGGAAAAGCCTTGTACCTGAAAGTATTATATTTGATCCAATTGGACATATATTGGAAAGGACCTGTGAGGGAAAACAAAGGAAATGTGCCATATGTGGCATAAATGTGCACAAGCAGTGTAGAAAATGTAATATAGGACTACATATCGAATGCTTTCCTGTTTGGCATAGAATATGAGTTTTTCTTGTGTTTGTAGTACTTTTTGTTTTTTCAAAATTTTTGTAACTGGAAATTCCATGTCCCAAATGGGTATCAATAAAAAATGTTAAAAAATAACTATTTTTTAAAAATATACAAGTAAAGTAATCTAAATTTCATTACCTAATTCCATTTTCAACCCTAATACATCAAAAATATAAAAAAAATTTTTGAAAGGTAATGGGTTAAGCAAGCTTTGGATTAAATAACAACATTTAAAAAACAATTTTAATCTTTAAGTCGACTGTGATCAATGTTAAAAACAATTTTGTTTCTCAGCAACTTGTTCAGATGTTATTCCTGAGCCTACTAAATATATTTAATTTCTCGAATAAATTTCAAACTTAAAATCGAGTTTTTACTAAATTAATTTTTGTTATCACCGAATATTACAACGAAAAAAATTATTATCCGTTTCAATTCTACTATAACATTTTTCACATAGTGTTTTTTTGCGACGAATAGTTAGTTTACTAAAACTTTTTTACTTGTCCGTATTTATCAAAATCAAACATAATTCAGAATGGCTGTATGAAAGGATCTTCCGAACATCATTCGTGTATCGTTCTACAGATCGTCGACCATTTTTGCTAAACACAAAACCGAACTGCGGTCGTCCGCTCGTCTATCAACTAATATATAAAGCACACGTTTTGAATCGAACACATGTACGCCTATGCAAGAGTAATCAGAGAATTAATTTCGTAACTAGTAAAATGAATGAACTCGAAACAAAAGGGCTTGTCCGTCTGCCGCGTCGAACAACAACAGTCGAACTGCTTTCAATGGGAGAAACTGAATAGAGTTCATCTATGGATACGCTGAATACGTTATATGTAGGTTACAATGAAGTTTTAAGAAGTGATTGCGTGCAGGTATAATATTGTGCTCTGGTTGGAGCAAAAACGAATCCGATGAATAATAATGGGGATGATTGTTGTCGCGTGGAACTTGTGTATATTAAATACTCGAGAATTCCGATTGCAGTTGATGAATAGCAACGACGGTTAGACGTTCATTATTTAATGTATTATTATTATCGTTTTTTCCTTACCTATTCTGTAATAGGAACGGATAAGACAGATTTAATAAGTTTGTCCGTCGAAGCAATTTGCTGATTTTAGTTTCGAATGAAATTACAATAATTAAAATTTTCTGCCTTGTTTTCTTATATTGTGAAATAAAATGAAATATTGTATTTAACTTTCGATACCCAACGTGGGGATATTTTTATACCTCAGCTTTTTATTAAGTATGAGGATTTAAAATAGTTATTAGGGAATTAAATATAAAATGTCCGATTTCGAATTAAAACTTTGTTTTATTATATTAGGTAAAGCGGAAAGAAATGTCGTTTTTTTACAATGTGAAAAAAATTATTTACAAAAAAAAAATACAGAATATTTATTCCGATAGATAATTTCCATGGTTATTTATAATATCTTATCACAATTTAGGCAATTTTTTGATTCCTCTTTTATAAAATTCTGGCTGATTTGACTTGAAAAAGGCATCCAAGTGTTTTCGAACATCATTATCAGAATTACATTTTTTATCTCAAAGCGAATGCTCCATATTTCGGAATAAATGATAATCAGAAGACGCAATATCGGGAGAGTAAGGTGGATGAGGCAGCAGCTCTAAATCCAGTTCCTTAATTTTTCCTGGGTAATTCTCGCTGCCTGCGGCCTCGCATTGTCGTGCTGCAAGATGCGCCGTTGATTATTCACCAGAACGGATCGTTTTTTTTTAGTAATTCCACCTTTAATCTTTCTAATTGCGCACAGTAGACCTCTGCTGTAATAGATTGACCAGGTTTTAATAATTCGTAATGAATCACACTCGAAATATCCCACCAGATATATAAAATAACCTTTTTTAAAGTCAAAGATGGTTAAGGTGTTGAAACTGGTGTTTGACCTGGAGATAACCATTGTTTTTTTATGTGGATTGCTATAAAGGATCCATTTTTCATCTCCAGTAACAATTCTTTTCAGAAACGCATCGGTTTTATACCTGATCAGCAGCAAAGAACAAATGGTTACTCGCTAATCTAAGGCCGACGGCGATAGATCGTGCGGAACCCAAACCCTCTGTCTGTGTTTTTGCCGAGCCTTTTTAAATTACTCTTTATAGTCGACCAGGGGCAGGCGATGTCCTGCGACAATTCCTTAATGGTTTTGCGCGGATCTGATTCCATCAATGATTTTAACACGTCGTCATCGATTTTTTGTAGTCTTCCCGATTTTGGCTTATCCTTAAGATTTCTGTCGTCGTTTTTAAATTGTTTGACCAGCGTTGGCATTCACGAATATTCAAGATTTCGACGTAAGTTTCATTAACATTTTCTGTAGCTTCTTTGGGCTTTAATCCTTTATCAAACAAAAATAACAAAATACAACGCAACTGCATCTCTGAGATCTCTGGCCCTGACATTTTTACTATCAGTAAAAATAAAAAAAATGAAAACAGTAACAGTATTAACAGAGCTTCAAAATAATACCAATATTGACATATTTAATTGACGGCAGCCTCAAAAGCTAAATTGGTTTCAAAACGATACAAAAAAAAAACATTTCGTTCCGCTTTCCCTAATATCTCAAACAAAAAGCAGTACAATCAATCAAAGTATACTCCTAAACTAGCGAAATAGTTTTGGAATTTTAACGGCAGCTTGTTTATGCCAACAGCAAAGAAGTCTAGAGAGAGAGAGTGACGATGAAATCGTTAAAGATATTTTCCACTGCTTGTCGAATTTAATGTTCTTCCTTGCAAGAAGTGGTAGTTAGTTGGTTCAAGGTCTGGTGAGTATGGTCGTTGACAGAGAGTTTCCAAGTCTAGCTCCTATAGTTTGAACAGCGTTATTTGTGTGGCATGTGGTCGAGTATTGTCTTGCAAGAGGATGGATCTGTCTCTATTGACCATCCTCGGTTGCCTAATATCGCAAACACCCTCATCGTTTCATCTAATCGATTGTAATAGACATCTATTGTAATCAATTTACTAGATTTCATAAACCTGTAGTGGATAATACCAGCTCTGGATCACCAAAAATATACACCATTAGCTTTTTTTGATGAATATTCAATTTCTGACTGTATTTCTGCACTTCCTTTTTATCCAACCAGTATGCCAAACGCTTACGATTATTGCAAAAAGTCCTTTTTTTATCACATGCAACAAAACGAAAAAAGGCAAGCTTCGAGAGATTTCTTTTCTGGTTCTCGTTTAAATTCAGATGGATATAACTCATTTTTCCAGCTTTTTTTATCTTGTCGATTTGTTTTAAATAGTCCGATATTGTTGGAATAGTAACGTCAAGCCTTACTGCTAATTCACACGTTGTTGAGGATTCATCCGCTTCTATTAGAACTTTCAGCTCATCATTAATCAGCTTTGACTCAGGTCGTTCGCGTGCCTCATTTTCAAAATTGAAATCTCCAGAATGGAACTTTTCTATACGAGGATAGTCCCATAAATACCCGGCCTGACCTAGAGATGGCGGTAATTGTTTGAAAAATATCACTGTATTAGAAAGTACACAATCTATAAAGCATATGTTTCAAGTTTGAGGACGCCACGTTGTTTAGTATTTGTTTGGCAGCCATCAATAGTGAACGTTTTCAGTGAATTTGTGAAAATGGAGAAAATTGGTCATCGTTACGTGATACAATACTTTTATTTGAAAGACCTCAGCCCAACCAATATAAAAGCTGAACTGGATTCTACTCTGGGTGAGTCTGGTCCTTCGTTTACAACAGTGAAATATCGGGTAGCAGAGTTTAAACGAGGCCGTACGAGCTGCCAAGACGAGTATCTTTGTTGGGTCGGATACTTCTGGGACCACCCTCGTGCATTTATTAGTTACATCCGTATCAAACACTTTGTTAATATTTCGAGCTATCTGCGTTGCTTCGAACCCATTTTTACAATAAATAAAATTGTCAAGCAAAGAGTTTGCCTTAAATTTTGTGTTTCAAATAAAATTTCGTATGCCGAAGAGCTAATAATGTTTAAAAAATCTATGCTGATATTTGTATGTCAAAAATAAGGGCACATGTGTGGTATAATATATTCCAAAAAGGTCATGAAGTTGTTGAAGACTTGCAGTGTTTGGACGTCCATCAACATCAACCACCAAAGAAAATATAAAAAAACTGAAGGAATTAGTGGTTGAAAATCGTCGTGTAACTGAAAGATAAATTGCTGTACATCTTAAAATATATCTCTACTCCGTTTATACAATTTTAGTTGATAATTTAGGCATGAAATGAGTTGCAGTATGGCTTGGTCTAAGACACCTTAATTTAATGCAAAGAAACTATTGAAAATGAGTGACCAAGAGATGATTTCTTAAGCATCGTATGACAGTTCATTCATGAAACGTATTTTTATTCTTGACGAGACGTGGGTTTATGAATATGACGTAGAAACCAGTTAACAATCTACTGAATGGCGCTTTAAAAATGATCTAAAATCTCAAAAAAAACAAGTTGATGCTACTGTTTTTATTGATTATCGAGATGTTATCCACTATGAATTTCTTTTGCCGAGCCAAAGAGTCAACAAGGAGTATTATTTAGGCAATATGAAATGTTTTCACGAGTCGATTCAGAAGACCAGATTTGTGAGACAGAACTCATATTTGAAAATAACACGAATTTTTGACTTATCAATTGATTAACAAAAATTGCTCTAAGAAAAATAACTCGAAAGATAATTACGAACCAAAACGTACGTTTGAAAGAATGAGGATGTGCCTTCACAATAGAAAAAAATAAATTGTCAAAATAAAATGTCAGAGATATTGACTGTCAAAATTAGTACTTAAGGAAATCAGATATTTCATATTTAATGAACATCAGTGAACTTTTTGAACTTTTGAAAAAATGAGCAACGTGCTCTCAATTTTTTTTTTTACTCTAAATCGTATGAAACGTAACTCAATCTCGTTCGGAGTCTATCATAAATCAGTACAAAAAAAAGGTGACTTGTTTATGTATCGTAATGTCATTTTGGCCGCTAGTTTCAATTCTCGTCACACGCACGTCAATCGATCGTTATTTACCCAAACGTAAATATAGATCAAAATAGAGACACGCCGAGACAGAAAGAGAGAGAAATTATGCGTGCGTGTGTGTTTGTTTGTACGAGTGAGTGTCCGTGCGTCGTGCGTGTATTTTTTTGAAATTGATACGAGACGACGGAAAAAAACGCAATCAAAGTAAAAAAATAAAATATAAATTTCAATCTAAATGCCACAACCAACGGGACACTTAATTAAACGCCGTCGCGAAAACACATTAACGCGCGCCGCGTTCGGTTTGTTTGTTTTGAATAATGGTCAAAGGCCGCGCGTTCCGACCGGCCGATTGAAGTGCCATACTTTTTATTTTCGAACACATTGTTCGCGAGGGCGTACGAAGAAACGCAATACGCACACATACACATTTAGACATACATATAATGAACGAAACGCGACAGACAGACGGATGGAAAACAAAAACGACATCGACGAGTGAGCTTTTCGCGGCACACGTCGATGCGTTTCATGTTCGAATGATAAACAAAAATTAAAGCGGGAAATTAAAGTCAATCAGATTGTTGTTTGTTTTCCTCTCCCTTGTTCCGTGCTTTTTAAAAGAATTTCAGATATAATCAGCGCGTGTATATAAATATATAGGTGTATATCAGACCAACACAAAAAAATATATAAACACACGACCCACGATGTTCATTCGAAACGTTTTCTAGCCGATCGATGGCGTACAAAACTTCCAAATCGGACAATAATTAAAAATGTCGAATGCACGTTTTGAAAATGACACCACAAAGTATGTTATTCTGTTTACGCCTACACGTATGTCGTCACAAATGGCCATGGACATGTGACCGAAAACTGCGATTTTATAACAAACTATAAGAGGTCGTTTGATAAGTCCGTGTAAATTCCGAAAAATGGCACCACTGGTGCATATCGAGGTTATTTTTAATTAGTAGCTCCTCTTGGAAGAACACACATCAAGTTTCAGCCATATCGGTCTATTCCTTTGTGTTTGACAATCGTTGGAATCAAGGAAATCGACTGATTGTCAAATAATGGACGAAAAAGAATTTCGCGTGTTGATTAAACACTACTTCATTAAAGACAAAACGCTTCAGGAGACTAAACAGAAGCTTGATAAACATTATGGTGACTCTGCACCTTCGATTAGTGCGGTTTATAAGTGGTTTCAAAATTTTCGGAGTGGCCATATGAGCACAAGAGACGCTGAACGTTCTGGACGCCCTGTTGAGGTCACCACTCCAGAAATCATTGATAAAATCCATGATATGGTGATGGATGACAGAAGAGTGAAAGTGCGTGAGATTACTAGTGCTGTAGGCATCTCGTGTGAACGAGTACATAATATTTTGCACCAACATTTGGACATGAAAAAGCTATCCGCCAGGTGGGTGCCGCGATTGCTCACGATCGACCAAAAACGAGGTCGTGTGAAGTGTTGCAAGAACGGTTTGCAGCTGTTTCAGCGAAATCCGCAGGACTTTAAGCGTCGTTTCATCACTGTAGATGAAACATGGATACATCACTAAACTCCTGAGACCAAAGAGCAGAGTAAACAATGGGTTATCAAGTGGGAATCTGCTCCGAAAAAGGCGAAGACAATTCCTTCGGCCGGGAAGGTTATGGCGACTGTCTTTTGGGATTCGCAAGGAATAATCTTTATCGACTATTTGGAAAAGGGTAAAACCATTACAGGTGCATATTATTCATTGTTATTGGATCGTTTGAAAACCGAGTTGCAAGAAAAACGTCCCCGATTAGCCCACAAAAAAGTCCTCTTTCATCACGACAACGCACCAGCTCACACCTCAGCAGTTGTGGCCGCAAAACTAATGGAAATAGGGTTCCAAATCGTTTCACATCCCCCCTATTCTCCAGACTTGGCTCCATCGGACTATTATTTGTTCCCTAATATGAAGAAATGGCTCGCGGGAAAAAGATTTTATTCGAACGAGGAGGTGATTGCAGGAACGAATGACTATTTTACAGACTTGGACAAATCCTATTATTCGGAAGGGATCAACAAACTAGAGCAGCGTTGGATGAAGTGTATAAGCCTAAAAGGAGACTATGTTGAAAAATAAAAACGATTTATTCAAAAAAATGAAGCAGTTTTTATTTTTACACGGACTTATCAAACAACCTCGTAGCAATGGAAAGATTTCGAACTCCAATTTTCGATAACGATTGTTAAAGAACAGTGTCTTTTCGTCTCTCGTTGTTTGAACAAGTATTTTGTATAGAAGTACTTATTTGTTGTTTTGGAACTGTGGCTGATTCACTTTAACACAAATGAATTTCAACCCCAACACCATAATAGTTTAAACTGTTCAATAATCACTTATTATTTATAAATATATCGGCTGATGCATTTCGATGGCAACACCATTATCATTTTAACAGAATGGCTCTGACAATGATGGCGTTGCCATCGAAATGCATGAGCAGATCTTTTTATAAATAATAAGTGATTATTGAACACTTTAAACAATTGTGGTGTTGGGGTTGAAATTCATTTGTGTTAAATAGAAGTACTTGTTCAACAGTAGAGCAGATTAGAAAATGTTTTTTTAACAGCTGACTAACGAATAAACAATTTCAACGAGTTCTTAATTCTAGTTTCCATGTTTACCACATTCACCCCAGTTTATATTTTTACATATTTAACCATGAATTGCCATAATAAAAAACCAATGTTGCACAAGTTTATCAAAAATCAAATTCACATTATGAAAGAAAATAAGAAAGAGCTTGGTTTTTCAACATTAACGTATATTAAGACAGAGAAACGTGAAAGGCTGATAAATATAGAAGAGGACATGAGAGTAGCTATTTCACACATAAGACCAGATTTTGAAAATATTTGTAAAAGTCATCAGGTCCAAATATCCCATTTAAAAAATTGTGAGATTTTTTTCATTTACTGATTGACTGATATATAAACTGTTATGTATGTGATTTTTATTTATTATGCAATATAAAAAATATATACAATGAGTCAAAGTGAAACTCATATAGTATTATGTTCAATAAATTTTTGTATATAAATTTTTAAATAAAAAAAATCTTTTTATATTTGACTTAAATTGTTTATTAAGGATATTTTTATCATATAAAAATAAATAAATCATAAAATAATACTTAAAAACTAAAAAAGTACGAATTCTGAAAAATTATTCAAAAACATATCAAAATGAAATTCATACAACTAACAAATTATTTAATAAATTAAAATTTACAATTGATTGAATTATTTTAGTACTTAGTAGAGTAGTCTTTATTAATTTTTATAGACTTTAAACGATTCAGGATGGATTCAACTAATTTTTCACAATAAGATAGATCAATTTTTCTCTATTCTTCTAATAACGCTTTTTTAAATCATTTTTATTACTAATAATGTGTGTTATAATGGCAACTTCTAAATGATTTCATAGATTTTCAATCACACTTATATCAGGTGATTATGGTAGTGATTATAGTACTTTGGGGCAGTTATATAACAACTAACTACATGTTTTATAAACTTTGTGCTTAGGGTCGTTGTGTTGATAGAAATTAAATGTTTGAAAATCCCAAGTTTTTGAGCTATGGCTTTCAAATTTTTTTCTTAATAGATCAATATAAACATTTTGATTCATAATGCCATCTATAAAATTAAATTTCCAACCCTTCTCGCAGACATACACCCCCATACCATAACATGACCGCTCTCATGTTTGACTGTAGGACGTAAGTGTTTTACAGACATTTCTGTATTTGGTTTCTGCCATACATTAATTCTCCCATTGGATCCAAATAAATTATATTTGCTTTCGTCCATAAACAAAACATCTTTCCAATAATCAAAACTCTTATTAACATGTTCCTGAACGAAGATTAACCTTTTGTTGCGATTAGCTAGATTTATGAAAGGTTTCTTCCTGGCAATACGAGCATGAAACCCATTTTTATTTAGTATATGGAGAACTTTTTGGGGGCTTGCTTTTTTATTTAGATACTTTTTAACTTCTAAAGTCAATTTGGGCGCGATAATTTTCGAATTTTCTTTAATTTTTCGTAGAATCCAACGCTGGTCATGGTCATTAAAAATTTTGCGGAGACTCTTTCTAACTTTATTGTCAACATTTTGGTCGTTTTTAAATTTTTTTATTACAGATTGCACTATAGCGTGGTTTTTATTAACTATTTTCTCAATTTACAGTAGAGTTTTTCCATTTTTATAATATGATGATTGTTCCCTTTGTCTACTCAAAGTGAAAATCCAACTTATATTTTTTACAAAATGATTATAAACGACTTAACAATAGTTTTTTTATATAACCAAAGTGACCAAACACATATTTGAAGAGTTTACTTTCTTAACACAGTAGTTTTCAAGCGAGAGTAATTCCTTGTATGAGTTTCATTTTGATGTATTTTTTGTTAATTTTTCAGAAATGGTTACTTTTTTTGGAATAGAAGTATTAATTTACGATTGAAATTTTCAAATATAATAAAAATAACCTTAATAAAGAACTCAAGCAAGAGAAATATAGAAAATTGTTATTATATTGAAAATATATGTGTAAAATTATTGGAAACATAACTCTGTATGAGTTTCATTTTAAATCACTGTATACTGTTTTATTTTCGACTGTGTTCCGCAAAAATCTTGTAAAATTGTAAGTGTTACGTGATTCTGAAAAGGTTAAGAACTAATGTTTTAAATAAACAAATCTCAGTATTTTTTGAATAAACTATACAACGGTTCAAAACTAGGACAAATTCGTTTTAAATCATTAGAGTGTCATAAATAAACAAATTAATTTCATCCATTTTTTTCCAAAAATTTAACAGAGAGAACTGATGTCTCGCCAATGAACAATGATTTTTTCTGAATTTTTTTTTCCCCAATGCTGTCACAGCACGACACGTTGCGATCACCAAACAGTCTCGAAGGAGATTCCAACGACACCTGTCCGTGCGACTGTTTCTATTTCCGTGCCACCGTCTCAATGTTTTCGTCGGAAAAGCAAACACGCATAACTGAATAATAACAGAATGAACGAAAAACGATACGTCGTCGGACAACGGTCACGGCTTAATAGCGTGGCATGCACAACCGTCGACACGGGATCGATAAAACGTAAACAACCCCTTTAGACACAGGGCTTATCCGAGCGTGTCGAATTACCCGGCAGCGTTCATCCCGACACAAGTCACATTGTGCCGATGATTTTTTTTCCCCCGGTCGCCGTTGTGTCCGTTCAGTCGGTCTCTCGGTCAATTCGTTTGGATATTGATTGATGGAAGATCGTTCGAGTCGTCCGGTTTGCATTTTTAATTTCGTATCGTGGTACGATCTTTCGTCTCGATGATTGATTAGTATCGGAAGTACGGACTCGAGAAAAATCATTCCGGTCTTGGGAAATTTCGACTTGGAGACAGAAATGAAAACGTAGACTCCATTTTTGTTGTTTTGGAACTGTGGCTGATTCACTTTAACACGAATGAATTTCTAACCCCAACATCACAATAATTTTTAAAGTTTTTCAAGTGTTATTGGAAATTTTAAAAACTAAGGGTGGTCCCAGAAGTACCCGACCCAACAAAAAAAACACAAAAATTTTGGAAAAAAATATATTTATTTTTCAACATAATTTCCTTTCAGCTCTATATACTTTTCCCAGCGATGTTCAATAAGTTCGATACCCTTTTTATAATAAGAACTGTCTTGCTTCTCAAAATACCCATTAACTGCCGACATCACTTCTTCATCGTTGGGAAATCTTTGACCACTGAGACATTTTTTCAAGTTTGGGAACAGAAAATAATCCGAGGGGGCTAAATCTAGCGAATAGGGTATTCCTATCATTCAAACTTTAATTCATTAATTTTGGCCATTGCAATAACGGATTTGTGAGCTGGTGCATTGTATTGATGAAACAACACTTTCTTCTTAGCCAAATGCAGCCGTTTTTGCTTGATTTATTCGCTCAAACGTTGCAATAAGTTCGCATAATACTCGCCGTTGATAGTTTTTCCTTTTTCAAGATAGGCAATGAAAATTATCCCACGCGCATCCCAAAAAACCGACGCCATGACCTTGCCTGCAGATGAAACGGTCTTCGCCTTCTTTGGAGCCGGTTCTCCCTTTTCAGTCCATTGTTAAGATTGTTCTTTTGTCTCGGGTGTGAAGTGATGGACCCATATTTCATCCATGGTTATGAAACGGCGCAAAAATTCTGCTTTGTTGCTGTGAAACTTCGCTTCGCCGGTTGTTTCATCTTATAAAACCCACGAAGAGCAGACCAAATCTTCTTGCCATTTCCGTCATGTCTATACTGTATTTTATTATTGTATAATCTGGATGGTATGAGCTTACTTTTTTTCAAATAAATGCTTTGAGCTTAGTAGTATTGTATCACCCCAAGCGGATGATGACTGTTTTCATCCATTTTCACAAATACTGGAAATCGTTATACTATATTTGGCTGCCACGCTAAACAACATGCTCCTCTTGAGAATTTGATACCAAACTTTATAGATTGTGTACTTTCTAATACAGTGATATTTTTAAACTACCGCCATCTCTAGGTTACTTATTGGACTAAGCTGTTCATCGATAGTTATATATTCTCGATGAATTTGTAAGCATTTATCTTCAAAGTATTAAATCAAAAATGTGAAACCTAGATTTGTGTTTGTAAACTATACTGGTTTATTTTAAATGAAACAAAAATATACTCGTATACAGGAATATCTCGCATAGTGCGACCAATCGGTTCCACTAATTAGCCGGACTAATTGAAACATTAGCTAAATACAAAAAACGTTAATTGGTTCCAAACAAATTTTCCTCCCTGTTTTTCAATAAATAAAACGAGAGTAATATATTCAAATGTTTGTATGTATCAAAAAAAAAGAAAATAAAGGGTTTATACATTCATTTAAATTCATTTTCAAATGGGTTATTGAAATTTAATTATCAAAAAATCGACTTTACTCTAGAGTTACGAATCTAAAACTAGTAGAAAAAGAAAAAACCCAAAAAACTAGAACTGCACATGCGCATTTTTTTTAAATTTCAAACCGGACTATAATGAAACCGTACTAATCGAAGCCGCACTATTACTGTATTTAGAATAATCGCTATTTAAATATTTTTCGCATAGTTAAGCGAGTTCATCAATTATGTAATTGAAAATAAAAAAGAAATAATTAATACCCCTGAATTCATATTCAAAAAAAGTTTTTATCATAAATTGTTAATTAAAAAGTTTTAGAGAGAGTCGACGATAAATTTTTTACATACATATATAGTACAGGAATACCTCGCATAGTCCGGCTAATCGGTTCCACTGATTAACCGGACTAATCGAAACACTAACTGAATACAAAAAACGTTAATTGGTTCCAAACATTTTTTTTCCTGTTTTTTAGTAAATAAAACGAGAGTAATATATTCAAATATTTGTATGTATCAACAAAACAAAATCAGGGATTTATACATTCATTTTCAAATGGGTTATTAAAATTTAATTATAAAAAAATCGACTTTACTCTAGAATTACGAATCTAAAACTGATAGAAAAAGAAAAAAGACTACAAAACTAGAACTGCGCATGCGTTGCGCATAATGTGCATATACGATTTCGGTTTTCTTTTTTATGATGTTTTCATAATAAAGGGGAAAATTTGAAAATTTGCATACAAAAATGATTTTTTGAATTAACTTTTTGTGATTTTTTTTCCAAAAAAAACTTTTTAGTAGGGATTTTTTCAAGTAAAATTTTTTTTTTGTAAATTTCAAACCAGACTATAGTGAAACCGTACTAATCGAAGCCGCACTATGCGAGGTATTACTATAATCAAAAACCATACGAAATACCTTTTGATTAAGATGTACATAAACTTAATTGATACAATCTAAACGTAGCTATGATTAGATTACGTCAGTTTTTTTTATTAAAAAAAACACATAGGCACACTCGTCACATACGCATTCCTCGAGTATAAAAACGAACGCAAGTTCCAACTATCCACGATATTCGAGCACGTCAGCTTTTTCATCGATTGCGATGAATTTGCACAGCTGTCAATTGATTGGACGGAAAACAAATATGTCGAAAAATGTTCTGTCTCGTTTTATAATTCGTTATGAGTAAATTCGGTTGTAGTGACGTGATGTATAGGGGTCCCCAATAGGAATGTTAGAACTTTAACAGATAGTGGTAGCCATGTTTAAATATTTTTTAAATGATTTTTGAAATTTCAGTTCAGTATAATTTGGCAAATTATCATAAAATGTTAAACATTTGAAATTGTACAAAATTATCATAAAAATCAATATTCGGTTCATAAAACTTATCATGCGCTTCGTGAAACTTACGGTCAACATTAAATAAAGAAAATTGCAGAATTTTGAGTGAAAGCAATCCACAAGGCATTGAACAAAGACCATTGTATCTACAAGAAGTAACATGTTGGAGGTGACATATTTTTTTCAAAATGAAACTGGAAATCTCAGTTACATTAAGGGGTTATACGCACTTGCGAGGCGCAAAAACGACGTTTTTTAGGATTTTTTTTAGAAACAGTATTTATTTTGTAATTACAAATTATGGTTATTTGAATAGATCCTACTTTCAAGAATAAAATAACATGTCGATCATAAAAAAAATATTGAAGTGCACTATCCTGCAGACGATGTCCCGAACGACTTCCAAAAAAAGGCGCTTGGCGGTGATCTCCATATCGGCGGTTTGGATTATTTTAAATCAAAAATATGGTCAATTCTTTCTTCTCAAGGATAGATTAATTCAGGTATTGAACGAAGGAATAATAAAAATTTTCATTTTTGACAAAATGGCGTCTACTTGAAAAAAATTTTTTGTTTTTTACTAAAATTTTCGCTCCAAATTGTTTTTAAAAAATAGTAATATTTTTTGTAAACCTTATTCCTTCGTTCAATACCTGAGGAATATATTTGAGAAGATTTTGTAAAAATTTGAGACCGATCGGTTCAGCCATTTCTGAAATATCGAGATCACCGACTATGAAAACACCGTTTTGAGATAAACGCGTTTGAAGTTTCGGAAGTAGTTTACACATAGTTAAAAAATTTTTACAAATTCAGGTGTATGTCCGAAAATATTTATCGGATTTACTTCAAATTTTCAGAGAATATACTCAAATATATGTGCATTCCGAAAATGCGAAAAAAAATCGATTTTTTGACATTTCTAATTGCGTATAACCCCTTAAGTGGAGTGCGATACCAAACAATGATTAATGATTTTTTTCCAAAAATGATTAAAAATGGTTTGCACAAAACGTCTAAAGAAACAATAGACTTATTGAAACAAAAATTTAATAAGTCCATTAGTTCACGAAATGGAGTCATCAATTGGACACCAAGATCATGTGATCTAACTCTATTGGATTATTTTCTGTGGGGTTAGGTGAAATTATTGGTTCATACTGATAAACCACAAACAATAGAAGCATTAAAAATGAACTATGAACGTGTAATTCGTGAAACTGGACCACAATTATGTGAAAGAGTGACTAAAAATTGGACTAAACAAATACACTATGTCAAGTGAAGTGTTGGTGGTCATATCAGTGAACTTGTGTTCCATCATTAATGCCATAGAATATACTTGAGAATAAAAAATAAAAAAATAACTAATTAATTAAATACTTTTTTTTATTTCCATTTAAAAATCTGAAGAGTTTATTGGAAACCCCTATATATTGTATATTGGGTTGACAAGTAAATAATTGTGATTTTTTAAGTAAATAAAAGACGATTTATTATGAAATAAAATAATTTAATTTAATAATGCATTGACCATTTTGTTTAACTACCTTTTGTCATCTTTCAGGTATTTTCATAACTTTGTGTTTAAAAAACTTTTGATCTTTCTGGATGAAAAACTAATCCAAATACGATTTGATAGACTGATCTCAAGTGAATTTTTTATCATTTAAAGAGTTTTAACAACAGAAACACTAAAAATAAACACTGAACGTGTAAATTCATGAAATTGGACCACAATATGTAAAAGATAAACTGAAAATTGGACTAAACGGGGGTATTAACACTAGTCAACATTCATACAGTATTCACGCCCATTACCACTCGTCTCACACGCTCTTACCAGAAAACTAATTTTTTTAGGTGGGGGAATTTGGTGATAAAAGGGTGTGAGACGAGCGGTAATGGGCGTGAATACTGTATGAATGTTGACTAGTATGAATACCCCCAACGAATGCACTATGTCAAGCGAAGTCGTGGTGGTTATATAAGTGAAATTATGTTCCATCATTGATGTCATAGAATATGCTTAAAAATAAAAATAAAAGTAATTAATTAAATACTTGTTTTATTTTCATTTAAATTTTTGAAGCATTTATTGGAAAAACTCTCTCTCTCTCTCTCTCTCTCTCTCTCTATATATATATATATATATACACGAGGATCGTTTGATAAGTATGGTAAAATAGTAAGAAAAACTAAATTGAAAAATTCAATTTAATTAATTAATTAATTTAATTAAACAATAAATAAATTTACCATACTTATCAAATGACCCTCGTACATATTCTCCTTCTATCTATTTCTGGATCAAAGCTTTTCCCAAAATTCTCGTTTGGACAAGATCAGATTTTTTTCTTCCATTCCATTATGATAATTTTTCTTATGCTTCTATTCTATTTATTTATTTGTTCTTGAATGTTTTTATATATCTAGATTACCAATCAATTATTTTTCTTATTCATCAATGATTTATTTGCTATATAACCAGTCAATTTCTATTTTAAACTTCTCACTTTACTATAACGTCCCTAATTTTTATTTTTTATGACCTACTTGTTTTTTTTCTCTCTGTACATATATATATATATATATATATATATATATATATATATATATATATATATATATATATATATATATATATATATATATATATATATATATATATATATATATATATACATATATATATATATATAATACATATATATACATACACCCGTCCCTCAATTTACGCGGAGTATCTGTTTCACGTGGATTCGTTTTACGCAAATGAAAATCGCGTAAATTGAGTCTGTCAGTACAATAGAAAAAACAATTGGAAATAAAAGCTAGTAAAGTTGTATAAACACATATTTATTTCACGTAGCTTGAAAAAAAAGTAATGACGTATTAGAATACAAAAGTAGATAAGTTTTATTCGGTGTCACTATCGCTATTGTAATTCAAAACAATCAACCTTTTATACATTTATATCGTACTTTTATACGTTCAACTACAGAATTTGCGTCACTCTGATATATAATAAATACCATGAAAAATTATATAAAATGAAATCTATCTGACCGAGTATAAAAAGTGCCATGTAAATCAAAACCGCGTAAAAAAAGTCTCGCGTAAATTGAGAGATGGGTGTGTGTATATATAAATATATATATATATATATATATATATATATATATGCATGTGTGTGTTCACTATCTAGTTTGATAGAATTTGTCAAGTATTAAAGAAAATTTTTATTCATTTCGGACGAAGAGCTGAAATATGAAAAACTAATTTCGAAAAAATTAAAAAAATATCACTGATGATATAAAATATCGAACCATTTTTAAAAAAATATTCACAGAATAAGCACATATGTTAGGTAAATAAATTTAAGTAATATGTACGGAACGAATATCGATATTACGTCTTCTGACCTTAAAAAAATAAAAATCAGAAAAATGAAAAAGCAAATATAATATAATGAGTGTGTGTATAAATACATACACCCATACATACATACATACATACATACATACATACATACATACATATACATACATACATATACATATACATATATATATATATATATATATATATATATATATATATATATATATATATATATATATATATATATATATATATATATATATATATATATATATATATGAATATAAACATTTCTCTATTTACATTTTTCGATTTCTTAAACTTATTATAATAATACAATAAATACACATTTCCGAGGTTTTAGCTCCATCTTAAAATAATTCGACGCTTTTAACATGTACGCATCACTGAATCAATTCTGTTTTATACATAAAAATGTTTCTCTTTCTCTCTCTCTACCTCTCTATGCTCACACCCACCCACACCCACATATATATATATATATATATATATATATATATATATATATATATATATTTAAATCAATTTATTAACAGAGCTTGTTCACGGATTGTGAACAAATAGATCAGTTAAATTGGAATTCTGAAGGCATTTTCAAAATATTTTCTTTCCATCAACGACCGATTTTCATTTCCCTCCGACTCAACTACCTGATATAGAATTGTTCAAGATATCCTCACGTGCCAATGTACATTAATTACCAAGCATACGTATGTGTGTGTGTGTGTGTGTTTTGTACGAGATTTCATACTTTTGTTTTTCTGTTGCAGGTTCTTGCCTGAGCTACGGACATTCCTGCTGGGGAGGTAATTATTCAGAAATCTTAAACAGTCGCATATTTCAATCAAGAGCGTAGGCGTGTGTGGTTTTATGTTCAATATTTGAACCGCTCGTCTGCCGAATCGATGAATTCCGCAGAACAAGAAGTAGAGAATTTGATAAAATAATATACATGCTTTTTTAAGATTCATTATAAAATTTAAATACAAATAAATATTGTAAAATGCAATATTATAGACGAAACTTTTATCTAACAACATAAAATAATATATATAGGAATACCTCGAATAGTCCGGCTAATCGGTTCCACTGATTAACCGGACTAATCGAAACATTAACTAAATACAAAAAACGTTAATTGGTTCCAAACAAGTTTTTTTCCTATTTTTCGGTAAATAAAACGAGGATAATATATTCAAATGTTTGTATGTATCAACAAAATAAAATCAGGGGTTTATACATTTATCTTAAATTCATTTTCAAATGGGTTATTAAAATTTAATTATCAAAAAATCGACTCTATTATAGAATTGCGAATCAAAAACTAATAGAAAAAGAAAAAATATCAAAAACTAGAATAATATGCATATACGATTTCGGTTTTCTTTTTTATTATGTTTTCATAATAAAGGGGAAAACTTGAAAATTTGTGTATTAAAATAATTTTATGTATTAATTTTTTGGAATTTTTTTCAAAAAAAACTTTTTAGTAGAATTTTTTCAAGTAAAAACTTTTTTGTTGTGAATTTCAAACCGGACTAATTGAAGCCGGACTATGCGAGGTATTACTGTATTTAGAATAATCGCTATCATTTTAACATTTTTCGCATAGTTAAGAGAGTTTATCAATTTGGTAATTGAAAATAAAAAAGAAATAATTAATACCGCTGAATTCACATTCAAAAAAAAGTTTTAATCATAAATTGTTAATTAAAAAGTTCTTGAGAGAATCGACGATAAATGTTCAGTTACTATTACAACTATTATTCCTAGTATGATTAGATTTAAGTATTAATATCGGCTGAACAGCTCTCTAAATATACTACGTTAAATTTTAATTGAAATCGCTTACATTTCGCAGCGCACGGCAAACGTAACGACGGCGACAGGAAGGACGACACGCGCTGGTTCCTATCGAAACTGGTCGGTTCCGGCGAAGATCAGATGCGATTATGGAGGAGTATCGACCCGAAAGACGTTCCTCATCCCGGCGAACGGTTCTGGAAAACTAACGAAAACGATGTCAACGAACAGCTTCTGATCAAAAAGTACGTCAAATTATCATCATCATATTAACACATTATGGTCCGTGGTATTTCGCGCTAGACTTCATCTAGCGAATTTCGCGAAAAAATGCACAAAAATAACTTCTTCATAAAATCGATGTAATTCTTAAACCAATGAACATTTTGAAATGAAATTTCATATCTGCTTATAAAAAGGTTCGATGCATAGATTTATGTAAATATAATAGTGCTTTTCAATTTATAATGAGTGTACCAGCGTGATAAAGTATAAAAAAGAGATGCTTTATAATAAACATAGTTTATTATAAAAAAAGAGTATGTGTATTCGTATACACATACCAGAAGTGAAACTTCTTTTCAATAAAGTAATCAAAAGGTACACGGACAAGCGTATGCCTAAAACTCGTAGATGAACAAATTCTTCAGAATAAAGCAAGTAACAAAATGAAGAAATGTAGTAGGAAGAGAAGCGACAAATACACAGGATAAAAATTTAAGTAGAAAATGATCAATGTTTTAAATAAATTAAATTTTTACAATTATTTCATATTAACACATCGTATGCGGACAAAATATCAATTTTATCGCACTGAATAACACTCTTATTTAAACACAATTAACAACAACTGATTGTATATAAAAATTACTAAACATAATAATGACATCATTCAAATAGTAAACATACGTGCTGCCTGCATTAGAACAGTTGTTGCTATCTAATCACATGTTAAAAGAGTGCGCATGCGTGATGGGCTTTTTCTCACTCTATCTACTACTTTTTCTCACTCTATCGTCTAAGCATTTATGCAAATTCAAATCAACCGCAAAAATTCGTGAGCAAGTTCCGTCATGTAGGTCTCTATTTCCGCGTCAAGTAAATTTTTTTACCCTAACGCCGCTAAAGAAGTTTCACTTCAAAAAACAATTTTTAGCGTAAAAAACATCTAGAAGAGATAAAAATATGATAAATTACGTAAAACATATATTCTATATACAGAAATTGTTAGAAAAAAAATAAGAGAACCAATTTCGATTTAATTCCAAAAAAACAGAACTTTACTAGAGATAAAGAGTATTTTATTTAAAATATCTGAAATATTTTTCATTATTTTTATAATTTGCCAATATTTTTAATATAAACACCACTATTTTGTGATAGAATTAGAAAAAAATATAGCTTGTATATATATTTTTTTGACATCAAAAGTTCATACAACGAAACACGCGTTAACGCGTTAACGGACTTATAGTAGTTAAACACGAAACATATATTTAGGTGTGACCGGGTGCTAATGTGTTAATTAGAGAATATTCTTATCACAATTTTTCTAAAGATAAACTCGGATTCGAACCCTACTGAATCGGTTGTGTTTTGTGTTTCAGACCTCAAGATAGACTAGAACATTCGGACGGTTCTGACGTAGTCGTCGATCCGGATTTTCCGGAAATGTTACGTAACGGTCTCGAAGAAGTGCTGCTCATGTCTGACGATCCGTCGGCACAGAAGCATCCGCGCGTCAAGAACATGTCGCTCTATAAAATTATGGTAAAGACAGACACGTGCATCCAACGAAACGCGATCATTTTTTAAGTTGGGTATTGAGCACAGGTCAAACAATTCCATCTCGTAAAATACATAACTGGTCCATAGCTCTACATTAAGTACGAAAACTAACAGAACTTTCTCATTCAAACTGCGCGTCATTTTAACATCTATGTCAAATTTCATTAGTAAATAATTTACAGTGGTTTTTGTTAGACAGTGATTGTTGTTCATGGTCATTTTTACGATGTCAAAATCAGTTGATCAAAGAATTTACATCAAATTTTGTGTTGCAAACCAAATAAACTTCAAGCAAACGTTAGAAATGTTAAGAAAGGCATACCCTGAGGATTCTCTATCGCGAACAAGAGTTTTTGAGTGACATAAAGTGTTCAAAGAGGGCCGTGAAGCTGTTGATGATGAGCCACGATTTGGACGTCCATCAACATCAACTCAAGTCAAGACATTGGTGCTCAAAAATCGTCGTATGTCCATCAGAGAGTTATCAGCTGAGGTGTGAATCTCAAAAACACAATTTCATGTCATTTTAGATGAATTGTTGAGCATGAAATGTGTCACTTGTCACACGATACCAAGAACACTGTTTTTTTGTGAGTTTTTGACCAAAAATTCAACTAGTATCGTTCCTCAAGCACCGTGTTTAACTGATATGGCTCCGTACGACTTTTTTCTATTACCAAAACTCAAGAAGCCGTTCCGAAGGCATCATTTGAAGTCAATTAAGGGGGTATTCTAGTCTATAATTTGGAAAAAATCGTTTTTTTGCATATTTTCAAAGTTTATACCTTTAAGAATATGTCCTTAAGAGGATTTTTCGAAATTCGAATTATTTTCGGAGTTAGAGCTATTTTTGTGACGCGCCAACCAATCCGGTCTGACCGGAACTCCAAACTTTAAACGCGTTTTTTCGAAACTACTTTTTTCGAAACGGTTGACGTGATATCTCAAGTTCTAATAGACCGATTTACTTAAAATGTGGTACAGAGCTTTTCAATATAACAGTGATTGTCCCTGCTTAGAATTTTTTGAAAATTTTGTTTTTTACTATTTTTAAAAAATTCCGAAATTTTGAAAAAAATAGGACAAAAATGACTGTTTTTTCACACTGCCGCCATTTTGTGAAAACATTTTTTTTAAAATTTTCCTAAGCAGAGATACTACTACAACCTTCTTTTTTAATAATTTCAAAAAAAATTTTTTGTTTCAAATGACACGTCAACCAGAAGACACCTTTTTTTCGAGCCACCACTTTGCCAGCCTGTACCTTTTTCAATTTTGATTTTTTTGTTTTTAATAATACTTTTTTATACTCTTAAAATGTCAATAAATAACTGATAAAAAATGGATAGTAAAATTATTTGTTGTTTTTTTATAGCGCCCGAAAAATCTAAAATTCGTGCGTCTAAACTAGAATACCCCCTTAAAGCCATAAAAAAAGTTGCTGCATGAACTGAAATCTATATAACAAAGAACGTTCGCGGGGACGTTAAAGGACTGGAAGAAGCGTTGGTATATGTGTATTACTTCCAATGAGAAGTACTTTAAAAGCGACAAAATAAATATTGATAAATAAATAACTTCTAATGTGTTTTATTTCAAAAATTCTGTTATTTTCCGTACTTAATATAATTTTGTCAAGGAAATCTGAAATCTACTGAGCTGTAATACTTGTGGTTATTATTTTTGTATATCGATGAATAGATTTTTTTAAATCAGTTAAACATTTTTTTCTTTCAATCCAACACCACAAGATGTTGTGAAAGATTCAATAATTATTTATCATAGACTATTGATACGTGTTTCGATGACATTCCACCATCCTCCCAGCATCATATTATCTCTTTTGAACAAAGAAATCAAATCTGACCAGACATATTCCATAAATCCAGTAAAAAGTTCATAGTTTCCTGAGATAATTAAGTTTTTCTATAAAATCAAAGTAGCTATGTTTGTTTACATCATCTATTGTTTCATCGACACATTGTTTTTGTTCCAGGATCGCGTCGTCTCGTCTGGAAAATAAACAACTGAGCGCACAGCGACCAGCAAACAACAGATCTGACGACAATTACACAGCAAGATACAATCCTCTCGTCAATTTTCTGTCACACTATGTGGATTAATGTTTATCGAAAAAAAATTATACGCAAATTTCCAAAAAAAAAAAAATTAATATATATATATAAGAAAATAGAATCAAGAAAAAATATATCATCGACGCGGCCATCTCTCCTCTCCGACGAACCGGTCGCATGTGCTGGCTGGAAATATCCGACCTGTTCGTCAGACAGACGCGATTCGATCGATCAAGATTAATCGTTCAGCCTGTATCGTTCGTTCTCTTATCAAAATCGAATAAGCAAACCAACCAAACAAATATCTTTCTCTATATAAATGCAAATATCTATATATATACATGAAAGAGTAAATAAAGTTCAGTTGAATTACTTTTGTCGTGTTCGTTGTTGTTGTTTTTTTATAACAATACTAATAATAATAATAATAATAATGATAATGATGTGGAATATATGCTTGGTACGTTGTTGCAAATTATTAATTACTATTCGAAACCTTTACTGTATATTTTATGCAATTGTAAAGATAATAATATAAAATATATTAAATATAAATATATATATATACATGTGGATGACTAACTTTCGTATAATAACATCAATAAAAATGTATTATTATGAAGCAAGACCATTTTGTTATTACTCTATTTTACAGAAACGTACAGTTGTTGTTAGAAAAAGTGACAGAATTTTCTGATTTCTAACTCGAGCACATTTAACCAGTTGCGCTGGCAATTAATTAACATGCACGTGTGGCAAATCCGTACAAAGAAATTCGCAGCGAGTTGGTATTTAAAATCATTTTTTTATAAAGTTTTAGACACACACACACATTAATATTATAGTAAAACTCTTAAAGTGATTAACAAATTTATTAATAATTTTTGAAAAAGAGTACGAGTATTTCTTGGGTTTTGGTCGTTTGTTATTTTATCGAATAGAATAGAGGTATTAAAAAATTCCATATCCATTAGATAAAAGAATATTTTTCTGTAACTTTTTGCAAATTTTCTCATTAAAGGAAAAGATGATAAATAGCTATCTTGCAAGTCTACTCCACCCATACCATCATTGTAATTTAAAACTATATTAGGTTTTGTAATGTTTCCATTTTGGTCTGTATAATTTCTACAATTTTTCTTTTTTGTTACAATCATTTCTGCTTTGGAATGTTTTAAAGAAAGTAAATATATATCTTTTTTGTCCTTCCATTTTACAGCTAAGATACCATTGTAAGATCTTAAAAGAACTTAAAATGTTTTTAATTTTGTCGCTGCGAGATCTTTTAGCATATTCTTTCTATTAGATCTGACTGTTCCGATAGTATTAATTTTTTGCAAATATAATTTCCGATACATTTTGGTGACGAATACCAGTTTTCTAAAAAGAGGGTGTGTCCAAAATCAACTAAAGGTCTACATAAATCCAGTACAACATTTTCTGATGCGCTATTATCAGAATAAAATAGTTCTTTGATAAAATAGTTTTTTATAATAATAAAAAAAATATTGTGTTTTGTAGTTACTTGATTATTATTCAATGAAAATATGTAAAATTAATAAAGTTCTACAAAAAAGCACTTGTATGCCTCCAAAACAGAAGTGTGACACTTGCTAACTGAACTCCGATGTTATTTTAACTTAGCAAAAATCACACGACGTGCTATGTACGTCTTATCGACATTTGGTACAGCAATTGACGTACATAGCACGTCATTCCAGCGCAACTAGTTAATAAAACTACATACATGCATATATAGAACATGAAATAATTCTCATATGAATGATCTATCATCCCCCAATAGCATTAAAAATGTTCAATAGTTATCTATCCTACATTTCACTTGTTTTTAAATCAAAATGAATTCCAATAGAAATGTCATTATTGACAAAGAGTTACGTTATGAAAGCTGATAAAGATAATACAAATAAATATATTTATCTATTAATACACAACCGAAATATTTTAATTTTTTTTTTGCGATTTCGGTTGTTGGTCTAACTTCTAATTTTGTTCTTTAATTCCTGATTTACTTAAGGGGGTATTTTAGTCTAGACGCACGAATTTTAGGTGTTTTTTCAAGCGCTATAAAAAAACCAACAAATATTTTTACTGTCCATTTTTTATCAGTTATTTATTGACATTTTAAGAGTATAAAAAAGTATTATTAAAAAAAATCAAAATTGAAAAAGGTACAGGCTGGCAAAGTGGAGGCTCGAAAAAAAAGATGTCTCCTGGTTGACGTGGTTCCAACCCTTCCGGTCATATGAAATAATTTTTTTTTGAAATTATTGAAAAAGAAGGTTGTAGTAGTATCCCCGCCTAGGGAAATTAAAAAAAAAATTTTTTTCGCAAAATGGCGGCAGTGTGAAAAAACAGTCATTTTTTGGCCTATTTTTTTCAACTTTCTAAATTTTTTAAAAATATTAAAAAACACAATTTTCAAAAAATCCTAATCGGGGGAAATTACTGTTATATTGAGAAGCTCTGTACAAAATTTCAAATAAATCGGTCTATTAGAACTTAAGATATCACGTTAATCGTGTCGAAAAAAGTAGTTTCAAGAAAAACGCGTTTAAAGTTTGGAGTCGAATTTAGACCGGATTAGTTGGCGCGTCACAAAAATAGCTATAACTCCGAAAATAATTCGAATTTTGAAAAATCCTCTCAAGGACATATTCCTAAATGTCTAAACATTGAAAATATGCAAAAAAATCATTTTTTTCAAAATTCTAGACTAGAATACCCCCTTAACATTTCTTGAGGTAAACCCCGATGTCCATTATTTGACTTGACTTACGTGGTTATTTTTACTTTCTTTGTTAGCTTTGAAATACGCAACCTGGGAACAATTTCAAAAAAACCCAAGTACCTTGTTAGATGAAAGTTATTACCCCCCCCCTTGTGGCCGGTATTTATCGTCGGCTCCGACAAGTTTTATTATTTTACATACATTTTACACATATTTACAAAATACGGCTTCTGGAAGTAATATGGTCGTAGACAAACATTTCTCCTTCTTAAATTTCCTACCCGGTTACCTAGTGGTACTACCGTCGGCTTACCTAGTTTGTTTATTAACGAGTTATCATGGAGTTTCCTGGTATAAAAAACCAAAATAATAACCAATAGATGTATTTATTAATCCATTAATAACAAATACATCCATCGATTAATAAACGACCCTGTTAGAAAATCTTTTAAAATTGGAAACTAAGCACGAGGCTCACGACCTCATCTCGTAAAAAAAAACTATCTCATGGTTGACTTTGTCAGGAAGATCTAGGTTCTACATAAATGGGATATTGTATTCGATTCCTGATTAGAGAGTTTCTCAGGTTGTTAGAAATTGGATATAGGACTAAAATATACTAACATATTTTTATTTATAATACTAACATATTTTTTTAAAAAAAATTAAATCACAAAACTAACGCATGCAGATATTCAATTCATCTAGAACAGACCTCACAAAATGTTAAAATTTTCGAGTACCGTCACAAGTAATAAATAAATCAACCCAAGTCATCAAAAAAAAGGTCAAGAATCTGTAAAATAGAACATGTTTCATAAAACAATAAATAACCGAAAACACTTCATACTTGCAGACCAGATGACGAAATGAAAGATACAACCCCCAGTTGTAGATGGATTGAATAAAGACACAAAACAAAACTAGTATAGGTATATATTAAAAAGTTAGTCTAGATTTTAACAGAAAGGCTTTGACAATGATGGCATGGCCATCGAAATGCATCAGCCGATATAATTATATAATTATAAATTATATAATTATAAAAAACAAGAGAACAATAAGTGATTATTGAACACTGTAAATTATTGTGGTGTTGGGGTGAAAATTCATTTGTGTAAAGTGAATCAGCCACAGTTCCAAAACAACTAATAAATAGGACTAAAAACTTCAATAAAAACATCACCTTTATGGAAATTAAAAAATCATGGTTACGTTTTTATTAAGGTTGTGATACAAACCCTATTAGACAAACATTGTCAGAAATTCCTTAGATCCACAAACGTTAAAATGCCTATTTTATTCTATTTTATATAATGACTGATTAGCGAAAGCGATGAACAGTAAGTGATTATTGAACAACGAAAATTAAAAGAAATTTAAAAAAGATAAAGGAAGTCCTGGGTTTTACATGAACAGGATATTGCATTCAATCTCCGATTATGGAGTTTCTCAAATTGTTAGAAGCTGACAATTTTATCTCGTAAAAGACATAACCGTTATGAAACTTTAACAAGAAAAAACTCTACTAGACAAAGATTGTTAAAGATTCCTGGTTATACAAATGTTGTAACATCTCAAGATTTTAACAAGAAAGCTCAGACGATGATGGCGTCGCCATCGAAATGTGAATCAGCCAGTATTGTTATAAACAATAAATAAATAAATAAAAATTTATTGAGCGAAAACGATACAGTAATTTATGATTATCTTTGATATAAATTTATTTAGTTGTCTATCTGTGAAGATAATGTACGAATGTGTAATGGCTTGTTGTGTTTATGTTATAAATGTGGATGTGTTTATGAGGTTTTTTTTGTAGGAAAATTTTCAAAAAACCTGCGTAAATATAAACAATAAGTGATTATTAAACACTTTATAACCATTGTAGTGCTGGAGATAAAACAATAATTTGTGTTAAAGTTGTAACATCTATTTTATTTTATTTCATGCAATGCAATATTTCAAACATGACAACTGCTTAACAAAAACAATGAACAGTAAATGATTATTGAACACAATTAAAAAAAATCACATTGTTTAGTCAATCAATTAATCAATATGAAAATGAATAAGACGCAGTATTTAACGAATTACAATTAATAATATCTTAAGAATGTCGTACAAAGAAAACAGACAATTAGTACGAATCTTTGTAGATTTTTCGATAAGTCCAAGGTGAACTAAATCTCTGACAATCGAATATTGTTATAGTGTCGTTTCCATAACAACGTACGTCGAAACGAATCTCATGTACAAGTGCTCATGTACCTCTATCGTGCAATATTGTAAATAAAGAGAGTTCTGCACGCGAATTTGCACCTGTTGCGAATATTTCGTTGCAGAACTCTACCTGATTTGTAAATTCATCTACTGGTCACGTGGTAGCGACATTTGTCTCTTCAATAAATACATATAACGCAGATATACGAGGGACATTAAAAAAGGTCCCGGAATGTGGTTATTATAAGTAAACAGAATATTATGTTTATAATCAATTGATGCGAACGTAAACTTGTTTAAACTTGTGTTATCAGGTATTCGTGACAGAGCTGCACGATACTTCCGCGTGGTGTTGTTAATTTAAAATTACCCTTTGAATTAAAGGGGTATTCTAGTCTAGACGCACGAATTTTAGGTGTTTTTTCGGGTGCTTTAAAAAAAACAACAAATATTTTAACTATCCATTTTTTATCAGTATTTATTGACATTTTAAGATTATAAAAAAGTATTATTGAAAACAAAAATTCAAAATTGAAAAAGGTACAGGCTGGCAAAGTGGAGGCTCGAAAAAAAAAGTGTCTCCTGGTTGACGTGGTTCCAACCCTACCGGTCATTTGAAACAAAATTTTTTTTGAAATTATTGAAAAAGAAGGTTGTAGTAGTATCCCCGCCTAGAGAAATTAAAAAAAAAATGTTTTCGCAAAATGGCGGCAGTGTGAAAAAACAGTCATTTTTTGCCTTATTTTTTTTTAAATTTCGTAATTTTTTAAAAATAGTAAAAAACAAAATTTTCAAAAAATCCTAGGCAGAGGCAATCACTGTTATATTGAGAAGCTCTGTACCAAATTTCAAAAAAATCGGTCTATTATAACTTGAGATATATCACGTCAACCGAAAAAAGTAGTTTCGAGAAAAACGCGTTTAAAGTTGATTCGTTCCGGCCAGTCCGGATTGGTTGGCGCGTCACAAAAATAGTTATAACTCGTAAAATAATTCGAATTTCGAAAAATCTTACAAGATGAACCTATCTACTCGTATCTACCTACTCATTTTAAATAAATTAATTTTAACCCCAACACCACAATAGTTATAATAACTATTGTTATATATATTTAATAATAACTATTTTAGGGGGTTGTGTTGAGGTTAAAATTCATTTGTGTAAAGTGAATCAACCACAGTTCCAAAACAACAAATAACTATTCATTGTTATGGTTCCTATATTTGTATACCAATTGATAGACTTTACTACAATATATAACATCTTTATTTTAATTAAACCCTTTTTTGGGGAAAAACAATAGCCCTGTTAATCAATTTTGATATAAACGTTCGAATGTTTCCCCCCATCCTCCCAAAAAAAATCGTTTGGAGATACCTAAAACATATCTGATCATCTATACAGTTCTGTTTCATTTTTAACGAGCTTTTTTGAAAAAGTAGATAGTCTGATCAATTATCTTAATCATTTAAATCATAAATATCATATTTTATCTATCTGTTTTGTTTATTCTGAGAAACATGACACCCTTTTTGATCCGTTTTGACACACAATACATTTTTTAAAAAAATTTTTTGGAAATATTTGGAAGACAGTATATACTCCATTTTAAACAATTTCTTGTGGAAAAAGCACAATTCATCCCATCAACTATCTCAACCTAATTATAAATAACATATTTTGAGAAAAAACAGCCCTGTAAATCAGTTTTAATATAAAACATTAGCCAGTTGCGCTGGAATGACGTGCTATGTACGTCAACTGCTATCTGTACCAAATGTCGATAAGACGTACATAGCACGTCGTGTGATTTTTGCTAAGTTAAAATAACATCGGAGTTCAGTTAGCAAGTGTCACATTTCTATTTTGAAGACATACAAATGTTTTTTTGTAGAACTTTATTAATTTTACAAATTTTCATTGAATAGTAATCAAGTAACTACAAAACACAATAATTTTTTTTATTATTATAAAAAACTATTTTATCAAAGAACTATTTTATTCTGATAATAGCGCATCAGAAAATGTTGTACTGGATTTATGTAGACCTTTAGTTGATTTTGGACACACCCTCTTTTTAGATAACTGGTATTCGTCAACAAAACTGTATCGGAAATTACATTTGCAAAAAATTAATACTATCGGAACAGTCAGATCTAATAGAAAAAATATGCTAAAAGATCTCGCAGCGACAAAATTAAAAACATTTTAAGTTCTTTTAAGATCTCACAATAGTATCTTAGCTGTAAAATGGAAGGACAAAAAAGATATACGAGGTCAGACAATTAAGTAATGCGACCGATTTTTTTTCTCGGCCTGTGGTAACACTGCGAACCTGTAACTCCACCATCGTAATAGCAGATCCCTACTCTTTCGATTGAGACCTTGACCACCCTCGTACGATCATTTCTTCGCCAGCTGTTTAGTGTTTTGTAACAACGCGCGAGTAGTGCATGTCACGAAAATGGAACAGAGAACATCGCTCAAGATTGTCTCGAGCAGGTTGAAAGTGATCCTACTCTTCTCGATCGAGTTATTACTGGCGATGAAAGTTGGTTCTTTCAATATGACCCCGAAACTAAACGACAAAGCCAACAGGGGCTGTCCCCTGGAGCACCAAGGCCAAAGAAGGCGAGAATGAGCAAGTCCAAAGTGAAAACCATGTTGATTTGCTTCTTCAACAGCAAAGGGGTGGTTCACAAAGAGTTCGTACCACCTGGATAAACCGTAAATCAAGTATTCTACCGCAATGTGCTCGAAAAATTACGAAAAAGGGTGCTCAGAGTGCGTCCAGAGATCGCGAAGACTTGGGTTCTGCATCACGACAATGCTCCCTGTCACAGTGCGTTCAGTGTCTCTCAGTTTTTGGCGTCTAAAGGCATCGAAACGTTACCACAACCGCCCTATTCACCGGACATGTCAACCTGCGACTTTTTCCTATTCCCCATATGAAAAAATTCGTCAAAGGTCGACATTTTGACTCCGTTGAAGATATCCAAGAATCTGTGACGAGGGTACTCGGAGAGGTCCCACAAGAAGTGTTCCAGAATTGTTACGAAAACTGGAAAACTCGCTGGAATAAGTGTATAGATGCGGGAAGGGACTACTTTGAAGGGGATCGCAGCGATGTACCTTAATTTTTAAATATACTCAATTTTTGAATTTTGTCGCATTACTTAATTGTCTGACCTCGTATATATATATTTACTTTCTTCAAAACATTCTAAAGCAGAAATGATTGTAACAAAAAAAAAATTGTAGAAATTATACAGATCAAAATGGAAACATTAGAAAACCTAATATAGTTATAGATTACAATGATAGTATGGGTGGAGTAGACCTGCAAGATAGCTATTTATCAACTTTTCCTTTAATGAGAAAATTTACAAAAAATTACAGAAAAATATTCTTTTATCTAATGGATATGGAATTTTTTAATACCTCTATTCGGTAAAATAACAAACGTGCCAAAACCCAAGAAATATTCCTTTTCAAAAATTATTAATAAATTTGTTAATCAATTTAAGAGTTTTACTATAATGTTAATGTGTGTGCGTGTGTCTAAAACTTTATAAAAAAATAATTTTAAATACCAACTCACTGCGAATTTCTTTGGACGGAGATTTTCCACGCGTGCATGTTAATTAATTGCCAGCGCAACTGGTTAAAAAAATTCTGGGGATATTTGGAAGACGCTTGACCAACTATATACTCCATTTTAATGAGCTTTTTGTGAGAAAAAGCACAGCTAGTTCGATCAATTATCGCAATCAATTATAAACAACATGATTTCTCAATTTTCTACTTTCTGAGAAAAATAACACCCCTATTAATCAGTTTTAACATAGAATATTAGAAAAAAAAGTGGAGATACTTGATCAACTTTGTATTCTAATTTTAACGAGCTTTTTGTGGAAAAAGCACAGTTAGTCTGATCAGCTATCGCACTCAAATTACAAAAATCGTATTTTATCTGTCTGTTTTGTACATTTTGAGAAAAATAACACCCCTATTAATCAGTTGTGTCACAAATATTAGAAAAAAAACTTTGAGATATTTGAATTATTCTCTATTTTTAACCAAATTTTTGTAGGAAAACCGCAACTCGTCCGATCAACTATTGCAATCGATTAACCCTTTAACTGTTTAATTTTGTTTCGAAAAACTTTTTCTGCCTGCTTAATTATTTTCCAGCGAAGACAAGTATACTCGACATAAACAGAGTAAAATGTTTTTGCCTATAAAAGTAGGCAATTATGATTAAAAATCAAAAGTTGCGTGTTGGTTTTTTAGAAAATATATATTTTTATTAAATTTCATTGATAAAAAAAATCGTTTGTAACGGTACTTCCCCAGAATTTGTTATTTCAGCTTAAGGCCTAACACCACTGTAGAAATTTCAAAAAATCAATTTTTTTTTATTGGCTTAAAATATACTTTGAACCTTTTAGAATATAATACAAAAGGTTTCATTCTGAAAAAAATTCTTTTTAACTTACACCGATCGTTTCGGCCGCTCCGAAACGGCCGATAAACTTTAAAAATTTTTCTCGAAACGACTTTTTCTCAACGGGCACGCAGCATAACATTTTTTCAATCAATTTGAAATTTTAATCATGATTTTATTATTATATTTCGCAGTGAATCACGTAGGGGTTTTTAATAAATTGATTTAAAAGAATTTTTATAAACAAAAACGTGCCTTTTTTTGAAAATTGAAATTTTTTTCCAATTCGCTGCCAAATTTACAAAATCAATTTTCAAAATCCCTTTCACTAGCTATTGACATCAAGAATAAGTGGAATTTTTTTTTGTTCGTTTGTACACTGCGTGCCGCGGAGCGCTTCCGATGAAAAGAGCTTCAATTATTGGCTTAAATCAGCCATTTTGTATTTTTTTTACTTTATATTTTTAGTCAATATAGTATAATGTTAGATCAATAACGTATCAAAATATTTTTTCTTTCCAACTTTCCTTTCCATTCAAAAAAAATTCCCAAAAAAAACGCTTTTTTCACGATTACAGTGGTGTTAGGCCTTAATACAAGCTATTGTGTATTAAAATAAATAAGGTTGCCAGACTAACGAATATTCTAAAATGTACATTTTTAAAAAGATCTTTATTTGCCCTTTTTCAGGGAAAAAATTACAGTTGATTCGTTTAATAATAATACGAATGCGATTTTTTTTATCTTCACGACGAATATACTCGACATTATGCGAAAAATTTTCGTTTCGCTCTGACGAGTATACTCGACATAAACAGTTAAAGGGTTAAGAATCATAGACATCTTAGATGCTTTACCTGCATTCTGGATTCGTATGACAGCATCACTGTAAACAAAAAAAAACAACCGACTAACTATGAAGGACGAATTCAGGATAGGAGGAACAGAGATCGAGGACGAAGTGACGTGTACATGTCACCAACCTTATAGCCATTTTTTTAAATACATAATATATTTTCAACATTTGAAATATACATTTCCTTCATACAATATTACACTGTTATAAATAATACATTTATAAAGTATATCTTTAATATATTTTTCATATTTATTTATTTGTATCTGTGTGTATATTAATATATTTTTTTGTTTGGTTTCTGTTTCTCGTACGATTCCATAATTAACTTTTCAAACTGAAAACTGATAAATCTCTTCAATATTTTTTTTCAATATATATTTTATATTTTTTTTTGTTCAGTCCTGACAGATATTTCCGACAATTATTTTTTCATAACGAATTAAAATATGTATAAAAAAACGATCGATATTTGAATATACCAGATAGTTATTTTAGGAGATTGTGTACAGACAGTACAATTAAAATCGTATTTTTTTAAGTACAAAATCGAAAATGACGTTTGGATGAATTTAAAATAAATTCGAATTAAATTGTCTCACTTTAAACGGTTATATTTTTTGAGTTAAAAAAATTAAATGAACTCGTTATCCTTAAAACAATCGACTGAGTTTCGTTGGAGTTATTTTCTAATGACACTTGATCGATTTAACAAATGTTTCGACAATTGAAACGATTTATTATTTTCAAAACTACTAGATTTTTATTTTTTTTTGAAAAAAAAAACTATTTTAATTAAATCAAATGTTTCCTACTAATCAACGAATTGAAAATAGATGCATATAATTTGAAATAATTTCTAATAAAAAAAAACGAACTGAAACCAGTGAACGAGAATCATTTCCCTCAAGTTCCACTCTATATATCAAACGTTTTTTCCCTTTATACATCGAAACCAGTTCCAATTTATTGACGAACGCAAGTCGGTTGTCGTCGACGGATACATTTCTCATCCATCTACACAGAAACTTTCTAATCCGGCCAGAAATTACCGATTCGTGTTTGATCTCGAATGTTTAACGAATCCACACACGTTCGGAACATCGAACGACATATTATGACAAGTACGAGCAACTCATGCCCACGTGCGAAGACGATTAAAACTCACGGAATTTGTCCAGTAGTAGCAGCAGCCGCAATGGCAACAGTCGACATATCTGTGTGTGTGTGTGTGTTTTCGGGTGACGAAATTACGACAAAAGGATTGGAAATATAAGTAAAAAGATCTTTGTAGAGATCATTTTTTTCTGGATGTCGTATTGAACTGCGAGAAAAGATCGTAGATACCTCGGTTCGCATAAACAGATTTTTTTGTTTCGTTTCGTTTTGTTGTTTTTGTAATGGCATCTGATTGGTTTAAATTGTGATCAAAGATTGGATCCAGCCAGTTTCGCAACTTATCCAATCTATGAGCTATAGAGTTTATATATATCAAGCTCAAAATTTAATCTGCAATTCAAAGCTTAAATTTCTGGGATATTAGCGATCTTACAATTAACCCTTTACGTTATAAATATGAAAAATCACCAAAAAACATAAATAAATATGTGATGATAATAATAATATATAAATGCAACCACACGAGAGATTCCAAATTTAGAATAATCCTTATTTAACCCTTTGCAAACCGACCAATTTGAAGTTAATCGTTCTGTAGAACCTGGTACTCCTTGACAACAACGATCTAAATGTCTGTAGTACCTCTCTTGTATCTCATACCGTCTCGAAATATCCATAACAATGTTACTATTTAAATTTCTTATTGAAACTAAATGAAATTTTCCAAAAATTAACAATACTCTTAAATATGTTTTATTGAACTATGATCCAACTATATAATAAATTGCCAAACGTATATATCTGCGTATTGCTCACAATGACCGTTTGTGGATTTATCATCCACAACGGGTTAAGAAGTCAGTCCGTACGTGGAAGAAATCAAACATCACCCGAATGAATCAAAAACCTAGATCATTTGAAATTAAGTATGTTTTAAAACAATTTTAGATCTTTTTCTCTGTCGATTGTTCCCATGCTTTTTGAGCAAAATGTCTAAAATGAATTCGCAAAGATCCAAAACAACAAAATTTATATTAGCGATTCGTGCGAATAATTTTTTTTTAATTTCATGTTGTAAAAGAGATATCTGATTTTTGTTTATAGAGAAAATGAATCGATTTCCTGTTTTAATTTTCTCAAGATGTCGATTGTTCCTATGCATTTTGTGTAGAATGTTAAAAAAAAAAACGAAATGAATTCCCAAAAATCGAAATAAATAATTTTTTTTATTTCGTTTAAATGATTTTTATTCAATGTTCTAAAAGATATCCGTTTATCGTTGATAAATAAGACCAAAACAAATCGATTTCATTCGTCGAAATCAATCAATTTTCAAGTATAAGAGACAACTCGTTTGAAACTTTTCCACAAAAACAGGTACTTGCGTGAAGATCCAGGATCGTCCATATCTACAAACTGATTGACGATCGAGATATCGTAGAAATATCTGCCAGGAGTTGTTTTTTCTGTCTCTCATTTACGAGCTAAAAATCTATAACAATCTATTTTACACAGAGGCGTATGTACGTGCACTGACCGTTAATAACCGCGATCGAATTTTGCATATAACAGAGAGGAACGGGATGGACGCGTGTGTGAAACGTGGAACGAGAACAGTCGACGAACGGGACGAAAAACAAACAAACGAACGAACGGACGAAGAATAATCAACGATCGTAGTAAGTGTGTGGATTTTTCAATAGACAACAACGTAGTAAGACAAATATAGATCAGTGAAACTTTTTTTTAATACGTTTTGATTTACGTGATTTGATTTTTTCTTATATAGTTAGTTAGTTTTTTTTCCTCTTCAATATATATATATGTATATATGTGCATGTATATTATATATATTTTTTATTTTTTTAATTCTATTTCAGTGTTTTTTTTTGTAATTATTTTAATTATTATTATTTTTAAATATATCCGTTTGTGACGGAACGTCGTATCGCTGATGATAGAAGGTTGTGACGTTGAGGTACATCCGTTTAGAGTTGATTATCCTGTTGAGCTTCCTGCGCACGTCTGTACGATTGCAGCTGCAACACATACATAACAGGTAAAAACAGTCTAAAAACGTCGAGACGCGCATGTGATGAGATGTATTAATACCAACACACACACTTAAATAAAACACATGCACGTGCGTACAAATACGTAAATGTGTGTGTGTGTTTGCATTTGCATATTTCTTACAAAAAAGCGGTACAGAATGAAACAAGGATGATACACATTTTCATCGGTCGCGTCGTCTTCGTTTCCTTTTCACGGAAAATCATGCATGAATCTGTTTGTTGTACGAGTTATACCGTTTGAAATTCAAATTAGGATTTAATATAACAAGAGAATATTGTCGTCTTGTTGTTTTTGTTATTTTATGTAAAATCATCCAAATGTGACGCCTAGATTTGTGTTTATTTTAAAAAAAAACATGTTTATAGCGTGGTGTATAAGGAAACATGTGTATAATTCCTTTTGTTTCTTTTTAATAAAACACAAATCTAGGTATCACATTTGGATGACCCTATATATATATACATGTAGATTTTTTCATTTATCGTCTACATTCAATTACCAAAACATTACAAGTACAAATTACAGATTCCAAACGGAAATAATTATCTGATGTAAAAGAACACACAGCAAATTGAAATCTGTATACAGGAAAAATAACATCGAGACGAAATACATTTTTAAGTATAGAGCTTTAAGGAAGAAAGATCAGTGGAAAGCAGATAGAGTAGAAGAGTTAGAAATAATAAAAGTAATAATTGAAGCGTGTTGTTTATCATACGTTTTTTATTTGACGACCGTTTATTGTTGTAGAATTTTTGTATCAATTTCAATCACCAAAAATATACATAAGTATAAGGTTTTCTAATAATAATGTCAGAATTTTGACAGCTGGTGGCAGCCATGTTTAAGTTTTTTTTTTAAAAAAAACTCGTTTTGATATTTCAACTCAGTATAGTTTGGCGAATTATCATGGAACGTTTAACATTTCAACGATTCGAAATTGTAGAAACTTCAGTAGACTCGTTGAAACAAAAGTTTAATGAGTCCATTATTACACGAAATGGACCCATCAACAATTGGCCACCAAGATCATGTGATCTAACTCCACAGGATTATTTTCTGTGAGGTTATGTGAAATTATTGGTTTATGTTGATAGACCACAAACAACAGAAGTGTTAAAAATAAACATTGGACGTAATTCATGAAATTGGACCACAATTATGTGAAAGAATGATTAAAAATTGAACTAAACGAAAAGTTGTGGTGGTCATATGAGTAAAATTGTGTTCAAACATTAATGGCATAGAACAGCGGTCGGCAACCTATGACCCGCGGGTCACCGAGTGACCCATTTGATAATTTTAAGTGACCCACTTTAGTCCCGAAAATAAAATATTGAAAATAAAATATTGATGAACACGTCAAAAATGATTTGTTATCTTGTGATATAAATAGTATTACAGTTGATGGAAGTACCGATATAAATAGTATTGATAGGATTGCAATAATTATTAGATTTGCATCAATAACTAACTCGAATGTCAATGAAGAACTATGCGGTCTTTCTTCAATGAATGACACGACCAAATGCACTGATATTTTTCGTCAACTACAAGAGTTTACAAATTTCAAAAATGGGCAACTATTGAATTTAAAAAGTAAATTGTTTTTCATAACAACTGATGGTGCTCCAAGTATGTGAGGAAAAACTGTTGGATTTGTAAAACTAATGAAAAATGAACTTGGCCGCTCACTTTTATCGTTTCATTGTATCATACATGAAGAAAATTTATTTAAGGATTTATTACAACTTAAGGATGTAATGGAAAAGGTTGTTAAGATCGTAAACATGATAATGCGCGATCATCATTAATACACAGGCGCTTTAAAGCTTTTTTGGAGGAAACTGAATCGAAAAATGGAGATTTGTTGTTACATTCTGAAATACGATGGTTAAGTCGAGGCAAAGTTTTTAATAGATTTGTAGAGTGTTTTGATGATATACAAATATTTCTTCACGAAATCGGTGAAAATGATCTCGAACTCAATGATAAACAATGGTTTTTAAGACTTTTGTTCTTAACAGACATAATGAACCATTATAATGATTTCAATGTACGACTCCAAGGAAATAACCACACAATTTTGAAAATGTATGAGGAATGGAAGAGTTTTACTTCAAAATTGATATTATTTGAAACTGACATAAAAACTAAAAAAATTCATTTCTTTCCCTTGTTAAAAAGGGAACATGAAAAAGAAAATATCGATGAAAGCAATCTAAATATGTTCGAAAATTGGATTTTCGTCATTAAAAGTGAATATGAAAGTCGGTTTCAAAGTTTTAAGAAGCATGAAGAAATGTTTACATTTATAATAAAGCCCGAGGAAATAGAAGAAAATGTTTTAAATTTGCAGTATTTTCAATATCTGAAAATTGACAATTTTAGTTTAGAAATGATTGATTTTTAAAATTCAACGTTATGGACGGATACATTCAAGAAATTGCGGAAAGATTTGGAAAAAACAGAAGATAATCATCTTCTCATGATATCAACATGTCGGGCATCGCTTCCTACGAAGTTTTCATCTTTGAAAAAAATTGGCTTTGCCATTTTGTCCACATTCGGTTCAACTTATAAATGTGAGCAAATATTTTCACAAATGAAATTTATATTAAGCAAGAACAGGAACAGGTTAACTACCGAAAATTCAGATGCTTGTATTCATCTTAAAACGTGACTAAATTGACGTCACAAGTTCAACATCAGGGGAGCCATTGATATCGAAGAGAACGTTTATAAATAAAGTTCATTCAACTATGTTTGTAATTATTTTCTTAATAAAATATATCTTATTATTTACTAAAAGACTGTTTTAATACGAAAATATCTCTGACACAAACGTCTCTTTAATACTCACATTTTGGTTGATTTTTACCCGCGGTCAAAAAAGATTGCCGACCGCTGCCATAGAATATACTTAAAAATGAAATAAATAATCAATTAAATATTTTTATTCTATTTTCATTTAAACTTCTGAAGCGCTTATTGGAAAACCCTACACATTTACGAATAAACTGACTAGAGAAAAAATTACTGGGCTACTAAATAAACAATTTCAATTTTCATTAGTAAATGTCTAACCCAATGACATCATATTTAAATGCCCCTACTGGTTCCTGTGAAATCAGATTGAAATGCCCTACTAGTGGTGCTATCAGCATAATGATATTCGAAAAATCATATAAAATCAATTAAATTAGGTATAAAAAATAAATCTGGAGAAGAATATCAATTATCTAAAAACAATGTGTGACCTTTGTCCAGCAATGGTTCACACATGTTTAGTACTACATTTTTACTAACCGGAAGAATAGGATATCACATCATCACCAATATAAATTTTGAAATACAGACAGTGACCAGAACTTGATTCACGAATTTTGTAAAATTTTATACCATTTAGATCTATTGCACTCAATGAATAGTAACATTCATTGAGGTATTCTCCCAGCAGTGGCTTAATATAAGCTAATATAAAGATGACAATGATGATGACATAGGACTTTTGCACACTAGTCAGCATACATACAATATTCATACCCATTACCGTTCGTCTCACACCCTCTTATCTTCAAACTCACTCATCTAAAAAAATAGTTTTCGGGTAAGAGCGTGTGAGACGAGTGGTAATGGACCGTGAATACTGTATGAATGTTGACTAGTGTAAATAGGCCCATTGTACGAAAGACGCGCTCTGAATTTCATTAGACTTTCGTTGAGAGCTATGTTTTGAGAAGGAGAGTATAACTGAGAAAATTTAGATGAAAAGTGTTCAATGTCTCCATGCATTTATATAGAGTAGTACATGCTTGCGAGTTGAGGTCGTCAAACGATTTAAACGGCATAACTTCTTCATGCAAGTACAGCTCGTCAAAAGATGCGATTGGGTTAAGTATCATGGAATGTACCTAACCTTAATCTAAATTGCGATTTCGTTATGAAATTTGACAGATAGTAAATCAAGCATGATTTAAAAAGAAAATTTTAAAATCAAGCATGTTTTTTTCTTTTAAAATCAAGCATGATTTTAAAAGAAATTTGGGTAATCACCCAAAAATATTTTGGGTGATTTGGTTAAAAATTGTTTGCTTGACATCAAATTGAAAATGGAAAATCAAAACAAGCATTAAAGGAAAAATCCAACGCAAGCTGATAAAAAGTTATATGCTGTGTATGATGATGCTGTTTTTCGAATTTCAAATTTTTTGGTGCTGTTTACGATTTCAGAATTGGTTTGATAAATTTCGTTCTGATAATTCTTCACTTAAGGTGGTTGGTCATAGTCTTACCGGGACGCGGGGTAAGGAGTAGTGGTCTACACTTTTGTATGGGCTAAAATAATGATTGCCAACTGCAAATAAATAATTCTGTATAGTATACATGGTAATGAACACGACTAACACGCGCATCGTATGTGTCACGTGCCTACAGTGCTGCGCCGTGATTCGTTCTGGCTATAAAATTCGTACTGACTGTAACTTTAAAATCATTCATTTACAATTCTTTTTCAACTAAAAACTTGCAAACGACGCTGTAAAGATTTGTTTTACTCGAGTGATAATACTATTAAAAATATAAGCTTTACAATAAAACATCTTTTAAAAAATTCTCGACATTTTTTAGTGGAGTTTCAATGACTTAAGTTTCAATTTATACCACACCGCCATAAGAGCCCATGTTATAAGACACAATTTTCATGTTTTAATTTTTCTAAAACGGAATGGAGAAAAATTTCAAAAAAAATTCCTGAAGAATTTGATCATTATTATAATCATTATATTCAAATTTTAGACTAATCTTATCATATTTGTTAACACATCAACCTCCTTAAAAGAATTTTAGGTGATTTGGTTAAAAAATTTTTGCTTGACATCAAATTGAAAATGGAAAATCAAAACAAGCATTAAAGGAAAAACCCAACACAAGCTCATAAAAAGTTATATGCTGTGTGTGATGCTGCTGTTTTTAAAAAACGACGGTTTCAGAATTGGTTTGATAAATTTCGTTCTGATAATTTTTCACTTAACACATTGACGTTCATTTTGAAATCGGTGATAGACGACAAAAACATTTTTTTTGTTAATTAGTTGATTCTTAGTTCGATCAAGATGTCATACTTACAGAATAAAATTATTATATTTTCTAATAAATTTTCCTGAAAAATAGTGGACGTCTATAGCCGTCATTTGTATTTAATAGCTCGATTTCTCTGATACACAAAAAACAGCTGTGGAAGTTTTGGTAGCTGTACAGACTATAACGATATTTTTTGAGAATAATTTAGTAAAAAGGAAAAAATATATTTTTATAAACATATAACTAGATTTTTCTTTAATATAAAATTCAAAAAAATTCTAAAAATTCCAAAAATCCAAATTCAATTTTGAAAAACATTTGTAATGAAAAAAAGTAGAATAGTAAATTTTATAAAAAAAATTCAGTAATAATTTCAAACAAAATTTTTAAAGCTTCCAAAATCACACTTGAAAAGAGACTGAGACAAAATGTATGAAATGTTTGCGGCTATACACGTCGTTAAATTCTATGAGCATACTTGTCGCAACCAGTTTCCAATTCTGGGAATAATTGAAATAAAATGACTGTATCACCTAATGAGAAATATTTCATCATTCATACTTGGAGGAAGATTGAAGAATTTAGAAGGAAATGGATTTAACACTGACATACATTCTAATCAATTATTTATAATACTAGGAATATAGGACGGCCATTGCCGTCATTTGCATCTACAATCACGAGCATTGGACGGCTATAGACCACATTTACGTCAACGTGTTAAAGATGAAAATCGCTCCAGTTATCCCGTTGAAGTTGATAAAGACAAATATAATACGTTTTTAGATACCCGAACATAGAAACTTGTTATATATCCGAAAATTCAAATTTGTTTCGATCCTGTCAAAGAGCATGACTTCATAAATGAATAATAACGGCCCAAAACTAGCGTCAAAGACACGAAAATAAGAAATACGGAACAGATAAACTTGCCCGACGTACAAAATCATCTCGATCGAACTGATCGACGAATGGATAGTGGAAAATCCCGACACGGCGTTTCAATTGGAACAAAAACGACGCTCCATCCACACGTACAAAGACACACGTACCAACCTCTCTACCTACCTAACACTTTATTTAATTGCAGATCGTACAATTAATCTCGCTAATTAAAACGTCATTCGCACGCAGCGTACTTTCGTTTCTGTTGAATTTGAAATAAGACGGAGCATAATTCAAAATGTGTACATTAGACAATGTGTGCTCGTATTTGTTCGTTACAGAAACGGTATGCATCTTGACAGATACAACAGCCGCACGTCCGCCCGCACGTATCTAATGTACTGTAAGAGGGAGGGAGGGAGGACGGATGCTGTTGTACAGGGATGATTATCGAGAATTCATATCAGCCGTCATATTCTACACAAATATACATGTGTGTGTGTGTGTGTGTGTGTGTGTGTGTGTAATTTCCATTTCCATTCCAGAAACTTCTACAAAAATAAACTATTGGCCATTTTTATAACAGACTCCAATATCGAATTATCAGTGGTGCGCAACCTTTTTACACTTGCGACCCCCATACTCAGACTGAAATTTTACTAAAATTTGTTTAGAACCAATTAACGTTTTTTGTATTTAGTTAATGTTTCGATTAGTCCAGTTTCAAATAGTCCGACTAATCAGTGGAACCGATTAACCGGACTATGCGAGGTACTCCTGTATTTGTTGTTATCATCCTTTTATAAGCATATAAGGATAATATTAATAAAAATCGTTTTACCACATGCAAATCTTTATAGTATATTCCAGTACATATAACTTGATATAAGATTTTTGAAAAAACTGCATATTAACAAATATATATATATATATATATATATATATATATATATATATATATATATATATATATATATATATATATATATATAATACAGGAATACCTTGCATAGTCCGGCTACTCGGTTCCACTGATTAGCCGTACTATTTGAAACCGGACTAATCGAAACATTAACTAAATACAAAAAACGTTAATTGGTTCCAAACAAATTTTTTCCCCTCTTTTTCAGTAAATAAACCAAGAGTAATATATTCAATTGTATGTATGTATCAACTAATCAAAATCAGGGGTTTATACATACATTTTAAATTTATTTTCAAATGGGTTATTAAAATTTAATTATCAAAAAATCGACTTTATTCTAGAGTTGCGAATAGAAAACTGAGAGAAAAAGAAAAAAGACCACACAACTAGAACTGTGCATGCGTTGCGCATAATGTGCATATACGATTTCGGTTTTATTTTTTATTATGTTTTCATAATAAAGGGGAAAATTTGAAAATTTAGGTATAAAAATAATTTTATGTAATAATTTTTTTCAAGAAAAACTTTTTAATAGAATATTTTTTTAAAAATTTCAAACCGGACTAATCGAAGCCGGACTATGCGAGATATTAATGTACATTAAAAAACAATTTTGTAAATTCAATTGATGTGATGGCTGTGTTTCCATGGAATTCATAATTTCTTCGATGTTTGGCTGAATATTTGAGAAGGCAAGCCGCGAATTCTTTTCAGGATCTAAACGTAACCGATATTTTGTTTTGATTGCAACTAATTTTGAAAAACCAGTTTCTCACAAATAAGTTGATGCAAACTGTATTAATATTTTTATTGCCTTTTTCTTCAACTCCGAATACTCATCGTCAATTGAGAACCAAAATTTTTGATAAGACGACGGTTTAATTTCAATTCGTAGTTTCGTCTGAAGAAATATGAATAAGTTGTTCTTTTTCTTTTATGGGAATATTGGAATATAAAAAAGGAAGTATTTAAACACAAAAGTGGTCAGACATACAATAATAAGTTGATAAATTCTCATATGATTTTCATGTATTTTTAAATTCACTTTTTTAAAATTCTTTCAATTAGAAATTTATTGCCCAACATGAGAATTTCTCAAAATTTTCACGACCCCCAACAATTTTTCTGCGACCCTTTGAAAAGTCGCGATCCACATGCTGCGCACCACTGGAATTACGAAAATATATAGAGTATCCCATTAAGAGTGTACAATTTAAATTGCGTGCCATTTTTTCTGTCACGTTGACAGCCCTCAAACATTTGTCATCTGCTGTTGTAGGGATTATTAGTCAAAGGAACAATCTGTTATTATTGTGAATCCGCATTACAAATATGGTAAAAATTGTATGGAAATAATTGGCAAAGTTTGTGTGATTTTAGGTCCACGAAGTGCACCAAATTGGATGACAATTTTAAGATCGATCAAGAAATTTGAAAAAACTGGGTCAATTGTGGATCAAGGAATTCATGTACGTCTTCTTCCTGTCAGATCAATGGAGAATATTGCCGCAATACATGAAAATGTCTCTGAGAATCTGGAAACATCAATTCAGCTACGTTCTCAACAATTGGACATTTCGAGAAACTCTCTACAGCGAATTCTAATGAAAAATCTGTACCTCTTTGTTTAAAAAATTCATTAGATGTAGCAATTTTCGTACTCAACAATTGTACATTTCAAGAAACTCTCTATAGCGAATTCTAATGAAAAATTTGTACCTCTTTGTTTAAAAAAAAATATTAAATGTAGAAACTTCCATACTCAACAATTGGATATTTCAAGAAACTCTCTACAGCGAATTCTAATGAAAAATCTGTACCTTTTTGTTTAAAAAAATTATTAGGTGCAGCAACTTTCGTACTCAACAATTGGATATTTCAAGAAACTCTCTGCAGCGAATTCTAATGAAAAATCTGTACCTCCTTGTTTAAAAAAATCCATTAGATGCAGAAACTTAAGTCCAGAGACCATTCTAAGTACCGACAATTTATTAGTTAAATTCTAAATAACCAAAACGAGGAAGATAATTTTGCAAAAAAAATCATCTTCAGTAATGAGCCGCACTTTGTACTAAATATCTCCATAAATAAATAAAAATGCCAAATTTGAAAAGGAGAGTATCCTCGAATGACCCATAAGAGATCGGTGCATCCTCATCGATCCACTGTTTGGTGTTGTTTTCGAGCAAGCAGAGTTACCGAGTCGTATTTTCTCAAAAATGCAATAACCGTGAATAGTATTTGGTACCGCACTATGACAAAGAGTTCTTGTGGCCTCAGTTGGTCAATATGAACCTTCGTGGCATGTGGAACCAGCAAGATGGCGCGATTTGATGCCGTGTGATTTTTTGTGAAATCTCAGATTTATTCCAGCAAGCCACAAACAATTCCTAAGTTCAAGGCCGAGATCCAATACGTGATTGTTAAGATTGAGCCGCATCTCTCCACAAACAGCATCCAAAATTTCATCAAAGGAACACAGATGTTTAAACAGAGTCGTGAAGGACATTTGGCAGACATTTTGTTTAACAATTAATCACAACTTGCCTAGTTTACAATGAAATAAAAAAATCGTCGCTCATTTAAAAAGAGATGCGTTTTATTTAAAAACTGAATTGTGCACTCCTGAAGGGCAACCTTTTACAATTGCAAGAATCAACATCTGTTCGTCGTGTGAACGATAGAATACACGATCTCTGGCTCGCATCCGTCGACAAAAGCACATTCCCACACGTAATGAAATAAATGTAATGTAATCGACTAGCACATTTTTCGTTTCGTTTGCTTTCTAGTCGAACATAAATACACAATGTTTGCAAATAACGAAGAAAGAACAACTGATTCGACGGTACATGACCGTGCGAATCAAAGCCTCGTGTTTTACTTGCAGACGAAAAAAAGGCAGAAAACCAAAACGGATATGTATGTATGTATATATATTCATATATACCGCACTTACACACACAGAGAACAATAGTGTACGCTCATTAAGCTCGCTCCTGCGTTCGGCTCTGAACAAATTAATGCTTTTGTGATCAAAGACATAAATTCTGCAACAGTTCGTACGTACAAATAGCTATACACACACACATACACGCATATATATATATATATATATATATATATATATATATATTGTTGTACTAATGTAAAATGATATTTTATTGTTGGACTAATACACTGTTCCTTTGTATTGTATATAATATGTATGATACATTTCTCATCCGCGAATAAAAAGACATATCACAAAGTGAAACGTGAAATAAATAACTGTTGAATACAAAAATTGCATCGGCAGAAATGAACCAAACGATCTCGACATAACAAAATTTTATAAACGTGTTAATAGAATCGTTTGTTAGAAGCTCGTCCTCATTTTAAAGACTACAACTATCCATCGACGCAATTGCTTTGTATTTCCTTATCCACCATTTGACTTGGTTGGATTATTAAAAAAAATTCTAGTAAGCAAAAAAATTACGAAGTCATTGACGTCATGCAAAGTTGATTCAGTAAACAACCAAGAAACTTGAAATAGAAATCAAGAAACTTCCACGAGGATGGAATGAGTCTATTGCAGTTTATGAGATAGGAGCTATTTTGAAAAGAAGTACTTGAATCATTTCTATGTTGTAAAAAAAAATATAGAAACAAATTTTTGTTTATATTTGAATCACTCTCGTAATTACGAGCTTAACTAACAACACTAGTTTTAATTTTTTAAAAAATGGTTATGGTAAGAATGCAAGAAAGTAAAACTAATAGAGACTTAATTAGAGATAGATACGAAGGTAGTCCCATAAGTACCCGGCTTGACCTAGAGATGGCGGTAGTTGTTTGAAAAATATCACTGTATTAGAAAGTATACAATCTATAAGCATATGTTTCAAGTTTGAGGACGCCACGTTGTTTAGTATTTGTTTGGCAGCCATCAATAGTGAACGTTTTCAGTGAATTTGTGAAAATGGAGAAAATTGGTCATCGTTACGTGATAAAATTCTTTTATTTGAAAGGCCTCAGTCCAACCAATATAAAAGCTGAACTGGATTCTACTCTGGGTGAGTCTGCTCCTTCGTTTACAACAGTGAAATATTTGGTAGCAGAGTTTAAACGAGGCCGTACGAGCTGCCAAGACGAGCATCGCAGTGGTCGACCAAATGAGGTGACGACTCCAGAAACGGCGAAGAAAATCCACAAAGCTGTACTGGATGATCGTCGACTGAAAGTGCGCGAGCTAGCAGACATAGTAGGCATTTCAAAAAGTGCGGTACATCGCATATTATCTGAAAATTTGGACATGAGAAAGCTGTGTGCAAGATGGGTGCCGCGTTTGCTCACACTCGAGCAAAAACAGTGTCGTGAAGATGTTTCAATTGAGTGTTTAGCGAAGTTTCACAGCAACAAAGCAGAATTTTTGCGCCGTTTCATAACCATGGATGAAACATGGGTCCATCACTTCACACCCGAGACAAAAGAACAATCAAAACAATGAACTGAAAAGGGAGAACCGGCTCCAAAGAAGGCGAAGACCGTTTCATCTGCAGGCAACGTCATGGCGTCGGTTTTTGGGATGCGCGTGGGATAATTTTCATTGACTATCTTGAAAAAAGAAAAACTATCAACGGCGAGTATTATGCGAACTTATTGCAACGTTTGAGCCAAGAAATCAAGCAAAAACGGCCGCATTTAGCTAAGAAGAAAGTGTTTTTTCATCAAGACAATGCACCAGCTCACAAATCCGTTATTGCAATGGCCAAAATTAATGAATTAAAGTTTGAATTGCTACCTCATGCACCCTATTCGCCAGATTTAGCCCCCTCGGATTATTTTTTGTTCCCAAACTTGAAAAAATGGCTCAGTGATCAAAGATTTCCCAACGATGAAGAAGTGATATCGGCAGTTAATGGGTATTTTGAGGAGCAAGACAGTTCTTATTATAAAAAAGGTATCGAACTTATTGAAGATCGCTGGGAAGTGTATAGAGCTGAAAGGAGATTATGTTGAAAAATAAATATATTTTTTCCAAAATATTTGTGTTTTCTTTGTTGGGTCAGGTACTTCTGGGACCACCCTCGTAACTGAATGGAACTGAACATCTAAGATCGTGGGAAAAAAGAAGACAATAAATCAGTAATGGAAAAGATCCACATAGTTCAAAAAATCTACTCCGATTGAAAGAAAGACAACGTTGATTGTACGACATTCCAAGTAACATTTGCTTTAACCTCTTGTACTATAATATCGTGTGAGACTCGTGATGTTTTACAAGCCAAATATAAGAACACGAGTCAGGCTCGTGGTGTATATGTCGGACTAAACATAAGAAACACGAGTCATGCTCGTGTATGTTTCACGAGCAAAAAATACGAAACACGAACGAGACTCGTGGTTCGATTTTTACCGATGCTTCCATCGTATGACAAAATATTTTTTATAATAATATACAATAGTATGTGAAACATTTCTTTGTTGTAAAAAACATTTATGGAAACAAATCCTCATTTTTATTTGAACCATCTTCGTAATTACGAGCTTAACTAACAACATTGATTTTATTTTTTTTAAAAAAAATGGTCATGGTTAAGAATGCAAGCAAATAGAACCAGCATGAGATTTAATCAGAGATAAATTAGCCGTTCAAAAGCCAATGTGATTGTCAATTTTTTTTTATTTACAAAAATATGAAAATGTACACAAATGGACTTAATCACATTGGCTTCTGAACGGGTCAAATAACTGAATGACTAACTGAACATCTAAGATCATAGGAAACAGAGGAAGATAATAAATCAGTGATGAATAAGACCAACGGGGTTCTGATAAACTACCTCGAATGAAAAAAGGTAATATTGATTGTAAGACATTCCAAACAACATTGGTTTTGACCTCTTGTACTATACTATCGTGTGAAGCTCTTAATATACTTTGCAAGCCAAACTAAGGAACACGAATCGTGCTCGTTATCGAGCCAGTTGTAACAAACACGAGTCATGCTCGTGTATGTTTTACGGGCCAAACATATAAAACACGTACGAGACTCGTGGTTCATTTTTACCAATGCTTCCATCGCATCACAAATATTTTTTTTATAATAATGAATATCGTAGCGATTACATCTAAATTATTGGCACAAGTTCGAGTATATAGCCAAAATTTTTTAAGTACTAATACATGAGCAACTTTGTCACCATTGCGATTTAAATCACACTGCAAGGGGAATATAAAAAAGTGTAATGATTAAGAATGCAAGCAAATAGAACTAGCATAAAGTTTGATTAAGAATATTTAACAAAATGGCTAACTGAATGTTTAAAAGTAAGACAATAAATCAATAGTTAGTGAGTTCCAAAAAGTTCGAATAATATACCCCTTTTGAAAAAAGACAACAATGATTATACGATTTTCCAAAACGAAAATGATTTATTATAGTGGAGCAGTAGCTCTATCAGACCACCTCAATCGATCATGTGGAAGATGGCATTCAATCTCCGATCGTATAGTCCTTCAAATTTCAAAGATAAAAGTTGGATATAAGACCGATTATCTCATCTCATAAAAAAAAACTATCTCATGACAGTGATTTTTTTCAAAAAATCCTGTGTTCCACATGAGCTATAGTGATTGTATTTAACAATAAATCGATTATATTCAATATTTTGAACAAGTCTCGTGCACATACACTTCCTGTTCGTTTATTCGAACTAAAAGTCCTTGATGAAACCGAATATTTACAAAACAATTCCATTAATGTTCGTTTTAATGTACGTATATTTTTTTTTCGAATGCTTTCGAAACGTGTCTAATGGACACTACTCGTTGGTATGAAATTGGAATATAACACAGTTATTTATTTATATTAAAAAATATAAAATATATAAAAAAGGATTACGCACATACAGGTATATAATGTTTTTGTTTTATAGCACGCGTGTGCGTTTGAAAATGTATAATATATTTAATTTCGTATGAAACGTTTGATAAATTAAAAAAGGAAAATTAAATCGTTCAATTAAAAAAAAGGTTATGTGAAGTTACATAAACACGGATCGTACATTTGTGTGTGTGTTTTTGTCGTTTCTATAAATAAATAAACTTTCGCACGTACGATCGTGTGTGCGAGCTTTTTTTTAAACAGTCGAATATTTACATAGGCCACTTGTTTGTGCTTTTTATAAATATATATTATGATATTATATTATTTTAATATCAAGCGTGCTAATGACGCGAGCTTTATGACTGGACGATCGTTCCACTCTGCACGGTGTTTACTCATGGCAGAATCGCGAACGAACGAAATTAATTCGTAATTTGTACAACACGGTGTAATTAACAAACGTATGAGATTAAAATAACAGTTCGGATATGATCAGATAGAAGCATTCTAAAGCAGCGAAAGAACAAGCGAACGAATAGATAAACGAACAAATGGTGAGAAGAAGAAAATAGGAAATTACAATGAATTCAAGCACATGTCTACGTACCCATTTTCTAACCAACGGTGAGAGTTGAGCCGGGACGAGTTTCTGATAAGTGGGATAGCCGCGCAGGGCGTTCACGTCGTCGTTGATTTCTGACGTGAGGGCGACAGGCGGATAGAGTAATTGTTGGGATGTCATGTCCGGTACGTTGTCCATGAGAATGCCGTCGTCGCCTGCCGCAAACACGTCGCCGTCCGATCTCTTTTTACCGTGTCCGCCGAAACATGCATGGCCGAACGCCGAACAACCACCTGGAAAAAATAATCATCGATTAACAACAAATCATCTCGTTTGATATTCACTCATAATTTTTTTAAAAAAAACAATCAATTATTCTCAACTGTCGAATTATCAAGAAATTCGTACACTTATGTAGATTTTCCAGAATTGAATCAAGTTTGAATAATTCAGATTGATTAAAAATTAAATTCTAGAATAATATTAGGTGTGTGCAAAAGTTTTACATTTTTTAGAACAGAAGAAAAGCATTTTTTAAAATATAAAACTTCTTTATTATTTTATGTAATTGCCATTTTTATTTTTAATTTCTTGCCATTTTTCTGATAGCAATTGTATCTTTCTTCTGTGAAAAGCTTTTGGTTTTAGAGTGGAAAAACTCTTGCAATGCAGTTTCGACCTCTTTAAGGGGGTATTCTAGACTAGAATTTCGAAAAAAAATCGATTTTTTGCATATTTTCAAAGTTTAGACTTTTAAGAATATGCTCTTAAGAGGATTTTTTCGAAATTCGAATTATTTTTGGAGTTATAGCTATTTTTGTGACGCGCCAACCAATCCGGTCTAAACTCGACTCCAAACTTTAAACACGTTTTTCTCAAAACTACTTTTTTCGACACGGTTGACGTGATATCTCAAGTTCTAATGGACCGATTTATTTGAAATTTGGTACAGAGCTTCTCAATATAAGAGTGATTGCCCTCGCCTAGGATTTTTTGAAAAAAAATTTTACCATTTTTAAAAAATTCCGAAAGTTGAAAAAAATAAGACAAAAAAATGACTGTTTTATCACACTGCCGCCATTTTGCGAAAAAAAAATTTTAATTTCCCTAGGCGGGGATACTACTACAACCTTTTTCAATAATTTCAAAAAATTGTTTGTTTCATATTACCGGAAGGGTTGAAAGCACCTCAACCAAGAGACACATTTTTTTCGGCCTGTACCTTTTTCAATTTTGAATTTTTGTAAATTTTTGTAATATGACCAGAAGAGTTGGAACCACGTCAACCAGAAGACACCTTTTTTTTCGAGCCCCCACTTTGCCAGCCTGTTCCTTTTTCAATTCTGAATTTTTTGTTTTCAATAATACTTTTTTATACTCTTAAAATGTCAATAAATAACTGATAAAAATGGATAGTAAAAATATTTGTTGGTTTTTTTTATAGCACCCGAAAAAACACCTAAAATTCGTGCGTCTAGACTAGAATACCTCCTTAACTTCATCAAAGTTTTTTCCAACTAAGTTATTCTGAAAAGATGGACAAAGATAGTAGTCCAATATCCAGAGATTACGCAGAGTGGTGTAAAAGTTACCAACTAAAGTCTAATAATTTTATCTAGGTGGATAATATCATGATGAAAGATATTTTTTTTACGACTGATGATTAATGGACGATTAGATTTCAGTTTTTCTCTCAGTCTTTCCCGTTTTTGGCAGTACAAATCAGCGTTAATCGTTTGGTTAGGAACAAATAGCTCCTAGTGGATTATTTCTTTGACGTCCCGCCAAATATTTAACAAACTTTTTTTGGTGTAATCTTTCTCTTGAAATTGATGGAGTCAACTCTCCAACATGGCAACACATTTCTATGATACTTCACATTTCTATAAAGGACCTACTTTTCATCTCCCATTATTAATTTTTCCAAAAAAACGATTATTTTTGTAACGTTCGAGTAAACAAATACAATTGATTATTCTATCTCATCAAATCTTTCAAAGAGGTGATGAAGTACCCACAAATTGAACTGTGTGACAAGTCAAGCGCATGTATCCTTCTTCAACTGTTGTTCTATGTATATAAATTATCTCTGATAATTCTTCAACAGTCGAATGCTAGTTATTCAATATGGACTGGGTGAGATCCTCTTCAGAAACCTCTGATGGATGTCCAGAACGTTGTTAATCTTTGTAGTTTGTCTTCTTCTTGGAATTTCCAGAGCCAATGGCGACATGTGCTTTTATCTATAACATTGTTATCCTAATCTCACAAATATTGCACTGAATTTTAGCTGCACTGTTGCCTTTATCAAATTCGTAAAGTAAATAATACCTAATGTGATTCTTCCTAATCGACATGCTTATGACTAAGATGCAGGTGTGTAATTAGCTTACTCATCTAAGCCTTCAGATCATAACATACACCATCTGCTATTGCATTTGTTAATTTACTTTGATCTCCAAATGTATGTTATAAAAAACAGATATAACTTTTGCACACATCTAATTAAAAGACCTGATAAGTTTCCATGACGATTAATGTAATTAAATTCAACATCCGAAAAAGATTCTTCATACAAGAGTTCATTAAACAAATTCAAGAAACAAATTAACACGATGTCATAACAAGAATGCTGTGAAAGCTTTCAAAACAACTGATTTCGTATCCATGGTATCGATTGTGATTGTTTATTGTTTGTTTTAATAAATAAATGTTTTTGTTTTGATCACAGGTAATATGATTATAGATAAATCGTTAGAAATTAATCCGATGAATTTCATTGGCACGGAAATGTTTACTACCGTTCTACGAGCTTAAGATGGAATTCGTTTCGAAACAAAACGACTACGGGATCCACTGTCGAACAAACAGTAATCCAAGGTCGGGATAGAGAACGAACAGAAGTGTAAAAGGATTGACTGCCGTCGACGAGACGTACATCGACGGCATCCGTAAATCCGGGCAATTTGCTCGCTCGCGTACGAACGAACCCGCGCAAATAGAGTAACCCCGCGCCGTTCAGATTTCGTCGTGTGTTTGCTGTTTTTGTACGAAATTCTTGTACGAGAGGGTTGTTTTTTTTTTCTTTACCGAAACACGGTAATGATATTTGAATAGAAGATGAAAGGTGTACGTGTATGTATATATTTGTGTGGATGTAAAGAAACGCCGAAAATAGAAACCTCGACGTACGACTGAATAAAAGCGCGCCTGTCGTACGCGTACGGACGCCAGTGGTGGATGTACGCACTTATGTAGCGAAGTGGAGATCAAAGGGGATGTTCGTTTTCGTGGTCGTTGTTTATCGACGCGAAATCGAAATCGTTCCGTGCGCATTCCGAATATCTTTATAACAGGTAAGTACTCTTTTTTTGTCGCTCGTCGAGATGATAAATGGAATTTTCAGACGCGCGCTCTTCTCCATCAGACATGTTTTCGTTTCATACGTCATTTCGTCGTAATGAAAGCAAATCCGATCTTACGCTTATTAAACGATCCGAAGGCGCGAAACGTGCTCGTCGTCGAACGAACACTTTGTACGATCAGATATCGACGACGACGACGAGCTCGGAACAGAAACGTCTTGTTTATATTGAAATTCTGTCGTCATTGTCGACGACGTCTTTTCACAATCACTTTTATTTCGATTCGGAACGGTTTTGGAGAAAGCCGTTCGTTTTCAAACGCATGTACGTGAAGGTTAATGCTGCAAGATATTTTCTTTTCATGAAAGTGTTAAATAAGTACCTATTCAATTTTTTTTCACCGACGCACGTTCAGACACACTAGAATTGAAAACTATATTTCAAATAAAAATTGACGTTAGTTAAAAAAACAAAAACAACATAACGCTCTCCTGGATCTGGATAACTACAAAACAATAGGCTCGATCTGATCGAAGATTCCAATCTACAGTGAATCAAAATAAAACACGTACGACAATTTTTTTTATATATTTTCTATGGAAAATTCATCAACAATCAATTGGAATATTTTTATGTCTTTTATGCATTTATCAAAAATGATTCCATCCTAACTGAAATACAGTAATACTTTGCATAGTCCGGCTTCGATTAGTCCGGTTTGAAATTTCCAAAAAAAAATTTGTTTACTTGAAAAAATTCTACTAAAAAGTTTTTCTTGAAAAAAATCCCAAACAATTAATAAATAAAACTATTTTTATACGCAATTTTTTAATTTTTCCCCTTTATTATGAAAACATAATAAAAAAGAAAACCGAAATCGTATATACACATTATACGCAACGCATGCGCAGTTCTATTAGAGGGACCGGAAAGTAATGTCGTTTTTCTACATTAAATTCAAACAGATAAATTTTAACCAAGTTTTTATTTTTAATCAATAATATAATCACCCTCATTATCAACAACCTTTTGCCATCTATGTGTAAATGTTCAATGCCGGATCGATAAAAATCAATTGGTTTTTGAGCAAAATATCTGGAGATAATATTTTGGACATCATCCCAATTTTCAAATTTTTTGCCACTTAGAAAATTTTGTAGCGATCGGAATAAATGGAAATCCGATGGCGCAATATCGGGCGAGTATGGTGGGTGAGGCAATACCTCCCATCCCAATTCATTAATTTTTTCCAGGGTTCGTCTTGCACAGTGCGGTCTTGCATTATCGTGTTGCAGAATAACACCTTTTCTGTTGACAATCGCTGGGCACTTTTCAATTAAAGATTGATTTACTCGATCCAATTGTTTACAGTAAAGGTCTGCATTCACAATTTGTCCAGGTTTCAGCACTTCAAAATGAACGATCCCGCGAATACTCCACCAAACACACAAAAGCGCCTTTTTGGGGTGTAAATCTAACTTAGCTGTACTTCATGGCGATTCATTCGGAGAGAGCCACTGCCTTTTGCGTTTTGGATTATCATAGATGACCCATTTTTCATCCCCAGTGATCGAGCGATCAAAAAACGCTTCTGTATTGTGCCGCTGAAGCAATAAGTTGCATGTGGTGGATCGGTTAGCTTTGTTTTCTTCGGACAGATTATGCGGGACCCAAACACCTGCTCTGCTTACTTTACCAATCTGCTGCAAATGTTCTTGGATGGTCGACCAAGGTTGGTTAAGAGTGTTTGACAGTTCCTCGATTGTCTGACACGGATTTGCTTCCACTTCCGCCCTTAACATGTCATTGTCTAAAGTTGTTGGTCTTCCTGATCGGTACGAGTCGAAAAGATCGAAATTACCGGATTTGAACTTAGAAAACCACCTTTGGCATTTACGAACGTCTAATGCGTTTGGATAAACATCGCAAATGTTTTTGGTAGCAACCGTTGCGTTACTACCCTTGTGAAACTCAAAAAGCATACAATGCCGGATATGTACCTCTTCTGGTATTTGGCTGGCCATTTCACCATAAATTGCAAAAAAAATTAAGATTTTATTATTTACGAGTAAACAAGTCACTCTAACCTTAAAATGTCTTTGGCACGACTTTGAAATACATAATGAGCTGATAAATGACTAATGAATATCGACATGCAGACTAACAGAAACGACATTATTTTCCGGTCCCCTTAATATTTATTAAAAATGACTCCATCCTAACTGAAATACAGTAATACCTCGCATAGTCCGGCTTCGATTAATCTGGTTTGAAATTTCTAAAAAAAAATTTTTACTTGAAAAAAATCCTACTAAAAAGTTTTTCTTGAAAAAAATCCCAAACAATTAATACTTAAAACTATTTTTATACGCAAATTTTTAATTTTTCCCTTTTATTATGAAAACATAATAAAAAAGAAAACCGAAATCGTATATGCACATTATGCGCAACGCATGCGCAGTTCTAGTTTTGTGTTTTTTTTTCTTTTTTTATTAGTTTTCGATTCGCAACTCTAGAGTAAAGTCGATTTTTTTAAATTAAATTTCAATAGCCCATTTAACAATGAATTTAAAATGTATTTAAAATGAATTTATAAACTATTACAAGTATTCCTGTAATTAATCATAATGTTTTCATTGTGAATCAACCTTGTTTAATATCTCTACTCATCCTCGAATAATATTTTTTAAGACGTTAGTACCGTTTCGTGGAATTAAACAGATCTTATTCTGTTATTCAGAAAAACGTACGACATGACATTAATTTTCAAACGAACAAACGTCGGTTCAACTTTGTAAATACCGTCGAGTTTTGGAAGTTTTTCTTTGAAATTTTATAGGTCGTGAACGAAATGTAAACTATGTCGCGAGACAATAGAACACGTGTACGTACATGTTTGATACTGATATAATTACATGCCAGTAGCAAATACATTCGTGTTATTTGTAAACAAACGTATCGGTTTAACATGTTATATAGGCCGTTTATTATAAAAATGGTGTAAGTCTATTTTTGGAAAAGTTGAGAAAATGGGTAATTTATGTATAATTTACGGTGAATTTTTTATTTACATACAATCTACAGTTTATATTTTAAGATATCCATATATAGGGATTGTCAATAAGAATGTCAGAATTTTGACAGTTGGTGGCAGCCATGTTTGAATTTTTTAAGCTCATTTTAACATTTCAATTTAGTATAGTTTGGTAAATTATCATGGAACGTTTAATACTTCAACGACGATTAGAAATTGTAGAATTTCAATAGACTTATTGAAAGAAAAGTTTAATGAGTTCATATTTCACGAAATGGGCCCATCAATTGGCCACCAAGATCATGTGATCTAAATTCATTGGATTTTTTTGTGGGGTTATGAGAGATCATTGGTTTATACTGATAAATCACAAACAACAGAAGTATTAAAAATAAACGTTGAACAAGTAATTCATGAAATTCGGCCACAATTATGTGAAAATGACTAAAAATTGGATTATACGAATGCACTATGTCAAACGGTCATGGTGGTCATATGAGTGAAATTGTGTTTAATCATTAATAATAAAAAAAGTAATTAATAATAAAAAAAGTAATTAATAATAAAAAAAAGTAATTAAATACTTTTGATTTTATTTTCATTTAAACTTCTGGAGTGGTTATTGAAAAACCCCACGGAAACAATAGAAAAAATTCGTTAGTAAATAACATTGCATTATCATTTATTATGAAAGTGGTACAAGTACATTTTCCGTAGTCCAATTAAGCACTGAGTAAGTAAAGGAGTAGAAATATGGAATTTTATGAAGAAGCAAACAATCTAGAAGTTGTATTTATAAAAAAATATGTAATTGTGACCTCTGCACCCAATTATGTACTAACATGTACAGATAAGTTGAATAATTGCAATTCAGCAATATACTCGTGAATATAGCAGTGTTTCAATTATTATATATTCGATCGTGTCAAGGTATAAACTTGAGATTTCAATTTAACACACTCAAGACTGACATCATACAACAAAACTATTCCCAGTAGCCGGCATGTTTGTGCACTTATAATAAAAAAATAAGTGAAATTGAAAAGTACATGAATTAATATACCATTTGAATGTTCTTCAAAGGCAAATGAAATAAGAAAATATTTGATCTTTCGTATCAACACCATTCATAAATTTACTATATTTAAATAATGCTAAGGACTGTTTATCTTTTCCTTTTCTTTTATTTACTATATTTATTAGATCTGTTTTATATTCGCTTGAGATGAATAAAACTTCTTCCTATCTCTAAATTTCCCCATCGTAATATTTGATGACAAGGTGCAATTTCACCTTTTTCAAGCTTTGCCTTGATGACATTTACATTATTTCCTTTTTTTGATCTTCGTAAAATATCTGTCCAAATTTTTGATTAGTTAATTCATAACTATTTTAAAAATTGTCTATATAAATAGAATGTCCTTTATGAAAAAAATTTTGCAATAATTGTAAAACCACTTTTATTGCATGTCCTTTTCAGCTGATATTATCATTACTTTCCTAATTCGAAGAGCTACTCCAGAACTTTCAGTTAGTATATATCTTTTTTCATCATATTCATGTCTCTTTCCAGTAATATATTTCCGAAACACTAATCTATCTCTCCAAAAGATCAATGTTTCGTCTATAGAAAGTTCATTATGTGGATAATATACACCTATCCCCCGATTTACACTGATGATCGGTTCCTCAGAAAACCGTATAAATCAAAATAGTGGATTTTTATACGAAAAACCGTGTAAATCGAAAACAAACTAAAATGTGCATAATTCAGTGATTTATTTCAACGTAAAATAAAAATAAGATACCTTAAAAAATATAAAAATAACAGTCCATTCATAAAATGACAAATATATAAAGGTACAAGTATGTAATGCATTTTATGGAAACAAGAAATATAAGATCCTTAAAAAATTTAATCAAAAGTTTAATTACTGTCATCATTTTCATAGACTATTAATCTTTTCTACGAGACTTGGTAATGAAATCCGTAATTAACAATTGTGTTTGGTTTTTGGTTAAATCTTTATAGACCTCCTCATATTAAGTTAAGCATTTATTAATATCTCGCTGGAATCTGGATCGAAGAACGGAATTAAAAATTGACTGTATAAATATGTATGCAGCCAAAATGTTCATTTTTATCAGTTTTTTTCAAACCCGTTACTTTGAAAACCGTGTAAAAAAAGTACCGTGTAAATCGAGAATAAGTGAACTTATTTCATTTTATTGTTAAATTAATCAATAATTGGCTGTATTTTTTCAGTTACTTTCCAAAATAAGATCCTCATTTCGTTTATCACTATTTAGATTTTAATATATTGATGGTCTGGTCTGGATGTGGATTATTAATTTTCAATTCGTTCTTAAACCAATGACAATTTTATTTTCTATGAACACTATTGTAAATTTCTCTCCTTTAATTGGATGACTTTCCTGAATGTTGTCTAAGAACTGACTGATCATACTAATCTTTATGTATGACCCACTGAGTCATCGGCTAAACGGGTGAGATATTGCATGACCCATATGCTGAGTCGTAGGTCTCGAATGTGTTTAGAAAGTATTTATAGTCAAGGTTTGAAAGCATCCTACTAATACCTTTATTTAAAAATGCCAGACTGATTAAATCAAAAAAAAATATAAGAAGATGATGCAGTTATTGCCTTAGATACCTCCTGTATATCACGAATACTTCAAACATTTTCACATAACGAACCAAAATGGAAAACAGAATCTAATTTTAAACTCAATAATGATAAATTTAGATACGAGTATATATATATATATATATATATATATATATATATATATATATATATATATATATATATTAGGTTGGCATATCTCCTTCCGCTTTTTTTTTTTTTTTTTTTTTTTTTTTTTTTGTACATAGCTGCGAAATTCAAAAGACCAGAAGGCGGAAGGGAGATATTTGCCAACCTAATATATATAAAGTAGTTTAACAATAAGTAAATAAATATTGAGATTAAATAGTAATATTTTGTTCCTTGTTCTTATTTATAAACAAAATCGAAATTCAAGTGAAATTGAAATTTGAATAATTAAAATTTAATATTTTCTACAATTCAATAATTATAAAAATTGTGTAAATCCATTTACAATCCAGAAAAAATATATTGGTTTATTTAATTCTTATAAAAATAATTTATATAATGAATTTACATATATGTAAATTCATAGAAAAACTTGTAAAGTTTATGAGTATTTTTGAATCGATTAAAATTCAAACCCTTAAAGGGGGTATTCTAGTCTAGAATTTCGGAAAAATCGATTTATTTATTTTTACATATTTTCAAAGTTTAGACCTTTAAGAATATGTCCTTAAGAGGATTTTTCGAAATTCGAATTATTTTCGGAGTTATAGCTATTTTTGTGACGCGCCAACCAATCCGGTCTAAACTCGACTCCAAACTTTAAACGCGTTTTTCTCAAAACTACTTTTTTCGACACGGTTGACGTGATATCTCAAGTTCTAATGGACCGATTTACTTGAAATTTGGTACAGAGCTTCTCAATATAACAGTGATTGTCCCCGCCTAGGATTTTTTGAAAATTTTGTTTTTTACTATTTTTCAAAAATTCCTAAAGTTGAAAAAAATAGGGCAAAAAAATGACTGTTTTTCACACTGTCGCCATTTTGCAAAAAAAAAATTTTAATTTCCCTAGGCGGGGATACTACTACAACCTTCTTTTTTGATAATTTCAAAAAAAAAATTTGTTTCACATGACCAGAAGGGTTGGAACCACGTCAACCAGGAGACACCTTTTTTTCGAGCCCCCACTTTGTCAGCCTGTACAATTTTCAATTTTGATTTTTTTGTTTTTAATAATACTTTTTTATACTCTTAAAATGTCAATAAATAACTGATAAAAAATGGATAGTAAAAATATTTGTTGGTTTTTTTTATAGCACCCGAAAAAACATCTAAAATTCGTGCGTCTAGACTATAATACTCCCTTAAATATCTCGAAATAATAAAAAATGAACTTTTAAACGGTCCATATGGCAAACGATCTTCACGAAAAACTTTAAACGTCGTCGCTTTATTTCATGTTATCCGTGTTTATATACTTGTATGTGTGTCATGCACCGCTTACGATTTACTCCGGAGCTGTTTGTTCAACGCGTTACCTAAATATGTTACTGTGCTCGTACCGACGCCCACGACGGTGTTCTATTATAAAAGGTCCGTGTGTAGTCATTCACCTGCACGTGAGTAACTTTCAGTTTATTAAAACATGTTCATTGTGACGATCCCGGAAACGAATGTCGACCGTACGATCGTTGACAATGAAACAATGGTCATTGAAACAATCCAGAAATCTGTTACCAGTTTTGACAAACTGATTTGTCTGTTCATTCAAGAAACATTTATTCAATAGTATTGTTTAAATAAATAATTGTTTTTGATCGTACGCGGCTTGGAAATAAGTAAATAACAATACAAACAAGTAAACCGACTAATCCATAAAAATCGCCTACTACACTTACTTACTTTGTAAATAATTCACTTGTTTGGAGGAAACAAAGAAGTTTTGTTTATCAAGTATACGTACACTTGATCAAACTTGCAAATTTGAATGACCATTTTCGTTTATCATATTGGGTTCAGTCATAAATAATTTCCGGTTTTTACATGTCATTTTATTTTTTAAAAAAAACAGTGATTGTACTTTAATCATTTATATATTCGCCATTGTTTACAATGACTTATTGCCATTTGCTGAATAACTCTTTTATTCTTTTTGAATAGAAATTTTGGTTTTGACTTTGTCAGAGTCTTTCTGTTAAAATCAAATTTTAACTGAAAGGCTCTGACGATGACGGCATCGTCCTCGAAATGCACATCAGCCATATTTATAAACAATAAGTGATTATTGAACACTTGATAACCATTGTGGTGTTGAGGTTAAAATTCATTTCTGTTGAAACCAATAATTTATTATTTGAATACGGTATATGAACTACCATTGACGTAACGAAACTGTGGTATGTGGTAAGTCGTTGGGATGAATAATGTGTTATTAAAACTTGCTATCGATAACAGAAATTATTTATGACTCAACTCAATAAAAAAATCAACTCATACCGAAACAAGAAACGAATAAAACGATTCGATTTAAAATATACACGTAGATGTTTTCCTATTGACTCAATTTTAATATCGAATGTGGATGAAATATCAATCATTTTCATTAAAAATTAGATGTGTATGTTTAAATATACGAACTGAATGGTCGACGTGGCAAATAGATGTCCTCCAATAGACGTCCGTCCGCTTTATTTATTTTTTTTATTTCGATTTCTAAACATTCTAATATTAATTAAAATCTTATTCAAACAGCGACCTTTCATCGTTTCAATTTACATTAGACTGATCAAAAAAAAGCGTATATTTTTCTACTCGGGGAAAAAATCCAACTACAATTTTAATTCAGTCCGTTCATTTATTATCAATAAACGCGACGTTATCGTTATATTTACGCAGAAGCGCGGAAATTTACAGTGAAGTGACTGTGATAAATTTTCGTCGTTTATTAATATATGTTAAGCGAATTTCTATCAGCGGCCGAAAAAAAAGCGCACAAACGGGATAAAACAAGTCCGTGAACGGACGACGGATTTCGTAGTGCGTGAAAAAACGGACGTCTCTTCATAACATTCGTCGTTTGCGGATTCAGAATCGTCGACGGAGCATGGATCACACGTTCTATTTATCGAACAGTGCTTAAATTCGATGTAATTTAATTGAAATATAAAAAAACGGTATGAATAAGGAGAGAAGTCGGCTTGAAAGATTCCAAAACGTTGGAAAAATACTTCAGGATAACGCTTCACCACATTTTTCAAGAATAGACGACAAATTCAACGAATTGCATTATGAGATCCCTGTTTATCCAGCGTATTCCTTAGATCTCTTCTCAGTTCAACAGATTATTACTTTTTAAAACATTGAGATGAGAGGAAAAAATTATACAGAATCAACAGAGAAATTTTTCAAATGTAAAAATTCATATTTTTACAAAAATCACATAAAAACATTTGTATTTCGTTGGTAGAAATGTACTTATTCTGATTAATAAAAATGATTTTTTAACTTTCTGCATCCGGAATTCACAGGTATTGTATTTTTGTACCACAGCTTTTCAATAAACGTGAGATTTAAAATACAACTAATTAATAAAACATGGTACAAAAATACTCCACGTCTTATGGTTTGAATTAAGAATGTTACAAATATTTGAAGTTTCATTAGATGATCCGCCATTTTATTGAGCTGACAAATAAGTTTTTTTAAGGGGTTATACGCAGTTAGGAATTTCAAAAAATCGATTTTTTTGCATTTTCGGAATGCACATATATTTGAGTATATTCTCTGAAAATTTGAAGTAAATCCGATAAATATTTTCGGACATACACCTGAATTTTTACCAAATTTTTAACTATGTGTAAACTACTTCCGAAACTTCAAACGCGTTTATCTCAAAACGGTGTTTTCATAGTCGGTGATCTCGATATCTCAGAAATGGCTAAACCGATCGGTCTCAAATTTTCACACAATCTTCTCAAATATATTCCTCAGGTATTGAACGAAGGAATAAGGTTTACAAAAATTATTACTATTTTTTTAAACAATTTGGAGCAAAAATTTTAGTAAAAAACAAAAAAATTTTTTCAAGTAGACGCCATTTTGTCAAAAATGAAAATTTTTATTATTCCTTCGTTCAATACCTGCATTAATCTATCCTTTAAAAGAATTGACCATATTTTTTGATTTCAAATAATCCAAACCGCCGATATGGAGATCACCGCCAAGCGCCTTTTTTTGGAGGTCGTTCGGGACATCGTCTGCAGGAGCAGTGCACTTCAATATTGTTTTATGATCGACATGTTATTTTATTCTTGAAAGTAGGATCTATTCAAATAATCATAATTTGTAATTGCAAAATAAATACTGTTTCTAAAAAACATTCCTAAAAAAACGTCGTTTTTGCGCCTCGCAACTGCGTATAACCCTTTAAGTAAATGAAAAATGATTTTTTCATGGAATGAAATAAAATTATTCAATAACCTATTAACCATTTTGTTCCACTACATTTTGCCATTTTTCAGACATTTTCATAATTTAGTACTCAAAAAAATGTTTATTTGACAGAAAGATCAAAAGATTTTCAACTAAATAAAATATAACAAAATTACGCTTGTTCTGTCATCTGTCAAATTCCATAACAAATTCACAGTTTAAAGTAAGGTTAGATATATTTTATGACACATAAAGATATCTATTAATCAAAACAGCAATTACTTATTTACTAATTCTATATATAATCAACAACCTTACACCAATATGTTTGAAAATTGTGGAAGAGCAACGAATGAGAACGTCGATTACAACTAGAGACATCATCGAAACACCAACAACGAATGCAAACTAGTCAAGTGCGAAATTCGCGAAAAGCAGCCAAAAAAAAAAACTCCATTCAGAATCGAACCGAGTGTACATGCAACGGTGATACAAATGCAATCTGTATGCACGGATCATCATCACGATAAAACGTATATGTGTGTATATTCAATTAATAGTTATGTTTATTTCGTTCGTTGCACGTTATTCCAAACGAATACACATTTAGAATGGCCATTATGTGTAAATAATCGGTACATAATTCCTCGACATTGGAAATAAAATAAAAATAACAACACGTGCTGGAAAAAACATGATATATGTAAAAGGACGAGGGTTGTAACAGATAAACAATCGTTTCGAATGAGAAATAATTGTATAAACGTAATGAGTGTCGTATTTTTTTTAAAAAGAAAGAAATCAGTTCTTGCTCCGTCGTTCGTCATTTGATTATAATAAACAAGTCGTCGTCATGGTGATACGACTACGTTGCTATGGAAACGAGACGCGGACGATAATTCGAATCGAACGGAGTAGGCTTTTTGAAGTGAAACTTCTTTAGCGGCGTTAGGGTAAAAAATTTACTGACGCGGAAATAGAGACCTACATGACGGAACTTGCTCACGGATTTTTGTGGTTGATTTGAATTTGCATAAATGCTTAGACGATAGTGTGAGAAAAAGTAGTAGATAGAGTGAGAAAAAGCCCATCACGCATGCGCACTCTTTTAACATGTGATTAGATAGCAACAACTGTTCTAATGCAGGAAGCACGTATGTTTACTATTTGAATGATGTCATTATTATGTTTAGTAATTTTTATATACAATCAATTGTTGTTAATTGTGTTTAAATAAGAGTGTTATTCAGTGCGATAAAATTGAGATTTTTGATAAGTATATTAATTTTTATAACCTCATCAATATATTAACTTCAATAATCATAAAAATAACAGTCAATTAAATCCATGCGGTATTTAAAAATTTAGCAAACAACACGAAATTAAGGGAATTGGCACGTATACCAATATATACAGTATATAGTATTTTATAACATTATTTTGATTAATCTATTTATCAAATAAAAGAAATACTATTGAAAACATATGGTATTTAAAAATTATCGAAACCTATAACAGTTTTGAGGTTACTGTTGTTTTATTTGTAACAAATTCTCACAATAATTATGAATTCTTTATTCTATGGTGTCATTTTGAATATTTATTGAATTTTATGTGGTGTTATAAAATTATCAATTATCTATAAATAGTATCAAAATAGATGCTATTTATTGCAGTTATATTAAAGTATTTAATTAGTATTTAATTATTTGTGAGTATTTCCTTTAATTGTTTAATTTTTAAAACATTGATCTAATTGTATATTATATATTAAACAATAGTAATATAATAGTAATTAAAAATTAAGATGGTAAAGTCTATTGCGAAAAAATTTTACTTATCAAAAACCAATTGTATCGTTTATACCTACTCGGTCACCACCGGAGGAAGCAGTGGAAATCGAAGAAATTCCAAACGAAAACGAATAAATTTTCATAATTAATAATTTTATAAAAGTTTTAATTTGAAAATGAATATTAATCTTACTTAACACATTGTATACGGACAACGTCTCGACGTCTTTTGCATACTATTACTACAGCGTGAAAGACATCATCGAGACGCGTTGTCCGCATACGATGTGTTAATATGAAATAATTGTAAAAATTTAATTTATTTAAAACATTGATCATTTTCTACTTAAATTTTTATCCCGTGTATTTGCCGCTTCTCTTCCTACTACATTTCTTCATTTTGTTACTTGCTTTATTCTGAAGAATTTGTTCATCTACGAGTTTTAGGCATACGCTTGTCCGTGTACCTTTTGATTACTTTATTGAAAAGAAGTTTCACTTCTGCCATGTGTATACGAATACACATACCCTTTTTTTGCTTTTATTTCTATTCGTCATCTCATTCTTGTTCCTTCCTATAATTTCTGATATTCCTGGAAGTCTCTCTTAGTTATCCCTAACACCCACCATGTGTCTTTTGATTCTTCTTCTTGTTTCAGTCTTCGATCATGATCCAGGAAAACTTAAAAAAAAAACGAAATTTGATAGTAGTGTGTCCACCTTTTATCAATATGCCTGTGTATTTTCCTCAATTTGTTTAGTTATATTTCTATCAGCTTCTGTTTTAATTAGTTATTTTTGTTCCAATTACAGCCCTATGAAAGTAGTACGGTTGCAGGTGTACATCTCTTTTTCTAAGTTGCCCTAATTGGTTACTTTTGGGTATCACTTTCGGTTTTTCTAACTTGTTTATCAATGGATTGTCATGTTCTTTTTTTATCATAAAACATCCACAAGAGTCTTTCAATAAGTTCTAACAGCTTCTTTATATAGTGTAGTTACTTTACGTCTTCTATCTTTATCGAGGGCCTTTCTTAGGCTTTGTCGTGCTTCTTTGGAATCTCTTTATGAATCCGCTATACGTGTTTAGTCATATTAATACAGCGTACGTCATCGTGAATATTAACACTGTCTTATAAAGCATCTTGTTCTCTTTATTCCTTCCAATTTTCCACCCATCAAGTTGAAAATTTGTAACAGTGAGCCAGACGCTTTTGTGAATTTCCTATTCAGGTACATTTTTACGTATTTCACAAAATTTGTCTATTCTATTTTGAAGCCATTTTTTTTAATTGTCCCTGGACTGTCAAGTGGTCCTCGGATGAAAAATACACCTTCTGTTTTCGATTAATTCTTTTTTTCTTCCATTGATTGTAGTATTTTGTAAATATTTCAAACTGCTAAGGAAATGTTCTTTTAACACAAAACTTCTTTATTATTTTATGTAATTGCTATTATTATTTATAATTTCTTGCTCTCATTCTGATAACAGTTGTATCCATTTTTCGTAAAATCCCTCGATTTTAGAATCAAAAAACTCTTGTAATGCAATTTCGACCTTTTCAACTTCATCGAAGATTTTCCAACTAAGTTATTCTGAAGAGGTCGAAAAAGATGGTAGTCCATAGGTGCAATATCCGAATAGTACGAAGAATGGTGTAAAAATTCCCAACAAAAGTCTAATAATTTTCTCTAGATGAATAAACCTGAATATGGTTCTATATTATCATAATACAAGATAACTTTTTACGACTAACGAGTACTGGAGGCTTATATTCCAGTTTTTCTCCCAGTCTTTCCAGTTGTTGGCAGTACAGTTCAACATTAATTGTTTAGTTAGGTGCAAACAGCTCGTAGTGAATTACCTCCTTGATGACTTAACAAAACTTTTCTTGGATGCAATCTTCCTCTTGAAGATGATGGAGTCGGTTATTCAACACGGTGCATAATCATTTAGCGCTTCACATTTCTATAAAGAACCTACTTTTCATCTCCCAGAACTAATCTTTCAAAAAAACGATTATTTTTGTAACGCCCAAGTAACAAAATACAACTGATTGTTCTATCTGATCAATTCCTTTGACCACTGGTCAAACTTTGTAACAAAACCAAGTGCATGCATCCTTCTTTCAACTATTGTTTTGTGTACAGAAAACCTCTCTGATAATTCTTCAACAGTCAGATGCTGGTTATTAAATATGAATTGAGTGAAATCCTCTTCAGAAACCTCTAATGGACGTCCAGAACGTGATTGATCTTTGCAATTTCTGTCTCATTCTTGGAATTTCCTAAATCAACGGCGACGTGTGCTTTTACCTACGACATTGACACCATAACCTCACAAATATTGCGATAGGCCGCAGCCACACTGTTGCCTTTTTAGAACTTATAAAGTCAATAATACCTAATGTGATCCTTGCTAATCGACATTTCTATGACTAAGATGTAGCTGTGTATAAGTGCTAATTTACAACTTATTCATCGAAGCCTTTAGATCAGGGGGTCGGCAACGCGGTGCCCGTGGGCTTTAGGGTGCCCGCCGTTCAAATATCTCAATTCTAATTTTTTTCAGTGTCAAATATCGCATTAATTATCAATTTTAAGATTATGTTTTTTCAATTAAAATTTAAATTTATGTTGCATTAATATTTTCATGTTTAAATATTACCCCTCCCTCCTCTTCATCCCACGGTGCCCAACGAACTCGCGCAATTCTGAAATATGTCCTCCTAGTAAAAAGGTTGCCGACCCTTGCTTTAAATCATAACAAACATCATTTATTGTTTCCTTTATTTATTTATTTTTTTAACTCGATATCTATGTTATAAGAAACGGATAGAATTTTTCACACCTAATACACTATCAACTAAATAAAATGAATAATTGATGATTAGCGAACATTTCAATCGAATCTTGTGATGTTAGGTTGAACGATGATCAATTTATGTTCCAAATTAACAACAGTACGATAATCTTCCTCGATCATCTAATAATACTTGTACGAATATCTTTTCTCGTTCGTCTGTTCCCATCGTCGATGAAATAATTCAACCGACGTCGGTTATATCAAATCATAAAGATAATAACGAGACGAACGCCGGAATCATTTGCATATCAAAACGATCTAATCCTGATAATTCGTCGAACGAAACCATCCGAGTCTGTCGTAGACGTTTTTCGTCTTCAGAAAGGATTGCCCCGTACGCACCTTCCGTTCTTTGCGTATACCCAGAGTACATAAATACATGTATGTGTATCGAATATGTATATTGATATTGTTGGAAGTGTGGATGAGCAGAAAAGGTTCATAAATTGTGTCATAAACGCCTCGTGTCTTAACCTCACAAGACGGTTCAATAGACACGCGGAGTGTCTGCAAATTTTATGTGATGTCGACGTCGAGGGAAATTCTACGCGCTCTTCAAAGACGCCCACGCGAACACCGGTGGCGTTGTTTCAGTAGCGGCGTGTCAAATAAATATGTATATAATTGTAAATGAGATCACACGCACGATTCTCCTCTCGATTGTGTCTGTTTGACTCGATCGTAACATTTATATACAGCGAATGTCACTTGAAATCGTAAACTTTTTATCATTACACATACCTTAAATCAAATTTTTTTTTATATTTGATTATATGTCAAAATTCAATTTTATAATAAATAATTACAAAATTCCATTCCAAATAATGATTCAAAATAATTCATTGTTTTTAGTGTAAAATCCATCAGTTAGTTAAATCCGTACAATAAAAATTTATAATATAAAGAGACTCAAAAATGATTTAAAACAATAGACCTCACAAATCGTTAAAAAGTTTCAAATACAGTCACAAGTAATAAATAAGTCAATTCAGGTCATCAAAAAAGGTCACAAATCTATGAAAAAGAACATGTAAAAAACAATAAATAGCCGATAACACTTCATGCTTGAAGACCAGATGACGAAATGAAAAGCAAGATACAATATCCAGTTGTAGATGGATTGAATAATGACACAAAACACAAATTAGTATATGTTTATATAAAAAAGTTAGTCTAGATTTTAACAGAAAGGCTCTAACGATGTTGGCGTCGCCATCGAAATGCATCAACCGATATAATTATAGATTATATAATTATAAATAATAAGTGAACAATAAATGATTATTGAACACTTTAGATTATTGTGGTGTTGGGGTTAAATTCATTTGTGTTAACTGTATGTAATTATGAAAAGAGTAGACAGAACGATACAGTATCACCAAAACTATTTATATATAGGTCTTTCAACAGCCACGTCTGAACTTTGACAGCCGATCAAGGCTGTGTTTAAAATAACAGCGCTGTTATTCTGTGGCGATAGTGTTTTGTCATAGTTGCCATTTAATCATGGAAAACAAAATGCGTCAAAATTGTGAAAATTTATAATAAAAAATCGTGCTCTGTTCGCCAATCGTTCGGTGAGCTACGTGGAATTTATGATCAGCAAAAACGCCCTGCCGAGAGCTCAATTCAACGATTTATCGCGAAATTCCAGGAAATCAATTCAGTTATTAATCGAGCATAGACTGTACGTCGCTGCAACGCTCTGTCGAATGAGAATATTGGCTGCTGTTGTTGAAAGTGTGTGTGAAAACCGAAACCTCTCAAATATTCGTCGTTCGCAAGAAATGGGCTTTTCAGCGACCTAAATTTGCGAATTTTTCATGCATACAAGATTCAATCGACTCAAGAACTAAAACCACAAGACATTTGTCGGACGTTCGCTTGAATAGTTGAAAATGGATGCAAATTTTAGTAAAAAAAAATCATCTTCAGCGACGAAGCGTCTTTGTAACAAGCAAAATTGTCAGTTCTGGGACAATTCCAATCCACAACAGTTCCAGGAGCTTCTTTTGCATCCAATAAAAAATAATATTCCATTCATAACTCACATGTTTCTACTTGACATTGATACCAATAAATATAAATTTTTCTCTCGAAAAATTGTATTTTATTGATAAATTATTTCCTAACCTCAAATTTGGACACCTTATATAAATTGATCTATATATATATATATATATATATATATATATATATATATATATATATATATATATATATAGAGAGAGAGAGAGAGAGAGAGAGAGAGAGAGAGAGAGAAACATAATATGATAGAAATGTCAGACAGCTAATTTGTACATTTCCCATTCTTTATATCGGCTGTAACTTTCCGCATGACTGTTTTTCGTTCACAAAATAATCTCGTCACAGTGTTAAACTAATTAGGGTCGAAATGTTAACATGTAGTTTTCAACATCAACCCACATCAAGCATGATTAGGTTCAAACATCTATCTATCGACTGTACGATTATATACACATGTCTAAATTCATCAAAAATATTCAATGAGTGTATGTGCGTTTTTTAAATATATACTCGTATATATACGAGGTCGTTTGATAAGTCCGTGTAAATTCCGAAAGATGGCACCACTGGTGCATATCGAGGTTATTTTTAATTAGTAGCACCTCTTGGAAGAACACACATCAAGTTTCAGCCATATCGGTCTATTCCTTTGTGTTTGACAATCGTTGGAATCAAGGAAATCGAGTGATTGTCAATTAATGGACGAAAAAGAATTTTGCGTGTTGATTAAACACTACTTCATTAAAGGCAAAACGCCTCAGGAGACTAAACAGAAGCTTGATAAACATTATGGTGACTCTACACCTTCGATTAGTGCGGTTTATAAGTGGTTTCAAAATTTTCGGAGTGGCCATATGAGCACAAGAGACGCTGAACGTTCTGGACGCCCTGTTGAGGTCACCACTCCAGAAATCATTGATAAAATCCATGATATGGTGGTGGATGACAGAAGAGTGAAAGTGCGTGAGATTACTAGTGCTGTAGGCATCTCGTGTGAACGGGTACATAATATTTTGCACCAACATTTGGACATGAAAAAGCTATCCGCCAGGTGGGTGCCGCGATTGCTCACGATCGACCAAAAACGAGGTCGTGTGAAGTGTTGCAAGAACGGTTTGCAGCTGTTTCAGCGAAATCCGCAGGACTTTAAGCGTCGTTTCATCACTGTAGATGAAACATGGATACATCACTACACTCCTAAGACCAAAGAGCAGTCTAAACAATGGGTTATCAAGGGGGAATCTGCTCCGAAAAAGGTGAAGACAATTCTTTCGGTCGGGAAGGTTATGGCGACTGTCTTTTGGGATTCGCAAGAAATAATCTTTATCGACTATTTGGAAAAGGGTAAAACCATTACAGGTGCATATTATTCATTGTTATTGGATCGTTTGAAAACCGAGTTGCAAGAAAAACGTCCCCGATTAGCCCACAAAAAAGTCCTCTTTCATCACGACAACGCACCAGCTCACACCTCAGCAGTTGTGGCCGCAAAACTAATGGAAATAGGGTTCCAAATAGTTTCACATCCCCCCTATTCTCCAGACTTGGCTCCATCGGACTATTATTTGTTCCCTAATATAAAGAAATGGCTCGCGGGAAAAAGATTTTATTCGAACGAGGAGGTGATTACAGGAACGAATGACTATTTTACAGACTTGGACAAATCCTATTATTCGGAAGGGATCAACAAACTAGAGCAGCGTTGGATGAAGTGTATAAACCTAAAAAGAGACTATGTTGAAAAATAAAAACGATTTATTCAAAAAAATGAAGCAGTTTTTATTTTTACACGGACTTATCAAACAACTCGTATATATATATTAGGTTGGCAAATATCTCCCTTCCGCCTTCTGGTCTTTTAAATTTCGCAGCTATGTACAAAAAAAAAAAAAAAGCGGAAGGGAGATACTTGCCAACCTAATATATAATATATATATATATATATATATATATATATATATATATATATATATATATATATATATCGATTATTTCAGTTTTACACGTTCTCAACTCGAGCTCTTGACAGGAGATTTTTTTGAAAAAAAAGAAAACAGCGCTACAATCAATAAAACATAATATAAACAGAATAACATTATTTTCTTAGTAGTTTGAGTTGTGATCATTTGCGATATTTTCAATCTTTTTAAAAAATACTAGGCGTTTCGGTCAATTCTGAAGAATTTTTTTATTTTTAAAGATAGGTATACATGAAACGTTCGTAAACCTAGTGCTAAACACGAGATAATTGAAAATCGTTAAATGAACTTGACTATCTTAGAAAATTAAATTCGTATTTCGACGTTTATGATAATGACGAAATTTAATCACCTCATATGCGTGGTTGTAGATTAAAAAAAGGGTCAAAAAAGTTTATCTGCGTTCGTATCAACTCGATTATATCGAATCAGGTACGAAATGCACGTCTCGAACGAGCATTAAAAATCAAACAGACTCGTCCGTCGTAATCGAATCAACAAGAGCCGTGGTTCGGGCCTACGTAAAATAAAAAAAAAACATACACACGCGTACATAAAACAAAATAATAAAAAAATATAAACACACGCGCAAAACAAACAATGCTCTGGAAATATATAAATAAAAAAAAAACACGAAACTTTGATGTCCAATTATGTAGACAGCGCGCGCGTTTCACGGCAAATTGAATTCAATATTTTCGATATTTCCGACGACGCGCGCCCGAAAATTCCGTCCACATCCATTACATTTATTTGTAATCGGATTATCGTACCGTAATTATGTTACGTGCCGACGAGTTTATCAAAAATTGATGATACATTTAATTAAAAACACGGTATGGCGCGTCACTTTTTATGAACGTCGCGTTCCGACGCACGGAGACGACGACGGGCGCGATTTTAATCACGCGAGTTGACGGGAATAATTCACGCGGTTTCGAAAACACCGATCGTGGGTGTTTCTATCGATACTGAAAAAAGGGACCTGTGTTGAATGACGACAATTCAATAGATATACAGTAATACCTCGCATAGTCCGGCTTCGATTAGTCCGGTTTGAAATTTCCAAAAAAAAATTATTTACTTGAAAAAATCCTACTAAAAAGTTTTTCTTGAAAAAATCACAAAAAATTAATACATAAAATTATTTTCATACTCAAATCTTCAAATTTTCACCCTTATTATGAAAACATAATGAAAAAGAAACCCGAAATCGTATATCCAAATTATGCGCAACGCATGCGCAGTTCTAGTTTTGTGGTCTTTTCTTTTTGTATTAGTTTTCGATTCGCAACTCTAGAATAAAGTCGATTTTTTGATAATTAAATTTCAATAATCCATTTGAAAATCAATTTAAAATGGATATATAAACCCCTGATTTTGTTTTGTTGATACATAAAAAAATTTGAATATATTACCTTTGTTTAATTTACTGAAAACCAGGAAAAAAAATTTCTTCGGAACCAATTAACATTTTTTGTATTTAGTTAGTGTTTCGATTAGTCCGGTTTCAAATAGTCCGGCTAACCAGTGGAACCAATTAACCGGACTATACTAGCTCGAATAGTTGAACATGCAACTGAAAGAATAGGCAAGAAGAGGAACATGGAAATGATACTATTAGACATCCAGAAAGCATTTGACACAGTATGGCATAATGGACTAATATACAAGTTAATCATGTACAAAGTACCAAATTACCTAGTGAAGACTATAGTTGGCTACATAAGAAGACGATCTTTTAATGTAGATATTAATGGAAAGATTTCCGACAAGAAGTTGATCAGCGCCAGAGTACCCCAAAATTCGTTACTGGGGCCCATCCTGTTCAACTACTACATTAACGACATGCCCAGGAAGGATGAAGTACAATTAGCACTTTACGCCGACGATACGGAAATATTCATCCGAAATTGGAACCTGGGGAGGATCAGAAATGAACTACAGTTGCAGCTAGACCTACTTGTAGAATACTTCAGTACTTGGAAAATTAAGATTAATAATGCCAAGACTGAAGGAATTTTATTCACGAACAATAAAACCGTCACACCTGGGGTGGTTGAAATGAACGGAGTCCAAGCCGAATGGAAAGAATCCGTTAAATATCTGGGTGTACACTTGGATAGGAAGCTCACGTTTAAGGAGCATATCAAAAGGTACGAGGAAAATCGAATGGCGCACTGCGACAAATTGACAGCCTGATGGCTAGAAATAACAGTATGAGAACAAGAGAACAAGCTAGCACTATACAAGGCAGTGATAAGACCAGTGATACGCAGAACCGATATGGAGAAACTCGTACAACTCCCATATCGTTTCACTGCAAACAACCCAGAACAAAATTTTAAAAATGGCTCTTGACAGAAGAAGATGGCATTCATCTTCTATGCTACATAAAGAATCCGGAATAGATACGGTTGCAGACTTTATTAACACCATGGGGTGGAAATTTTACACGAGGAAAAAGGACCATGACAACCCTTTGATAAATGGCCTTGGAAGATCCAAGATAGTACCCATAGGTAGCCGAGTAGGAAAACACAGAAGAAGAAACGTCACGATGCAACCGTACATATTTACAGAAGATTACGAGACAAAGACGAAAAGACCAGCCAAAACGAAGACACAAGTATAAGTTTTTCACATGGTCGAGGAATCAACTTCGGCCGTGAAGGGGGTGGGTGAGCTGCTAGTTTACGACAGCATCTATTCAACACATTTTTTAAAATAGATATCAGGGTTTTTTTGAATTTTTTCCCAGATAACGTACAGATGTAGAAGACTGAACAATGTATAAGAAGATACAAACAGATATGAAGACATATAGCGAGCTACGGGGGCATATCATACGTCCCTAGGTACGTTAATGAAAAGAAGAGCAAAATTATCAGAAGATAAAAAACAACAAAAGCTGAAAAAAAATAATAAGCCGGACTATGCGAGCACATCGTTACGGTGGATCTTCGGATCAAAGAAAAAAAGGGTATGTGTATTCGTATACACATGGCAGAAGTGAAACTTCTTTTCAATAAAGTAATCAAAAGGTACACGGACAAGCGTATGCCTAAAACTCGTAGATGAACAACTTCTTCAGAATAAAGCAAGTAACAAAATGAAGAAATGTAGTAGGAAGAGAAACGGCGAATACACAGGATAAAAATTTAAGTAGAAAATGATCAATGTTTTAAATAAATTAAATTTTTACAATTATTTCATATTGACACATCGTATGCGGGCAACGCGTCTCGATGATGTCATTCGCGTTGTAGTAATAGTATGCAAAAGACGTCGAGACGTTGTCCGTATACAATGTGTTAAGTAAGATTAATATTCATTTTCAAATTAAAACTTTTATAAAATTATAAATTATGAAAATTTATTCGTTTTCGTTTGGAATTTCTTCGATTTACACTGCTTCCTCCGGTGGTGACCGAGTAGGTATAAACGATACAATTGGTTTTTGATAAGTAAATTTTTGCGCAATAGACTTTACCATCTTAATTTTTAATTACTATTATATTACTATTGTATAATATGTAATATACAATTAGATCAATGTTTTAAAAATTAAACAATTAAAGGAAATACTCACAAATAATTAAATACTACTTAAATACTTTAATATAACTGCAATAAATAGCATTTATTTAGATACTATTTATAGATAATTGATAATTTTATAACACCACATAAAATTCAATAAATCTTCAAAATGACACCTGAGAACAAAGAATTCATAATTATTGTGAGAATTTGTTACAAATAAAACAACAGTAACCTCAAAACTGTTATAGGTTTCGATAATTTTTAGATACCATATGTTTTCAATAGTATTTCTTTTATTTGGTAAATAGATTAATCAAAATAATGTTATAAAATACTATATACTGTATATATTGGTATACGTGCCAATTCCCTCAATTTCGTGTTGTTTGCTAAATTTTTAAATACCGCATGGATTTAATTGACTGTTATTTTTATGATTATTGAAGTTAATATTATGATGAGGTTATAAAAATTAATATACTTATCAAAAATCTCAATTTTATCGCACTGAATAACACTCTTATTTAAACACAATTAACAACAACTGATTGTATATAAAAATTACTAAACAGAATAATGACATCATTCAAATAGTAAACATACGTGCTGCCTGCATTAGAATAGCTGTTGCTATCTAATCACATGTTAAAAGAGTGCGCATGCGTGATGGGCTTTTTCTCACTCTATCTACTACTTTTTCTCACTCTATCGTCTAAGCATTTATGCAAATTCAAATCAACCGCAAAAATTCGTGAGCAAGTTCCGTCATGTAGGTCTCTATTTCCGCGTCAGTAAATTTTTTACCCTAACGCCGCTAAAGAAGTTTCACTTCAAAAATTCAACTAGAATGAGAAGAAATAGAAGATGAAAACTATGTTTTAGGATGGCAAATAAGTAATTACGGTTTTCATCACGAAATTCATTTAGGTGTCATGAAATTTACCTAACTTTATTTTAAACTACGAATTCGTTATGAAATTTGACGTGAGTTCAAGCTTGATTTAAAAACGAATTTAACATGATTACGACGAACGTCCATATCGAAGGAACTTAACGACGAATCAACCTTAAACTCTGTACATTAGTGGCGGCGGTTCGAAAACTAATCTCTATGACTGCGGGAGACTGACGGTCCGTTTCTTGTCTACAATTTCCATTTACAAACGACATGTACGGCGACAATCAACGTTCCGTAATAAAATGGAACGTAATTTCGGATTGTTTATTTATTACGTTCTATTCCAAACAAACATACATACATACATACAATCATGTACATACACATGTATGTGTATGTAGAATAATTATTATTTTACGTGTTAATTCGCGACGAATTACGTCTCGTACGTTCGTTAACGATCCACGTACGGACGGTCGAACCGACGACCACCGCCGTCGTCGTCATAACACGAAACGTGTCGCGAACAACATTTAATATGGAAATTCTGAACATGAAACGAACAACGAGCGGTTTGTTGACTCTAATCCAATACAGGTCCTGTCGTTGTTCACGGTTCCTTCAACTCGCAGCAACCGGTGTGTGTGTGTGTGTGTATTTTAGTGCCAACCGCGCGTTTTGTATTCGACGACTGTTCCGCGGGCGACCGACCGTACACAATCGAGCCGTTACACACGGAACATTTGTCATAAGAATCGTCGTGCAAAAAAAATCCATAACAAACGAGAGAAGCGCCGGACGAAACAAGAACAGTTCGTAATTAATACGAGAAAGAATAACAACACAGCCGACAGATTTTTTGATATTTTTTAACCGATTTTTTCAATATTTTTAACAAATCATTTGCGTGAATGTGACATCATTTGCTTTGTCTTCGAAATGAAATTACAACGTTCCGAATAATTATGAATTGATCATCGAAAGAGATTTAAATATAGCACATAGTACGGATTAAAGGTACCGTCATATTACATCAAATCCAATTAAAATCGGATGTAGTACAGGTATATGTAAGTACAACCGACTTCAGTCAGAGTTGAACCAAGATTAATTCTACTATTGATTGAAAAAAAATCAAACGGGCTATACGACAATCAAAACGTACAAAAGGAAATTAACATAGATTCTATGATTGATTTGATTCTATGATTTATATATACACCCGGGCCTCAATTTACGCGGGACTTTTTTTACACGGTTTTGATTTACGCGGCACTTTTTATACGCGGTCAGATAGATTTCATTTTATTATAATTTTTCATATAATTTATTATAAATCAGAGTGACGCAAATTCTTACTTGAATGTATAAAAGCACGATATAAACATATAAAAAGTTGATTGTTTTAGCTATGTAAAATAAATATCTGTTTGTACAACTTTACTAGCTTTTATTTCCAATATTTTTTCTATTGTACTGACAGACTCGATTTACGCGATTTTCATTCGCGTAAAACAAATCCACGTGGAACGGATACTCAGCGTAAATTGAGGGACGGGTTTGTATGTATGTGTATATATATATATATATATATATATATATATATATATATATATATATAAAAAAACACATTACGGGCCGCAATATTTCGCGCTAGACTTCATCTGGAGTCCGGCGAATTTCGCAAAAAAATGCACAAAGATAACTTCTCATAAAATCGATGTAATTCTTAAACCAATGAACATTTTGAAATGAAATTTCATATCTGCCTATAAAAGGGTTCGATGCATAGATTTATGTAAATATAACAATGATTTTTAATCTGTGGTGAGTGTACCAGCATGATAAAGTACAAAAAAGAGATGCTTTATAAAACAATAATAAACATAATTAACATAACTTTAATAAACATAATTTATTATAAAAAAAACACATTTAGCGTAAAAAAACATCTAGAAGGGATAAAAATATGATAAATTACGTAAAGCATATATTCTATATACAGAAGTTGTTAGAAAAAAAATAAGAGAACCAATTTCGATTTTATTCCAAAAAAACAGAACTTTGCTAGAGATAAAGAGTACTTTATCTGAAATATTTTTAATAATTTTTATAATTTACCAATATTTTTAATATATACATCATCATTTTTTGACGAAATTAGAAAAAATGTAGCTTTTATATATTTTGATGAATATATATATATATATATATATATATATATATATATATATTCATCAAAAATTCATACAACTAAACACGCGTTAACGCGTGTACGGACTTACAAAAGCGCAGCATGAAACATGCGTTTACGCGTGCCCGAATGTGTTAATAATTATATTAGGTTGTCCCAAAAGTTTCCTTTATCTTATTAGTAAGTAATACATGTACTATGTTTTATGTTATATAACAGAGTTATATAAGATCCATTTTCCTCTAATAACTTCCTTAATCTCTCCTGAAGCAGCATAATGCCATTTTTCCAAAATTGTTGTAACCTGCTAATGTCATTTATTAAACTAAACCTTAATGTAATTTATTAAACTACGAAGAGAATTTTCTAAAGAAAGAAATAGATAATAATCACATGGAGCAATATCCGGAGAGTACGGAGGATGAGAAAGAACATCTCAGTCAAATGTTAACAATTTGTTTCTAACGGCTAAAGATACGTGAGGCTTGGAATTATCGTGCTGGAAAACGAGACCTCGTCTATTTGTTAATTCTGGTAGTTTTGTGCTGATTGCTTCCTTCAATTTGTCCAGTTGAGAACCGTATTTCATCGAATTAATAGTTTCACCTTGTAGAAGCAGTTCATAATAAATGATACTCTTCCAATCCCGCCAAATAGACATCAAAACTTTATTCAGGTGAAGACCGGATCTTGCTATCGTTAAAGGCTTCTTATCGCTGGACCAAGAGCGTTTACGGTTATAGAAGAACCAAGTCTCATTCCCAGTAACTAATCTCTTCACAAAGGTTCTTTCTCGTTTCGCTGAAGAAGCAAATCACACATGGAAACATTGGTAAGGAGGTTGTTCTTTATCAACTGATACTTCAGAACGATTGACATAGCTGAGTTTTATTAAATGATTGTATCGTTATTTGGGGAAAGTTTAAAGCATCCACCAATTCACGAACAATATATCGTGGATTTTCATCAACCATGGGCTTATCTATCTGTAGTAGATTGACAACCGCTGCGGTCTTCATCCTCCAAATTGAAATTACCAGCTCCGAACATACTAAACTAAGTGCAGAACTGTGAACACTTGCAGCACTACTCCCTTAAATGGTGCAAATCTCATTTGCAGTATCGTTAGCACTTTTGCTTTTTTAAAAACAATGCAACATTACATGTCGCTAATATTTTCTATACTGAAATGTGTACGAAAGGGCATGTTTACCTCTTCAATCCAAACGAAATATATTCCACGATAGCTAGAAGACGACTAACATGGATGACATCTATGTCTAAGAAATAATGTTGCATGTTTATATAAACGCTACCAGATAAATCAGCTGCGTGCAGATGGCGAAAAAAAGTTTTGGGACAACCTAATATGTAGACAGTTTACAGGTCAAAGTGATTAATTCCATTTTTTTTAATTTTAATCCCAAAGCAATTGATCGACTCTTAACTTTTTATATTTAAAATAAATTCCTTTAATATTTAAGCTGAACGCCACTAAATGACAAATATTTTTTGGCCTTGGAATATAATGTGTATATAATTTATTTAAAAAGCCAATATAATTAACTTCATCCTTTTTAGTAAATGCAATAACTGCAGTTCAAACGCTTATATGAATTTAGTTAGGAGGTCAGATTTGATTTTTCTCTTTTGGCATTTTCTGTTAAGTATAATGTCTGGAAAATATTTCCTGAAAGTTTCAAATTAATCCAACTAAATTTGATAGAGGTATAGGCATTTAAAATGTAGTCTCTACTCGAACATTTGGAGCAGATATTGAGTGGTAGCTGCACATGGGGCAAAAGTACTCCTTGTCTATCTATCTACCTAAGTTCAAAAGGCTTATAACATGAACCTAGAATTGATGATTCTGTGTAATTTATAGGACTAACATGTTATTTTAGTATAGACTAGTTTGGCAACTTTAAACTCGTTTTTCTAAAAATCGCATTTTCAAAACCGATGACCAAAATATCTCAAAAATGACTGCTTTGATTTATTTCAAATTTTCTAAACTTATTTCACATACAAAAAAAAAACAGTCCTTGAACGAAGGATTATTCCGTTACACAGTTTCTAAAAACGAGCGATTTTTTCATCCAAAATCGGAATTTTAAATTAGAATGTCGATCATTTTGTTCCAAATCAATATTTCAAAAAACTGATCATTCAAGGGCAACATAATTTAATGTATGAAATAAATCTTCTTGATTTTTCCATTTCGTACAATCAAATTAGGAATATATTTATTATACAATTTCTAATTTAACTACATTTCAATAAATTAAACATCATTCGATTTTTCCATCCTGTAAACATTCACAGAACAACAATTTTCGATGCAGAGGATAATTACCAATTGATGCGAAATTATAACCGTGCTCATTTACATCGACGTCTGTTTGAATTCCGATTACATAATTCATTTGATGGGTCTCGTTAAATAATAATAAACAATAACGATGATAATAAATAGTAATGGTATCGAAACGGTAACAAGAATAAGAAACAGACAGATGACTGACTGGGAACCGAAAACGTGACCATCGAAATCAAATTCGCGGATGCTGAGGCCGACGAGCACGACGGGAAAAAATTGACCGGCGGTTCGATTCGGTCCACTTAACAATTCAGTTCTTGTTCATCCGCGTCGATTTCAGGTCGACGGAAAGAAATGCGGCCGATCGTTCATCCGTGAAAAGATCTGCCCTTCATTTGGATGAATATAAATATGTATGTAATTATAAATACATACATATACACCGTCCCACCTCAATTTACGCGGGACTTTTTTTACGCGGCAAATTATACCTCAATTTACGCGGGACTTTTTTTACGCGGTATTGATTTACGCAGCACTTTTTATACGCGGTCAGATAGATTTTATTTTGTATAATTTTTCATGGAATTTATTATATATCAGAGTGACGCAAATTCTTACTTGCATGTATAAAAGCACGATATAAATATATAAAATGTTGATTGTTTTGAATTACAGTAGCGATAGTGACACCGAATAAAATTTATCTACTTGTGTTTTCTAAAACGTCATTATTTTTTCGTTAAGCTATGTGAAATAAATATGTGCTTCTACAACTTTACTAACTTTTATTTCCAATATTTTTTCTTTTGTACTGACAGACTTAATTTACATTCATTCGCGTAAAACAAATCCACGTGGAACGGATACTCCGCGTAAATTGAGGGACGGGTATATATATATATATATATATATATATATATATATATATATATATATATATATATATATATATATACAATGGTGTACAAAAAATTATGCAATTTTTTATTATGATTGTACATTTAGAAAATTGTGCCTATGTCTTGTAATATGTCATAAATCTATATGTTAAATAAATATGGTCAAGATGTCAGATTGATTTCTTGGATTTCGGATGAATTCCCGTATAATCGTTTCTTGTGTCAAGAAATCGTATGAGAAAATGTTTCAACAAAATCTTCCATACATTACAGAAGAATTTCGAATAACTGGTGAAATATTATAATAGATACTTCAAGATAAATGTATGTACTGTAAAAAATATATTTGAAAAAGTGGCGCTTTTGTGACAAAAATGGAACGAAATAAACATTGTACTGAAGAGTAAAGAAAACTGATTCGGAAATTGTAAAATGGAGATAGAATTTATAAAATAATTGTGAACACTTTAGGTTACTTTTAAAATATGATTTAGATTGGCCTTGAATGAAAAAAATTAAAAACGTGGGAGATGGAGAAAAATCGCGGTATAATAAAATTCGTTAAACATAATCAACTTGACATCTCCACTTGCATAAAGAGAGAATTGAAACTAAATATAAACAATTCATGTATTAGAAAAAGGTTAACAGCGAATAGAATGTATGCTAAGAGATCAAGAAAAACATCTTTCCTGTCAGTTAAGAATGTCTGCAATAGACCTTTCCACACTGGTCAGCATGCATACAGTATTCACGCCCATTACAGCTCGTCTCACACCCTCTTATGATAAACTATTCTACCTAAAAAAATTAGTTTTCGGGTAAGAGCGTGTGAGACGAGTGGTAATGGGCCTTGAATACTGTATGCATGCTGACTAGTGTGGAAAGACCTAATCAGTTGCTATTTACTCAAGAATATGTTCGCTGAACTAGGGAAAAGTGGAGAAACGTATTGTGGAATGACGAATCAAAAATAAATGTACAGTAACACCTCGCATAGTCCGGCTTCGATTAGTCCGGTTTGAAATTATAAAAAAAATACTTGAAAAAATCCTACTAAAAAGTTTTCCTTGAAAAAAATTAATACATAAAATTATTTTTATACGCAAATTTTCAAGTTTTCCCCTTTATTATGAAAACAAAAAAATAAAACCGAAATCATATATGCACAACGCATGCGCAGTTCTAGTTTTGTACTCTTTTTTTTCTTTTTCTATTAGTTTTCGATTCGCAACTCTAGAATAAAGTCGATTTTTTGATAATTAAATTTCAATAACCAATTCGAAAATGAATTTAAAATAAATGTATAAACCCCTGATTTTGTTTTGTTGATACATACACACATTTGAATATATTACCCCCGTTTTATTTACTGAAAAACAGGAAAAAAAATTGTTTGAGACCAATTAACGTTTTTTGTATTTAGTTAATGTTTCGATTAGTCCGGCTAATCAGTGGAACCGATTATCCGGACTATACGAGGTATTCCTGTATTTGATTCCAACGAATCTTGTAATTATGTACGTCGACCAAAAAATGTAGAATTTTCATCACAGTACACTGTAAAAATAATAAAATATGGAGAGAGTAGATTATGATCTGAGCCTGTTTTTCGTGGTATGATGTAGGCCTTATTTTTTAGTTTTAAGGCACAATGACGCCAATAATATAAAGAAATATTAAGTATCATAATTTTATCTTTTACTGAAGAGAATATGCCACTATACTGGACATTTCAACACGATAAACATCCTGAATACACATTTAGGGCAGTCTCAAGGTATGGTCTCAAGAAAATAAAATTAATATTATGCAATGACCAGCACAATTATTCGACTTGAATTCTATAGAAAATATATGGACTGATGTAAAAAAGCATTGGTAAGGAAAAACCTATGAATAAGAAATTGTGTCTATTTTGAATTGATATTCCTCAGGAAAAGTGCAGGAAATTAGCAGATTCAATGTAACGTCGATGTGAAGCTATTTTAAAAAATCATGGACATACAATCAACTATTAACACATCAATAATATTTTTTTATAGTTTACTTTTAATTTTATATTGAAAAGTATATTTGTTGAACTTTTTCATTAAAAGAAATAAATACACCTATTATTTGGCACACTGTAAAAAAAATTCTAAGTATTTTAGCAGCTAATTTTACATTTAATATTCAACAACTATGTTAAATAAATATTCCGATTAAAATATAAAAAAATAAACCTGTTTATTCTGTTTTTTTTTTTTAGAAAATAACCCTGTCTAATATCGAAATCAAATTCTCTATTTTATTCGAGTAAATAATTTATATACTTTCACAGCTCATTCCCTCGCGTTATAAAAAACATACCTATTAACTAAAAAAAACATTAAATCCATCCGATTTGAAAATCGGTGAAAATAATTAAAAGTTCGACACACGTCCTATTATCCATGCTTCGGAGATGAAACGAAATAAAAGGACAGAAAAACATAATAAACAACAACGAAAACACTTTATAAACAGAACGATTCATAAACAATAAAAAATTAATTCGGTCGGCTGATCTGAAAACCGTACAGGAAGACCGACGTTCAATTAAACAATAGATGTAATTCGTCGGACAAATCGAACCAATAAACACTTTCGTCCGTGTGAAAGATCACAGGGAAAAAACCCGATCGTTTTTTTTCAAACGGAGATTAATTACGATAACAGCGCGTCGGAATCTCTCCGATGAAGTTTCTATTGTCGAGTGACAATTTTACAGAATCTATTTCGTGCGAAGGCGCACGACGAGATCGAAACAAACACACAGACGAACGGACGGACGGACAAACGTGGCACGTTTCCTTGGAACGTCGTTCGCTATTATTCTAATTGCGAACGGTGGAAAAACGGCATCCGTCGTCGATCGTACTCTCGTCAGTACGTACGGTATGTTTCTTTTATTCGGATTTCGTACGGACAGAAGAAAAAACATATTTTCAAACGCATCAAACATTTTTCGTTTACTGAAATAACCGCTCTTTATGCTCACCATTCACGGTTATCTCGCATGAAGGAATTCACGAATCCGAGTCCATTTCGAATTCAATTTTTTCCATACACGTGGGTGTGTATGTATGTATGTACATACATATATATATATATATATATATATATATATATATATATATAAACAACATATCCCTATGTATAGATAAACAATTCGTTTGTATACATACCTATATGTATAAAAAAAAAATTTTTTTCTGCCCTTACTTATACATATACAATTGACAAAAAAAGCATATTTGTATGTATGTATGTATGTATGTATATATATATATATATATATATATATATATATATATATATATATATATATATATATATATATATATATATATATATATATATAATGTGTGTGTCACTTAAAATCGTACAGTATTTATAAAAATATATTTTATTTAAAATGTCTTTTATTGTATCAAATAAAAAATTATATTAATTTTGGTTACAACAATTAATTTTTTTAAAAATGTAGTACAGCTGGGTCTGTTTTTGTGCGGATTATTTTAATGCGATTTTCAAGTTATGCGGTTCATATTTTTTCTTAGTATCTTTTTATACGATTTTTTTAAGAAATTCTTTAAGCGGTTATTTAATTCAACGAAAAGCTCTTCAGTTTTATGAACAAATGAAGAGATCAGAGCCATTTACTTCCGTTTCTCAAACTGATAAGGAATTTTCGGCTAGCAGAGGATGGTTAACCGGGTTTTTAAAAAGGAATGCACTGCATAACGTGAAGATTACGAGCGTGATTGCATCGGTAGATGAAGAAGCTGTCAAAAATTTTCCAGAAGAGTTAGCCAAAATTATTAAAGATGGTAGATATTGTTCACACTGAGTATTTAATGCTGATGAAAAAAACATATATGAAGCAAAAAGGTCTCGATTTCAAAATGTTATTACTTGTTAACAACGCACCAGGTCATCCATATTTAGAAAATCAAATGTAAAGATGATGTATTTTCCGCCCAATACAACAAGCATTATTCAGCTATTAGATCAAGGCATAATTGCAACTTTTAACAATATTACGTTAAACGCACTTTCGAATTTATATTGGATAAACTAGAAAATGAGTCAATAACAGTAACTGATGCTTGGAAAATGTTTATTAAATATTTGTGTAATAATAAAAAGTTTCTTAAAAATCTAGCTGTACGATTTTAAACGACACTCACTGTACATATACACATGAATAAAATATTTTTTTAAAAAAACATTCGACTGAAATAACGTAAATAGTTGAGTTAATCGAAGCAAGACAATTTATGACTGAAACATGAATTACAAGTCGTTATGTACGAATATAATTTGATAAATTGACATATGTGTACGTTATACTATATACACAGGGAGAAGAAGAGAAAAGAGAGAATCTGTAAAAATAAAATGCACAACTGTACTACGTTTTCAAGAAATTTTGATAAGTTTCTGTACCTCAATTCTCTTCACATGTGTTTGAGTATATATACATATATATATATATATATATATATATATATATATATATATATATATATATATATATATATATATATATGTCCCTCAATATGTGCAGTATCCGTATACGTATTTGTTTTACGCGAATGAAAATCGCGTAAATTGAGTCTGCCAGTACAATAAAAAAAATATTGGAAATAAAAGCTAGTAAAGTTGTAGAAACACATATTTATTTCACATAGCTTAACGAAAAAATAATGACGTTTTAGAAAACAAAAGTAGATAAATTTTATCGGTATCACTGTCGCTGCTCTAATTCGAAACAATCGACCTTTTATATATTTCTATCGTGCTTTTATACGTTCAAGTAAGAATTTGCGTCACTCTGATATATAAGAAATTCCATGAAAAATTATATAAAATGAAATCTATCTGACCGCGTATAAAAATCTGGCCACGTAAATCAAAACCGCGTAAAAAAAGTCCCGCGTAAATCAAAACTGCGTAAAAAAGTCCTGCGTAAATAGAGGTATAATTTGGAGCGTAAAAAAAGTCCCGCGTAAATTGAGGGACGTTTCCCAAACTGTGGTATGCAGAAAAAAATTCCGGTCACAAATCAACACTCTAAATAATTGGATATATGTTTATTAAAAGAGTTTATATAAAAATTTTATTAAAAATATAAATCGAAAATTATTAGAAACGCTGCTTTAAATTCAGAAAAAGATATTTCAAACTGAGTTTTCTTTTTCTACACTTCCATCATTAATACCATTTATGTTGAATAGGTGAAAAATTAATAGCCAATTAACTTAAATACTCGTTATTTTATTTCCATTTAAACTCCTGAAGCACTTATTGGAAAGCCCTAACAATAATATATTGAAGGAATAATAAATTTGAAACTTCCTTTTTTCCAAAATAAAAAAATTGTTTTAAATGAATTTTCTTCCATACTATTTTCATAAACATCTGTGCGTAGGTTCATTCACACAGAACCTTATCCAACATATTTTAATTAGTTGGTAACAATTTGACACGTCCGTATTTTTTTCTGACTGATATTGCCTAATCTAGAGATTTGGTAGACAGATTTCATATAAATAAATCACAATTAAATCGTTGTTTATTTACGATCGATTTGCATGACGAGGTCGCGTCGACGTCTGTCATCGTATCGAACAATAATATTGAATAAGAAAGTTGTGTTTATGCATGTGTGTAGAAAATTACACCGAATGGACTTACTCCACTTTCGATCGCAAAATGCGATGGTAGCTATATTAAAATCAAACTTTGCGTATTTTATGTCAAAACAGCCGAACACTATGCTGAAATTGTGATTGTAACTATAAAGACGAAGGTGTCTTTAAGCTCATTAAAATAGCTTAACATCTTTAGTTCTGCGTGCGTGGACTTGTACCACTTTCAAAAAAACATATATATATATATATATATATATATATATATATATATATAATCCCTCATGTATGTAGTATCCGTTGTATGTAGAACGATTATTTACCATTAAAAATTTACGTACGAGTCTGCCATGTACAATACGACGACATATTGGAAATAAAAGATGTAAAAATAATGTATTTATTTCTAAAATTACGTTGTTTTAAAAATAATGACGTATTAACAGAACGTAGATGAATTCGCCACTCTTTTAAAACTGTGGCAAATTCACTGTAATTCAAATAAATCACTCGTCCTATATTATATAGTGCTTTTATAAAAAAAAGTTCAACAATTGTTAGGGTTATTGATATATAAGAAATCCGAAATTCATATAAAATAAATCTATCAGTCGATATATCTGACATTTCATTTAACACGTTAATCAGTCACCAGCGTAAACATCGTCTTTCCATTCAGGCCATCAGTCACCGGTGACTGATTGTATAAATATATATATATATATATATATATATATATATATATATATATATATATATATATATATATATATATAGATCATATATAATGTACCTCTGGCGTGACCAGCCTTTGACTGTTTGAATTTTTTTTCAATGTCATTATGACATTTCCACTCAGTATAATTTGGCAAATTATCATGGAACATTTAACACTTGAACAACACTTAGAAAATAAAAAAATTAAATAGACTTATTCAATCAAAAATTTAATGAGTCCATTGTTTCACGAAAAGGACTCATCAATTGGCCACCAAGAACATGTAATCTAACTTCATTGGATTATTTTCTATGGATTTATGTGAAATCATTGGTTTATATTGCAGAAGCATTAAAAATAAACACTGAACGTGTAATTCATAAAACTGAACCACAATCACATGAAAGAGTGACTAAAAACTGAATTAAACGAATGCACTATGTCATCGTTTCCCAAACTGTGGTCCGCAGAAAAAAAGCCAGTCACAAATCAACACTTTAAATAATTGGATATATGTTTTTTACATAAAAGAGGGCCGGGTAAAAATTTTACAAAAAATACTATCGAAATAGTATACGATCGAAAAAGTATGGGAAAAGTATAAATAAATACGATCGAAAAAGTATGGGAAACGCTGCACTATGTTCAGAAAAATCGTGGTGGTCATATGAGTAAAATTGTGTTCCATCATTAACGCCATAGAATATGTTAAAAAATGAAAAAAATAAATACCTAATTAATTAAATACTTTTTATTTTATTTCCATTTAAACTTCTGAAGCACTTATTGGAAACCCCTATACAATACTATATTGAAGGAATAATAAATCATTGAAACATTATTTTTTTTACAAAAAACGACATAACTGAATCGACCAGTCGTGGGTTTCAATATGCATCTGTGCGTAGGCAGGTCTGCACACACATGTATTATGGATATTGAATTATTGGTAACAATTTGACACGCGTTCCGGGCTACAGAGACCACGGACAGGATTAATCGTAATGACAGATTTAATATAAATAAATCACAATTAAATCGTTGTTTATTTACGATCGATTGATGACGAGGTCGCGTCGACGTCTGTCATCGCATCGAACCCCTGACGATTGAACAAAGTGTGTGTGTGTTATATGCATGTGTGTAGAAAAATACACCGTCGGCCGTCGCGTTCGGGCGTCGATCGCACGTACCCCGTACGTGGATGTCATTGCGTGAGCTATATTAATCCATCAAACTGTGCGGAAAGTTGATGTCACGACAGCCGACGACACTTTGCTGAAAATGACAGATTAAGACTCGTGCACGGCCGCGGTTTTAAGCCAAACGTCGATAGCTTATCGCGACATCTTTATTCTGTGTATGTGTGTGTGTGTATGTATATATATATATATATATATATATATGTATGTATGTATGTATGTATGTATGTATGTATGTATGTATGCATAGAACGATTATTAACCATTAATCATTTACGAACGAGTGGAAATGCACAAACGACGACATGTTTCGGATGTAAAAATTCCGCAATGTTTTTCAGTTTCTAAAAATACGTTATTTTAGATTTGAATTTTTTTTAACAGAACGCCATATTCGCCACTGTTTTAAAACTGTGGCAAATTCACTCTAATACAAATAAATCACTCGTCCTAGCATTACAAGATTTTTTTTAAAAAAAAGTTCAACGATTGTTAGGGTCATTAAATATGAAAAATCCGATTTCCTTAAGTATCAAGTTTTACAGTCGATATATCTGACATTTCACTTTAACAGTTCTTGTTTAATTTTTTTATTGTGAAAGTACATCTTTACTATATCAAACGCAAGTTTTAGTTTGTGATTATCTTTAGAGTTGTCCTTCTTAGAGAAATTTTTGTGAAGCCATGGATAAGTCAAAAATTCTTATTATTTTCGAATATGAGATCCATTTTGAAACCAATACAACCCAGATAATTCAAAATATCAACGAACTATTTGTCAACGATGTGGTTAAATAACGCACAGTATATGGAAGGTTTGAGAAGTTTCGTAATGGCGATTTTATCTTTGAAAATGAGCTATGTGGGCGATCTAAGATTAAACTGAATATAAACTGAAGATGATGAATATAAACTGAAGATAAGATATAAACTGAATAATGATGAGTTAAAAACGGATGAATTAGCAGCAATTCTGGATTTCCAATTCTAGGAATAATTGAAATAAAATGACTATCACTTAATGAGAAATATTTCATCATTCATACCTAGAAAAAGACTGAAGAATTTAGAAGGAAATGGATTCAACACTGATATACATTTTAACCTTTATTTATAATACTAAGAATATAGGACAACCATTGCCGTCATTTGCACCTACAATCACGAGCATTTGACGCCTATAGACGGCATTTACGTCAAAACGTGTTAAATTCAAACATAAGAAATCAATTCTGCTGTAACATCCACGTTTGGGAAACCCGTTCTGATATCACAAACACTCGACAGTGTTTTAATGAAACGTTAATTTCGAAATTGTCCGTACAATAAATAATCCATGTACGACATTCGATAAATATTACAATTTTTATCTAAATGAAACGTTAAGCACGCACTAAAACGTGTACAAACACCGATAGCACCTGATGTTGGCGACTAGGAACAACAATAACTTTTTATCAGCTGCATGCTACTCTAATTGTTTATCGGACGTGTGTAATTCATCACATGTCTGCTCCCAGAAATGATGAATGTGAGTGTGTGTGTGTGATTATTAAAATTTAAAAGATAAACACAATGTGCGGATTACACACGAACGAGGAAGGTAATTCGTTCTTATCTCGATGGGAATCTGTCGATTAGACGAAGACAAACATTGTGGTTGTTCGTATGAACAGAATCAGGTCTTTGATCCACGTTAATAGCTCGACTTGAACATCTTTCACCCTTTTTGTGTACATTTTTCAATTCTCTACATACTCTTCTTCATAATTCCATTCTACCTTCTCAATCAAATTTACTTTACCATATTCTGTACAGACGAAGAATGAAATATATACAAGAATAGACATGAAAGTGAGATACGTATCCTGATTCGTAAGGAAATAATATTAGAGTCGAAGCGACTAAATCGCTTCGTCTTAAAATAACGAGGATCGATTTGATAGTAAATTATAGGTTTATTACTCGGTCCGAAACGATATATATGTATCTATCTATGTATAATGTCTTCAAAGGAGACCGTAATCCAAACGGATGACGGGCGTATTAACCGGCTATTGAACATTTAGCAACATGCGAAATTTCAATCGGGTCGCAATTTGAGATAGGGATGTTCGACGGTGCGTTGCGTTTGAAACGAGCCGACATGTAGTGCGGTTTCGTTTGTGGAAACACACACGCACAACAAACAAACACGTACTTTTATACAGTTAAACAAGTGTGTCGGAAATGAAACCTAATTTTCATTTTCTGGACGAATCTTGGACAACCAAGGAGTGGTATTTATGTATACTTGTACCTCCCTCAAAATTCGATCAAAATATGACAACTGGTTCTCAAAATATACCACTTAAAATGGCGGAGTGAGATTTGTTACGTTACTATGGAAACAAAATGGAACACTGTTGTATATGTACACTGTCATAATTTGTATTTCGCGCCCATAACGAAAAACATATAGGTTGCTGTGTTCATTTGTTTGTAAACAATGGGGGTATTCACACTAGTCAACATTCATACAGTATTCACGTCCATTACCGCTCGTCTAAAAAAATTAGTTTTCAGGTAAGAGCGTGCGAGACGAGTGGTAATGGGCCGTAAATACTGTATGAATGTTGACTAGTGTGAATACCCCCAATGTGTAGAATGTCCGAGTGTGTAGTATTTTCTAAAATAAATCCATAATTTAGTGTAAAACTCTTAATATTTTTTTTAAATAAAATGACTGTTGTTTTTTTTCACAAGAAAAAAGACAAATAACACTGTGTAAATATTAAGTTTTATTTTACAGTGCACAGACCAAATTATTTAATCAACTGCTTGAAAATATTATTTTATTTTAAACAATACCAATCAATTGCTAGATTTTTCAACTGATCTTTATTCTTTATTGTATTGGTAACATTTAACCACAAAATTTATTCCATGAAATGCTATTAGAAGAAAAAATTGATCTGTCAAAGTCGAGCATGTCAAAAACACATTATTAGATAGATCAGTCGGCAATTCTGTGAATAATTGAAATAAAATGACCCACTATCAGTTCCGCAAATAAACTATTTATAGATCCTTTATCAGAAGAAGATTGAAGAATTAAGATTATCTGAAATGGATTTAACACTAATATACTTTTTCATTTATTTATAATACTGTTAATATAGGACGCCCATTACCGTCATTTGCACCTACAATCGATGAGCATTTGACGCCTATGTTCGTTGATTTACGTCAACATTAGAAGTTAAATTGAAACATAAGAAATCAATTCTGTTGTAACATCCACGTCTGGTAAAATATTCTTTATCATAAACACTCGACGAAATAGATAATGAAACGTTAATTTAGAAATTGTCAGTATTTAAATAATTGATGTATTGACATTCGATAAGTTTAGAATTTTTGATTTTAAATGAAACGTTAAGCACGCACTAAAACAAGTACAAACACCGATAGACCTGATAAAAACGGAAGATAAACATCAATAATTTTATCAACGTGCGTGCATACTCTAATTGTTTATCGGAAAAATTAGTTTTTCATCACATGTCTGCTTCCAGAAATTATGAATGTGAGTAAATGTGTGATTATATGAAATTTAAAAGATAAACACAATGTGCAGATTAACGAACGAGGAAGGTAATTCGTTCTTATTTGATGGGAATCTGTCGATTAGACTAAACCTAAACATTGTGGTTGTTCAAATGAACAGAATCAGGTCTTTGATCCACGTTAATATAAAGGACTTGAACATCTTTCACCCTTTTTATGTACATTTTTCAATAATTTACATACAACGCTTCATAATTCCATTCTACCTTCTCAATCAAATTTACTTTACCATATTCTGTACAGACGAAGAACTGCAATATATACAATGATATACATGAAATTTGTATGTGTGGATTCGTAATACAAATAATATTAGCATTAGACATTTTCGCTTCGTCCAAAATAACGAGGATCGATTTGATAGTAAATTATAGTTTATTACTCGAATGAATACGATATTTACTGTATCTATCGAGCGATAATGTCTTCAACGAGACCGCAATTACAAACGGATGACGGGCGTATTAACCGGCTATTGAAGTATGGTAGCAACATAGAAATTTCAATCGGGTGTTACATGATAGGGATGTTCGACGATGCGTTGCTTTTGAAACCAAAGAGAGGTGTAATGGTTTCGTTTGTATATGCCGACACACGCACAACAAACAAACATCAAATTATGGCTAGTTATCAAGTGTCAGCACCGAAAATTATGAAACCTAATTTTCATATTCTGGACGAAGGATGGAAACAAGGACTGGTATTTATGTATCTTGTTGCTTGGGTCAAAATTCGATAGCCAATGACAAAAAGTTCTCTAAATATACCACTTAAAATGGCATAAATTTGTTACGTTATATGGAAACAAAATGTAACGTTGTATATGTGAAACGTCAGATTCTATTTAATACGCCCATACGAAAAAGACATACGGATTAAATGTGTTCATTTGTTTGTAAACAAAGATGGGAGCACAGATTTAGTCAATATTCATACTGTATTCAACGTCCATTACCGCTCGTCTAAAAAAAAAAGTTTTCAGGTAAGAATTTGCGAGACGAGTGGTAATGGGCCGTTACTGTATGAATGTTGACTACATGAATACCCCAATGTGAAGTCCGAGTGTGTAGTATTTTCTAAAAAAATCCATAATTTAGTGTTCGACTCTTAATATTTTTTAAATAAAAAGGTGACTGTTGGTTTTATCACAATAAAAAATAAACAAATAACACTATTTAAATATTAAGTTTTATTTTACATTGCACAGACCATATATTTTTTAATCCACTACTTGAAAATATTATTTTATTTTTAAACAATACCAATCAATTGCTAAATTTTTCAACTGATCTTTATTCTTTATTGTAGTGGTAACATTTAACCAGACTTTGACTAAATTGACATCACAAATTCAACATCAGGGGAGCCATTAGAAAACGAAGAGAACGTTTATAAACAAAGTCGTTTGATAAGTCCGTGTAAATAAAGATGACAATTATATTTGTTTTTATATCGAGGTTACAATTATAATTAGTAGCACCTCTGTTTTAAGAACACATCAATTTTCAGCCAAATCGGTCTATTCCTTTGTGTTTGACAATCGTTGGAATCAAGGAAATCGAGTGATTGTCAAATAATGGACGAAAAACATTTTCGCGTGTTGATTAAACACTACTTCACAAGGCAAAATGACTCAGGAGACTAAATGGTCGTATTTTATGTATGACTCTGCACCTTGATATTAATGTTCTTTATTACTTTGTTTCACTGAACTGGTAAAATATAAAAAGTAACACAAATGAATTTTCACCCCCAAACACCACAATGTGTTATAAAATTTTTAATAATCATTTATTATTCACTTTGTTGTTTATAAAAATAATAGGCTAATGCGCATTCCGATTGCAGTGTCATCATCGTCAGTTTTTTTGTTATTAAATCCTCCACAATATTTCTAGGTTTTTGTACAAATAAAATTTATTAAACGTCTACCGAATGAAATTTTTTTTCCGGAATACATTGTTTCAACTGTAAAGTATCCTCCATCTGTCATGGTATGGACAGTAATCTGCATTAGAACCAGGGAAATTTTATGACGATGACGGCAAGATGAGAACTGATCAGTATAAAACAATATTGGCCGAGCAGTTGCTTTTGCAGACACAAGCCTAATTTTTGGATAGTGAAAACTAGATTTTTAGGCATAACGAGGCATTCTGTCATAAGGTGAAAATCATAAAAAAATATTTAAGTGACAGTAATCAATGCATCATTGAACTGTCTAATCAGAAATCTTATAGAAAATATATGGGAATTCGAGAAGAATTTAAATAAGTAAGAAAGGTCCCACAACCAAAAGAAAATAATAGAAATATTAATAGATTTATGGCACCACAACCCATCAATCAAATCTATATTAATAGACTACATTAACAGTATGTCTCATCGAATAGCAGTATTATTAGAGGATGTATGTGGGAATACAAAGTACTATTTTTTTTCAATTCAAATACAATTAATATATAAAAATTAACATAGTTTTAATCGATCTAAGATATAAAAAAATAATTAAAGATAAATTATAGAAATCTCAAACACTAATGTTTAGGGCACTCAAAACACAAGAAAATAATTGTTCACGTATGGGTGTAATAATTTGATACGTGGAAAATTGTTGTATGTCACGTATACAAATTTACGGGGTATGGACATTTTAAAGAGTACAGAAAAGTCGACATCGATAATTCAAAATTCAACAGTTTGGACACAGCGACATCGATGGAACCTCGTTGGAAAAATGTGCATAATTATTGACTTTTTTTGATTCGAATATGACATTTAGAAAAATTGTTAAAGAGTTTAATTTATGAGATGACAACAAGAAAATTATTGTTGATCATTGTTCGAATCTCGAAAATTAGTTCAATTACATAAAATACACTTTAAGTAAAAATGTGCTTCTTATCAATCAAATAGACGTTGAAACAAAAAATGACAAATGTCAAAAAGTGAAGAAAAATGTTGTTTACTACACGCTGACTAATTTTCTTTTTCTTTTTACACGCAAAACAAATATTATATATATATATATATATATATATATATATATATATAATGGGTTGGCAAATAAGTAATTACGGTTTTCATTAATAGATGATTTTAGGTATCATGGAATGTACGAGGTCAGACAATTAAGTAATGTGACAAAATTCAAAAATCGAGTATATTTAAAAATTAAGGTACATCGCTGCGATCCCCTTCAAAGTAGTCCCCTCCCGCATCTATACACTTATTCCAGCGAGTTTTCCAGTTTTCGTAACAATTCTGGAACACTTCTTGTGGGACCTCTCCGAGTACCCTCGTCACAGATTCTTGGATATCTTCAACGGAGTCAAAATGTCGACCTTTGACGAATTTTTTCATATGGGGGAATAGGAAAAAGTCGCAGGGTGACATGTCCGGTAAATAGGGCGGTTGTGGTAACGTTGCGATGCCTTTAGACGCCAAAAACTGAGAGACACTGAACGCACTGTGACAGGGAGCATTGTCGTGATGCAGAACCCAAATCTTCACGATCTCTGGACGCACTCTGAGCACCCTTTTTCGTAATTTTTCGAGCACATTGCGGTAGAATACTTGATTTACGGTTTGTCCAGGTGGTACGAACTCTTTGTGAACCACCCCTTTGCTGTCGAAAAAGCAAATCAACATGGTTTTCACTTTGGACTTGCTCATTCTCGCCTTCTTTGGCCTTGGTGCTCCAGGGGACAGCCACTGTTGGCTTTGTCGTTTAGTTTCGGGGTCATATTGAAAGAACCAACTTTCATCACCAGTAATAACTCGATCGAGAAGAGTAGGATCACTTTCAACCTGCTCGAGACAATCTTGAGCGATGTTGCTCTAAATTTCTCTGTTCCATTTTCGTGACATGCACTACTCGCGCGTTGTTACAAAACACTAAACAGCTGGCGAAGAAATGATCGTACGAGGGTGGTCAAGGTCTCAATCGAGAGAGTAGGGATCTGCTATTACGGTGGCGGAGTTACAGGTTCGCAGTGTTACCACAGGCCGAGAAAAAAAATCGGTCGCATTACTTAATTGTCTGACCTCGTATCTAACCTAATTTTAAACTATGAATTCGTTATGAAATTTGACAGGTGATAGTTCAAGCTGGATTTAGAAAGAAATTTTGCATGATTTGGTTAAAAATTGTGTTTGATATAGAGTTAAAAATGAAAAATCAAAACGAGCATTATCATCATATTTTGCTTTATTATTTCCATAAAAGAGAAAATGCAATGCAAGTTCATAAAAAATATGTTCTGTGTATGGCGATGATGCCTTAAAAGAATGGTAATTTTAGAATTGGTTTGCTAAATTTCATTCTGATGATTTTTCACTTAAAGGTGATCATCGTTCTGGTCATACAGTTGAAGTTGACGACAAAATCAAAGAATTAATTGAAGCAAATCGTCATATCAAGACTTGAAATATTGAAAATAAGCTAAAATATTACATACCAGCGTTAAAAATCATTTACAACAACTTGGTTAATTAGCTCGATATTTGAATACCACATGAACTTAACACTAGAACTACCAAGAGCGTCATTTTGACGATTTTCAAATTTCGTGCTTAAAAATTTCGATATGATTTATGTATTGTTCTAGAATTTTATGACGACTTTTAATGAAATATAAGAACAATTAAATATTCCTATTCTATTTCCACTTAGCTACTTTAACTTTCATAATTAGTATGACCTATACCTATTTATACCAACACACGTCAAATTGACGACATTAGCAATCTTAAAATTTATAATAATTTATATTCAAGTGAATGTAAATACGTATCGATGTCCATCCTTGCATACACATATATCGCTTTCAGACATTTCCTGGAAAAATTTTAGGTACATTTTTCATATGAAAAATAGGTTGCAATCATTATCAGTTGTACTTCTAATGTGATAAAGTTCTTGGTGCAAAGTGTAATCTGTGAAAAGTCCAATCTGGGAAAAAAGTATGAACATATTTTTATTAAAAATTCAAATTTATTTCTTGTAAATCCTAGCCAACAATGAAACGATTTACAGGAAGCAAAAAATTATTCGAAGAATTCAAAGAACTCACTGGTATAAATGAAGACAGTTCGGATACTAATTCAAGTAATAATGATTTAGACATATCTTGCGTGGAAAATAAAACTGATTTTTCAGACTCTGAAGAAGCTGAGGATGAAATTGAAGTACGAGATATTGAACAAAGTGAAGAAGATCAATATGAAAGTGAAAATTCAAGGAGTGAAGATGAAATTCCCCAAAATAGCCACAAACACAGTAAGCGATTGCGAATATGTTCAGATACTGAATCGGATAGCCAAACAGAAACCGAACCAAGACAGCAAAAAGACATTGCTGTCGACGGTACTGAATGGGAAGAATTAGGGAATGGTCGTGTTGGTACATTACCATTACATACTATATTCAAGGATACTTCGGGCCTAACTGGTTATGCGAAGCGAAACATTATGCTCGGTAATGTTAGTAGTGTATTTCGACTTATAATTGATAATAGAATTATGAGCCACATAAAAGCTTGCACTGAGCTACAGGCCAGAAATATTTTACAGAACGACTGGAAAATTACTATGGACGAATTATATGCTTTTATAGCCATTTTGTATCCTCGAGGAGCCTACGAAGCAAGAAACATGAAGTTATCGTATTTGTGGTCCAAAAAATGGGGACCTTCTTTCTTTGCCGAAACTATGAGTAGAAACAGATTTTCGGAAATTATGAGATTCATTCGTTTCGACAAAAAAAGCGAGAGGAGTGTTCGCTTACGAACTGACAAATATGTTTGTGGCAAGTGTTCATCACAGATAACATGTATTTATAAAATATGTGATTCATAGTTATTCCATACATATCAAATGTACTATAATATAAATGCAAATAGAAAGTGTTTTTGTTTGTTTTTTTTTTTTGTATTAATAATTAATGAATTATTATATTAAGTGTTGTTTTTGTTAAATTATATTCTTTTATTTACATAAACTAAGTGAAAAGTTAAAATGAAAGCCATGATCAAAAATACGTCAATTTGACGAGTGCGGTAAAACTAGGTATATATTTAACATCGGTAGTTCTAGTGTTAAAGAAATTCATCTCATCGAGCGCATAAATGTCTGCGATTCACTCATGAAAGGTAACGAAAATGATTCATTTTTTGAAACGACTGATAACAGAAAATGAAAAATGGATTGTTTGCAACAACGTTCAGCCAAAAAAATCGTAGTTGCAGCCTAGTAAACCAGCTCAAAGCACATCAAAAGAAGATTTTAATATCAGTTTGGTAGGATTACAAAGGAATTATGTTTTCTGAACTACTTTCAAGGAACTAACCGATCAATTCGGATGTATATTGTCGACAGTTGAATTGAACTGAATGATACATTGCAACAGAAATGACCAGAATTAGTGAATCGTAAAGGTGTTGCGTTCTAAGATGATACATCTGTGGCGGCTATGAATTTTGTAACAATCAACAATGAGTGTTTTGTTCTTCTTGTCAACAACGATTATTATACTCGAGTGTCCAGTTAATTTACTTACTGATTATTATAAATATTATTTCATTAGCAAATATAAAAATATTAAATTGTGCAGTGAGCCAGACGTATTCCAGCTGCTCTATCATAGACAATTCGTGTACGTGAACAATAGAAGAATACGATTCTCCAAACATCTTTGATCACTCGCCAAAAATTATTAAAATTTGGTTGAGATGTGATACCACATCCGCCATTCTCATCTGTCATTGCACCATCAGGTTACCAATCATTTTATTCATTGCAAAATTCTCTAAATGATAAAAGTGTCACTTCAGATCAGACTATCAAATCGTACTTGGATCAGTTTTTTGTCCAGAAAGATCAAAAGTTTTTTAAACACGGAATTATGAACATCCGTGAAAAATGGCAAAAGGTAATCGAACAAAATGGTCAATGCATTAGTGAACGAAATTATTTCATTCCATGGAAAAATCTTTTATTTGAAAAAATCTCAATTACTTATTCGCCAACCTAATAAATATATATATATATATATATATATATATATATATATATATATATAAATGATAGTCTGTTTCGGCGCGAACGAGGACCTACGCATCGAGCATCGTCGTCCGCCGACGCCGACGCCGCTAGTCATTAATAACGACGAGAATTTAAGCTTGCGTCGCAAAAACCGTCCTCGACTTGGCGGTCATCCGTTAGCGTCAAGTGTGCAAATGTCACTGGAGCAGCAGCTAACAAAGATCAAATGGCAACGACGACAATATTTTTATAGTTAATTGGCAACGGGGCGGCGTGTTTTTGTCGAACCGACGACGATTATCTGGTTGTCTGCGCGTATTCAAGACGCGCGACCGACGAACACGACGACGACGATGACGTAACAAATTCGTTAAATGACGCTCGTACGTTTTTTTTTAAAAAAAATGTATATAAATAATAACATTAATTAATGACGTCAACAAATCAATAACACTTTTAATGAGATGATGTGAGATGTCCACAAAGAGAACCGAAGGATTCAGGAAACAATAAGAGATAAGAGAGAATCTTGTAAAAACGATCAAAATGATCTAAACATTTTTTTAACTATACTCAAAACTAATCATATCGATAGTACTTAAGAAACAATATTAAAAGTACAAATAACACCTTCCCACCTCTCCCAGGTATAACACAGCATTTCTACAACACGGTTTGAGAATTTTGATGAAATGAATCCTGAAGATATTCAAAAATTACTGGTGGAAAACGAGGTAGATGAAGTAAATTTAGTGGAAATTGCATTTGAGATAAACCATATTAATTCAGAGAAAGATAATGTAGATGGAAACGCGGATGTTTAAAATATTATCCTAAAATGCATAAAGGCCTAAACTTATCCGAACAATTGGAATTCTATTTTCTAAATGTAGATCTTTACATTAAAAGAAGCACAAATTTAAGAGAGGATTTCACAAATGTTTAGATTAATACAACGAAATTTATTTAGATTTCTCAACTGAAAGCTAATAAAAGGAAATAACAGATTTTTTTAAAAAAAAGTAGAGCATACTACAGATATTTTAACATAAAGAAATCGCTCTTATTTAATGATACTTATCAGTGATGAAGAAGAAAACATTATGTAATATTCTCTATTAATTATTATTTTAATAAACATATCTCTCTTAACTATAAAAAAATTGTAGTTTTTTTTTAATTTTTGGAACCTAACCCTGTTTTTTGCACTAGTGCTTCAAAATCAGATATTTCATATTTAACACGTTCCCTGCCACGTGTACCGTTTTCGGTACACGCTAAAATGCATTTGTACGCCAAGCTAAATTTTTTAATTTAAGATATTTTCATCTAAAAGTAATTACTGGTAACATTGTCTCATGTGATGTTATGATGTTTACAGCAATTTTTGAGTCGTGTACTGATAACGGTACACGCGGCATGGTAATTAGTTATCAGTGTAAATTTCAGTCTTTAACTGTTCGCTTTGCAGTTTGCAAATAAAAGTTAGTTGAAGAATTATTGGAACTTTATATTTGATATTCATTTATATTATAATTTAGAAAGGAGGCATGAGAAATACGCTTTATAAGTAAAAACTGTGAATATTTTTTAGCCTGTTGTTTTCCAGAAATTTTCATCCATTCAGTAACATATTTCCTAATTCCTATTACCTTACTAGAAATGGAGAACGAGAACGAAAATATTTGGCTTGATTTTTTTGACAGTATTCCTAACGAATTGCAATCTTTGGAAGAAATAACAAGTGATGCGTCAAATGAGATTGCTGTACGACGTGTTCGCAATACCCGTAGAATTATATATAGTACAGATAGTGAAGAAGATGCAATCAATAGTACTAATAATATTATTGAAAGGGAATGGTTTGATCCTAGTGGAAATCAACCTCAGATTACACCTCAGATTACACCAAAGCTACCGCTGCAAATCATGCTATGCAAAATGTGTGAAAAATCATAATAGTGAAATCGCGCGAAATACCACAAAAAGGGTGACAACCTTTTGTAATGATTGCCCTAATAAGCCATACTTATGCATTCCATGTTTTAACAAAATTCATCGCTACATGAAAATATAAGTCAAATATAGAAGCGTAATTTTTATTTCAATTATTCAAAATGAAATAAATTTAATTTATTATTGTTATTTTGCGCATTTTGTCGTTTTAATATTTATAATTATGAAAATAATTTATATTCTCTCAAAAACAAGAAAAAAAATAGGTATTTATACAAAATTATTAAACTTGTTACCGTGTACCAAAAACGGTACACGTGGCCTAGAAATGACACCTCCTCATAAACAGCATGGCAGAGAACGTGTTAATAACCTGATATAACTGTTAAAATGAAATTAAAACAATATGAGTGTATTTGAAAAAAAAACAGTTGAAATTGTTTACAAAAACATCAACAAGAGAAAAAACTGAATCACAATGTCATACTCTACTATGATATCTTAATAAATTGTCTTGGAACTCTTCTCATATCCTTTGATCATTTTCTGGCAATGAAATGTGAATTAAATAAATAAATACACACACGTGTGTGTGTATTTATTTTATTTAAACTTTCGCGTATGTACGAGCACACATCTTCGCCACAATAATTCGCAGACGAGCTCGTATCTCATCGATTATAAATCGCGTACAATAACATTGTGCGATGTAAAGAATATTTTATTATTATCAATTTCATTCCGAATAGAATGTAAAATAAATACCGTTCCAACAAAGGCTCTCAACATACCGGATATTAAACAGAATGGATATTTTTTTACGTTTTGCTTCCGAACGATGGAACGAGGAGCGAACACATACGCGCCGTCGATGCTTATCTCCATCGTCGTTACGTAATTGCGTTTCGAAATAAATAGATAACGTACGATATGAGCCGGGTTTTTTTCGTACCGGGCCCCCGCGTGCAGGTACGGCACTTGACTGTACGCGACTGCTATTTTTCCATACATAAATAAACAGACAAACTATAAAAAACCACACGTACGAAACATCCGAGTAATGGATTTTTACGATTCCGTACTCTTCGTTCATTTTTTTCCCTTTATTCTTATTTCAACGAACGGAAGTGACGAGGGAAGAACAGACGACAGTTTGATTTTTATTAAAAGACATATGTATAATAATAAAAACGGAATTCTTTATCAAACACCGTACTCTCTTGTCAAGACAACACAACATTATGTGTGTTTAATTATTTATCAAACGATGAATTATTTAAACGCCCACACGCAGGTACGTGCATCTTTTCTCGTCTATCAATTCAATTATCTCGTCCGAGTTACGACTTTTCGTTTCGCTGTGTTTCGTTTATTAAAAACTTTTCATTCCATTATAAACACGAATTATTAAAACAGATGGCTTTTTTCAAAAATGTTAAATTCGAAGAACAAAGTGTTATGGTTCGACTTTCTTTCATCTGAATGAAACGCGTTTTTTTCAACAAACCTTTTTAAGATGCTGGAAGGAAAATGTTTTTGTCATTTTATAGCTTTTTAATAATATATTTTATTTGTATTTTTCATACGGATACACAAACTATTGACGATTCATTGCTGAATAAGGACTTTGCCTAAATTCCTCTCTTTCTAAAATTTCTATCAAAATTCTCAATTTTATTCGATTCGATAGAATTTTCTTATATCTCAATTCCATCTGACCATAAATCTCTTCCTAGGACTTTTAATCTCCGAATTCCTAACCAATATTTTTTCTTGTCCATCAAAGTGCATTCTCTTCTTACTTTATGACTTCCATTTTAAATTTCTCATTTTTTTCTGATACATTTGGTTCTCTTTCAATCTCCACATGTTTTATATAAAGGATATATCATCAGTAATACACAATTTAATTTTTCAATAAAACACATCTTTCTATTTGTAAACAATGATGTTTTTATTTTACTGCAAAGTAGACAAGTTACGATTAATTTTCAAACAAAATGTTCTCCACGACTAATTTTGTACATCTGTGTTCTTTTGATGAAATTTTGGATGACGTTTGCACATAGATGCGGTACAATCTCATCAATCACACGTAGAATTTCGACCTTAAACTCTAGAATAGTTTATAGTTTACTGGCGTAGATCTGAGATTTCACAAAACCCAACAAAAAGAAGTCCCAAGTCCAATCGATTTCGGTGTTTCAAGAAATGACATGACTTGGAAATTGTTGCCACAATAAATCAATTGTTTTTCGCTTATGTAACAGATCGTTCCATTCTGCTGGAACCACATCTCATGAAGGTTCATACCAATCAAATAAAGCTACAATAATTATGTTATCATAGTGCGGTAACGAACGCTTTTCACAATTATTGAATTTTTCACGTCAAAAGTGCAACTCAATCACTCCGCCTGTCCAAAAATAGCACCAGACAGTGGCTCGTTGAGGATGCATCAGTCTTTCATGAGTCACTCGAGGATTCTAGCAATTTTTACGACGCCATTTTGTTTCAAGTGCGTCTCATCACTGAAAATGATTTTTTCGTAAAATTGTCGTCGTCGTCCTGATTCTCCAGAATCAAACTAACAAATTATCAACATTTACGGTGGTTGGTCATAGTCTTACAGGGACGAGGGGTAAGAAGTAGTGGTCTACACTTTTGTATGGGCTAAAATAATGTTTGCCAACTGCAAATAATTAATTCTGTATAGTATGCATGTTATATGAACACGACTAACACGCGCATCGTATGTGTCACGTGCCTACAGTGCTGCGCCGTGATTCGTTCTGGCTATAAAATTCGTACTGCCTGTCACTTTAAAATCATTCATTTACAATTCTTTTTCAACTAAAAACTTGCAAACGGCGTTGTGAAGATTTGTTTTACTCGAGTGATAATACTATTAAAAATATAAGCTTTACAATAAAACATCTTTTAAAAAATTCTTGGTATTTTTTAAGTGGAGTTCCAATGACTTAAGTTTCAATTTATACCACACCGCCATAAGAGCCCATGTTAAAGACACAATTTTCATGTTTTAATTTTTCTAAAACGGGATGGAGAAAAATTTCAAAAAAAATTCCTGAAGAATTTGATCATTATTATGATCATTATATACAAATTTTAGACTAATCTTATCATATTTTTTAACAAACCAATCTCCTTAAGATGATTTCCTAGCTTGAATTTTATAAACGCATAATGTTGTAGATCTTTCGTTAAAATTCGCTGCAAAGAGCTTTTCGAAACATCCAATTATGCATGACGCCGAATCGATGTTCCCAGATTCTCAGCGACATTTGCATTAATTACAGCGATGTTTCCATTGACAGATAGGATAAACATGCATATAAATTCCTTGATCCATAACAAATTCATTTTTTCAAATTTCTTAGCCTATTTTAAAGTTTGATCAAAAACTTTGCAAACTGTTTCCATATAATTTTCACAATTTTTGTAATGCATTTTCACAATAATAACACATTCTCTGTGTAGCATCCCATGACTAATAATCGCAATAATAAAAGTTTAAGAGCCACCGACTTTACAAAAAAATGGCATGTCATTTAAATTGTGTACTACTAATTGAACCCCCTATATATTCATATTGTAGAACTATATTAGCACTTTTATATGATTTTATATCTTATAACACGGTTTGGATATAACACAGAATGCATCTCTCTGATTTTTATTGATTCTAAATTTCGCTTAACACGATTTCGATACAACATGGAACGAATTAATCGTGTTATAAGAGCACTGAATGTATTAAAGAATGATAACATTCAATAAAGCTTACTCAACAGTGGGCTGATAAAAGTTGATATAAAGATTATATATATATATATATATATATATATATATATATATATATATATATATATATATATTTGGTTGGTACAAAAGTCATTGCGTTTTTTTCCGCTAAATGGTTGTAGTCATTCTAAGTAGTTCTTCTCCATTGCAAACTTCAGACCGTATATGGTATTTGTCAGCTGACATTTCATAGACTATTTAATAAAAAAAGTTTTAAGTTTTATTGTTTATTTAGTGTTTTACATTGATTTAAAATGGATATACAGACGGTCATTTTCGCCATATTTTACTTGATTACTTCCGGAAAGGTAAAAACGCAGTGCAAGCTTAGAAAAAAATATGTACGGTTTATGGTGAAGACTCACTAAAAGAACGCCAATGTCAGAATTGGTTTGCTCGTTTTCGTTCCGGAGATTTTAATCTCGAAGATGCACCACGGTCTGGACGTCCAACTGAAGTTAACGACGACAAAATAAAGGCAATAATCAAAAATAACCGACACGAGAGATCGCAGAGAAGTTTCACATATCACATACAAGCATTGAAAGACATTTAAAACAACTTGGTTATGTTGATAAGCTCGATATTTAGGTTCCCCATAAGTTGAAAGAAATTCATCTCGCCAAACGAATTTCCATCTGCGATTCATTGCTGAAACGCAACGTTACGGATCCATTTTTAAAGCGAATCATAACGGGCGATGAAAAATGGGTTGTTTACGATAACGTCGTGCGAAAAAGATCATGGAGCAAGCGAGATGAGCCTGCGCAATCGACATCAAAAGCCGATATTCATTAAAAGAAGATTTTGTTAAGTGTTTGGTGGGATTTCAAAGGTATTATTTAATTTGGTCTGTGCTACCAAGGAACCAAACCATCAATTCGGATGTCCACTGTCGCCAGCTAATGGAATTGGACAAAGAAATTAGGGAAAAGCGGCCAGAACTGGCAAATCGTAAAGGCGTCATCTTCCATCACGACAACGCCAAACCATACACATCTTTGGTCACTCGCCAAAAATTATTGGCGTTAGGCTGGGAAGTGATGCCTCATCCACCGTATAGCCCTGACCTTGCACCATCGGATTATCATTTATTCCGTTCACTTCAAAACCATTCGAATGGAAAAACATTCGATTCCAATGAGGCTGTCAAAAATGAGTTGGTTCAGTTTTTTCCTCTAAAAACCAAACTTTCTACGAAAGCGGAATTATGAAGTTAACTGAAAGACGGAAAAAGGTCATCGAACAAAACGGCCAATATATAATTGATTAATGTTTGCTATTTATATTAATAAAATTGCTTTGAAAATCATAATAAAAAACGTAATGACTTTTGTTCCACTCAAAATATATATATATATATATATATATATATATATATATATATATATATATATATAGTAATACCTCGCATAGTGCGGCTTCGATCAGTATAGTTTCACTATAGTCCGATTTGAAATTTCCAAAAAAATAATTTTTACTTGAAAAAATCCTATTAAAAAAATATTCTTGAGAAAAATCCCAAAAAATTAATACATAAAATTATTTTCATACGCAAATTTTTAAATTTTCCCCTTTATTATGAAAACTTATTAAAAAAGAAAACCGAAATTGTATATGCACAACGCATGCGCAGTTCTAGTTTTGTGATCTTTTTATTTTTCTATTAGTTTTCGATTAGCAACTCTAGAATAAAGTCGATTTTTTGACAATTAAATTTTAATAACCCATTTGAAAATAAATTTAAAATGAATGTATAAACCCCTGATTTTATTTTATTGATATATACAAATAACTGAATATATTATCCTAGTTTTATTTACTGAAAAACAGGAAAAAAGTTTGTTTGGAATCAATTAACATTTTTTTGTATTTAGTTAATGTTTCGATTAATCCGGTTTCAAATAGTCCGGAAAATCAGTGGAACCGATTAGCCGCACTATGCTAGGTATCCTGTATATATATATATATATATATATATATATATATGTATGTATGTATGTATAAAAAAATTTGCAATTCAAATGTACTTAATTTCAAAAAGAATTTAGATGCGAAATATAAAGAGAAGGAGAGAAAAAACGATAACAATAATTCTCTCGCACGTCTTTCCTGAACGGCATCTTTTCCGTCACATTTTTTTTACTTCCTCGCGCAAGTATTAAAGTGTTGTGAATTCATTTCGGAAATACAAGTACGACGTCAGTCCCGTGGGACACGACAACTCGTGTATCTATTACGCGAATGTTCAATTCGATCTGATATACATTTATAGAGTATCATCTTGTACATACACACTTACCCACACCCACTCACACACGTGCATGTCAACACGAGCGAATGAATAGGACAAGAGATAACAGGCTGGACAACAATTCCATCCATGTGTTGTATGCAACAACCGTTCGACATTAATCTATTTTTATTCGAGGTCAACTCGCAACTATTTTCTTGACATTCACCCGATACAGACTTATTCGTACGAGATAATGTTGTGATAACGACCGAACGGTACGAGGTTCGGTCCGATGTTGAGACGTCGTGTCATTTTTCCCCAGTCTCGTTTATTACAACTTCTTTTATTGTTCAAACGCGTTCATTTCCACGCTCACCGTTATCATCAATTATTGTTTCACTCTCTATCGAGCGCGCGACGATCCATTAAATCCATCTCGTTCGTAATTATTATTCCCTTAATTCATATTCATGAGAGATCGGTAACGGAAGAGACACGCGCGCGTGCATCGCTCGAAAAAGTCTCGAATTAAAATATTTATTAATTATAAATACACTACACTCATTCGTCTTCATTATCTCGGAAACAAGATAGCATAATTATATATATACAAGGTCGTTTGATAAGTATGGTAAAAAAGTAAGGAAACTAAATTGAAAAATATAATTGAATTAATTAATTAAATTCAACAATAAATAAATTTACCACATTTATCAAACAACCCCCGTATACATATAAACACCAATCCCTCAATTTACGCGGTGTATCCGTTCCACGTGGATTTGTTTAACGCGAATGAAAATCGCGTAAATCGAGTCTGTCAGTACAATAGAAAAAATATTGGAAATAAAAGCTAGTAAAGTTGTAGAAACACATATTTATTTCACGTAGCTTAACAAAAAAATAATGACGTTTTAGAAAACAGAAGTAGATAAATTTTATTCGGTGTCAGTATCGCTACTGTAATTCAAAACAATCAACCGTTTATATATTTATATCGTACTTTTATACGTTCAAGTAATAATTTGCGTCACTCGATATGTAATAAATTCCATGAAAAATTATATAAAATGAAATCTATCTGACCGCGTATAAAAAGTGCCGCGTAAATCAAAACCGCGTAAAAAAAGTCCTGCGTAAATTGAGAGACGGGTGTATATATTTTTTTTTCAAAAAAAAAATAGCTTAACGTCATACAGAATGGAATTATTTAAACGATTTTGTATCGCAACACTTTATCCACTTTTATCTAAACCACTTTAACTCATTTTTCTCGAAAAATTACTTATACCACTTTCAAAATCAACTGTTCATATAACGAGTTTGACACCACTATTGTACATGTTCGCATCGACATTGAGAACGACTTTTTCATTAACAACTAACAATGTTCCACTTATCAGAATATCAAACACAATTAACAAACGAATACATAATCGCGACGAATTTACCTGAATCCAACGAAAAACGTTCGTAACTCGAAACGTGTTCACAATTCTAAAGCTAATGTAATTATTGCGACTCTCAAACATATATATATATATATATATATATATATATATATATATATATATATATATATATATATACATATATATAATTTTAAACGTAAACATAAAAGGTACGACGATACGTGTGTAAATATGAATTTATATAAACATAAACATACACAATTCATGTGTAATACACAATTATATGCATAATATATATATATATATATATATATATATATATATATATATATATATATATATATATGTATGTATGTATTTATGAACTTTACGCAGAATTCCTAACTGGAATTAATTTATAATGCTGAAAATTATTTTAATTAAATATTCTCTAGCATTGAATTACAAACGTTAATAAATAACATTTTAATCAAGACTATTGTTTCATGGAAAAAATATGCAACGACTGAATCAAAAAAAATCGTCTAAGTTCAAATGAGCAATTATTTACGTACATATATATGTATATATATATATATATATATATATATATATATATATATATAAATGTGTGTGTGTATGAATAATGTTAAAAAAATCTCACAGAATAAAATTGCACATGAAAACACGGATAATTTTCCAGCAGAGAGTTTGAGATTTTTAAAAAGAGAATTGAAAATGGGAACGATTTCGTAGAAACGAAACATTAATGTACAAAGAAAATAAAAAGTGGGTTTTATGCACGTCTATGAAACAAGTATACAAGAGAATCGTTTGTAGATCAAAATGTTTTATTTGTTTTTTTTAAAAAAAAACGAAAAAAGTACAATAAAATATGCACATAAGGGTCTGGTCAATATTTAAATAAAATTAATACCGAGCAGGGCGACAAAAGAGATAACCGAGTCATATATCTTAGATAAAAATGAAGAAACGAAAATGGTTTGTAGAAAGTTCCAGCGGAAGTCAGCTTTTAAGCCACTCGATCGTGCTTTAATGAATGATTATATAAAGTTCGATAAACGAGATGTTGCCATAGAAACGATCTATATATGTTTTTTGGAAAAAAAGCGATTAAAATATTGAAGATGGTCGATGATCGGTCAAGGAGAAACGTCTCCAATGAATTCTGATCGTCAGGAGAAAAAGCCGCATACGTAAAACACAAACCCACAGCGAACATTTTATTTATTTACTTATTATAAATGTATATATATATATATATATATATATATATATATATATATATATATATATGTTATATATATATATATATATATACACATAATACAATGTTAAAAGAACGTAATTATTTTTCGTTCAAAGATATAATTTATTTACGGTGTGCTTTTAATATGTAATCAATTTGGAAAACGGATATATTTTTTACAATAAATTAATTATAAAATGTAATTAGTACAAATTGAAACGAGTATTCGTTTTTTTATAATGAAGATTTTTTTATATTATGTACATATATATGTTTGTTTATCTATAAGTGTGTATGTATATATGTGTGTGTACATATGAGTGTGTGTAAAAATGTGTGTTTGTACAAATGTGTGTTTGTACAAATGTGTGTTTGTACAAATGTGTGTGTGTGTATAAATATGTATGTATGTGTGTGTATGTGGATAGAGAAAAATCAAATTTTTTACAAAAAAAAAAATATAATCGTAAAATGGTATCAAACGATGTCCAAGAAAGCACTTGATTTTTTTTAAGAAAAACTGACAGGCATTGATATCACTCGATACTAAAGTTTGAATTTTGTCTCGTAATCGCAATCATTGATTTCTGTTCAATATTTTCGTTCGATTTGGAAATAATTAATTAGGAAAATGTCTAATTATACATACATACATACACACACACACACACACATATATATATATATATATAAACGTTTATAAAATCATTTTAATCGTGTATATGTCAAACACTAGTCTTATACAAGTTGATGACTGGACACAGAAATGACAACTCCATCTCATAAACAACAAAACTGTCACAAAATTCTAACAAGAAAACTTCTACTAGGTTTGCACTTTCAGAGAAGTCACGACCCTAAAAGAGCTATAAACATTGATGTTAATGATGATGATAACAATTTATATAGGGTCATCCAAATGTGACGCCTAGATTTGTGTTTTATTAAGAGGTTATACGCACTTAGAAATTTCAAAAAATCGATTTTTTTTTGCATTTTCGGAATGCACATATATTTGAGTATATTCTCTGAAAATTTGAAGTAAATCCGATAAATATTTTCGGACATACACCTGAATTTGTAAAAAAATTTTTAACTATGTGTAAACTACTTCCGAAACTTCAAACGCGTTTATCTCAAAACGGTGTTTTCATAGTCGGTGATCTCGATATCTCAGAAATGGCTGAACCGATCGGTCTCAAATTTTCACACAATCTTCTCAAATATATTCCTCAGGTATTGAACGAAGGAATAAGGTTTACAAAAATTATTACTATTTTTTTTAAACAATTTGGAGCGAAAATTTTAGTAAAAAACGAAAAATTTTTTTCAAGTAGACGCCATTTTGTCAAAAATGAAAATTTTTATTATTCCTTCGTTCAATACCTGCATTAATCTATCCTTTAAAAGAATTGACCATATTTTTTTATTTCGGATAATCCAAACCGCCGATATGGAGATCACCGCCAAGCGCCTTTTTTTGGAGGTCGTTCGGGACATCGTCTGCAGGAGCGGTGCACTTCAATATTTTTTTATGATCGACATGTTATTTTATTCTTGAAAGTAGGATCTATTCAAATAACCATAATTTGTAATTGCAAAATAAATACTGTTTCTAAAAAAAATTCCTAAAAAAACGTCGTTTTTGCGCCTCGCAAGTGCGTATAACCCCTTAAAAAAAAGAACAACAGAAACTATACAGATGTTTCCCTATATACTACCATGTTTCTTTTCATTAAAATACAAATCTAGACGTCACATTTGAATAACCTTAGATATATATATATATATATATATATATATATATATATATATATATATATCTATATATATATATAAGTATGTATGTATGTATAGCTCTAGAAATTGATAAAATAAAAATAATTTAAAAAATAGAAAAAATCATTAAAAAAACTGCATAACAACAAATGAACTAATCAGAGAACAACAAGATAAAATAGTATATAAAATGATATTATATAAATGAGACTAAATAAAATGATACAATAATGAAATTAGTAAATTTATAGATTACAGTAAAAACGATAATGGACGGGTTGACGAATTAGATAACGAAATTATTAAGAAACAATTAGCAAAAATTATTTAAAAGTAGACAAATGGAACAACGAAAAGTGTAGATGGAATACATGAAGAGAACATTTTACTAAAAGAATTACAAATAACAGCGATAATAATTATTAATTCGACGCATAAAAGAAATCCTAATCGAATGAAGAATAAGAATTGTATGTAACATAAATATAAACAAAGAAAAAAAAATATCTAAATCAGGCCCGTGAAATCAGCGGCCCCTTTTAACATTTTTGTACGATCCGTGGCACACAATTGAACATTTTTTAAAAAAATAAAAGCTAAATAAATTCAGATTATTTATTTAGATGTGTAATGTTTGTGTCAAATTTATTTCTATTAAAAAAATAAAACAATGTTTCTCTCGACAAGCTACACACATAAAATATACTAATTTATAACCCACCATTCCTAGGGAACACCACATTCTGTGCCCTTAATAGAAAGTAGTATGGCCCGTTAAGATTTCACAAAACTTATAATTGGCCCTTTCGCTTAAAAGGGTGCACAAGTCTGCTCTAGATAATTATCGAAGAATTACGATTATCCCCTCACGATCAAAGAATTATTATCCCCTCAATAATGATTATAATTATTGACAAAAAATATTTCTAAAAATATTATTCACTTTTCATATTTTTTTTTCATTTTATTATATTTAATATTGAAATTTCTATTGTAACTAAATAAAATGTAATCTATTATATGTAAATGTAATAAAAAAAAAAACATAAAAAATACAAATATGGAACATAACTGAACATTCACCCCCCAACACCACAATATGTTATAAAATGATCAATAATCACTCGAACATAATATGGTATTGGGGGTGAAAATTCATTTGTGTTAAAATGAATTTGCCACAATTTCGAAACAAACAGTAACAGATCTATGAAAATTAAACTATATAATATTTTTATATATATAAAAAGGTAATAGTTCGATTTTAATGTTTATCCAACTACAAATTTCAAACAGAAATCAAATTTTACCCTTCGACGCCCGACGTTCACAGAATCAGACATATGGTATTTTTGTACCTCAGCTTTTCAATAAGGATTTGAAATATAACAATGGTATATTTTAAACTAATTAATATAATTAATAAAAAATTATATATATTTATGTACATTTATTTATGTATATTTTAATATAATTAATAAAATCATGGAATGAAAAAATTCACATTTGACAGTCTGAGTTAAACAGATTAGCATGTCTTGTAAAAAAAATTTCAATATTAAAAAAAAAACTCATTTTAACCACTTTTCATTCTATCTATCCATCTATTTTTCTACCTATATTTATCTATCTATCTATATACGAGGATAATTTGATAAGTATGGTAAAAAAGTAAGAGAAATTAAAATGAAAAATTAAATTAAATTAATTAATGAATTAAATTAAACAATAAATAAATTTACCATGAATATATATATATATATATATATATATATATATATATATATATATATATATATATATATATATATATATATATATATATATATATATATATATATATATATATATATATATATATATATATAATGATATATACATATATAAATTTATATTTATATACGATATATATATATATATATATATATATATATAGAGAGAGAGAGAGAGAGAGAGAGAGAGAGATGCATTTATTCATACATACATGTATATACATACAAACTGTATATATGTATATAGGACCAGAAAAAAAAATTCCCAATACAGGTAACTCTCCTATAACACGACATTCCTACAATGTGATTTGAAAATTTTGATGGCATAAATCCTGAAGATATTTAAGAATTAGTACTGGTGGAAAAAGAGGTAGACGAAACAAATTTGGTAGAAATGACATATGAGTAAATAAAATTAATTTAGAAGAAGATAGCACAATTAGAAACACATACTCGTACAATATTATTCTAAAACCTATAAAGAAAGGCCTAAACTTAGCCAAACAATCTGAGTTCTATTTTATAAATGTAAATTCTTCCACTGAAAGAAACAGAAAATTTAAGAGAGAATTTCATAAATGTTTAGCTCCATACAACGAAATTTATTTACAACTCTCAGCTAAAATCAAACAAACGAAAATAACAGATTTTTTAAAAAGGGGAGAATAGAAATCAAGATACTACAGAATAAAATTCATACAATAAAGAATTTTTTTCATAAAGAAATCTCCCGCATTTAATGGTGCTTAGCAGTGATGAAGAATAAAACAATATGTAATACTGGTATCAATTATTATTTTGATAAACATATTTCTCTTAGTCATAAAAAAAAACATTTTTTTAATTTTCGGAATCTAATTCTGTTTTCTGTATCAATTATTTATTTCATATAACACGAACTCACGTAACACGATATATTTTAAGAACCTAACGACCGTGTTATACGAGGATTACTTGTACATATAACCATTTAGGCTTATACATGTATGTATACAAGAAACATGTCTTTATACGAATTTTTCATATATGAGTAGATAGGAAAAAAAATTATTCCCCACACATTTAGATTCTTAAACCTACATGTGTGTCTAGAAAAGTGTTTGTAATTATAAAATTTATATGTATATATGAGACATATATGGAACCATCCAAATATGACGCTTAGATTTGTGTTTTATTAAAAAGAAACAAAGGAAACTATAAACATGTTTCTCTGTACACCACGCTATACACAGGTTTCTTTTTAATAAAACACAAATCTAGGCACCACATTTGGACGACCATATATATATATATATATATATATATATATATATATATATATATATATATAATATATATATATATATATAATGTGGAATTTGTAAATATAAATAAGTTATGTATTTCCGTTCCACAGTAGACGGTATTGAAAAGTATGTACGTTTTATAAAGAAATATTACAATGCTATTGCAATTATAAATATACACATGCACGAAAATGTCTACGTACACTTATCAATACAGATATATTTCTCAATAAAAGAAACTTAATAATTTAAATTGTAGAAACACACATTTTTTTCACATTGCTTAACAAAAAAATAATGACGTTTTAGAAAACAAAGGTAGATAAATTTTATCCGGTGTCATTATCGCTACTGTAATTTAAAACAGTCAACCTTTTATATATTTATATCGTGCTTTTATACGTTCAAATAAGAATTTGCGTTACTCTGATATATAATAAATCCCATGAAAAATTATATAAAATGAAATATATCTGACCCCGTATAAAAAGTGCCGCGTAAATCAATACCGCGTAAAAAAAGTCCCGCGTAAATTGAGGGACGGGTATATATATGTATATCTATATATATATATATATATATATTTTTCTATATATATCATTTTTTTAAATAGTACTTTAATATATTTTGTAATTTGGGGTGGCAGCTTTGAACTTAGCCATCTAAATATTAACTTCTGGGAATTTGTAAATATAAATGAAGATTTGTTTTTTATTGTCAAGAAGATAGACGGTTCCATTGAAAATGTGTACGTAATTTTCGATAGAGAAATATTACAATGCTATTGCAATTAGAAATATACATGAGTATGTATTTTTGTGTGTTTCAAGATATTTTTATTTATTTATTTATTGATTTTAATAAAGTATTATTTCATTTTCCTTCCGTGAAATATTGGAATATTGACACACAAATTTACTAATACATCGAAAGTGTGAGCCGGTAGAAGTATTCCAGCGCAGATGTTCTATCACAAAATAGACAATTTGTTGTGCACGTTGAATAAAAATTATATAGAACACAAATCTCCACATATATATTATATATATATATATATATATATATATATATATATATATATATATATATATATATTTCACGCTCATAAATATCCTTTGTTGGAAATGTACTGAAATTTAATTGTCCGTATCCTCGATTTAATCAAGGCTGATTTATAGAAATAATTACAAAAAAAATGTTACGAAATTCAAAAATGGTCGGCTATTTTTGTCGACTATGAAAAGAAGAAAAAAAACTTTCTTTTATTTCGTAGAACGAGAAGAAAAAAAACAACAATAACGAAAAGAAATCGACCGGCTATTTTTAAACCGCGACGCTTCGAACGGCTGAAGTTTCAACGGCACATACAATGGACGGCCGAGATACGCACCTGCGGAACGTGACCGCGTAGTACGTGTCGTCGAGATCGACGATATATGTATATATAAGAGTTAGGGGGTTGGAAAACGAGGTGTTGGAAACGTTGTCGACATTTCACGTCGTACGAAATTCGTGTAAATACAGAATAGAACAAAACGTGCCGTATGAATTGAAATGTAAAACTCACGTTTGGCTTCCGCGAAGTCGGCCAACAGCACGAACAGCACGACGGCGAATGTTCCGAAGACCACTGACGCTCCGCTACTTGCAGCTTTGCTGTTTCTGATGTACATTTTTATTGCTCTGTTCTCGTCCGTTCTCCCGTGGGATAAGAAATCCGTCAATCGGCCGATGTCGTTCGCGTGCGTTTTTTCCCCTTTCGACTGTTTGCGAATTTATATTGCGAGAGCCGTGCGTGTATGTCTTCAGCGACACGTTCCAAAGTGGTTACACGTTTACGTAATGCCCGTCAATTGTTGTTGTATATGCGTGGATATGTGCGTGCGTGTGTATTCGTGTGTACGTGCGTGTATCGTGCTCAGCGTACGGTTCTTCGTGCGTGTGTGTCTTCAGTTCGTGTCCGTGTCGCGATTTTAAATGATCGAGCTGCGCTCCGGACGCCGCTTTTCAATTCGGGACGAGTGCGCCGCCGAAACGTGTTCCGCTGGCAGGGATGGACGGCGACGCCGATGCATGCACCGTACGACGGCCGCTATTGGTTTCCTGCCGTCGTACGCGGACAACTCTTTCGCAGAGACGGTACGCGTACCGTCGACACGAGAGAGACGACGCATACGCCCGCTGCGCGCAACACGTACGACGGCGGCGGCGTCGGCTCTTCGAACGAACGAACGGCCGACACCTGTTGATATAATAGCGCGCGGCGACGACGCCGTCGACGGCGGCAGCGTCCCTCCGGCTGACTGCGGCAGCGGATCGCGCGCCCACGCGCCGCCGCCACGTCGCGGACGAACGGGTTCGAGGAAACGGGCCCGAGAGATGAACTGGCCGAGGAAGGGCAGAGTACGACTGTTCAAACATTGAGAACATTCGAGTGGATAAAAGACGAAATTCCAAAACAAGTAAATGTGCCCTCGAGCACATCTTATACACAGCCTCCGGTCTCCGTTTCTTTCATATGTATAACCCTAAGATACTACACACGGTACAATTTGCTAGCAATCAATATACAGGTGACCACCGTATAACACGGTACTTCTATAACACGGTTTCGCTTTAACATGAATTATACTTCAACACGGTTTCGCTTATTAACACTAAACCTACCAGTACCGGTCAAATTGACCGTTTTCAAACTTTTGTAAAACATACACATTTTTAAACGTTATAATACCGTTATCAAACTGTATGACAAATCTTAGAATATGCATATAATATTTTCTTCATTGTTTACTTCTAGTTATTTTTTCTATTTTCCAAGAAAATTTTGTCTTGTGGCCTAGCTACCGCGGTCGGTCAATATGACCGGTGGGAAAAAATATTATACAGTTGTCTCAGAATAAAATGTTTTACGGTTATCTCAGCGTCGGTTTCAATTGAAAAGAGTAGACAACAATAGCATTGATTACAGTCTCAAGTAGTGCACTTCTAAAGAGTTTCTTATGCAATTTTTTTTACAATTGTTTATTCGAAGGAGATAAGGTAAAGTATCAATACTTGGATGTAAATTTTTTTATTCCTCACAAAATGTAATAATCTGCTGTAGATATTTACCCTAAAAATGGCAAAGCATTTGAAAATTACAAATTACCTAAGAAATATAACGGAAATAGAAGAAGAGTTTTCAGAATATGATGAACAAGAAACTTCTCGAATTGAAAAAAACATGGAAACAGAGAAAGAGCTATTTACAACAAGTGAATTGGAATCAGAAAGCGATAGTGAAGAGGAGAATATTATAAATAAGCGTCCAGGACAGAAAAGAAAGAGAGTTTTATTGACATCCGAAAGTGAGACAGATTTAGAGGATCAACGCATCGAAACAGCTGCTGATGGAACAGTCTGGGAAGAAATAAACGGAAGTCCCAAACCTGGCAGGTTACCAGTGCATAATATTTTTAGGGATATGTCAGGGCCAACAGGATATGCTAAACGACATATAAAGAAAGAACAAATGAAGACGGCATTTACTCTTATCGTTGATCAGCATATAATGCATCATATTATAAAATGTACAGAAGAAGAAGCATTTAGGGTGTTGGGGACTAAGTGGGAGCTAAATGCAACAAAACTAGACGCATTTGGTGTAGATGTGGCAGACCAGATGGCAAGGAAATACAGCGTGAAGTCGAAAAGTTGTAGGTGGCCACTTCAGGTATTTTTCAACATTTTGGACCTAGCTGGAATAAATGCCTGGATTTTGTATAAAGAAACAACGGGTGAAAACATTTCGAGGCAGGAATTTTTGTTCCAGTTAGCTTCAGAACTCGGCGATGCATACAAAAAAATCTCAAGAAAAAAAGCTTTTACCAACACCGTCCTCAAGTTTCGATTTGTCCGTACGAAAAACTTGTCAAATAAAATTTTGTAAAGGTTATAATAAAACAACAAAAATCTGTGCGAAGTGTGTATAAAAAATTAGTTCTATTTGTTTTTTTATAAAGAATTTTGAAATTATATAAAAATAAATTTGGACGAAACTTGATGAAAATTCTTTATTTTATATACATTAGGAACAAATCAACAATTATCTGCATTGAATAAGAAAATCGATAACTTTTTAATTACCGGTCAATTTGACCGCGCGCGGTAGGAATAGGTATACAAAATTGTCGGTAGGTTTAGTGTTAAGGAAATAATATTTTATATTAACACATATTCGTCCGCTTGACGAAAATTCGTCATCTTCCAGAGAATCACCCACAGCCAAATGACGAAAATTCGTCATTTGTATATTACAGAGAATAATTGATTTTTGTCTCTTAATTCTGAGTATATAAAATTATAATTTTAACCAAACAGAGATAATGCCATGAGAGAACTGATTTTAGCTTCAATTGCATCGCATAACGGTGCAAATGTAATCAAAAACAAAGTAAAAGTGTATAAGTCGGTATTGGGTATAAAAGAATTTTATTCAAAGTTTAAGCGCTCGGGTGTTCGAATAACTAAACAAATTTAGTTGTATTATTGTTAATTTTTTACCCTTTCTTATCAAATAATAAAATATACCTAAAATGGAGGACAAAAATGAAATATATGCAAGCATTTTATCTGAGTATGAGGCAGATTTTTCACAAACTAATTTTGCTAATAATGATAGTGACAATATGTGACTTTTGCAACATTCCCCTTCATACTGGCACATGTTTTGAACAGTACCATTCACTGAAAAATTATTAATTATTTATAAAATTAAAGACTCAAAAATAATGTACTTCATCTAAAAAAAAGAGAATAATAACTTTGTGTTTTTAGAAATTCATTTAAACTTTTTTATGAATTTAATTGTTTTTTAACTAAGGAAAGCCAAAAAAAAAAATTATATATAAAGATAAATTTGTTTTATATCATTTTCCAAGATTTCACTGAAAAATATATGATTTCTAACAAGTTACATTAGTTTTATATAGACCATATCATTTCTACAGATAGTGTCAAAAAATGCCGGCATTTGGTGAATGGCGGTGCAAAAAGTTACCCGACGAATATGTGTTAAGAAAACAGAATAAATTTTCATAAATTGTATTAAATTTTTCAATATGATTCACTACATATTTTCATTTTCAAACTTTGTATCGAAATTTTTCAAACGTGTTACCAATACCGATACATATTATCATCATAATACCGAGTACTCTAATGATTCAATTACTATCAAAGTACTCAGTTTTTCAATTTGTAAATTATTTCACATCTGTTTTTATTTTCATTCATTTTTGATCTGAACGGAAATCGGAACAATCATTATTCAAAACTTTGTTATTAACTCATTAAAACTTTTGTGCCATTCAAATAATTTTGTAATGAAGATACAAAATTGTCAAAATGGGTTAAAATAAATGAAATTTCCCTAGAAATAATTTTTCAGATTTGTGAAAAATTAATGCATATTCTTTGTTTTTTTTTAGTAAATAATAATTTTTCTTAAGATAAAAATGTATCTACTCTTAGGAGTTCATTTTTATTCAGTAACAATATAATGATATATATATATATATATATATATATATATATATATATATATATATATATATATATATATATATATATTAATGTACATACAGGGATGAGTGAAAGAAAAATTAACATCTTTTTTAATAAAATTTAAACAAAATAATATACAGTGATATTTTTATTATATCGTTTGAGATTTTACAGTCGTTTGCAACTAAATATAAATTTTTCCAATAAGATTGTCAGAACTTTGACAGTTGGTTCATTTTATATATATTATATATATATATATATATATATATATAATATATATATATATATATATATATATATATATATATATATATATATATATATATATATATATATATATATATATATATATATATATATATATATATATATATATATATATATATATATATATATATATATAAAATCTGTCAAAATTATGCCATAAAAGACAAATCTGTGAATTTATTTCCTCATTAGAAAATATATGAATTAAATTACAAGTATTGACTCTCATAATACATTATTATATTATGAGAGTCAATACTTAATTATATATATATATATATATATATATATATATATATGTGTGTGTGTGTGTGTGTGTGTGTGTGTGTGTGTGTGTGTGTGTGTGTGTACAGGTAACCACAGTATAACACGATACTTCTATAACACGGTTGGAGAATTGGGGAAAACCCTCATACAACACGGCAACATAAAACACGGTTTCACTCTAACACGGTTTGAGAATTAAATAAATCCCCGTACAACGTTTAAATTTTTTGAGAACAAAATTAAAAATTAGAAAAATCCTCGTACAACCTTAAACGAAATAAGAGGTTTTAAGTGCACAAGATATCTCATTGGAAATTTTTCATTTGAGCGTGTATGTCGTAAGTTATGAAACCCCAATCATTGATTATCACTTAGACAAAACGTCTGAAGGTTAAGAAGTGAAGTCATCATCCAAAGAACAAATTCGTCGGCTTAAGGGGTTATACGCACTTGCGAGGCGCAAAAACGACGTTTTTTTAGGAATTTTTTTTAGAAACAGTATTTATTTTGCAATTACAAATTATGGTTATTTGAATAGATCCTACTTTCAAGAATAAAATAACATGTCGATCATAAAAAAATATTGAAGTGCACCGCTCCTGCAGACGATGTCCCGAACGACCTCCAAAAAAAGGCGCTTGGCGGTGATCTCCATATCGGCGGTTTGGATTATCTCAAATCAAAAAATATGGTCAATTCTTTTAAAGGATAGATTAATGCAGGTATTGAACGAAGGAATAATAAAAATTTTCATTTTTGACAAAATGGCGTCTACTTGAAAAAAATTTTTCGTTTTTTACTAAAATTTTCGCTCCAAATTGTTTAAAAAAAATAGTAATAATTTTTGTTAATCTTATTCCTTCGTTCAATACCTGAGGAATATATTTGAGAAGATTGTGTGCAAATTTGAGACCGATCGGTTCAGCCATTTCTGAGATATCGAGATCACCGACTATGAAAACACCGTTTTGAGATAAACGCGTTTGAAGTTTCGGAAGTAGTTTACACATAGTTAAAAATTTTTTACAAATTCAGGTGTATGTCCGAAAATATTTATCGGATTTACTTCAAATTTTCAGTGAATATACTCAAATATATGTGCATTCCGAAAATGCAAAAAAAATCGATTTTTTGAAATTTCTAAGTGCGTATAACCCCTTAACAATCCGACGAACAATGAACAACGAGTTAATTCATCCGAAGGACAAATTCGCCTACTTATCAATCCAACGAACAACGAGTCATTCATAAGGACAAATTCGCTGACTTAGCAATACGACAAATAATGAACAACGAATTATGAAATTCGAATCAAAACATTTGAAGGTTAATAAGAGAAGACATCATTCAGAAGACAAATTCGCTGACTTAGCAATCCGACGAACAACAACAATATGCAGACCAGTTAACTATATAAGCCTTGCATGAATTAAATTGTATTTAGTATTATTGTTGTATTCAAAGAATCATCTAATAAACTCCACTTGTGATTTTTTCAAATCTTTCGTAACACCGAAACCAAAACTCGTATCAGATTTCCATGCACAATTTGGAAATTTATTAGAATTTGAAATCCATTTTGTTCGTGGAGTACTAAGTACATTTTAAAACTTTGTTTTTCTTTTTGCTACATTATACATAGATTAAAAAATTTCGAGTGCGTATTATTAAACCTTTTTTAGAAATGGTAATTATGTTTTTCATTTTTGTAAATTAATTTGTAGCCCTGAACTATGTCTGGCGGAAATAAAAAATACCTTTACAAACACATTTCATCTCACTAGAACAAAAATTACAGATTTGACTCTCAGCTAAAAGCAAGCAATCTAAAACAACATATTTTTTCACGAAAAGTACAGTCAAGACAATGCTGAAGAAAGATCAGAGATGAGGATATCTTGTAAAAAAAAACGCCCTCAACGAAATTTATGAAGATCTCTCAGCTAAAAGCAAGCAATCTAAAATAACAGATTTTTTTACGAAAAGTACAGCACAGAACTCAAGATAATGCTGAAGAAAGTTCAGAAGATGAGGATATCTTGTCAAAAAAAAAAAACGCCCTCAGTTAATGGTGCTTATTAGTGATGACGAAGAAAATATTATTTAATACTAATTAATATGTAATATTTTTGATGAAAATTGCTGAATAAATATATTTCTCCTAATTATAAAAATATAATAGTATGTTTTTCTAATTTTTGGAACCTAACTCTCTTTTTTGGATTAGTTCTTTGTTTCGTATAACACGGCATTTTTTAGTAACGTAACAACCGTGTTATACGAGAGTTATCTGTACCACTTTTTTAAGAGAGATACAATCATTGAATTCGTAAAAATTGTAACAATATTAAATAAAATACATAGTGAATAAATATACTGAACATCAATCTATCGATTTATAAAACTATGACAGTTAAAAAGCAAACAGCAACTAATGTTATAATTGTTAATGATCACTAGTTTTGTTATTTAAAAAAATATATAAATAAAAAAATCGATAAATAAGATCGTTCTTACCTTAAATAAGTATTTTTCAATTTCATTTCTACACACACTACTCTCCGTACCACCGACACCGATGAAAATACATTAACAAGGATTCCACAGAGTCACTCGAAAATGTCGATCGTCCAAACAACCAGTTAAGTACTTGTCGTGCACGGTTTTCGTTCCACAGAAAATCGGTCCACATCTGAAAAAGACACAAATATATCCGAACTTGTTCGAATGTTTATTGTTTCTATATTAGAAGAGGACAACCGACGCACATACGTCTCGATGGTCGAGATCGCAGGTTCGTAATGCACGTCTGTACGGGCATAAAATTACATAATTCGTAACTGCCGTTCTGTCTGTACGGAATTTCTCGTGTACAAACTATAATCGTCAGAATATATAGGATGAAGAAGTTATGTCTTTGTACTTGTGTAATGAAATCATACTGGAGATTCTTGAACATTTTTATAAAGATAATTCGGCAGAGGTTGTTTACAATACACAAAATAATTTATACAATTATATCATTCATTCAATTTTATTTTATAAAATTATATCCATATATATATATATATATATATATATATATATATATATATGTATATGTATATGTATGTATATATATATATATATATATGAGCCGTTATTTTAAAAAGTGATATAAGTCCATTTTTGTAAAAAAAATGAATTAATGATAGTTTTAGTGAGACATAGATGTTCTCTTTTTATATTTATAATAACACAGTCAATGGGGTACAATATTCTCATAAATTAATCGAAAGAAATTTATTGTAAAATGTTATAGCAAGAATTTTTTTTTAAAGTGGTATAAGTCCATTTAATCATATATTGAGATTTTTAAAGGTTTGCGTTTAAATTAATTAAAAAATATTGGCAAACGTTAATAAATTTAGGTTATGTTTTTAAAACTATTTGAATTTTATTATGTCATAGTAATTAATAAAATTTTAAAGAAAATAACCGATTTTTATGGACTTATACCACTTTCATTAATAACAAATTAAGTAAACGAAAAATCGATTTTCGAGTATATTTAAAAATTAAAGTACATCGCTGCGATCCCCTTCAAAGTAGTTCCCTCCCGCATCTATACACTTATTCCAGCGAGTTTTCCAGTTTTCGAAAACTTTGTTAATATTTTTATTGTTATTTATTTATAATTTTTTATATAACTAAAAATAAATATATTTATTAAAATAAAAAAAAATATGAAATCAAAACGTTTAAAAAAATTACATTTTAAAATTATAATTTTTTTGAAAAATTTTTTGAAGGGTTTTTTCAGGGTTTTCTGCATATATATATATATATATATATATATATATATATATATATATATACAGGTAACCCTCCTACAACACGGTTTCGCACTAACACGATAAAAAAATTGAGGAAATCTTTTTACAATACTAGATAACACGATTTTTATTGTAAAAAATATATTATAAAGTTATAAAATAGAGAGCTATTGAGGACGCTCAAGAATTATTAATGAAACAAAAAATTAGCGAAGCGGATTTGGTGAAAATGGCATCTGAAATTGTAAATCAACTCGTTTCTGAAGAAAATAGCACCGACGAAAATTGTAAAGTTAATAATGTAACACTAAAAAATTACAGGAATTCCTAGCTTAGTCGAAAATATAGAATCATGTTTCTTGAATGCAGACCCTTCCTCTTAAAAAGCCGAAAATTCAAAATGAGCTGCAAAATTGCCTACCTCCATGCGCTGAAATCTACAACACCTTATAAGAACCATCGAACAAACCGAAATCATCGATTTTTTAAAGAGGCCAGAAGGTGAAAATCTAACTGAAGAAAAAGGTTCAGAAATTGAAAATGATATCGTTCAACCCAAAAAAACGTTCTCTTTTTTATTTGTACTGATCAGTGATGAAGAAAATTATTACATTGAGGTTATATTAAATTAAAATAGGTATTGTTTATTTTTTACAATTCGTGTTATACATATTTTAATATTTTTATTAAAAATGAAGTTGCTTATACGAAATAAAAAAAAATCAATAAGTTTTCGGAACGTAACCCCCTTTTTGTAACGGCTCCTAGTCTCATATAACACGGCTTCACACAAAACGGCATTTTCTAGGAACCTATCTACTGTGTTATAGGAAGGTTACTTGTATATATATCGCGTGTATATATATATATATATATATATATATATATATATATATATATATATATCACATCATCGTCACATCATAAAGCCCATATTAATCCACTAATGGACGAAAGCCTCAATGAATGCTAATAATAAAAATCAAAAATCAGGCCTTATTGGTTTTGCCGATGCGGATTGAGCTGAAAATAAAGCTGATCGTAAATTTAACAGCGGCTACCTGTTCCAGTATTTTGGAGCATCAACCAGCTGGGGATGCAGAAAACAACCATACGTTTCATTATCATCAACCGAAGCGGAGTACATCGGGCTCGCAGAAGCATCTCAAGAGGCTATATGGATTCGTCGTCTTATTCAAGATTTTGAAGGACAAACTCCAGAAAGAACAACAATCAATGAAGATAATCAGAGTTGCCTCAAGTTGATAAACAACAAGAAATTTAGTAATCGAGCCAAGCATATCGACACTAAATTTCACTTCATCAAAGAATTGAACGATCGAGGTTTAGTTGATTACAAATATTGTCCTACACATCAAATGTCAGCAGACATGCTTACAAAACCATTGGGGAAAATAAAAATTCAAGACATGGCAATGAGGTGTGGTTTAAAAGACATTTAAATTTTCTATATCGTTGAGGAAGGGTATTGAAATATAGCAACGATATACGAGGTCAGACGATTAAGTCAGACAATTAAGTAATGCGACCGATTTTTTTTCTCGGCCTGTGGTAACACTGCGAACCTGTAATTCCGCCACCGTAATAGCAGATCCCTACTTTCTCGATTGAGACCTTGACCACCCTCGTACGATCATTTCTTCACCAGCTGTTTAATGTTTTGTAACAACGCGCGAGTAGTGCATGTCACGAAAATGGAACAGAGAAATTGAATGAACATCGCTCAAGATTATCTCGAACAGGTTGAAAGTGATCCTACTCTTCTCGATCGAGTTATTACTGGTGATGAAAGATGGTTCTTTCAATATGACCCCGAAACTAAACGACAAAGCCAACAGTGGCTGTCCCCTGGAGCACTAAGGCCAAAGAAGGCGAGAATGAGCAAGTCCAAAGTGAAAACCATGTTGATTTGCTTCTTCGACAGCAAAGGGGTGGTTCACAAAGAGTTCGTACCACCTGGACAAACCGTAAATCAAGTTTTCTACCGCAATGTGCTCGAAAAATTACGAAAAAGGGTGCTCAGAGTGCGTCCAGAGATCGCGAAGACTTGGGTTCTGCATCACGACAATGCTCCCTGTCACAGTGCGTTCAGTGTCTCTCAGTTTTTGGCGTCTAAAGGCATCGCAACGTTACCACAACCTCCCTATTTACCGGACATGTCACCCTGCGACTTTTTCCTATTCCTCCATATGAAAAAAAATCGTCAAAGGTCGACATTTTGACTCCGTTGAAGATATCCAAGAATCTGTGACGAGGGTACTCGGAGAGGTTCCACAAGAAGTTCCAGAATTGTTACGAAAACTGGAAAACTCGCTGGAATAAGTGTATAGATGCGGGAGGGGACTGCTTTGAAGGGGATCGCAGCGATGTACCTTAATTTTTAAATATACTCGATTTTTGAATTTTGTCACATTACTTAATTGTATGACCTCTTACACACAATAACGCGAACATCTAGGATGCGTGTGTTATATATATTTCGTTTGTTTTTAGTTTATTGATTTTATACAACACAATCATTGTTGTTCGTCATGTATTATTGATCATTATGTGTAATCATAATTATGTGTAATAAATTTATTTTTTATGTTGAATTTACAATATATATATATATATATATATATATATATATATATATATATATATATATGAGAGAGAGAGAGAGAGAGATGAATTAAAGATGAAAAATGGGATAGAATTAACTCAAAACAAATTATCATATTATGATGTCAAATATTAGTTCAAATAAAAATAAGTTATTCTGGTTGTTTTTACTTGTGGCAATGAAACGTGGGATTTAAATATCAAATGAAACAAGAACGTTAGGAATTCCATCTGAATTTTTTGGTAAAAAAAGCAATGAATTTTCACAACTAATAACAATCTAACAGACTTTTATCCAATTCTAGATTCAGACAAAGTAAAACTAATAGAACTAATGATATGTACAAAAATTCTATTAACACGTTGACGAAAATGTGGTCTATAGCCGTCCAATGTTCCGTGATTGTAGGTGCAAATGACGGCAATGGGCGTCCTATATTCTTAGTATTATAAATAAATGATTGAAATGTATATCAGTGTTAAATCCATTTCCTTCTAAATTCTTCAATCTTCCTCCAAATATGAATGATGAAATATTTGTCATTAAGTGATACAGTCATTTTATTTCAATTATTCCCAGAATTGGAAACTGGTTGCGACAAACGTGCTCGTAGAATTTAACGACGTGCATAGCCGCAAACATTTCATACATTTTGTCTCAGTCTCTTTTCAAGTATGATTTTGGAAGCTTCAAAAATTTTATTTAAAAAATTTTTTTTGGATTTTTAAATTTTTTTTTGGATTTTTTTTAAAAATTTGCTATTCTGTTTTTTTCGTTATAAATGTTTTTCGAAATTGAATTTTGTATCTCTAAATGGATTTTTGAATTTTTGTTATGCTATTAGAAATTTTTGTTCTTGAATTTTTTATTAAAGAAAAATCTAATCATATGTTTATAAAAATATTTTTTTCTTTTTTATTAAATTATTCTTTAAAAATATCGTTAAAGTCTGCACAGCTACCAAAACTTCCACAGCTGTATTTTGTGTATCAGAGAAATCTAGCTATTAAATACAAATGACGGCTATAGACGTCCACCATTTTTCAGGAAAATTTGTTAGAAAATATAATAATTTTATTCTGTAAGTATGAAATCTTCATCAAACTCCCCAAGAATCAACCAATTAACAAAAAAAAAATGTTTTTGTCGTCCATCACCGATTTCAAAGTGAGCATCAACATGTTAACAATTCCACTGATTCAGAGATACATATATCTTCTAAATCTTTTATCACATCTTCTAAATATTTACGATTTTTAATTATTACATATTTATCTAGATAAGATCGAGATTCTATCGAACACCATCCGTATTATAAAATCAACATCCAACATAATTCCGGATCGTTGCTTACGAAAACGAATCGTCCGACCGGACGACTGTTCTTTTGTACACGACGTTCTTCCGCAGTCGTAAATTAACGACCGACTTCTCCACGTTCGAAAAACATCAACCGGAATGTTTCGAACGAACGGCCCACACGCATGATATGCACGATACATCTTTTAAATTTCATTCATATACTGTATCTTTAATTGAAATCATCCCTCCTACCTACTTATGTACCTTTTAATATCTACATACACACACACACACACACACATCTGAAATATTAATTTAATATCGATCGAATGTGGTTGTTTAAAAGTTATTAAATTGAAAACCGTATCAAATAAATAGAGTAGTCATATTTTAACGATACAAAGAAATATAAAAGAAAATCATTTTCGGTACGAATTAAACGACATCGAGTTATGTTTTTTTTTAAAAAAAAAGAATGTATATACATTGACTCAAAGTTATAATGGAATAAGATAAAAAAAACTTCAGTTGAAGAATAGCAATTCATACATGTATTGGAATAAAATTTTCAAGTTTATTTTCCAAAGATTTATTAGTTCGTACTAAAAAAAATAAAACAGTTATCGACGTTTTTGCTATTCAAAATTAACAAAACTATAAAAAAAGTCAAAGTTAGTCTCAAAATTATAACAAATAAAATAAGAATACTTGTTGAAGATTCTCCAGATAATTTGATTTAGAAAAGTTAGGTTAATTTTAGCTCAGTCAAAACATATTATGAGCATTTATGTGTTCTATAATAACTTTAAGGGGGTATTCTAGTCTAGAAGCACGAATTTTAGGTGTTTTTCGGACGCTATAAAAAAAAACAACAAATATTTTTACTATCCACTTTTTATCAGTTATTTATTGACATTTTAAGAGTATAAAAAATAATTATTAAAAACAAAAAATTCAAAATTGAAAAAGGTACAGGCTGGCAAAGCGGGGGCTCGAAAAAAAGGTGTCTCCTGGTTGACATGGTTCCAACCCTTCCGGTCATATGAAACAAATTTTTTTTTTGAAATTATTGAAAAAGAAGGTTGTAGTAGTATCCCCGTCTAGGGAAATTTAAAAAAAAATGTTTTCGCAAAATGGCGGCAGTGTGAAAAAACAATCATTTTTTTTTTGCTCTATTTTTTTCAACTTTCGGAATTTTTTAAAAATAGTAAAAAACAAAATTTTCAAAAATCCTACGTGGGGGCAATTACTGTTATATTGAGAAACTCTGTCCCAAATTTCAAGTAAATCGGTTTATTAGAACTTGAGATATCACGTCAACCGTGTCGAAAAAAGTAGTTTCGAGAAAAACGCGTTTATAGTTGATTCTTTCCGGCCTGACCGGATTGATTGGCGCGTCGCAAAAATAGCTATAACTCCGAAAATAATTCGAATTTCGAAAAATCCTCTTAAGGACTTATTCTTAAAGGTCTAAACTTTGAAAATATGTAAAAAATCGATTTTTTCGAAATTCTAGACTAGAATATCCCCTTATGGCTGATTTTGATTTCTTTCATAGTTTTGTTAATTTTTAATAATAAAAACGTCGGATTAAATTTAGCTGGTGTATTTTTTAATGCCCACTGATAAATGTTTTAAAAATAAAGTTACAAATTTTATTCTAATACATGCATGAGTTACAATTTTACAATTAAACTTTTTTCACCTCGTTCCATTATAACTTTGAATTAATATAATAGGAGTGGACTGAAAAATGCGAACGTAACGTACGGTTAAATATAAATTACAATAAAAGGTTTTTTTCGGGACAAACGAATACGGAACGAAAATGTGAAAGATATGAAAAGAAAGACAGGGGAATGGGGGTTAGTCAATCAAGTAAATTAATAAAATGTTGTACGGTATTCTCAAAGAGTTGTTTAAAAAAATATCACTAAATTAATGAAGGCGATGCGGTGTGACAAATTCAAAAGAAGAGCTTTTTAAGACAACTATGTGACAAACATGATCAAACATATATCATCTCTTCCTTCTCTCGAAATCAAAACAGTATACACTCACACACATCTCTCTCTCTCTCTCTCTAAATATATATATATATATATATATATATATATATATATACATATATACGAGGATCATTTGATAAGTATGGTAAAAAAGTAACAAAAACTAAATTGAAAAATTTAATTTAATTAATTAATTCAATTAAACAATAAATAAATTTACCTTAAAAAAAATGTCTTATGTGTTAAAAATTTATATTTATCAAACGACCCTCGTATATATAAGGTTTTCCAATAAGCGCTTCAGAAATTTAAATGGAAATAAAACAAAAAATATTTAAAAAAATGACATAGCTACCATCAGGTGTCAAAATTCTGACATTCTTATTGGAAAACCATATACACCCGTCCCTCAATTTACGCGGAGTATCCGTTTCACGTGGATTTGTTTTACGCGAATGAAAATCGCGTAAATTGAGTGTGTCAATACAATAGAAAAAATATTGGAAATAAAAGCTAGTAAAGTTGTATAAACACATATATTTCACATAGCTTAACGAAAAAATAATGACGTTTTAGAAAACAAACGTAGATAAATTTTATTCGGTGTCAGTATTGCTACTGTAATTCAAAACAATCAACAGTTTATATATTTATATCGTGATTTTATACATTCAAGTAAGAATTTGCGTCACTCTGATATATAAAAAATTCCATGAAAAATTATATAAAATGAAATCTACCTGATCACGTATGAAAAGTGCAGCGTAAATCAATATCGCGTAAAAAAAGTCTCGCGTAAAAAAAGTCCCGCGTAAATTGAGGGACGGGTATATATATATATATATATATATATATATATATATATATATATATATATATATATATATATATAACAGCTAAATAATGTACATCCACCATTTAAAAATGTAATTTTTATATTCCACATCTATCTCGTGTATCTACCAAATTTACAATTCAGCTTAAACGAAATTCGATCTGTGTACTTTTACACGAATTATCCAACTATCCTTTACAATACAAACTATGGAACAAAACTCGTACCAATTACACAACAGTATTCAAATCTCCATTATTAATGAAAACAGCATTTCGATCGACACACACACACACACACACACACACATGTACTAACCATTTTTAGGTATTAAAACACTACACAGTGCGTACGATAATGGTTTTCGAATCAGTTTTCGTTTCCTAAAACTTTAATTCGTTAATACGTACACAGGACACTTGTAGAAACCGTTTAGCAAGCCGATAATTGAATCATAAAAGGGCCGTGTTTACTGTTAATAGATCTCTTACGAGCACGCAACGACAGGTTCGCCTAATTCATTGTAAAACGTCGAATTCTAATCATTGTTTTTATAGATAATTACATTTAAATTCATTTACTAGCGATTTTAATCCGAAGAATAACGAGTAACAATTTACTCATCAAATCGAAACAAACAAATAGATTAGGATTAACTCCTTGACATAAAAAGACGTCTCAGATACGTCATGTGTTTCTTATATCATTGTAAATATTAACGTTTCTGAGGCACAGGCAGATTTAATTCGCTTTTAGTGCAGCTAGAAATCAATTATTACAAATAAATAATTATATATATTTGTTAGTTAATTATTCGTTGTTAATTTTGGTTATTAGTATTGAATTATGATATTTTCTCACGATATTTACCGATGTACACTCGTCCCTCAATTTACGCGGAGTATCCGTTCCACGTGGATTCGTTTTACGCGAATGAAAATCGCGTAAATTGAGTCTGTCGGTAAAATAGAAAAAATATTGGAAATAGAAGCTAGTAGAGTTGTAGAAACAGATATTTATTTCACGTGGCTTAACGAAAAAATAATGACGTTTTAGAGAACAAAAGTAGATAAATTTTATTCGGTGTCACTATCGCTACTGTAATTCGAAACAATCAACCTTTTATCTATTTATATCGTATTTTTATACGTGCAAATAAGAATTTGCGTCACTCTGATATATAATAAATTCCATGAAAAATTATATAAAATGAAATCTATCTGACCGCGTATAAAAAATGCAGCGTAAATCAAAACCGCATAAAAAAAGTCCCACGTAAATCAAAACCGCGTAAATTATTCGGTGTCCGCTACTAAATCAAAACCCTTTAAAAAAGAATCCGCGTAAATCAAAATCCGAATAAAAATCGCATAAATCAAAACCGTATAAAAAAAGATCCGCGTAAATCAAAACCGCGTGAATTAAAATCGCATAAATCAAAACCGCGTAAAAAAATATCCGCGTAAATCAAAACTGCGTGAAAAAGTTCCGCATAAATAGAGATATAATTTGCCGTGTAAAAAAAACTCGCGTAAAAAAAGTCCCGCGTAAATTGAGGAACGGATGTACCTATATATATTGTTCTTTGTTAAGTTACATAAATGTTACGATGAAAAATAAATAGCATTTTTTGCTCACATCGAATTTCATTTCATTCATATGTCAATCGGTTAAAATAAACCTACTATACATTTATTTTATTTCCTATGTGGATTTGGAAACTCGAGGTAGAAAGAAGAATAGAAAACCTGTTGCAAACTGACCTACGGAATGAAAATCGTAGAAGGAGAAGAGGATGATAGCGATGTTTGTAAATCATTTTAAAAAATGTATCGTTAAGAGAACGATAAAAATAGAAATTAAATAACGACCCGTGTTTAATTTACGTTCTTATAATTTTTTTTTTTTTTTTGGACGAACGAAAAAATATACAAGTATCTGTAAACAATTATTAAATAAACATGGGGGTGCGACGAGTATCTACTGGAAAATAATCTGAATGCGATACGTACGGAACAAAAAATAAATATTAAAACATGCATAACACACACACACAGCTAAATGAAACACTTGTATCAAAGTGTTTTCGTGAGAACAGAATTCATCTGAAGCTCGTCATGCGTTCAACAAGGGTGAGAGGAAGGATGTGGATGTATGTACGTACAGGTACTTGAAAAAAGTGTGTACGTGTACTCACACACACACGTCGATGCCAATCGTAGTGACAAACAAATCACGCTGTAGTATCTAAAGTGTGCCAATCGCGTCCCATCGACCAGATTATTATTAAATTCATTATCGTCGAAGCCCACATGTTTGAACACTTGATCAGTTCACACGCGAGCACGGGTTCGACGTATGCCTCGAACGAGATTGCTCGAGATCGATTCTTTCGTACGTGCACGATGAATAAAACAGTGAAAGAGAAAAAAGGGTATGTGTACTTATGTATGCACGCCAGAAGTGAAACATAAATTGAAGGAAAGGATAGTTCCTCGGCATGTTCATCAAACAGCAAACTTTGAAGCACATTTTGTTCACCAGGTGCTATACGTAAATACTGGTCCTCATTCCACAATAGGGTATGTTGTTGGGCAGTGAGACTATCTTCAATAGGTATATATTCATTGATATTCTCTTGAGGAATTTCGTTATGAATTTGATCATCGTTGAAGAAAAAATTATCAATTTTATTATCATATGTTGTATAAAGTGGAGATGGTACCAAAAATGGTAGCCAAAGAGTTGATTTTTATAAACTTATTTTTTATATCAAAAAAGAGAGAGCAGACAATCTAAAATATTAAAAAATTAAAGTATAAATACGAAGGTGGCCCTAGAAGTACCCGACCCAACAAACAAAACACAAAAATTTTGGAAAAAAATATATTTGTTTTTCAACATAATCTCCTTTCAGCTCTATACACTTTTCCCAGCGATGTTCAATAAGTTCGATACCCTTTTTATAATAAGAACTGTCTTGCTCCTCAAAATACCCATTAACTGCCGACATCACTTCTTCATCGTTGGGAAATCTTTGACCACTGAGCCATTTTTTCAAGTTTGGGAACAGAAAATAATCCGAGGGGGCTAAATCTGGCGAATAGAGTGCATGAGATAGCAATTCAAACTTCAATTCATTAATTTTGGCCATTGCAATAACGGATTTGTGAGCTGGTGAATTGTCTTGATGAAACAACACTTTCTTCTTAGCCAAATGCGGCCGTTTTTGCTTGATTTCTTCGCTCAAACGTTGCAATAAGTTCGCATAATACTCGCCGTTGATAGTTTTTCCTTTTTCAAGATAGTCAATGAAAATTATCCCACGCGCATCCCAAAAAACCGACGCCATGACCTTGCCTGCAGATGAAACGGTCTTCGCCTTCTTTGGAGCCGGTTCTCCCTTTTCAGTCCATTGTTTTGATTGTTCTTTTGTCTCGGGTGTGAAGTGATGGACCCATGTTTCATCCATGGTTATGAAACGGCGCAAAAATTCTGCTTTGTTGCTGTGAAACTTCGCTAAACACTCAATTGAAACATCTTCACGACACTGTTTTTGCTCGAGTGTGAGCAAACGCGGCACCCATCTTGCACACAGCTTTCTCATGTCCAAATTTTCAGATAATATGCGATGTACCGCACTTTTTGAAATGCCTACTATGTCTGCTAGCTCGCGCACTTTCAGTCGACGATCATCCAGTACCGCTTTGTGGATTTTCTTCACCATTTCTGGAGTCGTCACCTCATTTGGTCGACCACTGCGATGCTCGTCTTGGCAGCTCGTACGGTCTCGTTTAAACTCTGCTACCAAATATTTCACTGTTGTAAACAAAGGAGTAGACTCACCCAGAGTAGAATCCAGTTCAACTTTTATATTGGTTGGGCTGAGGCCTTTCAAATAAAAGTATTGTATCACCTAACGATGACCAATTTTCTCCATTTTCACAAATTCACTGAAAACGTTCACTATTGATGGCTGCCAAACAAATACTAAACAACGTGGCGTCCTCAAACTTGAAACATATGCTTTATAGATTGTGTACTTTCTAATACAGTGATATTTTTCAAACAACTACCGCCATCTCTAGGTCAGGCCGGGTACTTATGGGACTACCCTCGTATTGTTTGTGTTTGTATAGTTTTAAGTTAATTAGGTTGTTCATAAACAGGTTTTTGAAATTTTCCTGTATGTTATATTATATATCATTATTATTTTTTCTCCTCAACTCTTGTCTGTATCTCATTTTATACAGTATAGTATTTTCTTTAAATAAGCAACTACATTTTAATCTGTATCTTTGTGTACTATTTTTGTAGTTATTATTTTCATTATTAATACATTTACTTCATTCATTTATTCTATTTTTGTTTAAGATTTTTATGACCCTGTGCGTGCGCAACTCTTCGGGTCTTTCCACACTAGTCAACATGCATACAGTATTCACGGCCCGTTATCACTCGTCTCACACGCTCTTACCCAAAAACTATTTTTTTTAAGTCGGGTAGTTTGGTGATAAGAGGGTGTGAGACGAGCGGTAATGGGCGTGAATACTGTATGCACGCTGACTAGTGTGGAATGGCCTTTTCGTTGCATGTAAAAATTTCACTCCAACGCCGCTAAAGAAGTTTCACTTCAAAAAGCCTTAATGAACCCAATTAGTGCTGGAGATTGTGCGTGTACCGTGTGATGTGGTAGGATCGTACGTCGATAGTCCTCGGTTCGATCTCGCACCGCAACTGATTCAATAACGACGAGGTAGCGAACCGCCCGCGCCGCTTTCATACACAATCGTACGGTCTTAATATCCAATTAAAATTTCAGCGCGGCTTAGAGATGAGTCATTGTCAAGTGCGGCATTAATATGATTGTAAATGGAACACGAGTTACAAAAGCAAAAGCCAATAGCGGAATTTAATCCGCGGTCCTTTGCTCCATAGGTGGGCTTCAATTTCTGTAATAAGATATTTCGATGATTAAAATGCTGATTGTTTTGCGATAGAAACTACGCTCGACTCGAATAAATTAAAACGGGAACGTGGTACGAGCAGCAAATATGTGTGTGTGTATTTGTGTATGAATGCATGTATGATTGACCCTTCCTTTTCGAATAAACGCCATACAATTCTCCGATACAGTAAAACGTTTTATCTATCAAAGATCTCGTCCCGTGTTCAATCTCCAAGTCGATACAAGAAATAGAAAATTATTCGTGATTGTACTTCGATTCGTCTTTTCTTTCCTCGCGCACGTACGTACGTGCATTGTGTTCTGTACTTGTGTGTGTGTGTATCAATAAGGGTTCACTTCCTTCATAGAAACGTACTGTTATAGAATTCATATAGAGGATCGCGATGCTGTTATACAGAATCATCAAAAGCTGAGATGATAAATTAAAATCAATGTACGTACGTTGACGATGCGATGCAACATTGTGTACGTCGGTTCGATCCGGTCGCGTGAGGTGCGTCATCGGCGTCGTATTGTTGTCAGAGAGAGACTACGGAAACGGAGATCGAACTCGAGACACGGAATATTAATAAACTATTAATAGTGAAACGAGTTGTACGGCGAGTGAATCGAACGAATACTGAGATACTATTTGAAAAGAATCGTGTTTTATTTCAATTCATAATATCTAATTTTTTTATATATACGACTTGACACAAAACGAACCGATATACAGTGAGTCAAAGTGAAACTCATACAGAGTTATGTTTCCAATAATTTTACATATATATTTTAATATAATAACAATTTTCTTTATTTCTCTTGATCAAGTTCTTTATTAGGGTTATTTTTATTATATTTGAAAATTTCAATCGTAAATCAATACTTCTACTCCAGAAAAAGGAACCATTTCTGAAAAATAAACAAAAAATACATCAAAATGAAACTCACACAACGAATTACTCTCGCTTGAAAACTGTTGTGTTAAGAAAGTATATTCTTCAAATATGTGTTTGGTCACTTTGGTTATTAAAAAAAAACTATTGTTAAGTCGTTTATAATCATTTTGTAAAAAATATAAGTTGGATTTTCACTTTGAGTAGACAAAGGGGACAATCATCGACGGACGAGCGAATGCTAATGATTTTTCATTACAAAAATGGAAAAACTCTACGGTAAATTGGGAACACAGTTAATAGAAGCCACGCTACAATGCAATCTGTAATAAAAAGATTTAAAAACGACCAAAGTGTTGATAGTAAAGTCAGAAAGAGTCTCCGCAAGATTTTTAATAGCCATGACGAGCGTTGGGTTCTACGAAAAATTAAAGAAAATTCGAAAATTAGCGCGTCCAAATTAACTTTAGAAGTTAAAAATATCTAAATAAAAAAGCAAGCCCCAAAACAATTCGTAATATATTAAATAAAAATGGGTTTCATGCTCGTATTGCCAGGAAGAAACCTTTCATAAATCTAGCTAATCGCAACAAAAGGTTAAGCTTCGTTTGGGAACATATTAATAAGAGTTTTGATTATTGAAAAGATGTTTTATTTACAGACGAAAGTAAATATAATTTATTTGGATCCAATGGGAGAATTAATGTATGGCAGAAACCAAATACAGAAATGTTTTTAAAACACTTATATTCTACAGTCAAACATAAGAGCGGTCATGTTATGGTATGGGGGTGTATGTCTACGAGAGGGGTTGGAAATTTAATTTTATAGATGGTATTATGAATTAAAATGTTTATATTGATCTATGAAGAAAAAATTTGAAAGCCAGTGCTCAAAAACTTGGGATTTTACAAACATTTAATTTTTATCAGGACAACGACCCCAAGCACAAAGCTTATAAAACACGTAGTTGGTTGTTATATAACTACCCCAAAGTACTGGAAACACCACCATAATCACTTGATATAAATGTGATTGAAAATCTATGGAATCAATTAGAAGTTGCCATTAGAACACACACTATTAGTAATAAAAATGATTTAAAAAGCGTTATTAAAAGAATGGAAAAAAATTGATCTAGCTTATTGTGAAAAATTAGTTAAATCCATCCCGAATCGTTTAAAGGCTATAAAAATTAATAAAGGCTACTCTATTAAGTACTAAAATAATTCAATCGATTGTAAATTTTAATTTAATAAATAATTTGTTAGTTGTATGAGTTTCATTTGGATGTGTTTTTGAATGATTTTTCAGAATTAGTACTTTTTTTTGGTCTTTAAGTATTATTTTATGATTTATTTATTTTTATATGATAAAAATATCCTTAATAAACAATTTAAGTCGAATATAAAAGGATTTTTTTTATTTAAAAATTTATATACAAAAATTTATTGAACATAATACTGTATGAGTTTCATTTTAACTCACTGTACGTTTTTAATCAACAGTCAAACACTAAATACTCTATCATCAATATATTTAATGCTTTATACAATTTCATAGTTCGTAAATATTCCAATATTCAATAACAATGTAGATATTATAGAAGTTTTACATTTTAAAAAAAAAATCTAAATTCGATCAAATCCCCAAGTCCATTTCAGTTTTTTTTATATCAGCTTTTAAAACATTTTTCAAGTATTAAAACACATCGTGCTCGGCAGTCATTAAATATGAATGGAGAGTTAGTAGAATCGTTTAATTTCTATGTCAACATCAAAGGTGCACTCTCCTCGCGAATTAAAACATTCCAAAGTTTTTTGTAAAAAAAATTCAATCGAATTAATGTGGAAAGTTGACGAAACATTAAAAGTATGTTCGTAATTCGCTAAAGAAAATTATTGAAAAAGTGCGAGAAATTATTGCTGTTGGTTCGAATGACATGTATTGGGTATTTCGGTTAATTTTGAGGGATTGATCAACAAAAAACTACCAATCGCATTAAATTGTTTTGATAAAAATTGATGAATTTGACAGCTGGATCATTTCTAAAAAAATCAGAATCGTACAGAAATATTACAAAAACTTATGGTGAATCTTTAACAAAAATGAATTTTAACCCCAACACCACAATTGTTTAAAGTGTTCAATAATCACTAATTGTTCACTTACGAGGCTTGTTTGATAAGTCCGTGTAAAAATAAAAACTGCTTCATTTTTTTGAATAAATCGTTTTTATTTTTCAACAAAGTCTCCTTTTAGGCTTATACACTTCATCCAACGCTGCTCTAGTCTGTTGATCCCTTCCGAATAATAGGATTTGTCCAAGTCTGTAAAATAGTCATTCGTTCCTGCAATCACCTCCTCGTTCGAATAAAATCTTTTTTCCGCGAGCCATTTCTTCATATTAGGGAACAAATAATAGTCCGATGGAGCCAAGTCTGGAGAATAGGGGGGATGTAAAACGATTTGGAACCCTAATTCCATTAGTTTTGCGGCCACAACTGCTAAGGTGTGAGCTGGTGCGTTGTCGTGATGAAAGAGGACTTTTTTGTGGGCTAATCGGGGACGTTTTTCTTGCAACTCGGTTTTCAAACGATCCAATAACAATGAATAATATGCACCTGTAATGGTTTTACCCTTTTCCAAATAGTCGATAAAGATTATTCCTTGCGAATCCCAAAAGACAGTCGCCATAACCTTCCCGGCCGAAGGAATTGTCTTCGCCTTTTTCGGAGCAGATTCCCCCTTGATAACCCATTGTTTAGACTGCTCTTTGGTCTCAGGAGTGTAGTGATGAATCCATGTTTCATCTACAGTGATGAAACGACGCTTAAAGTCCTGCTTAAAGTCGCTGAAACAGCTGCAAACCGTTCTTGCAACACTTCACACGACCTCGTTTTTGGTCGATCGCGGCACCCACCTGGCGGATAGCTTTTTCATGTCCAAATGTCGGTGCAAAATATTATGTACCCGTTCACACGAGATACCTACAGCACTAGTAATCTCACGCACTTTCACTCTTCTGTCATCCATCACCATATCATGAATTTTATCAATGATTTCTGGAGTGGTGACCTCAACAGGGCGTCCAGAACGTTTAGCGTCTCTTGTGCTCATATGGCCACTCCGAAAATTTTGAAACCACTTATAAACCGCACTAATCGAAGGTGCAGAGTCGCCATAATGTTTATCAAGCTTCTGTTTAGTCTCCTGAGGCGTTTTGCCTTTAATGAAGTAGTGTTTAATTAACACGCGAAATTCTTTTTCGTCCATTATTTGACAATCACTCGATTTCCTTGATTCCAACGATTGTCAAACACAAAGGAATAAACCGATATGGCTGAAACTTGATGTGTGTTCTTCCAAGAGATGCTACTAATTAAAAATAACCTTGATATGCACCAGTGGTGCCATCTTTCGGAATTTACACGGACTTATCAAACGACCTCGTATTATTTATAAATATATCGGCTGATGCATTTCGATGACAACGCCATCATCGTCAGAGCCTTTCTGTTAAAATCTTATGTCTCATTATGGTAAATCGATTGTATCAATCAAAATGTACGAATATTGGTTTAGACCAGTGATTTTTAACCTTTTCAGAATCACGGAACACTTACCAATTTTACAAGATTTTTGCGGAACGCAGTCGTAAAATAAAACAGTATATCTATTTTTTTATATTGCATAATAAATAAAAATCATACATAACAGTTTACTTATCAGTCAATAGCAAATAACAATCAGTAAATTAAATTTAGAAAAAAGAAAATTCTCACAATTTTTCAATGGGATATTCGTGCCTGATGACTTTCACAAATATTTTCAATATCTGGTCTTATGTGTTAAATAGCTACTCTCATTTCAAGTACAGGTAACCCCCGTACAACACGATTTCGTTCTAGCACGGTTGGAAAATTGGAAGAAATCATCATATAACACGGCATTCATACAACACGGTTTGAGAATTTTGATAATATGAATTTTGAATATATCCAAGAATTACTGGTAGAAGAAGAAACTGATGAAACAAATGACATCTGGAATATGCCAAGATAATTCAGGGGACGATTACACAGATGAAAACGAAGAAGTTAAACACTTTAATCTAAAAAGTGTAAAGAAAGGTTTAAACTTAGTCGAATAGTTGGAACTATAATTCCTCAATGAAGATCCTTCCACTGAAAAAAGCACAAAGTTTAAGAGAGAACTTCATAGGTACTTAGCACCATATAACGAAATTTATGAAGATCTCTCAGCTAAAAACAAGCAATCTAAATTAACAGATTTTTTTACAAATAAAAAGTACAGAATAGAAGTCAAGATAATGCTGAAGAAAGTTCAGAGGATGAAGATATCTTCTTAAAAAAACAAACAAAACACCATCGATTAATGGTGCTTAGTAGTGATGACGAAGAAAACATTTTTTAATACACATTAATATGTTATATTTTTTGGTAAAAATTGCTTCAATAAAGATATTTCTCTTCATTATAAAAATACAATAGTATGTTTTTTTTATTTTTGAAGCCTAACCCCATTTTTGCACTAGTTCTTTGTTTCATATAACACGGCATTTTTTAGAAACCTAACAACCGTGTTATACTGGGGTTACCTGTACAAGTAAAAACGATAAAACTAAAAACAATGACTTTTGCTTTTTCGTTTTTTTTTTCATCTTAATAACCGTTTTAATTTTTCACTGATTTTCAAATTTTGGCAGAACACTTTCTCTCAGTTAGCGGAACACCGGTTAAAAACCACTAGTTAAGACGATTCAAAAGTGATGATTTCGAGGTGAAATAAAAGATATGTCCATTTGAGGAAATGAAATTAAAGACTTTATGAAATAAAAATTCAGCTCTAACTCTTAAACAACTTACCGAAAAATTGGATGTTGGTCAAATCATTGTCCACGATCGGTTAGAAGATATGGCAAAGGTCCAAAAGGAAGGCAAATCGATTCCACATGTACTGTCCGAGTTGACTATCCAAAATCGATACAATAGTTGCGTTTCATTGCTTGCATGGCTTAGAAAAAAAAAACAGTTTTCGTATCAAATTGTAACTGGTGATGAAAAATATTCACTATGATAATCCTGAAAGTAAAAAAATTAAGTTAATCCTAAAGAACCATCAACATCGACATCTAAATGCAATATTCGTGAGAAAAAATATACTTTGTGTTTAGTGGGATTCGAAAAGTGTCGAGTATTAAGAGTTGCTGAAACCGAATGAAACTGTCTCAGCTGATCGTTATCAACAGCAATTACAGAATCTGGAGAAAGAATTGCATAGAAAATGGCCACAAATAGCGAACAAAAGGTGTAAAGTGATTTATTACACAACAATACTAGACTACGTGACACGAGGAAAAGAGAAATTATTAAAATTGTAAAAGAGAAATTACAGTAATACAGTAATACCTTAATTAGCCCTGTTTCGATTAGTCCGGTTTGAAATTTCCAGAAAAAAATATTTTTCTTGAAAAAAAATCACAAAAAATTAATACATAAAAATATTTCTATATGCAAATTTTCAAGTTTTCTCTTTATTATGAAAACATCATAAAAAAACCGAAATTGTATATGCACATTATGCGCAACGCATGCGCAGTTCTAGTTTTGTGGTCTTTTTCTTTTTCTATTAGTTTTCGATTCGCAACTCTCGAATAAAGTCCATTTTTTGATAATTAAATTTCAATAACCCATTTGAAAATGAATTTAAAATGGATGTATAAACGCCTGATTTTGTTTTGTTGATACATACACACATTTGAATATATTACCCTCATTTTATTTGTTGAAAAACAGGGAAAAAATTGTTTGAAACCAATTAACGTTTTTTGTATTTAGTTGATGCTTCGATTAGTCCGGCAAATCGATGGAACCGATTAACCGGACTATGCGAGGTATTCCTATATTTCTTCTAATCGAAAAAAACACTCAAAATTAAACGAAACAAGTAATAGAATATTTGTAGAAGAATTTATTATGTCCGAGGAAAATTTTCATAAGATATTACCAGGAAATTTGAATAAAAAATGGGAAGATGTGTTGCAGTTTTAGTCAATAAAGAATATTAGACCAAATGTTACGTTCTAAGGCCTTAAATTATTTTTTATTAATTCGCTATTCTGTGCATAATCAAAGTCATGCTCAATCAGGAGGTCGAAAAAACGTGACTTTTAGAAATCTTTTTGAGAACTATTTTTCAACAAATGTTCAGGTATCTTCTTAAACTTGAGTTGAAAACTGTGAGGTCTTTAATTTGTGCCAAGTCTGCAGGAATACCTCTATCAAAATCCATCCATACATTGCTTCAACGTACCCCATCGATTATATTGATGCACATTGGACATATTTCGAATAAATATCTGAATTTTTGAGTAAAATATAAAAACTTTTTTTTCTATTTCAATAAGTCCGATTTCTTTTCCAACTCACTGTACATCTGCGAAATTTTACAAAATGCACGACGATCGTATTATATCTCGTCGAAATCAGACAGACGTGTCGACGGTTTCCATTAAATTGTCGTCGAAAAAAAAACTCGTCGATTTTTCATTCATTTCCATCGATCTCTCCTCCGTCGGTATCGGCGATTCGTACAGCACGCGGATTCTATCGAACCGTCCGTGTAGAAAATAAAACCGGAAAACATAGAGAATATTTATTATATATCGGCACGAGAACTTATTCCGTGCCGTCATCAGTGTGTATTATCAGTTTAACGACGTCTTTATCAGTAAACGACGCAGTTGTTGTATTTGTACGTGACAGGAAAGTTCCAATTTTGACGCAGGGTGAACGAGTAAACGGTGTGGTTACATATGTACTGTAACAACACACACATAAATATATATATATATATATATATATATATATATAATTCGACGAGAGAAACGTACGTCACTGATGTATGGTTTTCAGAAATTATGATAATTTCTATCTCGATTTATGTTTCGAAATTGTAATATTTATTTTTGTTCTATTTATTCAGCATATTTAATTATTATAATGCTGTGTGGAGTTTTAATTATTTTTAAATTATTATGTTAATTATTTTTTTATATTATTATATAATGTACATAATGTTTTTTTCCCACATAGAGATGAACGTACAATTATGTACAAAAAATAGTATGTTTTTCGAAGAAAAAAAATTATTTTTTTAAAAAATGGTTGATTTTGACAGTGCGCCATTTTGTAACATGTTAGTGTTATATATTGTTTGCAAGATGACATTTCACTAATCATTTTCAAACATATTTAAACGAAGCTGGTGCATTCAATAAAAATTATTAATATTGAAGTTGAGTGAAAATCTGGAACATTTTCGACACATTTTACTTTTTTATTATAAAAAAGGAAAAACGCTTCTAGAGTCTATAAAAAATTTTGTCGTGTTTATGGAGACTTAAAACAATGACATATAAAGCACAGTGCTTATGTTAAAATACCAAGTGCCATCAGTACAAAATGTGATCGAGACACAACATACTAAATAACGAAACAACGATACATAAACAAATAACCTAGATAAGTTAGTTAAGCCTAGTCTAAGCCTAGTATAAGTTAGGTAAGTTAGTTAAGGGGTTATACGCAGTTAGAAATTTCAAAAAATCGATTTTTTTTTGCATTTTCGGAATTCACATACGAGGTGTGATCAAAAAGTAAGGTGAATTTTGAAATTTAGCGGGCTACATCCGTTCGATCTTCGATTTTTTTATTTGGTTATGTTGGTACACTCGTCTCGAATATATGTTCCAAATTTCAGCTATGTAGCATGTTTAGTTTGTTGGTGAGAGGCATAAAAGTTAGAAGTGTTTTGCAGGCTCCACGATTTTCCCCTGTCGAAAATCATGGATCAAAGAGTTTGCATTAAATTTTGTGTGAAAAATGGAATCAAGTGCTCCAAAACACTTGAAATGTTGAAAGTGGCATACGATGAGTCTACTTTAAGCCAAAAAAATGTTTACAAGTGGTAAAAACTCTTCCAAGAAGGCCGAGAAGACACCAACGACGAACCTCGTTCTGGACGCCCCAGCACGTCAACAACTGATGAGAACGTTGAAGAAGTGAAGAAAATAGTGTTGGGGAATCGTCGAATTACCATTAGAGAAATTGCTGATGATATTGGCATCTCGTTTGGTTCGTGCCAATCAATTTTAACGGGTGTTTTAGACATGAGACGTGTGTCAGCGAACTTTGTTCCGAAATTGCTCGATTTCGACCAAAAGAACCGTCGCATGAGCATCGCCCAAGAGCTATTGAATGACGTCAACGACGACCCAGATTTACTCGGCAGGGTCATAACAGGTGACGAAACATGGGTATACGGTTATAACGTCGAAACTAAGACTCAATCGTCCCAGTGGAGGCATTCCGGATCACCAAGACCAAAAAAAGCACGCCAAGTTCGATCAAATGTGAAGGTTTTGCTTACAGTTTTCTTTGATTGCAGGGGCGTGGTGCATCATGAGTTCTTGCCACAGAGTAGAACAGTAAATAAGAAATATTACCTGCAAGTTATGCGCAATTTGCGCGAAGCAATCCGCCAGAAACGTCCGAATTTGTGGAAGAACAAAAATTGGCTTTTGCACCATGATAACGCCCCTGCTCACACATCGTTGCTTGTGCGCGAATTTTTGGCTAAAACCAACATACTAATGATGCCGCAGGCACCTTATTCCCCAGACCTGGCCCCCTGTGACTTCTTGTTCCCGAAACTGAAGAGGCCCATGAAAGGACGGCGTTTTGCAACGATTAAGGAAATAAAGACGGCATCGAAAGAGGAGCTGAACAAGATCACAAAAAATGATTTTTTGAAATGCTTTGAGGATTGGAAAAAGCGTTGGCACAAGTGCATTATATCCGAGGGGGATTACTTTGAAGGGGACAAAATAAAAATTGATGAATAAATATTCTTTGAAAAAAATAAAAATTCACCTTATTTTTTGATCATATCTAGTATATTTGAGTATATTCTCTGAAAATTTGAAGTAAATCCGATAAATATTTTCGGACATACACCTGAATTTGTAAGGCCGCGTCAGACTGTTAGAAAGCAAGTAAAGTAAGAACCGGAGTAGCAGCTGCGCTCACTGCTCACTGCATGTTCAGAAGAGAATGGGGTCACGACTCCGCGATCTAGTAAACAAAACAACAGAAATAGTTGAAAAAAAAAATAAAAAAAAAACTACTTGCAGGGAAAGGTAAACTCACGGGTAAGCTCATAGATAAGCTGACAGTTTATTATGGCTTGGCGATAAGGAGAAAGTGTGATTCTGTACATAATATGTTTAATGCAATTTGGGGAACATATTATCATTATTCTTCGACTGACGAGAAGCCGCAACACGAAAGGTGCCCAGGTGGAGAAGGTTCATGGTGTAGTTGGCAGCGAGCGCTAGCAACAGATACATTATCTTCTTACACCCATGACTATCCAAGTTTACCAGATGATGTTGCTAAAGCTATATATCCAATTTATGAAGACCTTAGCAACATGAAATTATTGGAAAGGTGTGTTGGTGGATTCACACAAAACAATAATGAGAGTTATAATCAACTGATATGGAAAATAACTCCGAAAATTGTTCCATGTGGATCTAAAGTCGTCGAAATTGCGGCATATATTGGAGCTGGAGTGTTTAATGAAGGTACAAAATCATTATTGTACTTTATGAGTGCATTAGGACTTTCATTAGGCACTGCAGCTCATTCTTATGTCGAAAAAGAGGACGCAGAGCGTGTGGCGAGTTAAGTTAATTAAGGGAAAAAAACACACACACAAAACGCAGATTTTTGAAACTTTCCTACAAATACCTAAAAACATTCACCAACCTCAAAACCTCACCACTCGTCCATCCCAACCCATATAGCATAATATAAATAATAATAAGCTAAGTTAAGTCAAAAACTCAGTATACACTAATGTACGAGGACGTTTGATAAGTCCGTGTAATTTCCGAAAGATGGCACCACTGGTGCATATCGAGGTTATTTTTAATTAGTAGCACCTCTTGGAAGAACACACATCAAGTTTCAGCCATATCGGTCTATTCCTTTGTGTTTGACAATCGTTGGAATCAAGGAAATCGAGTGATTGTCGAATAATGGACGAAAAAGAATTTCGCGTGTTGATTAAACACTACTTCATTGAAGGCAAAACGCCTCAGGAGACTAAACAGAAGCTTGATAAACATTATGGTGACTCTGCACCTTCGATTAGTGCGGTTTATAAGTGGTTTCAAAATTTTCGGAGTGGCCATATGAGCACAAGAGACGCTGAACGTTCTGGACGCCCTGTTGAGGTCACCACTCCAGAAATCATTGCTAAAATCCATGATATGGTGATGGATGACAGAAGAGTGAAAGTGCGTGAGATTACTAGTGCTGTAGGTATCTCGTGTGAACGGGTACATAATATTTTGCACCAACATTTGGACATGAAAAAGCTATCCGCCAGGTGGGTGCCGCGATTGCTCACGATCGACCAAAAACGAGGTCGTGTGAAGTGTTGCAAGAACGGTTTGCAGCTGTTTCAGCGAAATCCGCAGGACTTTAAGCGTCGTTTCATCACTGTAGATGAAACATGGATACATCACTACACTCCTGAGACCAAAGAGCAGTCTAAACAATGGGTTATCAAGGGGGAATCTGCTCCGAAAAAGGCGAAGACAATTCCTTCGGCCGAGAAGGTTATGGCGACTGTCTTTTGGGATTCGCAAGAAAAAATCTTTATCGACTATTTGGAAAAGGGTAAAACCATTACAGGTGCATATTATTCATTGTTATTGGATCGTTTGAAAACCGAGTTGCAAGAAAAACGTCCCCGATTAGCCCACAAAAAAGTCCTCTTTCATCACGACAACGCACCAGCTCACACCTCAGCAGTTGTGGCCGCAAAACTAATGGAAATAGGGTTCCAAATCGTTTCACATCCCCCCTATTCTCCAGACTTGGCTCCATCGGACTATTATTTGTTCACCTAATATGAAGAAATGGCTCGCGGAAAAAAGATTTTATTCGAACGAGGAGGTGATTACAGGAACGAATGACTATTTTACAAACTTGGACAAATCCTATTATTCGGAAGGGATCAACAAACTAGAGCAGCGTTGGATGAAGTGTATAAGCCTAAAAGGAGACTATGTTGAAAAATAAAAACGATTTATTCAAAAAAATGAAGCAGTTTTTATTTTTACACGAACTTATCAAACAGCCCTCGTATATGTAAGTACTCAGCCACAATAAATCATTATTATTATTATTATGGAGACGATGTTCTAACTAGACAAACAGTAACGAATTGGTGTCGTCGATTTTAAGATGAAAATTTTGAAATAAAGGATGCACCTCGTTCTGATCAGCCTATTATGGAAAATTTCAGAAACCCTAGAAGTTCCATACTCAAAAAATAGTAGAAAATAGCATATATTTAGTTTAATAAATGATTTATAAACAATGTACACAATATTTTTTAATTTCGTTTCAATTTGTAAAAGGGCTTTTTATAAAACCCAACATTTTGTAATCAAGCGAAACGAAAATTGTATTTTGTTCTACAGATCAGACATTTTGTAAAATAATGTTTCGAATAATCAACAAGACCTAAAATACGTAATTAAAACTGTAAAACATGGCGGAATGAAAATCTATGTTTGGAGTTTTTTCATATAATGGTACAAGGCCTAAATTTTTCATCGAAGGTAACATGACGGCCATTTCGTATGTGGAAATGTTAGAAAATATCATGCTTCCCATTATAAAAATTCGTGCTCTGTTTGCCAAACGTTCTTTATGAAAAAATTATCTTCGGTGACAATGCGCATTTTTGGCTAAAAGGTTTCGTAAACAAATAAAATTGTTGGATCTGGGACGATGCCAATCCACAGCATTTCTAGGAACTTCCTTTACACACAGAAAAACTGACTGTTTGGTGTGGATTTGGGGATTTTGGTCGATCGGCGTTATCGGGTCATACGTCTTCCGAAATGAAAAAGTCGAGACGGTAATTGTCAACAGATGATAACCAAATTTTTTTTGGCCTGAATTGGTTCTAACAAAACGGTGCTACATGTCACACAGCGGGTGACACAATAGCGTTATTGAAGAAAAAGTTTCCTGGTCAACGGTATTCGAGTAGAAATGATGTCAACTGGCCGCCAAGATCGTTCGACTTAACGCTCTTAGACTTTTTTCTTTGGGGCTACGTTAAATCTCTGACCTATGTCAATAAACCAGCAGCAATTGACGGTCTGGAGAACAACGTCATTCAAGCCATTGTTGAAATCCAACCCGATTTATGTAGAAGTCATCCAAAATTGGATTTATCGGTTCGACTCCTGCAAACGAAGCCGTGGAGGCCATTTGAACGATGTTATTTTTAAAACATAATGGCACTGAGTGCATTTTAATCCACAATAAAGATTTCCACAATACCTTATATACAACTCTTTTTATTAGGTCTTTCAATAAACACTCTTATTGAATGGCCCAATGACCCATTGGCCCAATCCACACTAGTTAAAATTCATCCAGTATTCACGGCCCATTACCGCTCGTCTCACACCCTCTTTCCCGAAAACTAATTTTTTTGGTGGGAATTTTCGTGTTGACACCGTCGCAACTTTGGGCAAAAATTTTAGCTCGGCAACGTGATGCACGAACTAACACATATACAAAATGCGATAAGAATTGTGATGAGGTCGGAAATATTTTTGTGTATATTACTAATCATTTCATTTTCAACCATACAGTTGTTAAGGTCAAATTCTTATTGAAATAATATTTGTTGTATTGTATTTAGTGCGTTTCAAATAAAGTTGAAATAAAATTAATTTATTTAAATTGTTCGTTGTTTTAAATACTTTTAAAGTGAAATTTAATTATATAAATTGTGTTTTATTATTTTAAAAAAATATTAAGTGAACATGAGTGATCTAGACAACTGGAGTAAGGAGCAAACGTTGGCTCTTATTAATGTGCTTCAAAAATTTTCATATTTATACAATCCATTAGATGTACATTTAACAAACAAAAGAAAAAGACTTGAAAAAATGAATATAATTTTTGAAGAACTAAAGGAAATTAAAAATAATATTACAATAAACTCTATTAAGAACAAGATACGTACCTTGCAAAGACAGTTATCTAAGGAAAAATTTCGAATTCGAAATTCGAAAAGTGGTGCTGGAGCAGATGTGTGGCGGTTATCCCATGGCATCGATGGCAAAATCGGTCAACCTCCGTGGCGATTAGAAAACGTCACCAAGGACGCAAATTAGAAAGTGTTGACCTGCAAGGGAAAAACCAAGTCAGATGACACAAAGACAGCGCTGGCCGATTCTAGTTAGAACCACCAAGAGAACAATCGGCCGAGCTGCACGATGACATCTGGACCTGCAACCCCAAAGACCACGTACCGGTCAGGAATGTGAAAGCGACCAACTGACCGGTATAAAAGGATCGCAGAATATGAAATCTTCAGTCATCCAGCCTGGTCATACCACGAACGAAACATGAAAAAGCTGCAGGTGTTCCAGAATAAATGCGCAAGGTTAATCACCAACGCGCACTTTTTTGTCAGAAACACCACCCTACATCGTGATCTCGAGCTCCCTACTGTCGACGAGTTTGTCCGCGGACAGGCTTGGCGACTGTACGGTCGAGCTGAGGTCAGCGACAATGCACTAGTAAGGGCGTTGGGGACCATCGACATTGCTGAAGAATACTCCAAGTACAAGCGGCCCCGTCTGCTTGCCCCCTTGGGGTGTTCTAAGTAATGCCCAGATACATTTAATTGGACAGTATGAAGTTACCCCCGGGGGTAACTTGGAGCTCCTCTGGCCAAACATCGCGCAACAGGCCCACCTCATGGGACCTGGGAAATGCTCCACAAAGAGATTAATAGCGAACCGAGAAACAACCAGGTTATTCGAGCAACTAGAGTAACTGCCTCAAACGAGGTAAAAACTCTAAACAACTGACCGAAAGGTCGTTGCGTCACCAGTTGCAAATCTTCAGTCAGTGTTCTAGTCGTCGCAAGACGAGACATTGGTCTCAACCAACAAGAGACAGTGTTCCTCCGTCAACCGACAAGGCACTGATCTCACCCAGCATCATCACCCGACAACAACAGTCATCGACAACCGACGAGCAAAATATATTAGTCATTTGTAACTGTGTATTTTATTACAAACGGAGATACCTAATCTCCAAAGATGAAATATATGAACCGAAATTAAGGTGTAATAATGATTTATCTTTTTTGCTCCAGTCATCTTATACAACGTCGAGTATATCAAATATGTACCTATCAGAGATCATTCTTAAATAAAATGTTGATATCATGTACCAAATATGTAATTTTCTTTTCCAGATAAATATAGATGATACGGAATTTGCAAAGGAATCAGTGGAACATGATGATGGCGTCACCATCGAAATGCATCAGCCGATATATTTATAAATAATAAGTGAACAATAAGTGATTATTGAACACTTTAAACCATTGTGGTGTTGGGGTTAAAATTCATTTGTGTTAAATCTAAATATTTATTTTTCTATGAAACATATACATTTTTTAAAAAAATAAGGGCAAAATTAGATTTTCCCTTCACAGTTAAAATATTTGTTTAATTCAGTTCTGACTGCTTCTCCAAATTTTGACTTTTGTCTGTTGCTGTGATTTTCTGTCCATACAGAATCACTGCTTTCTTGAGATAATTTACTTTAACTATTGGGTTGGCACAAAAGTCATTGCGTTTTTTTCCGCTAGATGGTTGTAGTCATTCTAAGTAGTTCTTCTCCATTGCAAACTTCAGACCGTATATGGTATTTGACAGCTGACATTTCATAGATTATTCAGTAAAAAAAGTTTTAAGTTTTGTTGTTTATTTAGTGTTTTACATTGATTTGAAATGGATATTCCAGACGGTCATTTTCACCATATTTTACTTTATTACTTCCGGAAAGATAAAAACGCAGTGCAAGTTCAGAAAAAAATATGTGCGGTTTATGATGAAGACTCACTAAAAGAACGCCAATGTCAGATTTGGTTTGCTCGTTTTCGTTCCGGAGATTTTAATCTCGAAAATGCACCACGGTCTGGACGCCCAACTGAAGTTGACGACGACAAAATAAAGGCAATGATCGAAAATAACCGGCGTAGTACGACACGATAGATCGCAGAGAAGCTTCACATATCACATACAAGCGTTGAAAGACATTTAAAACAACTTGGTTATGTTGATAAGCTCGATATTTGGGTTCCCCACAAGTTGAAAGAAATTCATCTCGCCAAACGAATTTCCATCTGCGATTCATTGCTGAAACGTAACGTTACTGATCCATTTTTAAAGCGAATCATAACGGGCGATGAAAAAAATGGGTTGTTTACGATAACGTCGTGCGAAAAAGATCATGGAGCAAGCGAGATGAGCCTGCGCAATCGACATCAAAAGCCGATATTCATCAAAAGAAGGTTTTGCTAAGTGTTTGGTGGGATTTCAAAGGTATTGTTTATTTTGGTCTGCTACCAAGGAACCAAACCATCAATTCGGATGTCTACTGTCGCCAGCTAATGGAATTGGACAAAGAAATTAGGGAAAAGCGGCCAGAACTGGCAAATCGTAAAGGCGTCATCTTTCATCACGACAATGCCAGACCACACACATCTTTGGTCACTCGCCAAAAATTATTGGCGTTAGGCTGGGAAGTAATGCCTAATCCACCGTATAGCCCTGACCTTGCACCATCGGATTATCATTTATTCCGTTCACTTCAAAACCATTCGAATGGAAAAACATTCGATTCCAATGAGGCTGTCAAAAATGAGTTGGTTCAGTTTTTTTCCTCTAAAAATCAAACTTTCTACGAAAGCGGAATTATGAAGTTAACTGAAAGATGGCAAAAGGTCATCGAACAAAACGGCCAATATATAATTGATTAATGTTTGCTATTTATATTAATAAAATTGCTTTGAAAATCATAACAAAAAACGCAATGACTTTTGTGCCAACCCAATACATCAGCGTACAAGGAGACATTTCACTGCTTTCTTGAGATGGATTACTTCAACTGCATCAGAGTGTGAGGAGACATTTTGCATAAAACAAACGTATGACGATGTTACTCTAGAAATTTTAATGCTTGTAAAAAGAAAAACCGAAGAAGAGAGGTATATACTACAGAATTTTCACCGCTCTTTACCAATACCTTCGACATTTTCTTCAAAAGATACTTTACAAATAACAATGGAAAATATTTGTTAAAGTATAAGTGATGATGATCAATTTAATTTTTGACAATCATCTTCAATAAACTTTATATGAAAAAATAAATTGATTTTAATTTCACCTTTAAACTGATCCTTCATGTTTTTGTAAATAGCTTCATACACATTTAAAATAGCTACATATAGAAATGATTTTGACAGTTTGGAATTGAAATCCATTTCTGCATAACTTTCTCCTGTTGCTATAAATCTTAAAGTAACAGAGAGTTTTTCTTCTGAACTAATTGCATTTCTCATCTTTATTTTATTTATTTTGAATATCAGCTCTAATTACTGGAATAAGGAGCAAACATCATTAATGTTTAATAATTATTATTAATAATGTTTAACAATTATTATTAAACCTTATTTATAAGTTCCAAAAATATCCATGTTTATATAATCCAGTAGATCTAACCTTTTATTCGAAGAGAAAAGGTTCAACAAAATTATTTTCACCATAAAACTTTAACTATTCCCAAAAACAATTACTTACAGAAAGAGATTTTAAATATTTCAGTTTTACCCTGGCAATCGTGTTTTGTGTCAAAATTAACTTTGTATGATAAAAACAAACTACCAAGTTATCGCCTCGAACGTTCGATTCGAAATGAAATATTTCACTAATACATATGCAATGAAATTTACGTCATCATGCAAGTATAAATTCGTAACATTACGTACTGCTGATGCATCATTGCAACTAGTGTGGATTGAGCCTATAGAGTCAAATCTTGCCTAAATACAGTTTATCTGATCTGAGAAGATAGAGAAAAAATTCTAATCTTGGAAATAGCACAGTCAGTACGGAATAAGGGCTGAATATACATGATTCTGGAATGAATTGAGGCAAGACAGATGAAACAAAAAAAAAGCTTCGGTACAATGAGAATGACGAGTTGTTGAGACGAGATAATTGCCTTTAGGTAGAAAAGAATGATGGAATTTTTCCAATTATATCAATTTCTAGAATCGTATGTTTCTCATCATCACGGTCGAGTGGTTTATTTTTTTGATTTTTTTTAAAAAATTCAGGACCAATTCTATAATGTCTTGAACCAATAGTAAAATGTCTTCGTCAGTTCATGTCTTATAGAAGAAAAGTCACCAATTCGTAAGTACATTCTAAAGAAACGTAGTCGCCCTCAGATACACTTTCACCAAAGAAGTCATCCCCAACGTTTAAAAGTCCGACCACCCCTGATATATCCAATACAGTGTTCCTGTTTATCGCACCATCAACGACAATTACTGGTACAGATATGTCCATTTAGCTCCAAATATAATGTTTCGTGCAATGCACCGACTGTTAACGTGAAACTACGTACATTCATATCCGCATCCGTACGAAATATTTGCAGTAATTTATCGTCTCCTCGTCTGCGTTTAGAATCCGTAATTTCCCCCCTACGTACAACAAACATACACCGCCATTGCCGTAATACATAAACACACACATTCCTGTATACGTTTGTAGATTCGATTGGAACGATGTCTCTATACGAATTTCATAAAAACATCTACGCGACGCGAATAAAACATATTTGTATAAAAAAAATATATAACGGAACGCAATCCAATATTCAGACAGTATTTTGATTTGAAATAAAATTCGACGAAACGTAGATGGATAGGCAGGCAGATAAATAGCTAGATAGATAGACGTACGTACTGTTTTTTCCCAATCTTCGAATACGTTCATCGAGAGTATCGTTCATTTTATTACCGAGATCTAAATACGAGTCTCTGTCGCATGGTTTACATGAAGCGGTCGTGTAAATCTCCGTGTAAACATTTAATAAAGCACCTGTGCTGAACAAACACGTTCGTGTTGTTGTTTTATGCGCGACGGCCTTTTGTTGAATATTCACAGAGTTTTGTACGAGCGACGACGACGTCGTCGTCGTTGTTGTGCGGAACCAACGTATTAAGCCTTGTATCAATATTTGTACGACAAAAAAACATTCTGACTTCTGATGAAGTGAATTAAAAACGAGGGTGTTAAAACCGTGCTTTATAAAAACATCAAGCATTTAGTAGCCTAAGTAAATAGTATCGATGGAAACAAACGAATTTATTGACCACGAACAACACCACAACAATCCTTACAGATCATCTGTTTATGGATTGTAAACAGATATATTTTTTTGTAAATATTATCAGGTTGAGTTCTAAATATTTCCGTTATTGAGAATAAGTTTTAATGACACATTACTCATCCCAATGACTCACCACATATGACAAGTTCTTGCTTATTTGAATTGAGTAATGATCAGCCTTGTTACAACAGTGATAGCTTATATAGGATTGTTCAATGCGAAAGTCAGAACTTTGACAGCTGGAGGCAGCCATGTTTGAATATTTTTTTTAAGTGAAACTTCTTTAGCGGCGTTGGGGTAAAATTTTTACATGCAAAGGGAGTTACGTACCGAATCCACAGTCACGAATATCAGCAGAAAAGTGGGGAGAAATGTAGTATACATAGAGCATAGAGTAGAAGGGTATGAAGCCCATCATGCAAGCGCGTCGTGTTAAGATATGATTAGTAATGCAAGGCAAATAATCAGCACGCTGTATTTATTATTTAACCCCTTGCCCTATGATTTAAGTTTCGATGGCGCGCGCCATAATCGACAGCAAAATCGGTCACACGTCTATATACCACGACTCTCACACGTGATAATCATCTTGGGCCCGATTTCCTCACCACGAGTCTCACACGATGTTGTTAATTGTTGCAACGACATGATATATAGTAATGTCTTCTTTTCATTTCTCCTTATCATTAATTAGTCGAGATATATCGGGTTTTTTGAAACTTTTCCCAGTCGATAGCAATAGTCAGTAAATCCTACTACTAAACTTACTCAAAATCCAAGCCAAGAAACACGAGTTCTCTTCCCAGGCATAGTGTAGTAATTAGCCAACATGCATATCCTACATATACTACTCAGGGCCATATCAGCTTCACGTAAACTTCCGAAAAAAAAGATATGGTACTACAATTAATACCGTATTCATGAAGTATTTAGAAAATGTGACGACAAAGGCATTCATATCTTACTTTAGTTATCATAAACTAATTGTATCGTTTATACCTACTCAATCACCAGCGGAGGAAGCAATGGAAAACAAAGAAATTCAAAAAGAATAATTTTTTTATTATTTTACGGCAAAGAAGTTTCACTTCTAACGTGCGTACATAAGTACACACACCTTTTTTAAATCTCATTTTGAGATTTCAAATCAGTATAGTTTGGTAAATTATCATGGAACGTTTAACACTTCAACAGCTCTTAGGAATTATAAACACTTCAATAGATTTATTGAAACAAAAATTCAATGACTCCATTATTTCACAAAATGGACCCATCAATTTGTCACCAAGATCATGTGATCTAACTCCATTGGATTATTTTCGGTGGGGTTATGTGAAATCAGTGATTTGTACTGATAAACCACAAACAATCGAAGCATTAAAAATAAACATTGAATGTGTAATTCATGAAATTGGACCGCAATTATGAGAAAGAGTGACTAAAATTGGAATAAACAAGTGCACTATGTTATATGAGTGAAATTGTATTCCATCATTAATGCCATAGAATATACTTCAAAATGAAAAAAATAAATAACTAATTAATTTAATACTTTTTGTTTTATTTCCATTTAAACTTCTGAAGCGCTCATTGGAAACCCCTATACAAACGTTACATGGTATGAAATTTTAATTTAATTCTAATACTGAATGAAGTAAAACTGCAGTTTTCAGATATATGATTCCAGTGTATTGCCAGTTTATTATTTTACAGAAAACAGATAAAAATATCAATAGTAAAACCCTTATAGAACAAATTCAAACTAGACTACTTAGGACATGTAATCAAAATCGTGTGGAGATAAAATTTTCAAGAGAAAAAGTTGGAAAGAATTAGCAGAAATATTTGCCAGAGATAAAACATTTTATGTAAGACTATTTGATGTATCCACATTATTTTCTTTTTCGTTTTAATCGAAAGTATAATAAAGTTATAATAATTATGAATTCGTCATCTAAATCCATTGATTTTTAATAAAATACAAAAGAAAACGAAAATGTGATTTAAAAAACGAGTCAGTAATCGAATCGCAGGAAACTGCCTAGTGAGTTTTTGGCCTAAATGACATTTAAATTCATCATTTTCGTTAGTAAAACGAAAATAAAAATGGACAAAACAAAAGTACAGAAATATGTCACATAGTCCGGCTAATCGGTTCCACTGATTAGCCGGACTATTTGAAACTGGACTAATCGAAACATTAACTGAATACAAAAAACGTTAATTGGTTCCAAATAAAGTTTTTTCCTGTTTTTCAGTAAATAAAACGAGGATAATATATTCAAATGTTTGTATATGTCATCAAAACAAAATCAGGGGTTTATACATTCATTTTAAATTCATTTTGAATTAAAATTTAATTATCAAAAAATCGACTTTACTCTAGAGTTGCAAATCGAAAACTAATAGAAAAAAGACCAGAAAACTAGAACTGCGCAAGCGTTGCGCATAATGTGCATATACAATTTCGGTTTTCTTTTTTATGTTTTCATAATAAAGGGAAATTTTGCGTATAAAAATGATTTGATATATTAATTTTTTGCGATTTTTTCAAGAAAAACTTTTTAGTTGGATGATTTTTTTCAAGTAAAATTTTTTTTTTGGAAATTTAAAACTGGACTGTAGTGAAACCGTACTAATCGAAGCCGCACTATGCGAGGAATTACTGTATATGAATGAAAAGATCTTCACCAATGTGACAGGTCATCGTGGTAAGTATAATCAAAAGTACTAATAGATTAATTGAAAGATATGTATCAGTGCTTGTCAGCATTTATAGAAAAATCAGTAAAAAAAATTCTTAGGAAAAATCTCCGCTCTACGACACGTGTGTTCGTGTTTGAAACGAAACCTCATTCGACAACAAACATACAACAATGTAACAAGTCGATTCCGCAGACATCTTAAGTCGACGTAACGTCGTTTTATTCTCGAGCACTGTTTAGATAACGCGAATGTATTTGCGGCAGCGACTACACCTGGTGTTATTTATGAAGTGCGTGGGCGTAACGTTCTCCATTCCACTCGGATGTTCAAAGTTTTACAAATACAAATATATACACAGAACACACACACACACACATACACATATAAACAGATACATGTACATAATTAATTATTATAATTGTTACTGGAATGAGATACAAACGCATATTCGTTTCATAGAAAACACAACGAACGCCAACACTGAGAATGTTGCAGAAAAAAGTAACATTTTTAATGAACGTTCGTGTTCTTCGTTCTCTTCTATAATTGTAATTTTTTTTAATGATTAATTTTTAGTAAATGAATTTACTGTACTTTAAAAGTCTCAACAGAAAATGTAACATTTTGAATAAACATAGGATGTCAATCAAAAAAGGGTTAAATTCAACTCACGGACTGATCATAAGACCATTTTACACATTTTAAAGTAGTATCATTTCTATACGTATTAACCTTTATCGGTCGTATGTCACCTCTGACGTGACATTACAACTTTGCTCTATCAGTCGTATGTCACGTGTGAGGTGACAAGACTGAACAAGTAACAACGTCCTCATTACTGAATGTACACACTGAATGTTTTTACAGTTTAATTCTTATTCGACAGCAGACAACACATTCTGTCATATTTCAACAATTATTTTACTTATATTATAATATTTTATTCCTCCAAAAATGAATAAAGAAAACTGAGCAATATGGAAAGTAACAGTGATAGTTGTAGTGAAATATGTGAAAATTTTGAATATTCGGCAAGTGATTTTAATTCTTGTGATGAAGAAGACAGTGAAACAAATGTTATATTTCAGTCAAGGAAAAAAAATGATCCCTATTCAATATTCAAGTGAAGAGGAAAGCGAAGTGAAAAGAGAAATTGTTGAAGAATTGATTGAGAAATGATGAAGACAATTTAACTTCAAGTATTCCTTTTACAAATAAAGGACGCCAAATCTTCGGAAATGTTCAGGAGCCTATAAATTATTTAAAAAAATTTTATACGGACGAATTTATAACAGAAATTTTAACGCAAACTAACTTATATGCAAATGAGGAAATTTTAAAAAAAAAATAAACAACCAGGTCAATTTGGCACAATTGGAAAGATATTTCATAGGATGAAATAAGTGCTTTTTTCGGGGTTGTTTTGTGAAAGACTAGTGAAAGACGACTATATACTTCTGCGAAACTTGTAACAGAAAACCATTCCTTCATGTAGGAAAATGTTTCAAAAAATACCACATTGAAAAACTATAAACAACATTTAAGCTTGAAGATTACACGTTTAATAAAATGTAAATATTTAAAGTGTAAATCGGGATAAACTTCAATTCAGAAGGTACAGATGACAATGAAATAACATCCAGAATAAATAAAGCCAGGAAAATAATAAAAGCCCTAAATGGAATACTCTGGAGTACAGAAATAGGAAAACAAAGAAAGCTGAAAATATATGATAGCCTAATAAAGAGCACACTTATATATGGATCCGAAACGTGGCGAATGAAAGAACAGATAAAACGAAAAATAGAAGCCACAGAAATGGATGCACTGAGAAGAGCAAGTAGAAAATCTCGATTAGAAAGAATAAGAAACACCGAAATAAAAGAACAAATGGGGATCCAAAAAACCGTACTCGAAGATATTGAGGAACACCAATTGAGATGGTACGGACATATCCAGAGAATGAACGAAGGAAGACTGCCAAAAAGAGTGATAAAGTGGAAGCCACAGAAAAATAGAAGAAGAGGAAGACCAAAAAAGTCCTGGATGGAAGGGATAATAACTTCAATGAGCACCAGGGATTTGAATGAAGGAGATTGGAGTAATAGAAGCGGGTGGCAGTTAGGCATCGGACAACGTCGCAGGACGTTATGAACCCGAAATTATATATATTTAAAGTGTAAATATAAATATTTTTATGCACAAAACTATCTTTTTATGTCAAGCAACCTTAGTTACTCTTCTCTTACAATAATCACTCAAATATATCTCCGACCTAGAGGAAAGTTAAGTACAAAATGCTAACGTCCGATAAGGGTTAAATGACGTGTGTGTGTGTGTGTGTAAAATATTCACGGTCACGGGTTAATGAAACCGTCGAAAAAGAATAATTCTCGGCGAGAATCTCGTTTCGATGCGGCGTCGAAAACTAATGAACCGGACTCGTTAAATTAATCTACAGATTAAAACTTTTCCCTTTTTAATACAATAATGAGACCGTCGCACAACACTGTGTCATTGTTAATTGTCGCAAACAATACATAATTGAATTTCGACACGAGAAGGACGGACGTCGCGACGGCGAAGCGCGGGCCAGAGACGACGCACGCAAAGCCCTCGTGTTAATACGTACGTGCATGTGTGTGTGTGTTTCGCACTCTGTGGTTACGTACGAAACCCACACGCCATTATAGAAGTTTTAATTATATCGAAATATTAAGTGATCTCTTATGTTTGAATTGTAAATATTTGCAAGTATCGTTTCATGAACTGTGATAATACAAAATTGTTTTTTTTTTAATCAACAACTGATTACACACACTTACACATACACACACACACACACACACACACATATATATATATATATATATATATATATATATATGTGGCAGCTGTGAACGTAGCTGCGGCGGCTATGAATTTGGTGACAATAGCCGATCACTTTTAGTCAACAACGATTATATACACTAGTGTAAAGTTAAATTTTTTACTTATTTTTCATAAATATTATTTTACCAAAATTATAAAAATGTGCTGTGAAACAATTCGTATAAAATTGTGCTACGAGACAATTCGTATAATTGAACAATCGGAGAAAACTGATTCTCCAAAGTGATGACCCCGACGTTTGTTAACGACGTGATATCAACGTGATACCGACGTTTGTTAACGACTGTACGAAATGATCGCAGCAAGATCGGAAGAACCATGTGGACCACCGGTGACAGACGTGGACCAAACCAGAGCTACCAGATTCCAGTCGCCTCAAAGGATGCCCCGAAGAGAGCTCTAACATCTTCCGTCCTCTACAACCTCGCGGCACGACACCGGCCCTATCAACGCAGCTCAAACGCTGGCATGGCACCCGGCTACATCAACGCAGCGCAAACACTTCAACCCCATGTGGACAACCTACCACGGCACTTGGACAGTACAGACCGCTTCGTGACCGGCCCGGCCCCGTCCGCCAAACACATAGAGGACCATCCAAACCACTCACGTGCCGTTTCAAACTCATGGATCTGATCAACGTCGGCAACTGCCCATGCACAAGAAAGGAGCCGCCTCACGCTTCAACTTGGCCATACAGCCACCAAGCACGGTTTTCAATCTCCTACATCTCACGGGCAGCCCGATCTCAGAAATCCAAAGAAACGGCACGCGCAAGGTTCCAATCTCGTCCTCCACTCCAGGCAAGGCATTCGAAGGCTAAAAGAGCAGCATAGCTGCCGCCGTAAGAATCGCCTCCCAACCAAACACAGCTGACTTCGCCGCAAGCATGAAACTCGGACAACTGGAAGACAGCACCTGGAGACCTACGGCCATATGCGTAGGCTTAGTTCGGTCAAATCACGTGCAACACGTACAATCACGAACTACCAGCCATCTACGTCGCCATCAAACTCTCCAGACACACCCTCCAGGGACATCGACTCGCTGCAAACGCCGATCATCGTCCCGGGGTGTACGCCTTCTCACACAAAGCCAACAAGCCTTTCCGAGACCACCGACGCCAAAACCTCTCTCCCCAAAAGCTAAGAAAAAGGACTCGTTTCCTCCTGACTGAGTCAGGGTCACTGGGGAGGGAGTAGCTGTGACGGCTGTGAATGTAGCTGCGGCGGCTATGAATTTGGTGACAATAGTCGATCACTTTTAATCAACAACGATTATATACACTAGTGTAAAGTTAAATTTTTTACTTATTTTTCATAAATATTATTTTACCAAAATTATAAAAATATGCTGTGAAACAATTCGTATAAAATTGTGCTGCGAGACAGTTCGTATAATTGAACAATCGGAGAAAACTGATTCTCCAAATATATATATGGTTATCCAATAAAAATATCAGAACTCTGACAGCTGGTGGCAGCCATGTTCGATTTTTTTTAAAGCTCATTTTGACATTTCAACTCAGTATAGTTTGGAAAATTATCATAAAAATGTGACGACAAAGGCATTCATATTTTACTTTACTTATCATAAACCAACTGTATCGTTTATACCTACTGAATCACCACCGGAGGAAGCAATGGAAAACGAAGAAATTCAAAAGGAATAATTTTTTTTATTACTTTACGGTAAAGAAGTTTCACTTCTAACGTGCATACATAAGTACACACACCCTTTTTTAATCTCATTTTGGCATTTCAACTCAGTATAGTTGGGTAAATTTTCATAGAACGTTTAACATTTCAACAGCGCTTAGGAATTATAAACACTTCAATAGATTTATTGAAACAAAAATTCAATGAGTCCATTATTTCACGAAATGGACCCATCAATTTTCCACCAAGATCGTGTGATCTAACTCTATGGGATTATTTTCGGTGGGGTTATGTGAAATCAGTGATTTATACTGGTAAACCACAAACAATAGAATCATTAAAAATAAACATTGAACGTGTAATTCATGAAATTGGACCACAATTATGCGAAAGAGTGACTAAAATTGGAATAAACAAATGCACTATGTTATATGAGTGAACTTGTGTTCCAATACAAAACACGTCAACAACGCTTAGAAATTGTAAAAACTTATTATAAAAATCAATGTTCGGTTCGTAAAACTTACGGTCAACACAATTGTTCAAATAAACGTGCCATTTATTGAATTGCTGAAAAACATGAAAACAAATTTACTCTACATCAGTGGTTCTTAACCGGTGTTCCGCGGAACACTAGTGCTCCGTGAACTTATAAAAAGTGTTCCGCCAAAATTTTAAAATCAGTGAAAAATTAAAACGATCACATGACGTGCATAGCACGTCGTGTGATCTTTGCTAAGTATAACATCGGAGTTCAATTAGCAAATGTCACACTTTTGTTTTGAAGGCATACAAGTGCGTTTTTGTAAAACTTCATTAATTTTAAATATTTTCATTAAATAATAATCAAGTAACTATAATACACAATATTTTTTTATTATAAAGAACTATTTTATCCAAGAATTATTTTATTCTGACAATAGCGCATCAGAAAATGTTGTACTGGATTTATGTAAACCTTTAGTTGATTTTGGACACACCCTCTTTTTAGATAACTGGTATTCGTCACCAAAACTGTATCGGAAATTTCATTTGCAAAAAATTAATACTATCGGAACAGTCAGATCTAATAGAAAGAATATGCCAAAAGATCTCGCAGCGACAAAATTAAAAAGATTTGAAGTTTTTTCAAGATCTTGCAATGGTATCTTAGCTGTAAAATGGAAGGACAAAAAAGATATATATTTACTTTCTTCAAAACATTCCAAAGCAGAAATGATTACAACAAAAAAGAAAAAATTAGAAATTATACCGACCAAAATGGAAACATTACAAAACCTAATATAGTTTTAGATTACAATGATGGTATGGATGGAGTAAACTTGCAAGATAGCTATTTATCATCTTTTCCTTTAATGAGAAAATTTACAAAAAGTTACATAAAAATATTATTTTATCTAATGGATATGGAATTTTTTAATACCTCTATTCTATTAGGTAAAATAACAAACTGTTCAGGCCGCAACTTAAAGTTCGCGCCACTCTGTCGAAGGGGAGAGGGAGCTCGGTTTTTGTATTTGTCGTCAGATAGGCGAATCACATCATCTGCCTGACGATAATACGTCTGCGCACTCTTTACCTAGTAACGTAGTTTGTTTGTTTGTTTATTTTCTCTCTTGACAACGCGGAACTTGAACGGACAACACGTTAAAATTTTGATTTAAAAAAACCCTTCTTAAAAATCGCTTCGTGTTGACTTTTCCGTTCTCGTAAATACTTATCTTAGCCTTTCAAACTAGTGACAAATAAATAGTTTAAATGTTTTACTAAAACTAAAGTCTTTAATTTCGCAAATTCTACTCTCCACTACCCGTCGCGGCTGCAGTGATCTAATTTCTTCCTTACTACGCCGACGTTCGAGCAAGCCAATAGGAAAATAATTCTTTAATTTTCAACGGTACATCAACGCGCGTACATAAATTTGGTCCTTCGAGCCGGATCGCTCGGCTGTGATAGTGGAAAGTGTTGTGACTTTGAGTGCAAAAAGAAAAAAGTTGACTTTGTGACTCGTTCTGATCAGACTTGTGATCGCGCCTTAACTGACAATACGTTGCTTTTGATTTCAAAACCTTCCTGCAAATCGCCTCGTGTTGCATTCTCAGTTTTCGCGATAAAACCGTAGTGACTTTCCCGATCAGACAGTGAGTGCATAAAACGTACAACTACCGTGTTCGCGTCGACAAAAACGAAGCATTTTGAGACTAAGAGCAACGCACACTACTACAAGGCTACTCGATTAATCGTGTTTGCATTGCTTTCGAGGAAAACCAATAGCGATACTGTGCTATTGTCTACTTTTTCCCGATTTAGTGACTTATTAATACATTGTATTAATCATGGTTGCAGTGCCTTCGAGGAAAGCCAATAGCGATCCTGTGCTATTGTCTACTTTTTCCTGATTTAGTGACTTATTAATACATTGTATTAATCATGGTTGCAGTGCCTTCGAGGAAAGCCAATAGCGATCCTGTGCTATTGTCTACTTTTTCCTGATTTAGTGACTTATTAATACATTGTATTAATCATGGTTGCAGTGCCTTCGAGGAAAACCAATAGCGATCCTGTGCTATTGTCTACTTTTTCCTGATTTAGTGACTTATTAATACATTGTATTAATCATGGTTGCAGTGCCTTCGAGGAAAACCAATAGCGATCCTGTGCTATTGTCTACTTTTTCCTGATTTAGTGACTTATTAATACATTGTATTAATCATGGTTGCAGTGCCTTCGAGGAAAACCAATAGCGATCCTGTGCTATTGTCTACTTTTTCCTGATTTAGTGACTTATTAATACATTGTATTAATCATGGTTGCAGTGCCTTCGAGGAAAACCAATAGCGATCCTGTGCTATTGTCTACTTTTTCCTGATTTAGTGACTTATTAATACATTGTATTAATCATGGTTGCAGTGCCTTCGAGGAAAGCCAATAGCGATCCTGTGCTATTGTCTACTTTTTCCTGATTTAGTGACTTATTAATACATTGTATTAATCATGGTTGCAGTGCCTTCGAGGAAAACCAATAGCGATCCTGTGCTATTGTCTACTTTTTCCTGATTTAGTGACTTATTAATACATTGTATTAATCATGGTTGCAGTGCCTTCGAGGAAAACCAATAGCGATCCTGTGCTATTGTCTACTTTTTCCTGATTTAGTGACTTATTAATACATTGTATTAATCATGGTTGCAGTGCCTTCGAGGAAAACCAATAGCGATCCTGTGCTATTGTCTACTTTTTCCTGATTTAGTGACTTATTAATACATTGTATTAATCATGGTTGCAGTGCCTTCGAGGAAAACCAATAGCGATCCTGTGCTATTGTCTACTTTTTCCTGATTTAGTGACTTATTAATACATTGTATTAATCATGGTTGCAGTGCCTTCGAGGAAAGCCAATAGCGATCCTGTGCTATTGTCTACTTTTTCCTGATTTAGTGACTTATTAATACATTGTATTAATCATGGTTGCAGTGCCTTCGAGGAAAACCAATAGCGATCCTGTGCTATTGTCTACTTTTTCCTGATTTAGTGACTTATTAATACATTGTATTAATCATGGTTGCAGTGCCTTCGAGGAAAGCCAATAGCGATCCTGTGCTATTGTCTACTTTTTCCTGATTTAGTGACTTATTAATACATTGTATTAATCATGGTTGCAGTGCCTTCGAGGAAAACCAATAGCGATCCTGTGCTATTGTCTACTTTTTCCTGATTTAGTGACTTATTAATACATTGTATTAATCATGGTTGCAGTGCCTTCGAGGAAAACCAATAGCGATCCTGTGCTATTGTCTACTTTTTCCTGATTTAGTGACTTATTAATACATTGTATTAATCATGGTTGCAGTGCCTTCGAGGAAAACCAATAGCGATCCTGTGCTATTGTCTACTTTTTCCTGATTTAGTGACTTATTAATACATTGTATTAATCATGGTTGCAGTGCCTTCGAGGAAAACCAATAGCGATCCTGTGCTATTGTCTACTTTTTCCTGATTTAGTGACTTATTAATACATTGTATTAATCATGGTTGCAGTGCCTTCGAGGAAAGCCAATAGCGATCCTGTGCTATTGTCTACTTTTTCCTGATTTAGTGACTTATTAATACATTGTATTAATCATGGTTGCAGTGCCTTCGAGGAAAACCAATAGCGATCCTGTGCTATTGTCTACTTTTTCCTGATTTAGTGACTTATTAATACATTGTATTAATCATGGTTGCAGTGCCTTCGAGGAAAACCAATAGCGATCCTGTGCTATTGTCTACTTTTTCCTGATTTAGTGACTTATTAATACATTGTATTAATCATGGTTGCAGTGCCTTCGAGGAAAGCCAATAGCGATCCTGTGCTATTGTCTACTTTTTCCTGATTTAGTGACTTATTAATACATTGTATTAATCATGGTTGCAGTGCCTTCGAGGAAAGCCAATAGCGATCCTGTGCTATTGTCTACTTTTTCCTGATTTAGTGACTTATTAATACATTGTATTAATCATGGTTGCAGTGCCTTCGAGGAAAGCCAATAGCGATCCTGTGCTATTGTCTACTTTTTCCTGATTTAGTGACTTATTAATACATTGTATTAATCATGGTTGCAGTGCCTTCGAGGAAAACCAATAGCGATCCTGTGCTATTGTCTACTTTTTCCCGATTTAGTGACTTATTAATACATTGTATTAATCGCGTTGGCACAACTCTTCGAGGAAAATCATTAGAGATACTGCTTCAACCCTCGTTCTGCATTGGAATATTACTCATAATTTCTTCTCTTACAAAGTCGTACTTCAACCTGCCGCCAAGCTGATGACGAAAAGAGTCATATTTTCTGAGGTCGCTAAGCTATTTGACCCGCTGGGGTGGCTGGCTCCTATCACGATCATAGGAAAAATCTTGAGTCAGGCTTTATGGATCAAGGGCTCTGATTGGGATCAGCCGGTCTCTGATGACATTCTTCAACCTTGGCGAGAACTGCGAGAGCAACTACCAGATCTCGAGGACTTTCAAATACCTCGCTGGCTTGGGATTAAACAAGACTCCAAATGGTATCTGCATGGTTTCTCTGACGCATCCAGCCGTGCTTATGCAGCTGCAATCTACCTTGTTGCAGAAATCGATGAGACCAATAGACAGTCGACCTTATTAATCTCGAAATCTAAGGTAGCGCCAATTAAATCTCTCTCTATTCCTCGGCTCGAGCTGTGTGGAGCACTTCTTCTTGCTCGTCTACTTCATTACCTGCTCCCAATGTTACCGACACAACCTGCCGGACTTTACTGTTGGTCCGACTCTCAAGTTGTCTTAGCTTGGCTACAGTCTCATCCTAGCCGATGGAAAACCTTTGTGGCCAATCGAGTCAGCGAGATAATTACTACTTTGCCTTCAGCAATTTGGAGCCACGTAAAAACATCTGAAAATCCAGCTGACTTGGCATCTCGTGGTGTCATGCCCCAATCTCTTCGAATCCAGCCTCTCTGGTGGCATGGCCCGACATGGCTTACTTCAAAATGGGAGAACTGGGACCATAAAGCAGACACCTTCACGACAGTTCTTGAAGAAACGAAGGGATGTCTTGCTTTTGCTTCTTCAATCGACAAACGAGAAAATTCATTTGAAAACTCCTTGCAAAGGATTTCTTCGCTCAAAAAGGCACTCAACGTCTTGGCTCGTAGTTTTAGATGGTGTCCAAATCGAAGGAGGAATGAACCGAACCGAACTTCCAAGGTATTGAATGCGGATGAAATTTCGCACGCTCGTTTAGCTCTCATCCGAACGGTTCAGCAAGAGCACTTTTCAGCAGAAATTCGCTGCCTCCAAACCAATCGACCGATGCCTCCAAATAAACGTCTACGTCATTTTGTCCCTTTTCTCGACGCCAACGGTATCCTACGTATCGGAGGTCGTTTACAGAATGCCTTTCTGGGAGAAGAGGAAAAACATCCTGCCATCATACCAAAAGAGAGCCATCTCGCCGAGTTACTTATTCGCGAAGCTCATGAGCGCACTCTTCACGGCGGATCACAGCTGATGATGAGCCATCTCTTACGGTCTGTCTGGATTGTCCACGTACGCAGCAAAGTAAGAGACCTAACTAGAAATTGCCTCAAATGCATCCGGTTCCGTGCGCAGCTACAAGTGCAGCAAATGGCTCCGCTACCATCTGTTCGAGTGACCCCAACAAGACCGTTTACATCTGTTGGACTCGACTATGCCGGACCGTTTCTGCTTCGAACCACAAAAGGACGAGGCCATAAAGCTTACAAAGGCTATGTTGCTATTTTTGTGTGCCTCGTAACGAGAGCGGTGCACATTGAAATCGTCTCTGATTTAACTTCTCAAAGTTTTCTGGCGGCTTTCAGACGCTTTGTGTCACGGAGAGGCCTTTGTAAGGAAATCTATAGCGACAACGGCACAACTTTCCACGGTGCCAGCGCAGAACTGCGGCGACTCTTTGCCGAAGCTTCTACCTTTTCTCAAGAAGTGGCAGGTGCTATTGCTCAAGATGGTGTGAATTGGAAATTCATACCCCCACGCGCTCCGCACTTCGGAGGAATATGGGAGGCAGGAGTCAAAGCCTTCAAACATCATCTGCGTCGCGTCCTTGGAGATGCCAGTTTGACCTTCGAAGAATTCTCTACGTTAGCAGCACAAATAGAAGCTTGCCTTAATTCCAGGCCGCTCAGTCCGTTGAGCGCTGACCCAGAAGATGTAACAGCACTCACACCTGGTCATTTCATCATTGGTGCAGCCTTGACGGCTCTGCCTGAGCCTTATGACCCGAAGCAAGTTATCAGAGGTATTCCAAGGTATAATCTTATGATTGAAATGAGAAATAGCTTTTGGAGACGATGGCAAAATGAGGTGTTGCGCCATATGCAACAACGTAACAAATGGTTACAGCCAAATTTCTCAGTTCGCCAAGGAGATCTCGTTTTGATAACAGAAGACAATCTGCCTCCTACAAAATGGCCACTTGCAAGGGTGATGCAGCTACATCTGGGCCCTGACGGTCTTTGTCGAGTGCTGACATTAAAAACGGCTTTTTCCATCCTGAAGAGACCTTTAGCAAAAGTCGTTCACCTACCCAACGTTCACCACCCAGAATCCGTCAAAGCTGAGGACCCAGCTGCCGACTCGTTCATGGCGGGCGGTGAAGAGCTCTCCAGGACGATCAATGAGGATGAAGAAGACGGCCATGACTTCACCAATTTATAAAGAAACTTGAATTGTTGTAAAAAAAAAAAAAAACTATTATCTGCCTTTGTACTTATAATTATGTAACTAGTTTATACTCTTTATTTTATGTAATCTTATACTCTTTGTAACTCATTACTATTGTAACAGACTATACTTTATTTACTGTCGTTGCCTCTGTCAACGAGGCGGGCGGTATGTTCAGGCCGCAACTTGAAGTTCGCGCCGCTCTGTCGAAGGGGAGAGGGAGCTCGGTTTTTGTATTTATCGTCAGATAGGCGAATCACATCATCTGCCTGACGATAATACGTCTGCGCACTCTTTACCTAGTAACGTAGTTTGTTTGTTTGTTTATTTTCTCTCTTGACAACGCGGAACTTGAACGGACAACACGTTAAAATTTTGATTTACAAAAACCCTTCTTAAAAATCGCTTCGTGTTGACTTTTCCGTTCTCGTAAATACTTATCTTAGCCTTTCAAACTAGTGACAAATAAATAGTTTAAATGTTTTACTAAAACTAAAGTCTTTAATTTCGCAAATTCTACTCTCCACTACCCGTCGCGGCTGCAGTGATCTAATTTCTTCCTTACTACGCCGACGTTCGAGCAAGCCAATAGGAAAATAATTCTTTAATTTTCAACGGTACATCAACGCGCGTACATAAATGTACCAAAACCCAAGAAATACTCCTTTTCAAATATTATTAATAAATTTGTTAATCAATTTAAGAGTTTAACTATAATGTTAATGTGTTTGTGTGTTTAAAAACTTTATAAAAAAATGATTTCAAATACCAACTCGCTGCGAATTACTTTGGACAGATTTGCCACGCGTGCATGTTAATTAATTGCCAGCGCAACTGGTTAAAAGGAAAAAAAATAAAAAAGCAAAAGCCATTATTTTTAGTTTTCAATTTTCCATTGTTTCAATTTTCTGAAATAAGTTGAAGAATTTTGGATTTCTATTCAAATCGAGTTTAAAACTATTTCTGAAAAAGCGATAAAAATATTATTACAATTTTCCACATCGTACTTATGCGAGCTTGGTTTTTCAACATTAACGAATATTAAGACAAAGAAACGTGAAAGGCTGACAAATATAGAAGAGGAAATAAGAGTAGCTATTTTACACATAAGACCAGATATTGAAAACATTTGTAAAAGTCATCAGGCCCAAATATCCCATTAAAAAAAATATGAGAATTTCCTTTTTTTTCATTTCATTTACTATTGACTAATATGTAAACTATTATGTATGTGATTTTTTATTTACTAGCAATAGATTTGTGTTTTATTAAAAAGAAACATGTGTATAAGACGGTGTATAAGGAAACATGTGTATAGTTTCTTTTTAACAAAACATAATCTAGGAGTCACATTTGGATGACTCTATATATATAAAAGAAATACAAATAGAATCGATTGGATCGGACGTAATAACAAAAATGAAAAGTTTAAAATGGAAATGGGATGATCATGTAGCAAAACGATAACGCCATTGATTGACAAAAAAAATTACTAATTGATAACATGGATACCTAGAGAAATACTGGAAAACGAATCATTTGGATAAGATCACTGTTCAATTTTTGGATCGTTATTTAGTTTGTATTTCTTTACTGAGAATCGTGAAGTAGACGAAAAAGAGCCGGAGATGTAACGAAACAAGTAAGAAAAATCGACAAGAGGAACTATTGTACCGAGCGTCACTTTTAAATCAAACGGTACGATCGGTCGCGAGGAAATGAACAATCGACGGAAGAACACTGGAAATGTATAAATACTGGAAATAAAACTGAGAAGATCGAATGGGAAAATACATTTCAACGGATCTCGTAAATTATTTATGGCTAGCAAAATGAGAAGGAGACGATGCAGCTCTGAAATAAGTTCGTATTCGTTCCGTACAGGAAATATCGTCCGTATTATTTTTCCGTTAGATATTTTATGTAGCTGCATATATATATATATATATATATATATATATATATATATATATATATATATATATATATATATATATAGTGTGTATGTGTGTACAGATTAGCGATACAAAAACGTTTCCAAAAAAGTTGTTACGATTTGTAGAACCTCGAACTATTTGAACACTGTAAACTGATTCCGGTTCAGGGCATTTTGTTTCATCTCGACATATGTACTCAAGATCACGTACAGTTAGAAGAAATGCACGACGACAGACGTGGAGTGAAGGGAGTCCAGCTGTCTACAACAGCTGATGAGATCGAGCGCAAGAATTACCAACAATGACTTCGGGTTGTTTTAAAACGTAGGCAACCGAACATGCATGCAGGCCGTGTTAAAATGTATGTAGTACATGAAGAGCACGTGCACGTTCCGAGTCAGTGGCGTCCTGCAGAGGCTCAAACTTAAAATGGATTTTTTCAATGCTTAACTAATAAACCTTTCAAAAATAAATTTAAAAATTTTATTCGACTACATGTACGAGGTCAGACAATTAAGTAATGTGACAAAATTCAAAAATCGAGTATATTTAAAAATTAAGGTACATCGCTGCGATCCCCTTCAAAGTAGTCCCCTCCCGCATCTATACACTTATTCCAGCGAGTTTTCCAGTTTTCGTAACAATTCTGGAACACTTCTTGTGGGACCTCTCCGAGTACCCTCGTCACAGATTCTTGGATATCTTCAACGGAGTCAAAATGTCGACCTTTGACGAATTTTTTCATATGGGCGAATAGGAAAAAGTCGCAGGGTGACATGTCCGGTGAATAGGGCGGTTGTGGTAACGTTGCGATGCCTTTAGACGCCAAAAACTGAGAGACACTGAACGCACTGTGACAGGGAGCATTGTCGTGATGCAGAACCCAAGTCTTCGCGATCTCTGGACGCACTATGAGCACCCTTTTTCGTAATTTTTCGAGCACATTGCAGTAGAATACTTGATTTACGGTTTGTCCAGGTGGTACGAACTCTTTGTGAACCACCCCTTTGCTGTCGAAGAAGCAAATCAACATGGTTTTCACTTTGGACTTGCTCATTCTCGCCTTCTTTGGCCTTGGTGCTCCAGGGGACAGCCACTGTTGGCTTTGTCGTTTAGTTTCGGGGTCATATTGAAAGAACCAACTTTCATCACCAGTAATAACTCGATCGAGAAGAGTAGGATCACTTTCAACCTGCTCGAGACAATCTTGAGCGATGTTCATTCAATTTCTCTGTTCCATTTTCGTGACATGCACTACTCGCGCGTTGTTACAAAACACTAAACAGCTGGCGAAGAAATGATCGTACGAGGGTGGTCAAGGTCTCAATCGAGAGAGTAGGGATCTGCTATTACGGTGGCGGAGTTACAGGTTCGCAGTGTTACCACAGGCCGAGAAAAAAAAATCGGTCGCATTACTTAATTGTCTGACCTCGTATGAGTTACTATTCTTCCATTGATTTTTTTAGCTTGTCTATTTTAAATCGTATATTAAACGAATAATGCAGGGGTCGGTCCGCGGGCTCCAGAGTGCCCATGAAGAAATTTTCAAGTGCCCGCCATTCAAATATCTAAATTCTAAATGTTAGATATTTTTAATAAAAATTCTCATTTTCTCTTTGCCATTTTAACAATTGTACGAATTGTACAATTGAACTTTTAACAAAAACTGAGATTTTAAGATTGTGTTTTTTCAATTAAAATTTGAATTTATATAAGAAATTTATGTTGCATTAATATTTTAATGTTTAAATATAACCCCTCCCTCCTCTTCATCGCACACCTCTCCCCACAAACCCCACAACGCCCCCAAATCCCAACGACCAGCCAACACAAAACTCACATCCCACCCAAACTACCACAAACACCCCCACGGCGATGCAACCTGTGGCATTCTTCAAAATTGTCTGGCAGACCACTCACCTGGTACAGCTTATACAACTGTAACCCATTAAGCAATCGCAATACAGCGAGTGATCAGTGACCCACGCGTTTAATAACGAACAACAGTTCAAAGACTTCAACAACCCCTCAGTGACAAAACTCTTAGCGCCTAGAGCCGCTGTAAACAATGTTTTTAAATAGGTTAAGTTAGAAAATAAGCTATTTACAACTAAGTCAATATAATTAATTAAGATAGTTAAGTTAGCATAAGTTAAAATAGTCAAAAAATACACATAAAACAGGTTTTTTGAAATTTTTCCTGTATTGTTACAAAATCTCACTAACACATATCGAAAATAATACTCAACCATAGGCACATTATCATAAGATAGGCAGCCTAACTAACCCCGAAAATATCATGTAAACTTCATGTAATTATTAGACAAAATATTTTTTTCTGATTCTGATTCTTCATCCCACAGTTCCCGCCGAACTCCCACATTTCTGAAATATACCCTCCTAGTAAAAAAGGTTGCCGAGTCCTAGTATAGTGCATCGGAAAAGAAACCGAACTTATTGAATTGAAAGAAAAGAAAACTTTCTATATTTCGTCAAAAACCTAAATATTTATTCGAAATAAGTCCCTTCGTGGATAGATTTTATTAAACCTATTTTTGGGATAGACTCGACGACCCAACAAGTCACGATAGGTTATATGGTTTTAATACAGGCCCATGCAACTTACGACCACTCTGATATTTTTGTGCAGCCCATGACACAGAATTGAACATTAAGAAAATGTTTTTTAAATATTTTATTTATTTTTGCACATACAAATGTACAAGTTTTTGTGCAATGTTGCTACCAAAAAGTACTTTTTGTTAATTTTTTCTATAGCAAAAATTACAAATCTCAAGATTAACGCATCTATAAGATGTTTTTTTAAGCGTGACAGAACTTTAAATTGAAATAAATCACATATTAATTGACCAGATGACCATTTATTTAGTGTTATTCGAACGATCATTTACGGCATTAATATTTACAAATTATTTCGGACAAGTGAGCACCACTGCTACCTCTGACATATCGCATTCTATCAATCCAATTTCGGGTCATTTTTTCAAACAATTCGGGCCTTACATCCGTAATAATGTCTCAATCGTTACTGGAGGTCAATTTCTGGAAATAGCATTAGCACCGAATTTTTGTTTTAATAACTCGATTGTATCGGTCAAAATATTGCACGTGACATCATTCTTCTAAAACCACATCTCTTTCAGATCGATGTCATGCAAATTTGGAAACAAATAATCATTGACCATCGGTTTATAACGTACACCATTGCCGGTGACGCGCTTTCCGGTTTCATTTCGAAATAAATAAGATCCTATGATGCCACCAGCAGGTAATCCGTACCATACGGTACATTTTTTTGGATGTAACGGGTTTTCATGAATCACTTCAAGATTGGTCTCACTCCAAGTATGGCAATTTTGCTTATTAACACACCCGTTAAGCCAAAAATGAGCCTCACCACTGAACAAAATTTTGCTCTATAAGTTTGGCGAACAGAACTGATTTTTGAAATAAATTTCCACAATTTGGAAACGTTTCTCAAATATAAAATGTTCCATAATGATTTTTCAAAGTATATTGAATCAAAATGTCACTTATAGCGTGCAAAATGACAATTAACTTGACAGCTAGCCCTAACGAAAGTTCTATCTAACCTAAAAAAAACACACGCTTTACATTTAATTATTCAATATATCTCTGGACCCACCATAACTAGGGAACACCATATCTCTTTCTCTTGATAGAAAGTACTGTGGCTCGCTAAAATTTCACAAAACTTATAATAAGGTTGCACGGGCCTGTTTTAACGTAATTGTCATACAATGTTCCTTTTATCGTCATTTTATTTTGAGGAGGAAAAAAAACAGTCACACAGTGACAAATCTGATTAACATGGTGGGATGATAGGTAAAGCACGTTTGTTTTTCGGGGACCAAAAAAATTTATTGTGAGGTGTTTGCATTGTCGTGCAACAAGTACTATTCCGGCCTAATTCACACACACTGTTCGGTTTCTTTTCCGACACCCTGTGCACGTCCGCAATCATCCCCTTCGTCTGTCCAGGTGAACATACTCTATACTTGTTATTTAATTCTCAGACACAATTTACGATCGATTTTACAACGTATTCGTGTCGATACGAATGCGCCGCGTGTTTACGGCAAGATGTAGTAGGTTAATACTCTATCAATAACCATGAATGTAAAACCGATCGCTGTATAAAACCATCGAATATAATATTTTTATTTACGTGCATATCGACAATGTCGGTTTATTATCGTCCATCCAAGACGGTTTTATTCGACGCGTTAAAATATACAGAGAGATTACCAACTTGTTTTTGTTTCTAGAGCAATCGTAAACATTTTCTAACGACGAACAAAAAAAAATTATACACGGTAAAGAAGAGACCGGAGCCGCTCGTGAGAGAACGAAATCCACGCGCGTTATTATCCCCGAACGAAATAAAGTTAGACAAGTCAGCGCGGTATCAATATAATCCGACACAAACGAATCGAAACAGTACTAGAAATAAATAGATACAAATCCGGAAAGCGGAGTGGCTCCCATGAGTAAACTCGTCTGGTGAGCCTCGAATGGGTAAAGTGTCTACAGTTCGTACCGAAAATGTCACCCAGTCGTGACAGACGCTCGACGACGACACGAGCGAGCGAGCGAGCAAGTAACAGCATCCAAGTCTGTCCGACGATGCAATTCGAATTGAGTACGAGTGTGTGTGTGTGTGTGTGTGGATATCAGTCGATTGGATCGTACGTATGTAGATAGATGCGCGTTTTATTTTCCTCTCTTTCAATTTCAGTCAAACGAGGACAATACACACACACATACACTGAGAGACTTAATATACATCTATCCATGTACGATTTAAAATTGTACCCCCTAGCAGATCACCAGCCACTCATCGTCGTACCAACAAAAAAAAAACAGTTTCGATTCGCAGAACGATAAAAATGAACAATCGATTCGAACGCTTTGATAAATTCGCATCTTAAGAAAAAAAATCATCTAAAAACCGAATAGGATTCTCCGGTTACGATCAGATTTCGATACAGACATTTTTCCCTTATCTCAATTTTATTCTGTTGTTATTATTATTATTATTCATCGTCCTTTGAGTAGAACAATACTATTAGATTCGTAGAAAATATGGTTATGTAGTCGTTCGTCGAAAATAACGAAATATATTGTTGAAGAAACAATACTGTTGCATAGCAAAGAATTATTGTTGCTACACAAGTTCTACACAAGTTTGGATTATTTCCTTCGCAAGCTGATCCATGCCTGTTCACAAATGGATCTTCTCGAGATAGATTAATTGTAGCTACATATGTAGATGATGGAATTATTGCTGCAAAGGATAAAAGGATGGCTTTAAAGATTTTACAAGCTTTGCAACAAGAATTCGACATCAAATCTTCTGATGTAAACACTTTTATTGGTTTACAAGTAAAAAGATACCAAGATGGTTCTATTTTTCTGCATCAGCAAAACTACAGCAAGAAAATCCTTGAACGCTTCAACATGGATAATGCAAATCCAGTCTTGCTGCCAGCGGATTCGAGTACAGAAAAATATTTAACATCTCAAGAAGAAAAGAAGCTGCCAATCTCAACTCCATATAGATAAGCTATTGGTAGCCTCATGTACCTGTCCATCGGTACAAGACCTGATATATCACTAGCAATAAACAAAGCTGCTAGATATATGGAAAATCCAACAACTCAAGATTGGAAGAATGTCAAGAGAATCTTGAAGTATGTCAAAGATAGTGACTTCGCTGGAGATTCTGCCACAAGAAAGTCAACTTCAGAGTACGTAGTCATGCTCGGGTCAAGTGTTACTAGCTTGAGCAGTCAACGACAGACTACAGTGGCACTTTCCACCACAGAAGCAGAATATTATGCTGCTTGTCAAGCTACCAGAGAATTGGTCTGGATTAAGAAATTACTAAAATCATTATATAGTGATAATATACATTGTACTTTGTTCATTGATAATCAAAGTGCAATTAAATTGATTAAAAATCCTGAGTTCCACAAGCGAACTAAGCACATTGATATTAAATATCATTATATAAGAGAAAAATATCAAGAAGAGATTTTTAACTTGGCATACGTTAGTTCAAAACAACAAGTAGCTGACATCCTGACCAAGCCGCTTTCAAGATTGTTTTTCGAACAGCATAGGAGTGTTTTGTGCTTCAAGAGTAATTTATTATTCAAGTCATAAAAAAGGGGTCGTTGTTGGGACCAGTGCAGTTCAACTTTTACATTAACGACATACCAAAAGTTGATGCAATTCACTTAGCTTTATATGCAGACGATACTGCGATTTTTATCCGTAGTCATAGCCTGGACAGAATTCGAAAAGAACTACAGTTACAATTGGATCTGCTCATGGATTATTTTAATACATGGAAGATCAAAATTAATAATGCCAAGACTGAAGTCATACTATTTTCAGCCGGCTCAGCAGCTAGTCCAGGAACGGATGCATTGAACGACTCTATTATAGAATGGAAAGATTCCGTAAAGTATCTGGGTGTACACTTGGATAAGAAGCTCACATTTAAGGAGCATACCACAAGTGTACGCAGAAAAGCAAATAGCGTACTACGTCAAATTTACATCCTGATGGCTAAAAAGAGCGCACTGAACAGAGAGAATAAGCTCACTTTATATAAAGCAGTTGTGAGACCAACTATGACATACGCGGCTCCTATTTGGAAAAATACGTATCCTACGCATATAAAAAATTTACAGATTACCCAGAACAAAATTTTAAGGATGGCCCTCGACAAACAGTTGAGTTATAAAGTTTCAAAAATTCACAAGAAAGCGAATATAAATACGGTTGCCGATTATATTAATTATCATGGGCTGGAAATTTTATAATAGAAAACATCATGACAACCCGTTAATAAGCAGCCTTGGTAAGGCTAAGATTGTACCCAAATATAGCCGGGTTGGAAAACTCGGGAAAAGGAATGTCGGCGTGCAACCGTATATTTTCAATGAAGACATAACGAGATTGATTAAGTCAGCTACAAAGAGTAAAAAGAAAGACGCGGTTGTTGTGCACAATCCCGACCGCAGGGGGTGAGATGGGAGGAATAATATTATTTCTTCTTCATCATCGTCGTCGTCATAGAACATCCTAACATTTTATTTAAAGACATATATCTGGGTTTTTTGGATTTTTCCCCAGATCGCAAAAGAGGATTATTATGTTCATATGAGGACCAAGAAACAATCATAGGAAGACGTATGATGAGCACAGGGGGCATGTTATACGTCCCTAGGTACGTCCGAGAACTGTGGTGCATCACTATTTGAGGACTACTAACAACAAATCTAAAAAAAAATCTGCTCACACCTCTGGAGAAACCCAACAAGTGTCAGTGAAGTTGTTCGAGTTACCTGGCCAATAAGAAGCCATCCCTGTGGGTAACTTGGAGTTCCGCTTGCTAAATAACGTGAAATTGCCTTGGAATTAAGATACAGCAAATGTTCCACCAAAAAATCAAAATCGAACCCAAAAACGACGTATAGAATACCATTTAAATGCCTATACCTCCAACAATTTTAGTCGAATGAATTTGAAACTGTCAAGGAATATTGTCCAGATTTTATACTTACAGAAAATGTCAAAATCCAAAAAAACGACTTCTTCGACCTGACTGAGCAAAACCCCTTAATCAAATCAGACACTTCATATTTAATAACCTATATCTATTTGTTGTTTTGGAACTGTGACTGATTCACTTTAACACAAATTAATTTTAAACCCAACACCACAATGGTCTAAATCAGGGGTTCCCAACCCCGTGCCCGCGGGCGCCATGGCGCCCGCGGACCGATTTATATGCGCCCGCCACTATTCGACAGAATTTTTTTCGCAAACACTAATTAAAAATATAAATTGAAGATTTATATTAATTGAAGAAATAAAAACATTTATAAACGATAAAAATGAAAATTATGATGAACTAACTGACCATTGCTGGCTGGTGGATTTGGGTTTTCTTGCAGACACCATGGAAAAATTGAATTCTTTCAATTTAGAGTTGCAGGGAAGAGACAAAAATATAGCTGAAATGATAAGCTCTGTAAATTCATTTAAAGCGAAATTGGCTTTGTTGATATCACATCTGCAGATCAAGTCTCTCGTGCATTTCCCACATATGAAGAAAATGCTAGGTAACAATGAATTAAACGTGTCATTATTTATTGAGACCCTTCAAGTGCTTCAAAAACAGTTTGAAGAAAGATTTCTGCAGTTTACAAATATCGAGCCAATTGTCTCTTTCTGTATCAATCCTTTTACTTGCCAAATAAATGTAATGGAATTAGCCTCATGTATTGCAGATCTTGTTCAGGGGAAAGCAGAAGAACTAGAGTTAGAAATTTTGGACCTTAAGAATGATATTTTGCTAAAATCCTTAATATCAGAGGACTTATGGAACATAGTCGACAAAGAAAAGTTCCAATTTTTGAAAAAAGCGGCATATAAAATCAAATCGTTTTTCGGGTCAACGTATTTATGCGAATCGTTGTTTTCAAACATGAATTTAATAAAATCACGATATAGATCTCGACTCACCGATGAGCATCTTTATAATTGTTTGCTAACAGGATTATCGTCATACTCTCCTAATTACGAGGCACTGGCCAATGAAATGCAATGCCAAAGATCACATTGACAGATTGATATTTTTTTTAATGTTTTCTTTTATGTTTTTTTAAATGATTTCTTTATATGTGTGTTTTTTGTTTACTTTGTATTACTTTTTGTATGTACGTTTCTTTGTGTGTATGTAATTTGCACAATAATTTTATTATTTTGAAATTATTTTTGTTTATTATTTTTTATCCTTGGTCAATTATAAATATCCTTAAAAAATAGCTGGTGCCCGCCGCCCTACCAATATTTTAGAATGCGCTCTAAGGTATAAAAAGGTTGGGAACCCCTGGTCTAAAGTGTTCAATAATCACTTATTATTTATAAATAAATCGGTTGATGCATTTCGATGGCGACGCCGTCATCGTCAGAGCCTTCTGTTAAAATCTAGACGAATTGTTTGACTTTTTTTGATTTTTTTTCGACTAACTTTTGATTTTTCGTCATTCTAGCATCGAATTTATATTTTCCTCCTCCCGTCTATCTGTTACCTTGATTCGCGAGTCTCGCCTGAAACGCAGTTCTCGTTTCAAATCCGTTATACGAAACACCGTGAATGAATTTCGTCATACATACATCGACACATCCGCTCGAATGTATTATTTCTAGTACGTGTAATGTTTTCAAACGGTTTCTATTCAAACACACGTCGTCGTTTTTTTTTACACACATACATACATACATATGTACGTACACGTGTGTGTCGGTTCGATGCCGTACGCTGACAACATTGTTGTACGCGACGAGATACTGTCGATTAAACACAATCGTACGGAAAAACAACAAGTCGACAGAGGAATATGGAATAAAAATATGTAAATGGCACGGACGACGTTTACGGCAATCGCACATGGGGGTATTTGCATTTGTTGAGAGAATAGAACATATTTGGAACGAGAGAGCGTCGCGTTTCGACACGCGCCGAATTCATTTTTTTACGATTAGTTAATGTATTTTTATGTTAATGATTAGGAAACGGTGACACAGATTACACACGCCGTGTGTGCGAATTGCGCAGAGCGGCGATACGTAATTCGTCATAAAATTAACAAAAATAATATGGGGAAAATGGAGATAATTGGATTCGAGTATAGAATCAGTAAAATCAAAAGTTTTTTTCATATAAGATTTTCCAATAAGAATATCCAATGAGAATGTCTTTTTTTAATCTCATTTTAACTCAGTATAGTTTGGAAAATTATCATGGAACGTTTAACACTTCAACAATGTTTAGAAATTGTAAAAATTCCAATAGACTTATTGAAACAAGAGTTTAATGAGTCCATTATTTCACGAAATGAACCCATCAATTGGCCATCAAGATCATGTAATCTAACTCCATGGGATTATTTTCTGTGAGGTTATGTGAAATCACTGGTTTATGATGAGAAACCACAAACAACAGAAGCATTCAAAATAAACATTGAACGTGTAATTCATGAAATTGGACCACAATTATGTGAAAGAGTGACTAAAAATTGGAATAAACGTTTGCACTATGTCAAGCGATGATTATATGAGGAAAATTGTGTTTCATCATTAATGCCATAGAATATGCTTAAAAATAAAAATAAATAATCAATTAAATACTTGTTGTTTCATTTCCATTTAAACTTTTGAAGCGCTTATTGGAAAACCCTATACATCCAGACAACCATCAATTATGATAACATTCTATAACCTCTAAAATATATACATAATTTCCTGAAAATATATATCATCTATCAACTTATATCAATCCATTGCAGAATAGGGCTTTATTTGACTAAATTTCCATCCGATTAGAAAAATAATTAAACATTTAGTCGTATTTTTTTAGAAATAAAAATGGTTAAAATCGAACAACTGAACTTGCATCTGATTAATCATCCAACTAATAAAATAATCGTGTCGTTTTAGTCGATTTTTAACTAAAAAATTAATTAAATGAAAATTTAGTCAGATAAAAAATATAAAAAAATGACTAAAATCCCAAGTTAAATTTTTTCCCTTAGATACTTACTTTTTCTTCGGAAATGAATTTCTTTGTTAAACAAAATTCATTCCATTCATCGCCTCAAAGATGAAATGAAAAATGTAAACACAGCCCCTCGAGATAATAGAAAAGTCATTAAGATTATAAAAAATAATCCAACCATCACAAAAATACAATCAAATCTCAGTTGGAAGGACGTGAAACGAGAAAGACCAATCCTCTTGAAAGACAGTGATCGACCATATGTCACATAAACAACGTTTCTCAAACTACAAGAGCTAAATTTGGAAACTCCATATTCACCAAACCTTGCATCGACTGACTATGACTTCTTCCAGACATTGGGCTACTTCTTTCAAGGAAAAATATTCAATTTTCAACAAACTGGAAAACACCTGTGATTTGTCACTCTCTTTCCAGGCTTCTTCGCTGCTGGCATAAACAAAATACTGTTAAGATAACAAAACTATGTTGATTGAATGACCTAATAATAATTCGTGTTTAATGACCTAATAATAAACCTACTATACATTTATTTTATTTCCTATATGGATTATTATTTTCCTATGTAGAGAGAGAGAAGGTAAAAATGGAAACTTCTTACAAACTGACTGACAAATTAAAAACCATAGAAGAGAAAAGATGGTACTGATGTTTTGTCACAATTGTCGATTATTTTAAATCATTCTATAAAAAACAGACATTTCATATTTAATGATCTAATAGAACTGTTGCATAGCAAAGTATTAGGAGGACCGGAAAGTAATGCCGTTTCTACGCATGTCGATATTCGTTAGTCATTTATCAGCTCATTGTGTACTTCAAAGTCATGCCAAAGATATTTTAAGGTTAGAGTGACTTGTTTACTCGTAAATAATAAAATCTTAAATTTTTTCTACAATTTATGGTGAAATGACCAGCCAAATACCAGAAGAGGAGTTATATGTAACACATAGTAACAAATATAAATATGTGAGGGTAGCAACGGTTGTTGTTTATACGATAAAAAAAATTAGTGTAAATAACGACATCAAAGGATAAACAGCACTGTTGCACTGCTGATTGATAATTAAAGAACATTATTTTAAACGTTGTTGCAATTGATTGATTAATAAATAAAAATTATATATTTTAATAATTGTACTGTCAATTACTTAAAATAAAACTGAGGTACATATCCGGCATTGTATGCTTTTTGAGTTTCACAAGGGTAGTACCGCAACGGTTGCTACCAAAAACATTTGTGACGTTTATCCAAACGCATTAGACGTTCGTAAATGCCAAAGGTGATTTTCTAAGTTCAAATCCGGTAATTTCGATCTTTCTGACTCGTACCGATCAGGAAGACCAACAACTTTAGACAATGACATGTTAAGGGCGGAAGTGGAAGCAAATCCGTGTCAGACAATCGAGAAACTGTCAAACACTCTTAACCAACTTCGGTCGACCATCCAAGAACATTTGCAGCAGATTGGTAAAGTAAGCAGAGCAGGTGTTTGGGTCCCGCATAATCTGTCCGAAGAAAACAAAGCTAACCGATCCACCACATGCAACTTATTGCTTCAGCAACACAATACAGAAGCGTTTTTTGATCGCTCGATCACCGGAGATGAAAAATAGGTCCTCTATGATAATCCAAAACGCAAAAGGCAGTGGCTCTCTCCGAATGAATCGCCACGAAGTACAGCTAAACCAGGTTTATACCACAAAAGCCGCTTTTGTGTTTGATGGAGTATTCGCGGGATCGTTCATTTTGAAGTGCTGAAACCTGGACAAATTGTGAATGCAGACCTTTACTGTGAACAATTGGATCGAGTAAATCAATCTTTAATTGAAAAGTGCCCAGCGATTGTCAACAGAAAATGTATTCTGCAACACGATAATGCAAAACCGCACTGCGCAAGACGAACCATGGAAAAAATTAATAAATCGAGATGGGAGGTATTGCCTCACCCACCATACTCACCCGATATTGCGCCATCGGATTTCCATTTATTCCGATCGCTACATCATTTTCTAAGTGGCAAAAAATTTGAAAATTCGGATGATGTCCTAAATACCATCTCCAGATATTTTGCTCAAAAACCAATTGATTTTTATCGATCCGGCATTGAAAATTTGCACACTAGATGGCAAAAGGTTGTTGATAACGAGGGTGATTACATTATTGATTAAAAATAAAAACTTGGTAAAAATTTATCTGTTTGAATTTAATGTAAAAAAACGGCATTACTTTCCGGTCTTTCTGATATTATGTTGCTACGCAACGAATTATTGTTGCTACGCAACAATAATAAATAAATAAATCGGTAAAGGTAACACCGATTATTATTTATATTGATGCGAAAAATAGTGTAAAACGATTCAATAAAATAAATATATACGTTTAGAAATGTATTACATATACGGAGGCCTTTATAAGCGACAAATAAATAAAAAATTAAGACATTACAATTATTGTCAATCAGTTCCACTACTTCAAGTGCTCTTGGAAATTACGAAAAAACATATGGTCCTTCAAGCCGGATAATATCAGTGAACAAAAATACGAGATCTTTAGATCCTCGTCCAATGAATGATGATTCGTTGTTTGTCTATCGTCCCTATTTCACTTGACATCTACCATCGTTTTGTTCGTGTTTCATATGTCGTCTCGTTTCGTAATTAACCTTTAGCATATGAATGCTAATTAAAACGTATTAGCTTACAACCACCGCGAAAAAGAAACAAATGGAACGAACGACGAGCGCATCCAAGCACTACTACGCGCCATCGTCGAAACACATGCAGAGAATCGTCGGTGTTTGTTATTGTTGTTATTTATGGTTCGTGTATAGAATTCATTATCGGAACGGTGTTCGTATTTTTGTTACGACTTGTCGAATTATTAACACACTCATTTGAATTAATTAAACACAACCGCGTTCTCTCATCTCAGGTACGTTCTATAATTAATTCGTTCGTTTGAGATATAACGATCTTTCCAGGTATCTTTCGAGACATTATAAGAAGTTATCCTGATAATCTTGTTATTTATTTCCTGATAACATCTAAGACTTTCATTTTGAAAAATTCCATGGAGTTCAGCTATTATACAATCTTCTAAATTCATTGTTCGAATTTCTAAATCGATTCGTAATAATCACAGGATGATTTTAATAACCGTGCGTTTAAAACAGATTTCTATCCATCTTCTGATCGAACACAAGACCATCATACCATATCTGAACAAAACGAGAGAGAAGGAGAGTGAATATGTGCGTGTGGAATTCGGAAATCAATCGAAACCGAACGACCCTTCCACACTATTATTGTAGTTATTCGTACGTATCGGAAATATAACCGAGTTAAAATCGCATTAAATATACGGTTCGTCGACGGGATAGGGTTGCTGGAGATGTTGAACGCGATCAGAAATTAAGAGACATGGCCGACCGTTTTCAATTTGGAATTTGAGTCATAATTTTTGATATGCGCGTAGGTAGATTAAAAAAGCTTTACTGCATGTCATGACCCGTGTTATGTTCGGCTTTTTTTCAACCCCGGCCGAACAGGCAATATATTAAATAGTGGGCGGATGCTCGTATCCTCACACATAAATAATAAACAGGTTGTGTGTGTGTATGTTTATCCGAACTGTAGTAGTTTTATATATGTTCTGATTTATCTTGTCTTATGTACATCATTGTAATTAAAAAACATGTATAGTGAGTCAAGATGAAACTCATACGACATGACATTTTATATGTTTACTGTGGAAAATCGATCAATAATCACAATTAGAATATTTCTATGTCTTTTATGTATTTATCAGCAATTATTCTCTCATAATTGAAATAATTAATCATAATATAATATTTCGATTTCGTGAAAAACAATTTTTCTACAATGTTATCAAAAAACAACTCAAAATTAAACTCGAACGTTCATTTAAATTTATATTTATTTACTAATACAATAATACCCCGATTTACGCGAACTCGGAGTTTCGCAGTTCTTGATTTTCCTCCCCCGTTTCATCCCTCACCAAACACGTATCTTTAGTGTTTCTCTTCCTGTAATACGGCTGGACGTATTTCACGCAAACTCTATATTCACGAACCCACTCTATGGTAACGAAGTTAAAATTATTTTGCTTTATATTTTTTAAACCCTTAAAAAAACTATGTCATCCAAACGAAGTAAATCTGATTCTCCTAAATCTAGTAAGAAAAGAAAAACGTTATCTCTGGAATGTAAATTTAACATTATCAAAGATTTTGATAGCAGAATGAAAATTTGTGAATTGACAAAGAAGTTTGAGCTACCAGAATCCACAATAACAACAATCATAAAAGAGAACGAAAGAATTCTTGAAGCTGTGAAAAATACTCAATCCTTGATTTCAAGCATAATTCGTAAACGTCATGGTATTATTGCTGAGATGGAAACAACGCCAGAAACTGATCATGTCGCTCATGTGATAGAAGAAGTTGTCAATCTTGCCAGGCATTTAGATTTGGAAGTCGATGGTGATGATGTCAACGAGCTGTTGGATTCACATAGTCAGGAGCTGACAATTGATGAGCTCATATTGATGAGCAAAACGTTTCTGAAAAATCTGACACTTCAAACCCAATTTCACCAGAAAAGCACATAGCAAATGCAAGCTTGACAGAAGCTCTCGGCTTAATTGAAAAAGGCTTACAAATATTAGAAAACATAGACTCCAACAAAGAACGCGTTATAGCTACAAAGCAAGGAATAAAAAAATTATTAGTTTGCTACGAAGAAATTCTGCGTGAAACAATAAGACATTGTGTTATCAGACGACTTTGTTAGATTTTATGAAGCCATCGACATCGAAATAACTTCGTCTCAACTCATTTATTTTTTTAATATTTTGTATTAAAATGTATAAAGAACTACAATTTTTATTACATATTTTTCTTCTAAACTAGTGTTTTTGTTAGTCCTTGGTCCCAATTAAACAAAATTTAATGGATGTCTATGCAAAATTGTACCCCGACTTATGCGATTTTCGTCGGTCCCACCTATCGTGTAACTTCGGTGTTTTACTGTACATTCATATTTATTTTAAAATTAAGTATTTAGTGGGACAATCGTGGTTGGTTTTAACTGCTTTCAATCAATTTGAAATTGACTATACTAATTTTTCTCAATTAGTTAACTCGATTTTCTCTCATTCCTCTACAAAAGTATTTCTTCTAAAAAAAAATCATTTCTATTCAAAATATTATGTTTCCTTATTACAATTTCCAAATGGTTCCATAAATTCTCAATCACATTCAAATGCAATGGTCATTTCAATGTTTTTTTTCAAAGGACCTATAAGGGAATGCCCATATCTCTTTTATTTTTCAATATTTTTTATTGAAAAAAATATATAAACTTATCTTAGAAATACATTTCTAGATATATGACGAAATATGTACAGTGGATATATAAGAAAACTCCAGAGAGTATAAAATAAAAGTTTACGTATGGCCCTCGACAAGGATAAATCATACAAAATCTCAAAATTACACGAAGAAGCAGAAATAGAAACGGTTGCAGATTTAATATAAATAGATTATCTTGGATATTCTATGTTTCGTAGCAAAAAATAGAAATGATATTGATTCAATCTTAAATACACCAAATATTGAAACTAACTAAAATTACGTTTGTCCTTCATAAAATTTCGTACATTTCATTACAAAAAAAAAGAGAGTTTCAGTACATCTGCATAAACTCATTAAAAACGCATTTACGAAAAAATATTGTATGTCGAACGCAGAACACCTTGTTGCCAGATTTTCTTATATTATCTTAAAATGTACAACTAGTATTCAGTTTTGTATTTCAAAACGGACATTTATATATACCAAACATCTGGCATTATTTAAACTGTAGTAATTAAGTACGCTTTCTTTCGCCAGCCGAACCCGCAGTGCATCCTTTAAAATACCCCGCAATAAAATAAATGGTCTATCTACAGGGGGCTGGCCAAGGCAAGCGAAAATTGAGATGATGTTTCTCAGCGATGGGAGACGGTCGAGGAGTCGCATCGAACAACTGGAACGAACCGGTCGAGTTGTTGAAACATAGAAACACGAAGCACATTTGTATCACTTAGTTTAATTTTCAACTTGTATTCTTTCGATAGTTATAATCATACTGTAACAGCATTATTTCCTCATATTTATAAATAAATACAGCAATTATATTTGAACTATCGGTGTTTTTTACTCAGTAATAAAAGAGCAGTAAATACATCAAAACCTTTTTATATAAACATTCAAAAACAGTTAAATCACGTTAAGTCGGGGTTTAACAAAATTTCCATTCTATGATATAAAACCCCATGACAAGAAACTAATAGACAAATTAGGAAGGCCTAAAGTAGTACCAAAAAGATACAGGCTAGGAAAATTAGGCAAAAAAAAATATACATCTGAAATCGTATTACTTTAACGAGGCTATTACAATAAGAAAAAATCCAAAGAAGACTGGAATGATACACTAAGTCACTTAAAAATATAGTACTTAAACAGAACGGAATGTAGTTAAAGGAGAGTAGTGGAATAACACACAACATTAAAGAAGATTATTCGGGTTTTTTGAAACTTTTCCCAGATTAACACAGAAGATTAAAACAAAACATAAGATAAATAAATGAAATTATAAGAAGACACATCATGGACAGTAGGGGATAACATTAGAAACCCTCAGGAACATTAATGAAATATCGGATTTCTCATCAGTCACAAGATGATCGTTCACGTGATCAGTTATATAATTAAAAGTTATATTTTTTTGTGCTCACAAAAATAGAGAAGTAGTTCTAGTATACATAGAGCATAGGGTAGAGGGGTAGTGAGGCCTATTACATATGCACGCCGTGTTAACATCTGATTACTATTGCAAAGCGATAGACCTCTTCTCACTAGATGCACGCATACAGTATTCATGGCGTATTATTGCTCGTCTCACACCCTCTTATTTTATATATGGTATTTATGGACAAGTTATCAATGTACCTGTCTCAGTTGGCACGATGCTTAATCACCTTCCAAGGAACATTGATGATGACCATTGTATAAATATTCATACCAAACGTAAAAAAAAACACAAATCAAGCAATCTGCATGGTATAGTTAATAAACGTACGATAAAAGCTTGGCTACCATTTTTGGTACCATCTCCAATTTATACAACATATGATAATAAAATTGATAATTCTTTCTTCAACGATGATCAAATTCATAACGAAATTCCTCAAGAAAATATCAATGAACATATTCCTGTTGAAGATAGTCTCACTGCCCAACAACATACCCTATTATGGAATGAGAACCAGTATTTACGTTTAGCACCTGGTGAACAAAATGTGCTTCAAAGTTTGCTGTTTGATGAACATGCCGAGGAACTATCTTTTCCTTCAATTTATGTTTCACTTCTGGCGTGCGTACATAAGTACACACCCTTTTTAAAAAAATTTTGGATAACTGTAATTTTTGCAGAAATTTTCTATAATTAAGGGTTATTTTTTTGTACGAGTTCAAATTGGGTACTAGCGCGGCACATGTCGTTCGAAATACCAGCACGGTGTTTGGCGATTGTATCGTTAATGAACGAACCGTACAAAGATGGTTAGAAAAATTTCGTTGTGGAAGAAAAGACTTCAAGAATAATCCTCCCGAAAAACCACCTGTCCCTCTCGATGATCAGGTTCTTCGAACGCTGTTGGAAGCTGATTCCTCTCAACCATTATCTTCCCTCGCAGAAGAATTTGGCGTGTGTTGCAAAATCATCGGTAACCATCTCAAGAACATGAGAAAGGTTAAAAAGCTCGACAAATGAGTTCCACTCGATTTGAATGATCAGCAAATGCAGTAAAGATTTGAAATTCGCAGTTCGCTTGATTTGAGGAACAATAGGACACCCTTTTTGAGAAGAATTGTAACCTACGGTGAAAAATGGATCAGCTACGATGACAGAAAACGATCGGAACAGTGGGTTAAGCGTGGTGAACATCCAGACACACACCGAAATCCTCTCTACATATTTATTCTTGAGCTCTGGACAAACAATAACTGCTCAGTCATACTGTCTTGATATCGAAGAAATGCATGGGAAAGCATGGAAACGTGAATAGTTAAAAAATGAATGAATTAAAAAATAAAATTTCTATTTCTCTTTGAATAATCCGACGCTTCATATTACACAACCTAATAAAATCAAAAAAAATATATATGATTTTAGATACCCGAACATTTGGTAAAGAAACGTGTTATAGTTCTTGAAAAAAAGTTCCCAAAAGTCGCGTTTTTTTCGACTTCCTAACTGACCACGACCCTTGAAATAGTTTCCCCCTAATTTATTTTTTTTGTGAAATTCCTCAACTCTCACAACCGCCATTTATATAACGATACGTACGATGTATGTCTGTATGCATATGTATATTGAATGTCGTGATTTTTCCCACCCTCAAACAATCCATCACAGAGATCCTTTAACAACGCAACAATCCCCCCGATGGCGATTATTCACCGCGTGTACGAAAATCTGTGTACGTTCGTTCTCGTACGTCGTCTCTTCATAATTACATGCCGTTTTAATTCTGATATATGAAAACGGTTACGAAAATGATAATGGCAGCGCGGATAACAATGAGCTTATTTCGGTGAATGCATATTCAACACTTCATTAAGAATTTAGAAGCATTGTTCGTAAACGTTAACATTAATACTTTGCTTCTTACACACGCTTCAAGTATTGTTAAACGCGTATAATAGCACGTTATAATTCGCTTTTTAAAATAGTAAAAGTGTTCAGACGACGCGAACGTAAATATATAAATCATTCGAGTAAAAGTCTCGTTTTTTTCTTCTCCCTCTCTCTCTCATTTCACATAATTATCGTCGTAATTGAATGACGTGCGTTTTAGTACGAGCGTCGCCACTCCATGAATGTCGTTCGAGTGGGAATCTCAATAGTAGAATAGTTTCGAACAATCAACTGAGGAATGTGTGTTTTTTTATTAGAAAAAACTGCAACAAACAAGCAGTACATCAGACTTTTTTTAGTAGAAGACCATGAACCGTTCTTTTGTCATCAACAAGTGAGAGTATCGAAAATACAAAATTACGAAGAAATCTGTTCCGATAGACGAACGTTCGAGTATGAGGAAAAAGATTCGATTTTTTTAAAAAAAATATCGTTGTTTCGAAACCATTGATGAATTCCATTGTTTAAAAAAGCAACGAGAGCCTACAATGAGTGTAAAAAATATTCGTACACTTGGAATACGAAAAAAACAGAAGTTTTCGAGATTTTATTGTATTTTTTAAAAAATAAAAATAGCAGCAAGTAGATCACATTTTATGTTGTTTGTTTATGAGAATTAAGTAGTAAAAAAATGTGTCGAAATCCATAAGCATAGAAAAATATTCATACAACATTCACGATATCCCCAATTTATTTTCCTTATGTTTAATCAAATTTCATCATTTATTTTGATGATCACAACCTTATAGAACTGTATTATTAGTTAAAGTTCTATTTTAATATTCTATTGTACGAAAATAAATCTGAAAGGCAATCAGATAAGTGAAGTTGAAAGAACACTTATTATTGATCTATATCATCATCATCGACTCCACAGCCTCATAAAATTTTCTTCAGGTCCTGTCCAAGATTTGTTGATAGCTATTTTCAGCCCACAGTACCTTAGTCCACTGGTGAGAATGCCACCTTATATCTTGGCGGACCAGCCATTCTCCCTCCCTCGTCTGTCCCTGACCCTGATTCCCACTGGGGTTGGAACCCAATCTTCCTCAGGGTTGCTCAGGTTAACGGGATCCACCACGTGAAGGTGAGGGTAGGAATTGGATAGCAGAGGCTAGGTGGTGTTATATAAAGATGACACCATGTTGTCCGCCTCACTATCCCTTTTGGATCCCACTGATCTACATAATCAATGTAAATTACTTAATGAAATTGTATCAGGTGTATGCAAAAGTTCTACCCGTTTTTTTAGATAAGAATAAAAGTATTTTTTCAATACAAAACTTTTTTATTATTATATGCAATTGCTATTGTTATTTATTACACAATTTCTTGCCATCTCTCTGGTAGCAAATGTATCCCTCTTTTGTAAAAGTATTAGGTTTTAAAATCAAAAAACCTTTATAAAAAATATAATTTAATTTCTTCGAATTTTTTCCAAATGAGTTATTTTAGAGAGATCTAAAAAGATTGTAGTCCATAGATATAATATCCAGGAAATATGCAGAAAATTATGAAAATGCTTGAAAGATGGCAAAAAATATTGAATCAAAATGGTCACCATCTCTCTGGTAACAAATATATCCCTCTTCTGTAAAAGTCTTCGATTTTAGAGTCAAAAAAACTCTTGAAATGCAATTTTGACCTTTTAAACTTCATCTAAGTTCTTTCCAACTAAGTTATTCTGGAAATATCGAAAAAGATGATAGTCCGTATATGTAATATCCGGAGAGTACACAGAAAATTATGAAAATGTTTGAAAAATGACCAAAGATAGTCGAACAAAATGGTCACCATTTTTCTGGTCACAAATATATCCCTCTTCTGTAAAAACCATCGAATTTAGAGTCAAAAAACTCTTGCAAAGTAGTTTAATTTCATCGATTTTTTTTCAAATAAGTTATTCTAGATAGATCAAAAAACATGGTAGTCCATAGATGTAATATCCAGGGAGTACACAGAAAATTATGAACATGTCTGAAAAATAGCAAAAGGTAGTGAAACAAAATGGTCACCATCTCTCTGGTAGCAAATGTATCTCTCTTCTGTGAAAGCCTTCGATTTTAGAGTCAAAAAACTCTTACAATAGTTTTGACTTCTTTAACTTCATTGAAACTTTTTTCAAAGAAGTTATTCTATAGGGATCGAAAAAATGGTAGTCTATAGATGTAATATCCAGGGAGTACACAGAAAATTATAAAAATGTCTGAAAAATGGCAAAAGGTAGTGAAATAAAATGATCACCATCTTTCTGGTAGTAAATGTATCCTTCTTCTGTAAAAGCCCTCTGATTTAGAATCCAAAAACTTTTGTAATGTAGTTTAATTTCATAGATTTTTTTACAAATAATGTATTCTGAATAGGTCGAAACAAATGGTAGTCCGTAGATGTAATATCAAGGGAATATGCAAAAAATTATGAAAATGCCTGAAAGATGGCAAGAGATAGTGGAACAAAATCGTCGCCATCTTTTTGGTAACAAATGTATTCCTGTTCTATAAAAGCTTTCGATTTTATACAATAATACCTCGCATAGTCCGGCTTCGATTAGTCCGGTTTGAAATTCCCAAAAAAAAAAGTTTTTACTTGAAAAAATCCTACTAAAAAGTTTTCTTGCAAAAATCCAAAAAAATTGATACATAAAATTATTTTTATACGCAAATTTTCAAGTTTTCTCCTTTATTATGAAAACGTAATAAAAAAGAAAATCGAAATAGTATATGTACTTTATGCGCAACGCATGCGCAGTTCTAGTTTTGTAGTCTTTTTTCTTTTTCTATTAGTTTTCGATTCGCAACTCTAGAATAAAGTCGATTTTTTGATAATTAAATTTTAATAACCCATTTGAAATGAATTTAAAATTAATGTATAAACTGATGATTTTGTTTTGTTGATACATAAAAATATTTGAATATATTACCTTCGTTTTATTGACTGAAAAACAGGAAAACAATTTTTTTTGGAACCAATTAACGTTTTTTGTACTTAGTTAATGTTTCGATTAGTCCGGTTTTAAATAGTCCGGCTAATCAGTGGAACCGATTAGCCTGACTATGCGAGGTATTCCTGTAGTCAAAAAACTCTAAATGCAGTTTGACCTTTTTAACTTCATCGACGTTTTTTCCAACTAAGTTATTTTGGAAAGATCGAAAAAGACGGTAGTTCATAGGTGTAATATCTGGAGAGTACGTAGAAAATTATAAAAAAAATTGAATGAAATAAAATTATTTTATTCTATGAGAAAAACGTCTTTCATTTACTTAAAAAAACACAATCACTTATTTGCCAACCATTTTAACAAGGATTTCTAAATGCACCTCGAGGAAACGCGAACAATAACAAGTGATTATCGACCAATTTTGTATAGATGTTGATGAGCAAATTGTGGAAAAAAAACTTAATCGCGTTTCTCGTGCGAATTAGCGTCTCGATCTGCACGAATTTCATTTTCTTAGAACCGTCGCCCTTGGCCTAAAAGAACTATCCGATTTAAATCACGCTCTCCGACTGTTGACGACATTCGAGACGAGCAATTAGTGAGAGTACATAAGTCTGTACACACACACACGCGCGCGTGTAATTAAATTTCATATTACGAAACGGCCATTCATAATTGTTTTCTAACCACAATTACAAATACTTAATTCGTTACGATTTTTTTCACGCAACAATCGGAATGAAGAAGCGTTCGCGTTCGTTACATATTCACGACGTGCGGCTGACAACGTCGTGTGAAAAAAGATTGAAACAGATCGCACGCGAAGTCGTAATCGCGCGGAGGGAGACCGTGCAGACCTAATCTGAAATTCCATCGTTCGCACATCATCATTGTCCGTACCAAATACGAGACGGAAACGAGGCTCCTGCACACTTCCGCCGTCGATTCATTACGAATGTTAACAATGTAATTAACAACAATACGAGCATAGAGCAATCGCATAAATTTTTACCGAGCGAGCGTGAGTGCGTGCATGTGTGTGTGTGTGTGTGTGTGTGTGTAACAGTCACCGGGTCGATACCGGTACAAATTTCCAACATCTGTTATTATAATATACAAATCTCTGTTCATATTTTTTCCATTTCACGGTTCGATACGAATTGCTCAGCGATGTGTATAAGACGGTCTGCTTGTGTACACATGTTATTTTTTTCTAACAGGAGTTATTACAACGGTTTCAATAAGCGCCGTGCATTTTTATGACCGAATCAAATTAGAATGAGTGAAAGTATAAGTGGATCTTCAATCACTAAGAAACCATAACAGTGGCATTTAAGTATCTCTTTATGAGTTACGATTCAAACACTGAACATTTACTGACATAACATTTATACAGTCGGCTTTCATTTCACAAAGAAACGTTATATATATATATATATATATATATATATATATATATATATATATATATATATATATATATATATATATACATATAATATATTATATATACTATATATATATATGGCAGTAATGTTATAATAGAATATTTACTGAAAGCTGATGGCAGACATGTTTCTTTTTTTTAATTTCATTTTAACTCAGTATAGTTTGGCAAATTATCATGGAACGTTTAACACTTCAACAATGTGTAGAAATTGTAAAAATTCCAATAGACTTATTGAAACAAAAGTTTAATGAGTCCATTATTTCACGAAATGAACCCATCAATTGGCCATCAAGATCATGTAATCTAACTCCATGGGATTATTTTCTGTGAGGTTATGTGAAATTATTGGTTTATGCTGATGAACCACAAACATCAGAAGCATTCAAAATAAACATTGAACGTGTAATTCATGAAATTGGACCACAATTATATGAGAGAGTGACTGAAAATTGGACTAAACGAATCCACTATGTCAAGCGAAGTCGTGCTGGTCAAATGAGTGAAATTGTGTTCCATATTAATGCCATAGAATATTATTTAAAAAAAATACTAATTAATTAAATACTGTTTGATTTATTTCCACTGATACTTCTCAAGTGTTTATTGGAAAATTCTCTCTCTCTCTCTCTCTCTCCCTCTCTCTCTATATATATATATATATATATATATATATATATATATATATATATATACATACATACACACACTACCCCTTATAAGTATTCAGGCAAACCCAATAAATTGAGATAATTCGATTCAACTTAATTATGTATCTTACTAATGTGCTTAATTATTGTTTATAGAATATTTTCCATTGTTAAAATAATAAATCAATTACTAGAAACATAGGAAATTGAATAAGGTGAGATTTTTCATAAAAAGTCGGTTCTGGAAAATTGCAGCGATGAAGTAAAAAACAAATGTTGTCTAGATTTTTCCAAATAATTTATGTATCAATGTAGATTTTGCAGTAGGAGTATTTTTTAATAATTTTATTATTACCATAAAGTTTAAATGCATAGTTAAAATAATTAGATATCCTTTCAGTACAGAATAATATAAATTATCAAATACTGCTTTTAGCACGCACACACACAGACATACACACATACACACACACACACACATACATACATACATACATCCAAATGTCACGCTTAGATTTTTGTTTTATTAAAAAAAAAATGTGCATAATTTTTTTTGTTTCTTTTTAATAAAGCACAAATCTAGGCATCATATTTGGATAAATATATATATATATATATATATATATATATATATATATATATATATATATATATATATATATATATAGACCGTTTATTTTGAAAGTGGTGCAAGTCCATTTTCTGTTGTTTCGAGAAAATTGAAGGTTAGCATATTTGTCAATTAAAAAATATAGGTTAATTATGTCGAGTCTGGCAATGTTTCTACTAATTTATCAATATGTAGTTTGATTATATAAATTTCGTTTAGGCGAATTTAACTAAAATAATGTAAATTTACGCACTGAAAATGCACTTACACCACTTTCATAATTAGTCAATTGTAAAAATCATTTAATTTCGATTTTGAAAAATTAAATATCACTTAAAATATATTTCGTATTTATCCAATTTTGTTTATAAATAATAAAAAGAAATAAAATAGGAGTAGTATTTTTTATTTTGAACGTTGATTATATTTATCTATTGTTAAACTTAACATAAGATATTGGTATTATTTATTTATACTCTTCGTGTGGCAGTGTTTTGAAATATACATGATGCACAGGAGGTATATAAAGTAATAACTACTCCATATCCTTATATTTTTCGTATATAATAGGCCTGGCATCGTGATACAAAGGCATCAGGGCGATTTTTCCAAATTTTGGCGGTCTTCCTCGACATGTAGGTGATAAATCTAAAGTCTTGAATTCTGTGTCCTCCATTGATGTTTTATATAAAATAGTATACGGTGCACTTTTGCAAAACCTCATCCAACATATTTCCAACCAATCTACCTTTTTTCTCCATTAGTGTTTCTTCTTATCTGTTTTTGAATTGCGTTTTGTAGATTTTTTGTTGAAACGAAATTCTCTCGTTTCATTTCATGTAAAATAAATTTATTATGTTGTCTACATTGTTTTATAACATCATAATAATCCTGTGATGTGTACAGAAAATTATTTTTCGTAATGCCATTTCTATGATACCAAAATCTGCATCGTTTGGAAAATACGAATGCCCGGAGAGTAAAAATTTATGATCAATTACGTCAATGTTATTTTCCAAAGACTGGGCCACATCAATGCCATTTGTAAATTTCGATTTTGCCCAGTACACATATCACTATATGCAATAACATGACTTTGAGTCGTTACATTTTATAAATGTCTCAAACAGCAAGAAGCTATTTCCTGCGATCCCCTGGAAGCAGTAGTTTCGTCCCACACATACATATTAGCTTTATTATCGTGGAAATTGTGAAATCCCTCGTTTAAAACATACATATTTCGCTTATATTATGCGATTGAAACAGATAATTTTGGAATGGATAAGGCTTTTTGTAAATCAAAAGAACAGGCAAAGTATTTATTGGGATTTCTATGGAAATTGGACTTACACCACTTTCATAATCAATAGCTACACAATTTCTTTTATCGGCCAATTTTAAATTGAACAAAGCATTGGCATTTTTTAAGAAATTAAATACTAACTAGTTATAAATAAAAAGTTTACACTAAATTAAGCATAAATTACGTGATATCTTATTTTTTTTAAAAAAAATCGACTTACACCACTCTCAAAATAAACGGTCCATATATATATATATACTTAAGAATGAATGTATAAATAAAAAAATAAATATCAAACCCAGCTAGTCAAAATAATTATTTTATAAATAAAAAAAAACAAATAATTTATAAACAATAAAGTAGGTCAAATTAAATTATATTATTGTTTAATTTAGGCAATTTTGACTTATTTAAATTTACTATCTAAATTTAAGTAGACAATGAATTAAAATTAAAACATTTCTCTCTCTCTCTCCTTTCAATTATTGTACATTCATACACACACATAAATATATATATATATATATATATCTATATATATATATATATATATATACATGAAGCAATTAAATACGGTTATACGAGAAGATACGTCCGAATAAAAGTCCCCCATTCAATGAAATTCAATCAAACACACCTGAAATCGGGGGCCAGTCAATTCAATTGCCGCAATTCAATACGAAAACGTATCGAAATAAAACGCAACGATATAACCAATGTACATAAGGACATGGAGATGATCGAACACAAACGAACCGTGTTGAGTGAACGCTGTGGATATGTCGAAACCATTTAATGAACCCGTTACCCGTATATATTTATCCAAAAAAAAAGACCGATATCAATCGTCGAATACACGGTCCGTCGCCTGTCAACGAAACAATAATAATCACAATAGTACGATAAAAAAAAAACGTACACACATAACACGGAGAGACGAGTTTCGAATTAGCGATAAAGAGAGGGAAACGCGTGCATTCGCGATGACGTTTTCGTGTTGTTCTGTTTCGTTCGTATGATTTTTTTGCAACAGACAGGTGGGAGGATGAATCTATCTGCATCGGTGCCTACTTTTCTTACACACGCAGATTCTGTTTTCATTTTTACCGAAACATCGGAACCGTCGTTTTTATTGTTTCGCGTTGCACCGGTACGATTTCTAAATTCGACGTCTGTTGCGCGCGTCAGTCGATGAAAAACTCGAGCCGACGACGAGACACGGGCCGATTAAAGTTTAGTGCGAATCTGTGAGGGTTTTTTTTTTAAAAAAAAGTTAAATGAAAACGAAACGAACGGCACGGATTGATTTTCCGAAAAAATCTATCTATCGTTTTTAAATTTAGGAAACTTTCAACGTCATACATTTTGAATAAAAATAAACGATACAAGAAATAACTGATAAAAGAGATAAAACAATAAATGAAAGCTCGAATGCTTTTATGAGCTTTGTTAAAATGTTATCATTATAAATAATGTATATATGATTACTAAAAGATTCTAAATCGATTTAAATTGTTTGAGTTGTTTAATAGACACGTGTAAAAAGAAATCCTTCATTGCTTTTTGAATATCACTGATATCGACTGTTAACTCTATGACTGGGACAATTAACTATTTGATATCAGTGAATGATAAAAATGATTAAAAGAAAGTGACAAATATTTAATAACGTTTCATTCGGTCGTATTTTTTCAATAAGAAAAGCTCGGACATTTATTTTAAAAAAATAAATAAATCTACATTTCGTTGAGAGAAAGAGTACTCGTTGTTATTCAACTATTATTGTTGATGAATTTCGATCCAAGTGAACAACGTTGTATACAATTATTCGTATTGTTTTATTATAATTCACGGTTTTCGTTTCGTAATCAAAAATCATACACAACAAAACCATTTATAAATAAACTCAGGCGCGAATGGACACGTTGTTCGCGGATCGATTCTATCAGCATAATTAAAAATCTCGTGCGGACGCGTCCGTCCGTCCGTGAGTACAAAAAGTGAAAAAGCGACTCTCTCGGCCGCGGCAATTTAATTAATGCGAGAACCCCGTCGGCGTTATTATTTTTCGGAGATGTATTGCGTGAACGACGACAACAACAATGGTCGACGAGATCCAGAAAGGAGCGCGTAAAGTCGTGAAACGAGATGCGCGGACCGTCGTCGAGACCGCGTCGAGTTCTGTGCGTTTCGAACATAACATGACACGTGATAAGCGTCGTCGTCCCGCGCTCCGCGGCCGCCGTCCGCTGCTGCCGAGGCTGAATCCCGCGGGAATGCTCTGCGTGCTCCCCTTCCTGCTGTTCAACGCCAAAGGTATGCTACGTTTCGACGCTCTTAATACGTTACGTCGTCGCGACGCTAACGACTTACACGGACAATAATTAGCGACGTCGTCGACCATCAACGAAACGCCACTGTTTATATCGCCGTGGCGGCAACTAGTTTTATCGCTCGAGAGCTTTGTCTATTTTTTAAAAAAAGGAAAAAATAAACGCCCGTATTGAAATTCTAATTAACATATCCGACGTCCTACTGTTTTCCTACATACAGTGAATCAAACTGAAACTCATACGCCATGATATTTTATATACAGGAATACCTCGCATAGTGCGGCTAATCGGTTCCACTGATTAGCCGGACTAATCGAAACATTAACTAAATACAAAAAACGTTAATTTGTTCTAAACAATTTTTTTCCTGTTTTCAGTAAATAAAACGAGGTAAATGTTTGTATGTATCAACAAAACAAAATCATGGATTTATACATTCATTTTAAATCCATTTAAAATTCATTTTCAAATAAGTTATTAAAATTTAATATCCAAAAATCGACTTTACTCTAGAGCACTGGTAGCGAACCTATGACCCGCGGGTCAGACACTAACCCACGAAGGCTTTTTAAATGACCCACGCGTTGATTTTTATAAACTTATTTTTTATATCATAAAAGAGAGAACGGACAATCGAACATATCAAAAAATTAAAGTATAAATATTTTCAAGTTTTTCTGTTAACAAATTTTCGGTGTTTCCAAATTATTGGAAACACCGAAAAAATTATTAATTATTTTTTATCACAACCTCCCCCCCCCCCCTCCAAGTGATGCCGCTGACTTAGTGACCCACAGACTAGTATTAAAAAAAATAATGAACAAAATTTGACCCACTTCTCAAAAATGTTCGCCATCACTGCTCTAGAGTTACGAATCAAAAACTAATAGAAAAAGAAAAACCACCAAATTGAACTGCGCATGCGCATAATATTTTTTTTTATTTCAAACCAGACTATAATGAAACCGTACTAATCGAAGCCGCACTATGCGAGGTATTCCTATATTTACTGTGGAAAATTCATCACTAATCACGATTAGAATATTTTCATGTCTTTTATGTATTTATTAGAAATGACTTTATCATAATTGAATCAATTAATGACAATATGTTTTGATTTTGAACAAGTTTTTTTTAAAAAAAAAATACTAAAAAAAAGCAACTCAAAATGAAACCCATACGCCTATTATTCTCGCATTAAATGATATTGTGAAAGGTACATAAACAAATACAACTTTAAATTTAGATTTTGGTCTCGAAAATGCGTGTTAGAAGTAATTTTACATTTAAAAAATCTGCTATGGGTCAACAAAATGGTCAATCATCTGTCGAAGAAAAAAATTAATAATTTTCCATTTTAACAGAAAATCATTACCAGGAAATAGAAAAAATGGTAAACAGAAGCGAGGATACAGTACAGAGTGTCATAAAAAATATAAGAACAGTCAATAAATAAAAAATAAGACCAGGGTGAGTCTTCGAAAAGTCTTGAATATTTACAACGAGCGATGGATTTTTATAAAAGTACAAGAAGATCCAAAAATAAGTCCTCTCCAATTCATATTGGAAGTGGAAAAATATTTGAACAAAAAATTAAACCCCGAAACTATTCGTATTTTATTAACACATTACCGCCCGGCCACACCTAAACGCGTGTTTCGTATTGGACTACTGTCAGTCCGTTCACGCGTTAACGCGTTAATTTCCGTTTATGAAACAGTAGTGAAGATAATGTCTGAAATTAGGTTGAACGATCGAGTCTACGAGTCGTTTGATAAGTCCGTGTAAATTCCGAAAGATGGCACCACTGGTGCATATCGAGGTTATTTTAATTAGTAGCACCTCTTGGAAGAACACACATCAAGTTTCAGCCATATCGGTCTATTCCTTTGTGTTTGACAATCGTTGGAATCAAGGAAATCGAGTGATTGTCAAATAATGGACGAAAAAGAATTTCGCGCGTTGATTAAACACTACTTCATTAAAGGCAAAACGCCTCAGGAGACTAAACAGAAGCTTGATAAACATTATGGTGACTCTGCACCTTCGATTAGTGCGGTTTATAAGTGGTTTCAAAATTTTCGGAGTGGCCATATGAGCACAAGAGACGCTGAACGTTCTGGACGCCCTGTTGAGGTCACCACTCCAGAAATCATTGATAAAATCCATGATATGGTGATGGATGACAGAAGAGTGAAAGTGCGTGAGATTACTAGTGCTGTAGGCATCTCGTGTGAACGGGTACATAATATTTTGCACCAACATTTGGACATGAAAAAGCTATCCGCCAGGTGGGTGCCGCGATCGACCAAAAACGAGGTCGTGTGAAGTGTTGCAAGAACGGTTTGCAGCTGTTTCAGCGAAATCCGCAGGACTTTAAGCGTCGTTTCATCACTGTAGATGAAACATGGATACATCACTACACTCCTGAGATCAAAGAGCAGTCTAAACAATGGGTTATTCAAGGGGGAATCTGCTCCGAAAAAGGCGAAGACAATTCCTTCGGCCGGGAAGGTTATGGCGACTGTCTTTTGGGATTCGCAAGGAATAATCTTTAACGACTATTTGGAAAAGGGTAAAACCATTATAGGTGCATATTATTCATTGTTATTGGATCGTTTGAAAACCGAGTTGCAAGAAAAACGTCCCCGATTAGCCCACAAAAAAGTCCTCTTTCATCACGACAACGCACCAGCTCACACCTCAGCAGTTGTGGCCGCAAAACTAATGGAAATAGGGTTCCAAATCGTTTCACATCCCCCCTATTCTCCAGATTTGGCTCCATCGGACTATTATTTGTTCCCTAATATGAAGAAATGGCTCGCGAGAAAAAGATTTTATTCGAACAAGGAGGTGATTGCAGGAACGAATGACTATTTTACAGACTTGGACAAATCCTATTATTCGGAAGGGATCAACAAACTAGAGCAGCGTTGGATGAAGTGTATAAGCCTAAAAGGAGACTATGTTGAAAAATAAAAACGATTTATTCAAAAAAATGAAGCAGTTTTTATTTTTACATGGACTTATCAAACATCCCTCGTATATTTAGAATTGAAACTGAATCAATTTTCTTGAAAGAAATATTTATTAGTTCCAAATACAAATATTTGAAAAAGTCAAAGGAATGTATATACATCCGTAATTAAGTAAAAATATCAATAAATACAATCCAAGTATTTAAAAAAATTGTTGGGTTTGAGCGGGGAAATTCCGGAAATTATTCGGCGCGGATTCGTTGCAACGTCTCTGCGGCGAATTTACTTGCTCGGACTTAGCGTCCGATTCAATTTTCTTAACACATTACCGCCCGGCCACGCCTAAACGTGTGTTTCGTGTTGGACTACTGTAAGTCCGTTCACGCGTTAACGCGTGTTTCGTTGTATGAACTTTTGATGCCAATATATATATATATATATATATATATATATATATATATATATATATATATATATATATATATATATATATATACAAGCTATATCTTTTTCTAATTATATCAAAAAATAGTGGTGTATATATTAAAAATATTGATAAATTATAAAATTATGAAAAATATTTCAGATATTTTAAAATTCTGTTTTTTATTGAATAAATTCGAAATTGGTTCTCTTATTTTTTTTTAACAATTTTTGAATATAGAATACATGCTTTACGTAATTTATCTTATTTTTATCCTTTCTAGATGTTTTTTTACGCTAAAGTGTTTTTTTTAATAATAAACTAAGTTTATTATAAAGCATCTCTTTTTTGTACTTTATCACGCTGATACACTCATTACAGATTGAAACTCACTATTATATTTACATATATCTATGCATCGAACCCTTTTATAGGCAGATATGAAATTTCATTTCAAAATATCATTGGTTTAAGAATCACATGGATTTTATAAAGAAGTTATTTTTTGCGAAATTCGCCGGACTCTGGATGAAGTCTAGCGCGAAATACTGCGAACCGTAATGTGTTAAAGAAAAATGATGTACATGGTAAAAATAGCTAGGAAGATTTTTTTAATAAAACAAACGATTAATCATCGTCCAAGAACCTAACATGAAAACTTACAAATTTTGAAAAGATGTATTATTCACGGGAGAAATTAAATTCAACTTATTTGGATTGAATGGTCGAATAAATTGGAATAAATCCAATCCGGAAATTAATTCAAAGAATTTACGTACATGGAGGCAGTAGTGTTATGGTTTAAGGGTGCATGTCAATGAGAGAGGTTACTGGTAATTTTTATTTTATTGAAAGATAAATGGACCAGAACGTTTATCTCGATATTTTAAAACTAGCGATCAAAAACTAGACATGCTAGACAATTTTCAATTTTATCAAGACAATGATCCAAAACACAAAACATATAAAATAAGGAAGTGGCTCTTATATAATTGCCCAAAAGTGCTTGAAACAGCTCCACAATTGCCAGATTTAAATGTGGTTGAAAATTTGTGGAGCTATTTGGAAATGGCAACAAGAAAATATAACTTTTGTAATAGAAATGATTTAAAAAACGCATTATTACACGAATAAAAGAAAATTAAGTCAATTTATTGGGAAAAATTAGTACAGTCAATTCCCAAACAATTAAAAACAGTTAAAGTCAACCACAGTTGCCCCATTAAATACTAAATTTAATATAAATATTAATGTATTAGTAAATAAATACCATTTTAAATAAACATATGAGTTTCATTTTCAGTTATTTTTTGATAACATTTCAGAAAAAAAAATCTCAAAATCAAAACATTATATTATAATTAATTATTTCAATTATGATATAAACGTTTCTAATAAATACATAAAAGACATGAAAATATTTTAATTGTGATTACTTATAAATTTTCCACAGAAAATACATAAAATATCATACCGTGTGAGTTTCACTTTGATCCACTGTAGATTATTTTCACTCCCACGCGCGTACGGAATGAGAAAAAAAAACAAACAATTTAAATACATGTAACTGAATTCGCGCTTCATCGCTCTACATCCCCGACCGTACGATCTGTTCGAGCATAATGTGAGATCTTGACTTATCAACATATTAAAAAGCTTGTTTTCTTAATAGAATTTATTTTCGAGTGATGTGTAAACAATCCATTATCGTCGAACGACAAGAGCGGCGAAAAAGATAGATAGAAACAGCCGTAGGGAATGAGAAAGAGGATATGGAGATGATTAAATATCGTATCTGTTGTTGATCACGATCCAGGTGTTTTCCCCTTGCTTTACCAATCGTATACAAATCGAACTACCCTATCTCTAATTATTTATGTACGTTTCGCGATTCGTATTCTTGATTTTATAGTCGGATTAGACGTGAACATGACAAATGGTTGAGCTTAATTTCATAAACACGACAATGTAAAAAATTATTATTTATATACAGCAATACCTCGCATAGTCCGGTTTCGATTAGTCCGGTTTGAAATTTTCAAAAAAAAAATTTTACTTGAAAAAATCCTACTAAAAAGTTTTTCTTGAAAAATTACTAAAAAATTAATACATAAAATTATTTTTATACGTAAATTTTCAAGTTTTCTCCTTTATTATGAAAACATAATAAAAAAGAAAACCGAAATCGTATATGCGCAGTTCTAGTTTTGTAGTCTTTTTTCTTTTTCTATTAGTTTTCGATTCGCAACTCTAGAATAAAGTCGATTTTTTGATAATTAAATTTTAATAATCCATTCGAAAATAAATTTAAAATGAATGTATAAACCCATGATTTTGTTTTGTTGATACATACAAACATTTGAATATATTACCCTCGTTTTATTTACTGAAAAACAGGAAAAAAAATTGTTTGGAACCAATTAACATTTTTTGTATTTAGTTAATGTTTCGATTAGTCCGGCAAATCAGTGGAATCTACTAGCCGGACTATGCGAGGTATTCCTGTAAAGTGTTTTTTTAAGCGTGATGGAACTTTAAATTGAATCCCTATAAAAAATTCTATCTAAAAACACTTTAAACATATACACATATGTGTATGTATATATAAAGTTATGATAAAGTGTTTTTTTTTAAATTAAATAGAACTTTCAATAGGGATTCAATTTAAAATTCTATCACGCTTTAAAAACACCTATATATTTCAAGATGGCTACAAGTCTGCTAGATTTCTCACAGCCAAAGACAGAATTTATTACAATGGATCACATTTAAGTGATAAGGAAAATCACTAGTCAATATAACGAATGTTAATTATCACTCTGTCTTGAATTCGGATTTATGGATATAAATTGAAAACTGTATATTAACTAGGACAACTTATGAACACTAAAGAAACATTTATAGTTGGAGAAAAAAAAAGAAGAAAAATGAGATGGTATTAATTCGTAACAAAACCTCATATTATGAAATCAGATTAAAGATTCATCAGTTTAAAGAGTAAAATATCTAATCGATGTATTAGATTGGACAGAAATATAACAAAATGCATCGAAATGGAATAGAAAAGTAATGGACCGATCGAAATGGTATGTTTTGGAAGAAGCCTTCATCCAAGAAGCTAATAATATTAAGGCGGTATTCTAGCTAGACGCACGAATTTTAGGTGTTTTTTCGGGCGCTATAAAAAAAACAACAAATATTTTTACTATCCATTTTTTATCAGTTATTTATTGACATTTTAAGAGTATAAAAAAGTATTATTAAAAACAAAAAATTCAAAATTGAAAAAGGTACAGGTTGGCAAAGTGGGGGCTCGAAAAAAAAGGTGTCTTCTGGTTGACGTGGTACTAACTCTTCCGGTCATGTGAAACAATTTTTTTAAAAAAATTATTGAAAAAGAAGGTTGTAGTAGTATCCCCGCCTAGGGAAATTTTAAAAAAAATCACATAATGGCAGCAATGTGAAAAAACAGTCATTTTTTGCCCTATTTTTTTCAACTTTCGGAATTTTTTAAAAATAGTAAAAAACAAAATTTTCAAAAACTCCTAGGCGGGGGCAATCACTGTTATATTGAAAAGCTCTATACCAAATTTCAAGTAAATCGGTCCATTAGAACTTGAGATATCACGTCAACCGTGTTGAAAAAAGTAGTTTCGAGAAAAACGCGTTTAAAGTTTGGAGTTCCGGCCAGACCGGATTGGTTGGCGCGTCACAAAAATAGCTATAACTCCGAAAATAATTCGAACTTCGAAAAATCCTCTCAAGGACATATTCTTAAAGATCTAAACTTTGAAAATATGCAAATAAAAAAATCGATTTTTTTCGAAATTCTAAACTAGAATACCCCCTTAATGATGATATCAATGAAATTGAACTGCAGCCAAGAAAATAAACTACACTTGTGACACAATGTTAATTAGAGAAGATGAAGTCCTGACGATTTAAAAAAAAATGTTTTTTTAAGCATGATGGAACTTTAAATTAAATCCCTATCGAAATTTCTATCTAACCTAAAAAAACACTTTATATATATATATATATATATATATATATATATATATATATATATATATATATGTATATATATATATATATATGTATATGTATGTATATATATATATATATATATATATATGGAGAATCGTGTTCTCTTTTTGTTCATGTACAACAAATTGTCTATTATAGAGCAGTTGGAATACCGTCTACCGGCTCACAGCACTAGTAAAACCGTCAATATGATATTTCACTTGTCAATGAAATAATACTTTATAAAAATCAATAAATAAATAAATAGAATATTTTATATACTCATGTATATTTATAATTGCAATAGCATTGTAAAATGTCTTTATAAAACGTACACACTTTTCAATACCGTCTATCTTGTTGACAAGAAAAAACAAAACTTATTTATATTTACAAATTCCCAGCCGCCATATATGTATATATAAAGGATGTTTTTATAAGATAACGCAATTCATTTCCAATAGTCATTTAATCTCAATGTTTGTCGTTAATATTTCTTCTATGTAGACGATTTCATTAACTATTTAAAACAGGCCTGTGCAACCTTTTAAGTAAAAGGACCAATTACAAGTTTTGTGAAATCTTAGCGGGCCTAACTACTTTCTATCAAGAACAGAGGATATGGTGTTCCCTAGGTGTGGTAGATCCAGAAATATTTTCAGTAACTAAATTCAAATGCGTTGATCTTGAGATTTGTAATTTTATTATAAAACAAGTTAACAAAAAATACTTCTTTGATAGAAACATTACACAAAAATGTCATTATTAAACACTTATACATTTGTACATGTATCTGCTATTTAAAAAAACATACAAATTATTACATAAAAATGTTATTTTTTTAAATATTCAATTCTGTTCCGCAGGTCGTACAAAAATGTCAGAGGGACTGCAAATTGCACGAGTCTGATTTACAATTATGAACAAAAAAAAACGTATATGAAAATCGATAAAGAGTACGAAACTCCCTAACTAACATACCGTAAAATGCACGATAGTACAACCGATTTCCCGTTACTAAAAACTACTGTTAAGCCAACGGTGGTCGTATTTAATAACAGATGTCATTAGAAATTACTTTATCGTTTATTCACATGTGTGTATATGTGTGTGTGTGTGTGTGATTAAACGTTTAATTTATAATCGTCCAATTGTGTCTGTTGATTTCTTTTCAATCGTCTGTTAAATTATAATAATTTTACAAAAAAAAAAGTTAATGTAATAAATTCCATACAACAGTAGCCATTCAACAATCGAATCGTTGCATTCGATAAACTATGATTACAAATCTATCTATCTATCACGAATGACTTGGCACTGTGGTTTATACATTTCAAATTAAACGAGAGTCTCATTCCGACACGAACAGTTATATATTTCATACAAAAAAAATCACTCATCAATCGTTCATCGAAATTCGTCACCGATTCGCATTTCACAACCGAAATCTATCTAGCAGATCGATTTTACGAGACGTTAATCCGACTGAAATGTCAAAACTTTCAGCGCGATTCAAATCCGTATAAATATTTTCTAATGGCGACGACGACGTGCTGTACCAGAAATTTCAACATTATATATAGACGTTTCGTAACAACGGACAAAGAGGAGACCGTGCTTCAATACGTGATAATTTAGAGTGGATGGTTTTGTTTTACATGTTTTCGTAATTCGTCTTTGTTCGTCAACGTACAGTGAAAAAATCGTACCTTTCTATCTTTACCGAATGAGTTCTGACGAATTACAAAGAAGACGGCAAATTATATCTTACCCTACATTCGTCACTGTAATTATATATATATATATATATATATATATATATATATATATATATATATATATATATGAATAATAAAAAATCATGTGCGTAGAAAAAACCAACAGATGAAATGAGATAATTTTGTTATTTCCTTTCATAACTCATTTAATTAACGAAGCACAGAGAATTTTTTCATTCAAACCGGATACATTTTCATATGTAATACAAACTAAAACAACAATCTCAAAAAAACGATGGAATTTTCACATTTTTCTCACATAATTATTTTCTCAACGTCAGATCATCCCCGTTCTAATAACAACGGTTTCCATAGACACGCGCGCGAAATTTCAAAATACGCGAATTCCATTTTCTTTATATCACAGTCACCTGCGACGCGTATTTAAAATAAATAAAAAATCGAAAAATGTCTTTTTGACGAATGAACAGCAAGATTTCGTAAAACGTTGTGATATTAACAAACGGTCGATTTATGTCAAAGTGAATCGACCAATTATGCTAAAATATTCATTCAATCGCTTTTTTGGTCCAAAAACAGTAAGACTCGGAATGTCATCTCGTCGTTTTTGAAATCTATTTACAAATCGAAATGTCTTGTCATTGAACGTACGTATTTTTTTTAATTATCAATCGACTCTCTCTATCCAATCTCTAGAAATAAATATTCAAAAAGTTTCTCTATTTCAACCAACCGACAGTAATTATTACAATCGTATCATGAGCAATAAATCATATAATTCGAACGCGTTTTTATTCGATTTACATAAAATGAAAACGAATAAATGATACGGTTTTATTTAATAATGAAATTAGTATTGATTATAATAAAGCATTTCTTTCATTGTCTATTAATAAAAAATAAAATCAACACACACTCGTTAAATAATTTTAGAGTAGTTTTTTTTTTAATCAGTCGATTATAATCGTATTATATTTTATCTTCACCTTATCTACGAGTATAATGCAGATAAAATAGAGTTACTAAGAGATCGTAAAAAAAATTATATATATACAGTGTCGGACAAAAGTTAAGCAACTATATGAAAACTGCAGTAATGGTCCAAATATCAACAGTTAATAAAAATATAGAAATGATCGGAGTGCATCAAATTAAAACACTTATATTTTAAAAATTTGTAATCAACTATATTTATTTCCTTATTATAACAAAAAAAATCACATTGAACAAAATTATCTTATATTTTTACGCGACAAAAGTTAACTAACTCTGTCGCTTCACTTATAAACTAAGATGAATCTCATGGTGGAATACATTTTTTTATAATTGTTAACAACATTGAAATGTAGTGTGTATATTATACAGATTGATACAGATAGTCTTTTGTATTTTATCGAAATTGTTTTAAAAATATTATCAATGTCACGAAGAATACTTAGTGACGATTTAAAATTAGAAATTGTCAAAATATGCAACCAAAATGTGTCTCAAAAGTATATTAGCGAACAATTTAATGTAAACAAATCGGTTGTGTCACGAATTATCCAACGTTATTGCACTAGAGGGACTGTTACCACGAAGTTACGATCCGGACGACCCCGTAAAACATCCAAAAGAGTAGCTAATCGAATTGTACGATTAGTGAAAGCAGATCCATTTTTACCCGCTACCAAAATAGTAACCGAATTACAATTAAACGTAAGTTGCCGCACTGTAAAACATCGACTTGTGAAAAAATGCCTATACAGTAGAAGACCAGTCAAGAAACCATTATAAAGTAAAAAGCAGAGAATGGCTCGATTGAAATTCGCTCGCGATCATTTGCATTGGGACGTTAAAAAATGGAAGACCGTATTATTCAGCGATGAATCAAAATTTAATTTAGTCGATTCAGACGGAATGTGCCATGTACGACGTCCTGTTGGAAAAAGATATGATCCACGTTACTATAAAAAAACTGTCAACTACGGAGGTGGGAATGTAATGGTCTGGGGTTGTTTTTCTGGTTGTGGTACGGGACCTTTATACCAGATCAACGGAATAATGGATCGTTTCATGTACAAAGACATGTTAGAAAACGTCATGTTGCCTTTTGCGGAGGAAGAAATGCCTATTCAGTGGAGGTATCAACATGACAATAATCCGAAATACACCGCAAAAATTGTTAAAACGTGGTTTGAACAGAACAATATTTGAGGTTCTTTCTTGGCCATCCCAATCTCCGGACCTCAATCCCATAGAAAACTTATGAGAAATAGTCAACAAAAAAATTAGAGGGCAAGAAACATTTTCTAATAAAGCCGAATTATTTTCGGCTATTGAAGCTGCATGGAAAGACGAAACATCTTTAGATATAGTGAATAAATTAATTGAATCTATGCCACGACACTCTGCAACTGTTATTAAGAACAACGGCTATGCTACTAAATATTAATACTTTAGTTTATGAGTTAAGGGGTTATACGCAGTTAGAAATTTCAAAAAATCGATTTTTTCTTTTTGCATTTTCGGAATGCACATATATTTGAGTATATTCTCTGAAAATTTGAAGTAAATCCGATAAATATTTTCGGACATACACCTGAATTTTTACCAAATTTTTAACTATGTGTAAACTACTTCTGAAACTTCAAACGCGTTTATCTCAAAACGGTGTTTTCATAGTCGGTGATCTCGATATCTCAGAAATGGCTAAACCGATCGGTCTCAAATTTTCACATAATCTTCTCAAATATATTCCTCAGGTATTGAACGAAGAAATAAGGTTTACAAAAATTATTACTATTTTTTTTAAACAATTTGGAGCGAACATTTTAGTCAAAAACGAAAAAATTTTTTCAAGTAGACGCCATTTTGTCAAAAATGAAAATTTTTATTATTCCTTCGTTCCAATACCTGCATTAATCTATCCTTTAAAAGAATTGACCATATTTTTTGATTTCAAATAATCCAAACCGCCGATATGGAGATCACCGCCAAGCGCCTATTTTTGGAGGTCGTTCGGGACATCGTCTGCAGGAGCGGTGCACTTCAATATTTTTTTATGATCGACATGTTATTTTATTCTTGAAAGTAGGATTTATTCAAATAACCATAATTTGTAATTGCAAAATAAATACTGTTTCTAAAAAAAATTCCTAAAAAAACGTCGTTTTTGCGCCTCGCAACTGCGTATAACCCCTTAAGCGACAGAGTTGCTTAACTTTTGTCGCGTAAAAATATAAGATAATTTTGTTCAATATGATTTTTTTTTGTTATGATAAGGAAATAAATATAGTTGATTACATATTTTTAAAATATGATATAGGTGATTTAATTTGATGCACTCCGATCATTTCTATATTTTGATTAACTGTTGATATTTGGACCATTACTGCAGTTTTCATATAGTTGCTTAACTTTTGTCTGACACTATATATATATATATATATATATATATATATATAAATATATATATATATATATATATACAGATTTTCCAATAAGAATGTAAGAATTCTGACAGCTGGTAATAGCCATGTTTGAATTTTTTTAAGATCATTTTGTCATTTTAACTCAGTATAATTTGGAAAATTATCATGGAACGTTTAACACTTCAACAACGCTTAGAAATTGTAAAAACTTATTACAAAAATCAATGTTCGGTTCATAAAACTTATCGTGCGCTTCGTGAAACTTACGGTCAACAAAATAATCCAAGTGAACGTACCATTTATCGAATTACTGAACAATTTGAAAATAATTTTACTAGTGGTGCTTATATTTATTAATAAAATGTTTATTTAAATTTAAAAATCAATTTCTCTTTGAATAATCCTACATTTCATATTACACGACCTAATATATATATATATATATATATATATATATATATATATATATATATATATATGTATGTATGTTTGTATGTATAAAATAGACGAATATTTAACAAACGGTTGAAAATAGAATCTATTGTCGTAAGGATTTGAAACGAGATCAGTGAAATGAACGACAAAACGGAACCGTGTGGTGCGAAATGCGAAAAAAGAACAGAACGAAAAACTGTTAATACGTGGGTTTCAATGAAAACGAATGCAAATTGAGCGACAACAATCGCGGCATTCGAGTATCTCGCGCCCGCTCTTAATCCTTCCTTAGAATGTCGTGCAACACAATGGGACGGAAAACAATTTACTCATCAAAAGAAACAATATTATACGAAAACGACGGGTATCAACATCGCATCCGCCACGTCACACACAACGGACGAAAACTTTTCTTTACAATTTCCATTAGAGTGTAAATTCTCAACTAGCACGGTCACGCCAATAAATGTTTACCTTTTTTGTGCTCGTTATACTAACTACACATGCGAACACGCACGCACACACACACACACATACATATGTATATACACAAGATTTATATATATATATATATATATACAACTAGAAGAATATTCCTTCGTCAAAAAAAACCTTATTCCATTTTCTAATCTAAATTTTGCAAAATCCTATCAGTAAACAACACTCATTTAATCTGTTTACAAAACAAAAAATATATATTTTGGTCGCTAATCAACATTTACTATACCTTAATCACTACAAAAAAGAAAAACTACAATCGACAATTTTCTATTTAAACCGTTGAACAATTCTCATGTGATTGAAAGCTGAACAGAGATAAACAATTTTACATATCTAAACGGTGCTCGCCGTTTCATCTATCTTGCTATAAAACTTTTCCTTTTGTTCAGACAAATCCATTTATTCAAACGTACTGCTGTACATTCTTGTTCGACGAAATAAATTTATTCGAACAAAAATGCACAACAATGTACAATCAACGACACTGAATTCGCACGATTATATTATAATTAATAATACGTTCTCTTCAAATCTATCTTAATACTAATACTAGAAAAAATATAAATAACATCGACTCTAATGAATAAATGATTTTAGAAAAAATCGTATTGTTCGTTAAAAACAGATTTCTCTATTGCTTCGAATACAAACTGCGAAAATACTTTCGAACATTATCTTGTTTTATATATTGTATATATAAAATGTTCTAGTTTATTTTGAACACGCGTGATATATACTTTCCTAGTGCCAAGGAAAGCTAAAAAAAATATACCGCAGAACCAATTTCGAACTCACGGTTCGATGATCAGTAAATGCAACTAACTGGTCACTAGGTTCTTGAAAAAAAATACAAACAGTCAATTTATATTTTGAAATATAAAAATTATTGTAAATTTAACAACAGTAACTTGTCAATTTTTAAAAAACAAAAACAAAATACAGCTGGGTCTGTTTTCATGCTGATTATTTTAATGCGATTTTGAAATTATGTGATTCATATTTTTTCTTAGTATCTTTTTATACGATTTTTTTAAGAATTTCTTTAAACGGGTATTTAATTTAACGGAAAGCTCTTCAGTTTTATGAACAAACGAAGGAATCAGAGCCATTTACTTCCGCTTCTCAAACTGATAAGAAATTTTCGGCTAGCAAAGGATAGTTATCGGGGTTTTAAAAAGGAATGCACTGCATAACGTGAAGATTACGGGCGCGATTGCATCGGCAGATGAAGAAGCTGTCAAACATTTTCCAGAAGAGTTAGCAAAATTATTAAAGATGGTAGATATTGTTCACACTGCGTATTTAATGCTGATGAAAAAAACATATATGAAGCAAAAAGGTTTCGATTTCAAAATGTTATTACTTGTTAACAACGCACCAGGTCATCCATATTTAGAAAATCAAATGTAAAGATGATGTTTTTTCCACCCAATACAACAAGCATTATTCAGCCATTAGATCAAGGCATAATTGCAACTTTTAACAATATTACGTTAAATGCACTTTTCAATTTACATTGAATAAACTAGAAAATGAGTCAATAACAGTAACTGACGCTTGGAAAAAAATTCTATGTTTGACTGTATAATTCATGTTGCATTTGCTATTACACAAATAAAACAACACACTTTAAATGCCTGTTGGAAAAAGGTTTGGCCTACATGTCTTGAAAACAGTGCAGCTATTCACTTTCTTTTTTATTTTCTTATTTTTATTCTAAACAGTGCAGATATTATTGCGATGATAATTAAAATATGTATGAAAAATTCTAGAATAAATTACACATATATTGCTTTGAATAAAATTAAATAGTTAATTAAAAAATAAAGTAAAAAGCTTTGTTTTGTATCAATTTTTTGCAGATATTTGAAATTTTTTTAAGCATTCTTTATTTTCTGATTTTTTATGCGAATTTTATAATCATTTCACTTTGTAGCTTTGGTTTTATGCGGTTTTTGAAAATTACGGAACGTATCCTTAATTTTTCAATGTAAGTTAAGTCTTTTTTTTGTGCGATTTTTTTTAATGCGGTTTTCTATGCAACGTATCTACCGCATAAAAACAGACTCAAGTGTACATAGAAATGAACTCTGCCAACTCAACAACAGAAAAAATTGCTAACGAGTATTCTATGTATGATGATGATATATATATATATATATATATATATATATATATATATATATATATATATATATATATATATATATATATTATATCATCAGCTCCGCAGACTATTCCAGTCCCTGGCCTCCTGAAATTTTCCTCGTGTCCTGTCCGAGGTTTGTTTTCAGATTTGTTGATAGCGATTTTCGAATATGCAAGTTATCAACCCACAGTACCTTTTAATCCATTGGTGGGAGTGCCACGTTATGATTTTGCGGAGCAGCCTTTCTCCCTCCCTCGTTTGTCCCCGATCCTGATTCCCACTAGAGTTGGAACCAGTGTTCCTCAGGGTTGCTCAGGTTAACGTGATCCACCACTTGAAGGTGAAGGTAGAGATTGGATAAGAGAGGCTAGGTGATGTTAGCTAAAGGCGACACCATATTGTCCGCGTCACTATCCTCTTTGGATCCCATATATATATATATATATATATATATATATATATATATATATATATATATATATATATTTTTTTTGTACATATATACAAAAGACCAGAAGGCAGAAGGGAGATATTTGCCAACCTAATATATATATATATATATATATATATATATATATATACACCCGTCCCTCAATTTACGCGGAGTATCCGTTCCACGTGAATTCGTTTTACGCGAATGAAAATCGCGTAAATTAAGTCTGTCAGTACAATAGAAAAAATATCGGAAATAAAAGCTAGTAAAGTTGTAGAAACACATATTTATTTCACATAGCTTAACGAAAAAATAATGACGTTTTAGACAACAAAAGTAGATAAATTTTATTCGGTGTCACTATCGCTACTGTAATTCGAAACAATCAACCTTTTATATATTTATATCGTGCTTTTATACGTTCAAGTAAGAATTTGCGTCACTCTGATATATAATAAATTCCATGAAAAATTATGTAAAATGAAATCTATCTGACCGCGTATAAAAAGTGCCGCGTAAATCAATACCGCGTAAAAAAAGTCCCGCGTAAATTGAGGTACAATTTGCCGCGTAAAAAAGTCCCGCGTAAATTGAGGGACGGATGTGTATGTATGTATGTATGTATGTATGTATGTGTATGTGTATGTATATGTATATATATATATATATATATATATATATATATATATATATATATATATATATATATATATATATGTATGTATGTATGTATGTATGTATGTATGTATATCGAAAATTTAAATGTGTATCTTGCTGGAAAAAGAATCAAAGAATTTTTGCATCATTACTAATGAACGATTATTGATTGTTTGTAATTTTTATATAAGTCAGGCCCGTGCAATCTGCGGCCCTTCTGACATTTTTGTGCAACCCATGGCACAGAATTGAATATTTAAAAAAATAAAAACAAAGTAAATTAAGATAATTTAGTTAGATATACAATGTTTGTCTCAAATTTATTTCTATTAAAAAATGTAACGTCTCTCTCAACAATCTACATATAAAGTACACCGTTTCTTAACAATATATACAAATGTACAAGTGTTTAATAATGACGTTTTTGTGCAATGTTTCTACCAAATAACTGTTTTCTGTTTCTATAATAAAATTACAAATCTCAAGATCAACATATTTGCATTTAATTACTAAAAATATCTCCAAACCCACCACACCTAAGGAACACGATATCCCTTACCCTTGATAAAAAATAATGCGGTCCGCTAAGATTTCACAAAATTTGCAATTAGTCCTTTCGCTTAAAAGGTTGCACGGACCTGATATAAGTATATATGTTTAGGGATTCTATGAACGAATTGTCAACTATAGATTTGAAAAATACTGCATCGAGTTCACAACGAGTCAAAGTATTTCGTTTGAAAAAAAGGAAGGATATTTGAAATTTTATTGAAAATCCGTACACTTTATATATTTATATTCGTACAAGTGTACGAAAGAACTCACATATCTTTACGAATTTTCCCTTGGACGAAAATAAAAGTGAATTGCATAACAAAATCATCTCGACACGTTGAAACCATTAGCGCTCTACAACTTTCTTCTATCATATTCGCAATCGGACGACCGCAAGTTATGAATACCGGCCGTGAGAAGACAAAAAAAAAATAGTATTAAAGTCTGAACAGTATTGGATTCAATCTCGTGACAATGACATTGTATCACAACTTGAAAAGAAAAGTTATATTGTCGCATTCCGTGGCAGGATTGTAATGACAACGACACGCAGCCATGTCGTTCACCAATCCATGAAATAGAAAGTGTAATTTATAGTATGATTATTGTCGACAATACAAAATACCATTTAATTGACTCGAAATGATTTCAGGAAATTATGGCTCGGCCGATACAACTATGAAAATCATTTATACACGCGCATACACACACACATATTCATTATCATATTCGATAATTACGACTATTGATACAATAAAAGATTGCGCATAGAAATGAATTACAAACGAATAATAATAATCATACATAAGACAACAACCCTTAATGTAAAATAAACAAACACTAGCTGACTTTTTACTTTTTTATTAGCTATGTATCATTTTCAAATTATTAGGTCGTGTAATATAAATAAATATATATATAAAAATAAATTCATTGCTAGTGCAAATTCTTGTTTCAATAATTCAACATAAATTTCTTTACCAATGTTTGATAATAAAATATAAAAGTTCGAATCCTATTCATTATTTAACAACAATACAAAATAATAAACAATGAACAATATTCAAATTATAACAAAATAGTTCCATACAAGTGTCGAAACAAAGTGACGATATAAAAAATTATTTAAATATATATATATATATAAATAATAAACAGAATAGTTTTTAGACATTCATATAAAAATAATAATTAATTAATTTTTCAATGAATTAATGTATTGAAAGGCCGTTACGTCAAAAAGAAAAATAGAATATGTAGCGTCATCTCTGCTTTGATGGACAAACTACAAAACACACGTTTTGTAGTATACATTAACAAAATTTATAATAAAATCAACTTACCTTTTGATAATTACTGCAAATATTACAAGGTCGATACTGTTCCATCTTTATGTAATTATTTATGCACAATAAATCATTTAAACTTAAAAAAACTTAGCCACAAAACAAAAAAGTAACACATGTATTAGGACACACTGACAGACACCCGGAAATCAAAAATTACGCACTTTATATTTTCAAAATATATCATCCTACCACTGTTTAAAAAATTCAACGCGCCTAATTTAAATTACTTTTACAGTACATCCATATATATTTAAATATATATACATACACATATATATATATATATATATATATATACATACTTATATTTATATATTTACACTCATTTCAGGATACAATAACTCAACTACTACAGATGTCATATTTCTTGAAAAAATGGATAACAATACACGAAATACAACTGAAAGTCCCATTAAACATATTCCTTCTACACTTTATATCAGCTATGCAAATGATCCTTTCGGACCATCAAAAAAAGTCATGAAAGAAAAGTAAGTTAATTATCTTCATCAAATATATACATTCACACCTTTATATATTTACTTATTCACAGAAAAAATTTAACAGCATACTTAATACCACGTGTCTCAGTCAGAAATAATTTAGAATCGAATTTAGTCGATTCCGATTCAAAAGAAAACAGGTATAGTGACGGATCGTACGAAGACATAAGAGCCAAGAGAGGTGTTCTTCATCTCTACAACATGGTCGCGTGCGGTACCGGTTGTAATCCGATATCGTATAAAGGATACGGGTGCTATTGTGGTTTCTTAGGTTCCGGTTACGCTGTGGACGGAATCGATAGGTGATGTTTTTATTCATGTAGAATGTTGTATTACTTTACAAAAACGATGTAGAAGAAACAGAATTATTTAAAGAAACGATTATAATTATTTATAACAGCCTAAGTGTAAAATATTTAAGAATTTATCAAAGAATTAGTAACCGATTTATATTTAAAGCCCGTTTTAAAATTTTCAAACTTTCTATCAGTTTTCTAGTAGTTTTAACAAAACATCATAGATGTATTCTTTTTTTATCAATATGTACTCGATATTTTAGATGTTGTAAAATGCACGATTGGTGTTACAACACTGCAAATTGTCCAATGTACTTGGAATATTTTGTACCGTACTACTGGAAATGCTTCAGAAGAAGACCGATCTGTGGTAACTGTTTTTTTATAGGCTCATGCATTACATCTTAACAAAAACAAATATTCTACAATAAGAGATTAATATCAGTATACAGTCAGTACTGATGTACAAAATATTTTTTATTGTAGCCATAGAACATGGTGAATGGGGAGGAGCCGGATCTTGTGCACAGAGGCTTTGTGAATGTGACAAAGCATTATCAGAATGTCTAGGTAAATATCCGTGCCCAAGACGACGAGCAATTTGCAAGTCTTCAACATGGAGACTGTTCCAGAATGCATTCATGCTGTTTTAATGAAGATCTATGATTTTTTTTCGTTATAAAAAAAATATACAAAGATTACTTATCTATTTAACAACATTCAAATGTACAAAGTAAAATAATTTCAAAAGTACAACATTATTGTATATAAAATATTCATCTTAACTGTCACATAAAAAAAATCACATCTTATTTATATTTATAAGTATACCTTAAAGTGTATTTACACCCCCTAAGAGATTAACAGGACGGTTCTTGTATCTCTTTGAAATGTCTTCTTTGATCTAAAAATAAACATTAAGTTATTTTTACACAATATATATTATTTATAATTATGTTCCCTTGAAGAAGAAAAATATAAATGTATACTTTTATTGAAAACCTGCTAACGATATGTCTTTTATCAAATTGTATATAAATATATATTTGTAACTGTTGAATTATCAGTAAATCAAAATAAACAATTATTGAAAATAAACAATTAATTACATATATGTGTATATGTATACACACACACACATATATACATATATAAATATTATTACACCTGATAAATTTTCTAACATAAACATACCTGTTCTTGTAATACTTTAGTTTTTTCAATAATAACATTCAATTGTGGTTGTAATTTAATCTGCTGCTGTAACAACTCTTCGCGTTTTACATGCACTGCTCTCTGTGACGACTGCATCTTTTCAGTTATGCCAAGCTTCTGCTGCAGGGAATTTGTTAGATAGTCAACATATCTAAAAAAAGATACAAAAAGAAATCATTCTCTAACATCAGAAAATCAGCAAGCAATATAAATAATGTATATAAATAAATAAATAAGTCACAATACCGACTTCATTTTACATTTATACATTATTTTATTACTTTAATTTTACATACTATCTCTGTGTAGATTATACCTTGGTGAATGCTTAATATTATACAAATGTACATTCTTCTTATCATTAATTATAGCAAGTACACCCTGAACTAAAGTTAAAAGTTCTGTGACTGACTCCGGTGTCTGCAACTGCAAGATTGCTGATCCATCAGTATAAAGCTGTGAGAGATTATGGTTTGTGCTCGTACTGCTTAATTCATATAGACGCATTTTTAAAAACGACTCCAACTAAAAAAAAAATATTTTTTAAAACTATTAAAACAACTCCTGCACACGCTCAGGTATACCTCCATAATTTCATTGATTATTTTTCCTCGTGTCGTCGGATTATCTAAAACAGTTAATGCTTCTTTATTCTTTGCAATTCCTCCTTCATTACCAGCATCTTCAACAACTATTCCTGATTCTTCTAATGATATGTTAAAATCAATCTCTTGTACATCAGCACTATTTTTTTCAGTTACTTCCCAGTCAATATTATCTCCACTTGAGGTTCCATCACCAAAATCAATTTGATTTTCATCAGTATCCACTGAGCCAAAGTCTATACCATCATTTGAATCACCAAAATCAATCTTCAAAATAAAATTTTCAGTTTAATAAATCTACTTTTAAATTAAATTCTTAAAATACTATAAAATATGAAATTATAAATTACACACACACATTCACAACTATTGTTTTACAAACTTAAAAAAACATGACAACTAACACCATTAGCTTCATTTTTCTTTGCATTCACTTGTAATGAAATCTGAATAGTCGGTTCTTCAATTTTTATTGGTGGTTCTCCATACTTCCACTCATAAGTTGTAGTATTGCCATGTTCTACAAAGCATATATATATAAATAAATATAAATATTTACGTATTAATATATAAACAGCAACAAACATTCGAATCACCTATAATATATTTAACGTAAGACAACACATTCTCTTTTTTCTGTTTCCCTAAGGTAAACTCCAATAAATCTTCATATAACTCTATAGCCGGTGCGATACTTTTAATATTCCGGGCAGTTTTTTCATATATAGATGGAAGTTCTACAAGCATATCGATCAGTTCGTTTTTAATATTATTCCCTGTTATTCCTAATTGTTTACACAGTGTATTAAATTCACTATGAACTATTTTCTCTGATTTTGTATAATCTTTTTCTTTCTTTTCACACTCCTAAAAATGTTAATACATGTCATCAACAAAACCTACATGTAGATAAAAATTATTACTTACAGTTTGCATCTGCTGTAATTTAGCAATCTGTTTTTTGAGGCTAGGAATTTCAAAGTTGACATTTCGTATCAACATCTGAGAAGCTTCAGCCAAATAAATATTGTCTCGTTCATACAATCTGATAATCTCCTGCCAATCTCTCATACGCTGTGATCCGTAACGGCCGAATATGTTTTTTGAATCGGCCTCGGTTTCCTTTAAGATCTCTATGATTTTCAAACAGTGGAAATAATTTATATCTAAAAATGTCAATCTGACAGTAACTGTGAATCACATTATTTTATATACATTTTCTAATGAAATAAAAACATACGAGTTCCTGATAAAAGTTTTACAATTCCTTCATGAACAGGCATATCTTGAATAGCATTGTTTATTTTTTCTCTTATATTTAAGATATTACTTTGCCATTCTTTAGAACAATGCCTACGACTTACTAACCAATCTAAAAGTTTGTTAGTATTGATATCAATTGGAATATCTTGTTCCTGAAAGAAAAAAAAAAACATTTAGATTTGGACTATTTTCATTCATATCATATAATTCATGTTTTCACTACGAACATTCATATTTTCAGCAAATATAAAATACACTTAAATCAGATATCCACGTTGAACATACACAACATATGTTCAATTCACTAATAAAAAGGATGTATACAAATAAGGAGATAGTTGTCAGGTGGTTATAACCAATTATAGCCTTTCGAATAAATGAAAATTTTCGTAAAATTTTAGCCTAATTATGAAGAAAAACGATTTATAGTCTTTTTTTCAAAAAGTATTCCAAAAAAATTAGTAAATTTTATCATTATACAAAATAGTTTGTGTTAGTGTATATAACCTTACCTTTTATGTTTTTAATTAATCTTCTATTAAAAACGTTTTAAAAGTATTATTTTTTATTATTTATGTTTTTAATTCACAATAAATAATTCTTTTAACAAAATAGAATGGCTACATCGTGGAAAAAGTATCTCTTTTGGTTTGCTCAAGAACATGTTGATTTTCGATATCAAGTAATTATATTGTTAATATATAATTAATATTAATATTGTTATTAATAGTTACAATAAATTAATTGAGCATTCAGTCACTTTTTTTTGTAATTTTTTCCATTAATAGAAAAAATCACTGTATTAAACCAATTTTTGTTAATAGGAAATTCAGTCGATACTTAGAATACTTAATATTTCAATGAAATGGGTTGAAAGTCCATCGCTCGAGGTATGAGTAAAGCTTAATTTTGACTTTGACTGAAATTAATAGAAAAAATTTTAGGATCCGTACTGGATCGTGGAATTACCGTCAGAGACTGAAGTGAAACAGATAGCGAGTCGTTCTGTAGCGTTAAGATCATGTTCTGAGCTGTGGGCGCATGCAAAAAACATTCCAGATTTACATAACAGTTTAAAAAACATTTCCAATGATTTAATAGAACCGTACTTGAAGCCAGACAAATCGTTTAAAATATCTGTTGAAACTTTCTGTAAACATTTCTCACAAAAAGACAAAGTTAAAAAAATAGAGGTTAATATATTTTTTTAAAATGTGAACTGATCTTTGTATTAACTGTATATTTTTCTGTGTATTTATAAGACTTTCAGTTATCTTCCTATATCAGGTCCGGTGTGTTTGACTAATCCTGATGTCTGCCTATTATATTATGAATATTATGGGCTCGATCCAAATAACATCCCAGAAAAACCTCACGATGTTTTTTTCAGTCGATGGGTAAGATTACTTATTAAAAATCAATGTCATTTTTATAATGATTCAATGATCTCAGATCACAGACGGGGCTAGGCATTTAATTTCAAAACTGTCACTAAAAAATCGAAAATTCATCGGGAATACAAGTATGGATGCCCAACTATCATTGTTGATGGCAAATCAAGCAGGAATTTTACCCGGTGATTTAGTGCTTGATCCGTTTGTAGGTAGCGGGTCTTTACTTGTCGCTGCAGCACATTTTGGGGCTTATGTTATAGGCACGGATATTGATTTTCTCATGTTGCATGCTAGATCAAGACCGTCTAGAATTACTCAGAAGGTACGTTTAAAACAACTTATTCATCAATCAGCTATAAGTCGTGCATAAAATATATCTTGTCTTCTTTAAATTACAATCCATAATTTAAACGACTGATTTTAGAACCGTGAGAAAGATGAAAGTATTCTGTCAAATATGAAACAGTATGAATTAGGTCACCTCTATATAGATGTGATTGTCACAGACTTTTCACTGCCTTTATGGAAATCTTCTATGAAACTCGATGCTATCATAACAGATCGTATGTTATTATTGGAACGTTCAACCTACAGTTGAATTATCTCTTTAAGTTTGCTTTATACATTACAGCACCGTATGGAATTAGAGAAGCCACTGAAAGGATAGGTATTGAAAAAGAAAATTATGAATTGTCTGAAAAACATTTATTAAATCACATCCCAGCAAAAATCGACTATGGTTTAGTTCAAATTTATAAAGATCTTTTAAAATTTGCCTCTGAACATTTAAATATGTACAAACGTCTGGTTTGTTGGTTTCCTATATACAGGTATGTTTCAAGTAATTTAAATTGAATTGTTTATTAAGTTTTCATTTGAATTTTTTAGAGAGGATTATTGCGAAGATGAATTACCTCAACACCCCTGTTTGAAATTAGTCGCTAATTCCGAACAGATTCTCAGTAAACATACGTCAAGACGACTCTTAACATATGAAAAAATCTCAGAACCAACAGACGGCATGGAAAGTGGGCCGATTAACATGAGAGCAGATTTTAGAGAAAAATATTTTGCAGCCAATGAAGAAATACGAAAATCAAAACAGAAAAAAACACTCACAAGTAGTTAGTTACCAATTACTGTTACATTTTTTTTTTTTAACTTCAATACTGCAAGATTATATTTCTATTAAATTTTCTATTAAAATGTTTATAATGAGTTGTAATAAATTACTGTTAATAATTTATATAAAAAGTTAAATTATTTAAAAGAAATGTATTTATTTTTTACAAGAAACAAATTTTTATCAATCAGTAATTAGCATAAATAAAGAATATAATCAAATAGCTACTTTTTCTTCATTTACAATAATGTCTTCATAAAATCACTAATCTTTTACATAATAAAACAAAACATCTATAATAATTACCAAATAACTTGTATTAAACTATCAATATATATATATATATATACATATATATTAATCAGTATTTTTCTAATTTATAAAATTTGCACTGAACCCATAGCAGTCTCTAAAGACTTGACTGCACTATCATCAATACCTGTGTAATGTTTCTGCAATTTATTCAAAGCCCACTGCATTAATTTATTGGATTCTTTTTTTTTTGATGAAGGGCATTTCTGAGACATTGCTATGTTATTTGATGCCTGTAAAAAAAAATAAACCAATGCTACATACTACAGTACAATTAAAAACATAAATTTAAAAAATATTACAAACCAAAAACACCCCATAAATGGCACGTATGTTATTTGGGTTAAGTTTCACAGCTTGCAAATAGTACTGCCTAGCTAACTCCATATTTTCATGACCCCCTTGTGTATATCTTATATCACCTAATCGCTGGTGCACAAGATGATTATGAGGATGATGTAGTACTAACTCTTCCATACAGAATGCAGCTTTTGGATAATCCTGTTCAAGAAGATAGAGATTACACAGCTCGTGCCATCCTTCTTGATCGGCCATGAACCTGAAAAGAAAACAATCACAGGAAACCGATACAAAATTAACAAAAGAAACTCTTAAGACAAAACCTCTTTAAGTATTCCGTCAGTTCTTTGATCGCTTCGGAAATACGATTTTTGGCTTTCAGGATCGCGACACGTCTCTTACGAGGCGCACTGTTCGTCTCGTCACGTTTTATCATCGTATCTAACAGATCCAAGGCTTCTTCGTAACGTTCTTCAGCTTCCAACTTCATCACTTTAAACTTGAGAACACGTAAACTTCCAGGAAACTGAATAGATAATTGCTTGATACAGTGATTAGCAAGAGAGATCCGATTACAGTCCAGTGCCGCTACTATCACTTGTTCTAAAGCCACATATTCTATAAAAATGAAATAAATAACTTTTCACATCCATTATTATTCTTTTATTCTTTGTAATTTCTTACTGTCAAATCAGAAATAATAGAAAAAAAATTATAATTCAAATTATCCGGAAAACTACATACTTTTACAGCACAATAACTAGTATATTAAAACATCAACAGCTTACTTTCATTTCCTAATTTGTGTATTTTCTCTTCAAGAACTGTTTCCCAAAGTTCAATAATTTCTTCACTTTTCCTATCATTATTTTCACGCCACTGCCTGAATAAATCACGGGCCTCTGAATAAAATGTTTACTTTTTGTAATGTTTAAATTAAAAATAATTTGCAATTATATATATATATATATATATATATATATATATATATATATATATATATATAGGTTGCCCAAATGAGACTGAAAAGTTTAGATATAAATTTACTTGCTTATTATTGTTTACTATCCTTTAGTTTCATTTGGGCCACCTATGGATATGTTAATACATAATATACACAAATACATACATACATATATTTATACATGCATACACACATACATTAACAAACATATAAATAGATACTAATATATTTAATGTAAACATGTGTTTCTTTTAATTTTAATTAGATAATTACAAAAACATAAATAAACCAAACGATATAACCTCCAAAAATTACAAATTTTCTTTAAAGAATGATAGATTTTTTTTAAAATTACCTGACCAAGTTATATTATCATCATTCCAAACCATTTTCAAATATTTACGATAGACTAATTTATATTTTGTAAAATATTCAGTAGTAATTTCGCTGACACATACATAAGTCAAGTAGTTTGACTAATGTGAAGGAAGTAATTTATTTAAAAAAGTAATCAATTATTCTCGACACACTTTTAAACATCCCACAGATCAACTTTGTATGTGGCAATAATTGTATTGTAGTTATATTGATTTATCATTTCAATTATAATTTAAAATATATGCATTTTAAAGAAAAAATAATTATTTCCATTTAAATAACATTTCATTTGGATGAACATTATTTTATTTGATTGTATTCAGACGTAGAAGAATGAAATTTGAAATGAAAGTATATGTGCCAATTAATATATAAATTTACACTACGTGTATACTGTTATCTGTGCAATTATTGTATTCTGCAAATTGTTTAAATAAAATTTATGCAATTCTTTAAAGTAACATAAGTGTAATATTTATATTTAAAAATAAATAAAAATAATACTAATTGTTAATAATATAAATATTTCATTTAAAAAAAGAAGAAAAACAGGAACATCGATATGGCATCGCCAAAAAATGTATGTATTTCATATATATATAATCACTAATTATATATATCTATATGACAATGAATAATTGCCAAACACCCCATTAAAATCTTGTAGCTTTTAGAGCAGTAGTACCTCTTTATAGTGTTTATATATCATTTATTTAAGAGTTAATAAAAATGATTTCTACTATTACTATTTGTCATATAGAATATTCAATTTTATAGATTTTGGAAATTGCAAACAAAGCTTTCAATAGTGGAAAAACAAAAGATTTGAATTTTAGAGAACATCAGTTGAAAGCTCTTTTACGTATGTATAAAGAAAACTCTAATGCTATGGTAGAAGCTCTTGCACTAGACCTCCGAAGATCAAAACAAGAGGCCATCATTCTCGATGTTAATTATTTGATTAACGATCTGACAAACACGATAATGTATTTTCGGGATTGGGCAAAACCCGACAGAGTAATGTCGATTAAATAAAAGCTCAGCGTCTGTTTTCTTATGAATTAATTATTTCGTGATTGTTGCAGCCGTCAAAACCGTTGGCAAATTTTTTGGATGATTTGTATGTTTATAAAGAGCCTTTCGGCACCGTACTCGTTTTGGGATCCTGGAATTATCCGTTACAGTTAGCGTTACTTCCGGTAGCCGGTGCAATCGCTGCCGGTAATTGTGTTGTTATCAAACCGTCTGAAATCGCTTCGTCTTGCGCTAAACTCGTCGCCGATCTCGTTCCGAAATACTTAGATAATGTGAGTTCGTATACGTTCGATGTGAATTTATTATTCGTTTCACTGCGATATTATTACAGGGTTACTTTGAAATTTGTTACCTGTAACGAGATTTCAGAGACTTTTTATAAACTGTTAAGAGATTTTATAGTTGACTTTTCAATAAATTCATCTTTAAAGAATGATAATGATAATTAAATATATTCTTTTTAAAGTATAAAAAGCGTATGTAAAAATTTTAGGATTGTTATCATGTTTATCTTGGAGGAGTACAAGAAACAACAGAATTGCTTAAAGAAAAATTCGATTATATTTTTTTTACCGGTTCCACAGCAGTAGGTAGAATAGTTCATGCTGCAGCAAATAAACATCTTACACCAGTAACACTCGAGCTCGGTGGTAAAAGGTAATTTTTTTAATTCATTTACTATTTATATACAAGAGGAAGTAAAAAGAGAGATTATAAATTAAGTAATATTCACTTTGTAGTCCAGTTTATTTAGATAAATCAGTAGATCTTGAAATGTCTGTCAAAAGGATATTATGGGGAAAATGCATAAATGCAGGTCAGACTTGTATAGCTCCCGACTATGTACTTTGTACAAAAGAAATTCAAGCAGACTTTGTGAAACACGCAACAAATATTCTTAAAGACTGGTACGGGCCAGATATACAACAGTCTCCCGATCTTTGTAGAATTATTAATGATAAGCAATTTAAGTAAGTATTTCATTAAGTAAAGAATTATTTTTATTATAATGGAGTATGGAATATTCGTGTTTAATTGTAATTTTTTTTTAGTAAATTAATAAGTTACTTGCAAGGAAACAAATCAATCTCTGTTGGTGGAAAAAACGATCCGAAAGAAAGGTTTATTGAACCGACCATATTAATAGATGTAAAAACATCAGATCCTATTATGCAAGAAGAGATTTTCGGTCCAATTCTACCATTGGTCACTGTTGAAAATGCATATGAAGCAATTCAATTTATCAATAGCCGGTATTGTTTTATAGTTAGGATAATTACGTTTCGTTTTTTTAATAGCTTTGCTATTTTTATACATGTCAATTGATAATTATTTTCAGTCCTCATCCATTGACTCAATATATTTTTACAAAAGATAAACAAATCCAACAATTATTTGTAAATCAGACACGTGCAGGTTGTATGTGTATTAATGATACCATAATGCAATTTGCTGGTATGTAGATTTTTTGCATGATATTGCACAGCTAAAATATTGTATATATTCGGTGCAGATATCTTTTTTCTCTTGTAATAATTTATATTATATAGTTTTGTTTCTTTAATTTTAAACTATTATGCAGACACAAATAATGCAAAAGTGCCATAATAAAGAACTTTTCTTTATTATGTAATGTATACACACACACACACACTTCAATAAGTAAAATATAGTTAAAGATTTGTTTTTAATTGCATGTTTGGTACAGGTGATACTTTTTATATGCATAAGTTAACATCATGCATATTTATTTATATATATTCAAAGATCATTAAAATTTCCAATAAATTACATAAATTTCAAAGATATGAACAATTCACATTTTAGTGGAATAAATAAAAGGTGGTGGTACTCTTTGAGGAGGTATTTTGAAGTCAGCAAGAAATTTCCAAATGTATATAATACATAGGTATATTGTTTTTCTCTATTAATATTCTTATTATCCTATTTGTTGTATATAATTTTATATTTCAATTTTATAGTATAATACATTTACTTGTAAAAATAAAATTATCAGATATACGAAATAGCCATTTCTATTGTGATAAATTTCTTTTTTTAAGTTGATACTTTACCATTCGGAGGTGTAGGAAATAGTGGTATGGGAGCTTACCATGGAAAGTATACTTTTGATACATTTACTCATAAGAAAAGTTGTCTCAAGAAAGATGTATCATTTATTGGAGAAATTCTTACAAAGTAAGTTTTTCTTTTTCATATACCTTTTAATAATTTTCTATCAGTTATTAGAACAAATATTTTGTGTTCTAAATTTCATTATAAACAATATTTTAAATATAACAGGAACTACACATTAAATACATCAAATTAATATTAAATGTATATGTAAATAGTTCTAAACACTGTTTTATATATGTTATTTTTATCATAGAACATTTGTACTAAGTATTATATTCTAAAGTTTATATATGTTTATATATATATATATATATATATATATATATATATATATATATTTATATATATATATATATATATATTTGATGTTTGTAAAAAAAAATATTAATTTTAGGAATCGTTATCCACCGTATTCTGATAATAAGAGTAAATTTCTTAAATTTATTTTAAAAAAACGTCGTGGAATACCATTGAAATACTTTTCATATTTAATTATGTTTGGTATGGGAGTCTTAGTTGCAGTAGCCATTCAAAAGTGGATGTAAGTAAGTATTGAATTGTATATTAATCTATTAAATTATAAATAATCTTTTTTTGTTATAGCAAATATGTATTGAATGACTAATCAGAGTAGTGCATAAAAAATTATATCATATTACATTACAAGAATGAGTATGATTATAAAAAGTTATGAATAAATTTAATACTATTTGGTAGATATATCAAGTATGCATACTTTAATAAGATATAAAAAATAATTATTTTGTGTATGCATATTTTTTTTATGTATTCATTTCATACTTGAGTGTATTATTACATTTTTGGTATGTGGGCATTGAAATATTTTATTATAATTTTGATTTTGTATAAATATTTATTTTCAATAAATTCAGTAAACATTGAAATGTAATTTCATTTTAAATTTATAGTTGTCTACATTAGAAACTACGAGTTGCATCTATTATCTGTTTTATATATTACTATTATCAGTTGTAATAAATAACAAATTTACTTACTATTATAAATTATTTGTTAGTAATATGAAAATGAGTCAACGTATTTTATATGTGTGTGTGTATATATACATATATATATATATACATATATATATATATATATATATATATATATATATATATATATATATACATATATATATATATATATATATATATATATATATATATATATATATATATATATGCATATATATATATACATACATGCATACATACATACACTCACATATATACACACTATAATTGATACATTCATACATTTACAGACATATGCTTTAATATACATAAAACAAATTCCAAAAAAAATATTGTTACATAACAGTCTTAATAAAAAAGCTTACATCACCTACTTTGAAAAGAGTGAAACAATCTGTTAGTTTTACTGAAGATCAATTTTATTGACTATACAACAGACAAAAAACATGGACAAATAATATTTATAATTCTGAATCCCTAATTCATGTCCATTTTCAAGACTGTGTTTTTGACTGATTTTTTTCCTAAAATAAAAAAGCATGTCATTTCAAAAGTAACATTCTATTTTATAGAAACTACCTGTTTCATTTCAGTTGATTTATCACTAGGTAATGTGTTTTGTGCCTGTTTTCCAAAACTTGAAACCATTGCCCAAATCTCGGACAGTGATGTGGGTATTTCTGGGAACTGCATTCCATCATCCGGTTTCACTGGAATAAAAGTCGATTTAATTAAAAATTTCTTAAATATATGAACAACAAATACATAACGGATCAACGGTACCTCCAAAAATAAAATTATAACTAATCGCTAGTCCTTTTTTAGAATTCGTTAGCAGTTCACGTGAATACTCTGCAGCTTCTTTCGGGTAACAAAGAGAAGCCATTCCGAGCGAGCCGACAGTTCCGTACGTAATACGTTTGAAAATGCCACCGCGGAGACCGAAAATATAACCGGTCAGGCCGCTTAAAGCGATAGCACCGATTCGGGGAGCTATGTTACTTTCTTCTTTTAAGTAATTAAGTATGACTAAAAAAAAATCATTAAAGAATACATTAAGAATTAAATACACTTTTATTTAAAAGCAATATATTTTTTCATGAAATTAGAATAGATTTTTAATTATGCATATCATAAATGAAAATGACATTTTCGGAAATAAATAAAAACATACTTGAATTATTACATCAGAAAAGATTTTGAAAAGTTTTAATTAAAAAAACAAACCTTCCAATGAAATCCTTAAAAAAAAATTAAAGAAGTTAATTTGCAGAAGCAAAGTGGAAAGGAAGATCATTATTTAAAACCTGTAAAAAGTAAAACTCCCTGTCTAATATAAGAAATATAATTTGTAGACATTTTAATACTACTATTAATTATGAGAAAAAAATGACTACTAAATATGATTTACATGTATGTATATGCAAAAATGATGTACTAAAACATATCATACCTTGTAATGGAATTTTTAAAAAATATATAATAATATTTCCACTTTGCTTTTGGAAGATAAATATATTTAATGTTTACATTTACAACCTCTGCTATTATCTGTGAAGTGAAGATCAAATGTAATGGACATGCAAAGAAACACATGCAAAAGTACGAAAATGAATGTACAAACCGGATGTTTGTTTCTCCACACCCTCTAAAGATTCTTTGGCTTTACCAGTAGTTTCCTTGAATTTATCACGAGCATTCCAGAGTTCTTTACGTGCAGCCGATATACCTTTCTCTAATACACCCGGTTCTTTTTGATAGGTTTCATAATGAGATTCACTTGGTTTTCTATTGTCATAAATAGGCAGTTCGCTACGACGACAAACGTTCCCTTTACGTTCTTCCGATTTTGTTAAATCTTTCTTTTCATTAATTATGACTGCTGAGACTCCATAGCCAGCAAAACCGGGTATTAGAAATCGTTTCAACATCTAAACATAAAAAAACAAATATTTCTATCTATATCAAATACATAATGCAATATTCAAACAAATATTAAAATGTTACTTTTTCAAAAAATGCGAAGATATTCTAAATATGTTTAAATAGATTTTCGCATCTTACTTCTACTTTTTAGGTTATATTGGTTTCATAACAAGTATTAACCCCACCTAAACATGGCATGTGTATGTGTACGCATGCTTGAAAGGTGTGTGTGTGTGTGTGTTCCTCCCTCTCTCTCTCTCTCTCTCTCTCTATATATATATATATATATATATATATATATATATATATATATATATATATATATATATCGTGATTTATAGGTAAATTCAAAATTTTGCATTAAAAGTTTAAAAAATGCTCATATTTAACGTACCTTATACGTTCAATCCAATTTCAGATAACAATAAAATCAACAAAAACATACGAATTAATAAACATTATTTCAATAGAAACTAACACAAACTTGATATTAATTAAGAAACATCAAATATTACAAACCCTTAACCATACCCAACCAATTTCTAATAACTTTCTGTGATGAAATTGATCATAAAAGAGATCGTGTCTAAAAAATTCTTCTGCGCTACCGAAAAACTGATATATTACATTGTTGACAATTGCTGTAAGGCCTAAATAATCCATCAAATGGGATTTTAAATTTAATACAAAAATTTTACGTTACTCATTTATAATTCATTTGTTATGTATTTGTGTTTTTTAATCAACATGCCGTGAATATACATACACACACACACATACATATATTATACATACACAAATATACATTTATTTGGATCATCCAATTAACAGAATAATTAAAATGAGACTTGACTAAAATAACCAATTTACATATATATATATATATATATATATATATATATATATATATATATATATATATATTAAATTATACAGAAACATTATATATTTTGATAAAATATATTGCGCCCATTTTCAAAAAAATGCAGTTATTACAGAGCCATCTCTCAGTTATTGTCTACATGTCAATGTTCAATAATTATGGTTGTCATTTTTATGTAACAGTTCAATTAAAAAATCAAATGAAAAGAAAAGATTGAATCAAATAGACTAATTTAATTGAAAAATGGCAGCAGCTCCGTCAAGAGGTCTAGTAGCTTTATTTAAGCGAGGTTGGAATGAAATTCCCGAAGTTATTGGTAGTTCGTTCCTGGCTCTAACTGGAATTACTCTAGGATCAATTGGTGTTTATAAATATTATGAAATGGATGGTGATAATCGAAGATATAAAACTGTATACACTGTATATAGACCGGACGATCCACGTGTAGCGAAAATTCGAAAAGATTAATCAGGATAAATATTTATTGTAGATAATGTGTATAACCTATTACTGTACAATTGTAAACTTATAAATAAATTCATGTTGTTGAAATATATCCTGTTTTATTTAAGTAAATGACAAGCGTAAACTTCAAAATATTTATTCGTAGGTACATAAGTTTTAGTTATTTACATTAGGATAGAAAATTTAATTATTAGATAATCTATAAATCTTTACTACGTGATTAATTGAAATAAACATAAGCGTGTACTAACATACATAGTAGTTTTGTAAGTTTAAAACTAGGGAATAATTTTAAAACTGTCATGTTTACTAACAAAATTTTATATACTAAAATGTTCTAACTTGAGAATCAAAGATAATTACATTTTGTAGTCAGAAAAATATATACAATTGTAAGATAAATATTTCAATTTACTAAACTCAATTTGTTTTAATCTATGCATATTTTATGTACTTAGATCAAATTTTGAAATATTAAAAAGTAGAGTACATTCAAAAAAAGGAATGTTAACATACCAGTGCTGCTTCTACACTTGTAATATATAACAAGATACAAATTAATTTTATAAGTTTCTAGTCAAAAAACAAGTAAATTAATTTTTGAAATCTCGAAAATCTCCTAAAAATAAACAAGTATCAATTTGTAGCACAGAACATATTTTAGAATATTTATTTTAAAAATTACTCCAACTAAGAGATTCTAAGTTACTGTTAAACATTTTGAATTCATTTGAATAATTTTCATCTAATATTCATATTAATATAAATTTATTTTAATACAACTTAGCTTTATTACAAATACAAAAATTTGCATATTTCTTCTCTTGAATATATGTATATTCTTGTAACAGCATATAACATTTTAGATATTATCTTCTAATAAAACTTAATATATTCGAATTGGAGTTCAGTATACAGATATAACCGGTGAATGAATTTGAAAATACATCTCCAACAAGCCACTATCACACAATAATTTAAAATCAACAATAATGAAAATATATAAACGCATACACTCTGACATGAGTGAAATGACTGAAAAATTTATAATTGAAAACAACTTTAACTAATAACATCTACAACAATAAAGTGATTTGTGAACTAAAAAAACATTCACAAATACAGAATTTTAATCAGTCAATACAACATTATAGCATTTACAAATATTACTTACAAATGCAAAATAATGTTCAGATTCAAAAAAAAATTAAATATTTTAAAACTATAGCATATTTTATAAATTTTTTATTAAGAATGTAATATTTTTACACACACACACTTACACATATACATATACATACATATATATATATATATATATATATATATATATATATATATATATATATATATATATATATATATATATATATATATATATATATATATATATATATATATATATATATATATATATATACACATATGCATATATAGGTAAATTAAAAAATATTTATAAATATTTATATTAGTGATAATTAGTATATAACAATAATTAAATATTAAAAAAAAAAAGATTAATATATTCATTCAATATTTCACTCATTTATTTGCAGAAATAATATTTACTTATGTATTTTTCTGATATACACACACATATATATTCATATATATATATATATATATATATATATATATATATATATATATATATATATATATATATATATATATATATATATATATATATGTATGTATATATATATATATATATATATATATATATATATATATATATATATATATATATATATATATATATATATATATATATATATATATATATATATAAAAGTAATAAATGAGATTTTAAAATACAATTTCATTCATTTGTATATGAAAATAAAACTTCATTATATATAAACGCTATAAAATTGATTTTCTAACAAATATTAACACAATATAGATATACTATTAGTGTTTCACTGAAGACTAGTTAACCCTAAAATTAAGTCTTAAATAAACTTTTACTTTCATTTTCAATGCTAAAACTTACCTTAATCGTGCAATGCATATATATATATATATATATATATATATATATATATATATATATATATATATATATATATATATATATATATACACATGTATAATTTTTAGTAACAATTTTAAGAAAATTTCATTATGTGATGCATATTGATTGAAAATATCATAATGAGATTTTAAATCAATATTGTTGAATCATAGAATACAACATAAAAATTAAAAATTGTTCAAATAGCCTTCAATTAATCTATTACAATATATCACCCACAACAACAGTATAAAATACAAGCTACCAGAATGTTCTTATGTCAACACCAGGAGAAAAATGGACTTTTGTCTTGGAAGCGTTGAGTGAATGAGAAAAATCTTGATGTATGCGAATTTCCGTGAGATCTAGAAATATTTAATGTTTAAGTTTATTGCATACATATCGCACAAATCTAACTATTTCTGGATTAAAAAATATATTACTTTTCAACAATAACAGCAGGCATTTGGACAAGCTGTACAGGTGACTTTCCGTCTTTGAAAGCTTGAGTTAGATTTAATATTTGGCCCCGCATAACTGACATTTGTCTTTCAAATAAATGTCTATCAAAACCTTTATCTTGCTGGAAAATGAAAATAAAACAAATAAAATCCAATTGACATTTAAATTGTTATTAAAAATGCTTCAATTACTCACCTTAAAAAGCACATGCAAATCATCACACAAATCTTGTACAAAATTCTGATCGGATATTAATGGTAATACAAGTTCACAGATTTCTCTACTAAAGGGTTTTTTTGCAAAAGATAACCATGCCCAGTGATAAGGATATGCTCGCCAGCTATCCGGATGTTTATAAGGAAATGCTAGTCCATTATCAATTGCAGCTATGTTGATTTCTGGTAACTGTACCATATTCCAATCCTAAAATATTTTTTACTCGTACATGTATACAAGCTACAAATGTACAAACATAATGAAATTTCGGTTTAAAAACTCACTGTAGTTTCTGATAATTCCACATGAGAATTCGGTGTCATAGGACCTTGAACAACAGTAGGAGGCGTATACCGAATTAACCAATTATCATTTCCACGATCGGTATTACGTATAATATAATCAAGAACGACGAGTCTTTCGAATTGAAGTTGAAACTTTTGAGACAAGTGTGTCGGTAATGGCTCGGCTTCAAACCTCCTTAACCAATAATCTGCATCTTTATAACCGTCTACAAATAATTGAAACGAACCGATCTGAAATTTTTAAGTTTGTATTAATCGTGATATCGATCTCTTTAAGACGAATCGCATACTTTCGGAGGTAACCCTATTCGGTTAAATCTTAATCCGACATTGGGAAATTGTTCCATAATAGCTCGTTTCATTCTCGCTTTTTGTCTGTCTATACGTGGATAATTGAATGTTTCAGATACTAACTTGACAACCTATAAGTTTTAAAATAAATCAGGCTTGTGTATATTGTCATTACATTTGGAATTGATTTCACATTCACTTACTCTAGTTTTGGGAACAATGCCAAGGTTAAGCTTGGCATCAATAAGTGATGCACCTGCTTCTGATAAATATCCTTGATTGGGAATAAGACATGATCGTCCAAAGCAGCAAGGACAACAAAGTTTATGCATCCATTTTGTCCATTTTGGATTAAGACGACCATATGGTTCTTCATCTTTTGGTTTAAATACACCAACAATTTTCTAAACAATGAAAAACAATAGAATCAATTTATGATTATCTTGGTTATTGTGATATTAAAATGGAATTAATCTTTATATAAATTGAATATGTTGTGTTATTACCAATGAATGTACAAATATTTCAACAGTACATTTACCCCATTAAAGCACAATATTCTATGCTCACTGGCAGTCCACATAACCTATTTCTTATGGTCAGTAGAGCGATAGGAGCAATATTAATTTACTCAATTTGACATTTATTAAATGATAAAGGTTATAATATTACCGATTGATTGCACTTACACAAGATGGATTTTTAACAAAGTATGATCCACTTGAACCCTGGGAAATACGTTCTGGAAATATGCCATTATCAATGGCAACTTCTGCTTGCCATACAAGTTCACTGAATGCTGGATCATCTGTATGAATAAGAAACAGTTTTTTTAAAAAAATTGTACATTTCTAACATTATTATAGTGAACTGACATAAACATATGTTTGTGAAAAGTGAATCAGATAGCATAGTATAGAAGAAAATGTAATTAAAAGTAAACAACTTTTATATTTATGCATATTTACAAAGCAAAATAATTATTTATTTATTAATCTCTTACATACTATACGAAACATACATTTTTATTGTATGAATTAGAGAATAAAATTATTATAATATAAATTTAAAAAATGTATTTATCAAAAGATAAATCAATATTAACATTCAATATATATAATTACATATATATATATATATATATATATATATATATATATATATATATATATATATATATATGAAATATAAATAATCTATACATTAAAAAATAACAATGTTTTATAAACACAATGGCTTATCTTTAAACTACAGAATTAAAATAAATAAATTTCTAAAATTAAAAATGATATCAGAGACAACTGATGACATACATGATATGAAAATAATTAGATATATCTAATATACATGTTATAGCTACTTTAATAAATACATTTGTAACAAGTTATTTGATATTGAAAATAGTATGGATTACCTCTCTTATATATGTGTATGTATGTATATATATATATATATATATATATATATATATATATATATATATATATATATATATATATATATTTGCAAGAACATATGTTACCTTATTTAATTATTTTTAAATCTGTTAAACAAAACTAATCATATGTACAGTATTTAAAATGACTGAAAATGAATACTTACAACTGGTCATTTCACAATACAACATATTGCTAAACCATTAACTGACTGACACAGAAAACTATCAAAACGTAAAAATTCTTTAACCATTTAGTGCATTGGCTTCCATTAATGTTATTCTAACTATACGAATGTATAATGAATTAATTAACATATTATCATTATCGATACGTGTATGAATTAACGACCATGTGCACTAGAAACGATAAACAAATATACCTGGGAATTGGTTATATGAGACATCTAGCCCTCCCAGTAAAGGCTGCGATTCCCGATTCGTTCCTGATGAATCCAATGTAGATTGGAATATGACCTCTGGTACTAAACTAATGTCTTCGGCCGAACTATCACTACAGGGTAAAGATAACACGCTTTTGCCGTCAATGTCAACAATAGTTTCGACTTTGACAGTTCCTCCCGAACTCATCGGGATTAGCACACGTCAACAGACCACATGAAAAATACGAACTTAATAGGAAAACATAGCAATGCGGAAAATAAAAAAAATACGAAATAAACATGTGAGCAGACACTTTTTACTATGAACTGAAACCACTTGTCATTTCGCCCATCAAGGATCTAAGTTTAGACATTAAACAGTGTATGTGACAGTTGTGCCAATTCATCTTCGCATTAACACGAAATGTTCCTGCACACTGCGTATAATTTTTTCGTTTATTTAATTGCCTATGCATTAGTAAAATATTTCATTTATAATTGAACGTTTGAGGTGACAACTTGGTAGTTTGTTTTTCAAATCGATGAATTATAGTTAATTTGGACACAAAACACGTATTCCAGGGAAAAACTGAAATATTTAAAATCTCTTTATGATCTATAAATAATTGTTTTTGGGAATAGTTAAAGTTTTATGGTCAAAATAATTTTATTTAATCTTTTCTCCTTGAATAAAAGGCTAGATCTATTGGATTATACAAATATGGATATTTTTGGAACTTATAAATAAGGGCTAATATTTGCTCCTTATTCCAGTAGTCAATAAGATCATCCATGACAATAAAAATTAATTTCTCTTTTAATTTTACTTTCTTTTCAAATAATAAAACAACTTAAATAATTTAATTTCACTTTAAAATTATTTCAAATAGCAAACAATTTCAATAAGTTAATTTTACTTCAACCTCATTTCAAATGCAACAAATATTACTTCAATAAAAATTCGACCTTAACGGCGCTATGGTTAAAAATGAAATGATTGCTAACCCTCTTACTGTAGATGGGCCGATTTATCTACCAGGCTAGCTTGTTAGTATATACATCAAAATTTTGGTCAGCAGTAAAAGGGTTAATATACACAAAAACATTTCCAACTCCTCACAATTTTTATCGCATTTTTATGTGTTAGTGCGTGCATACCGTTTAGCCTGTTCACACTAGTATTCATGCCTGCAATATTCACGACATATTATACCGCTCGTCTCAAACTCTTTTATCACCAAACTCCCCCCTCCCCTCCTAAAAAAATAGTTTTCTGGTAAGAGCATGTGAGACGAGTGGTAATGGGCCGTGAATACTGAATGCATACCGACTAGTAGAAAGGCCCAATTAGCATGTTCATCACTTAAAATTTCTGCTGCACGGCTGTGGAGGTATCAACACGAAAATCCCCACCTAAAAAATTAGTTTCAAGGAAAGATGGTGTGAGATGAGTGAAAATATACCGTGAATACTGTATGCATAAATACTAGTGTTAACAGACCATTCCACACTAGTCAACATGGATAAGTATTTACGCCCATTACCTCTTGTCTCACACCTTCTTAGCCCAAACTCCCCCACCTAAAAAAAATTAGTTTTCCGGAAAGAGGGGGTGCGACGAGTGATAATGAGCCGTGAATACTGTATGCATGCTGACTAGTGTGGAAAGGCCTAACTAGCATATTCATCAGTTAAAATTTCTGCTGCACGGCTGCGGCGGTATCAACACGAATATCCCCACCTAAAAAATTAGTTTCAGAGAAAGAGGGTATGAGATGAGTGATAATATGCCGCGAATACTGTATGCATAAATACTAGTGTTAACAGACCATTCTACACTAGTCAACATGCATAAGTATTCACGCCCATTACCTATTGTCTCACACCCTCTTAGCTCAAACTCCCCCACCTAAAAAAATTAGTTTTCCGGAAAGAGGGTGTGCGACGAGTGGTAAGGAGCCGTGAATACTGTATGCATGTTGACTGGTGTGGAATGGTCTCATTAGCCTAATACTCACACGCATACACACACTACTTTGAACTGAGTACTATATAATTGGAAATTTGATGAAAAAATGAAGAAATCAATAGTAATTCTGTTTATTGAATCTACATATTAACCCTTAGAGGACCAATGCCACCATATACGCGGCATAACATTTTTGCTTATTAAGTCGAATGTCGTGTACATTGTGGCAATTTTTCTTCGTATTAAGCAAACTTAAGATTCTTCCGAACAGTTAAGGGTTGAAATCGCAGCTCACATCTTTAAGCATATCTTTGTAATACTTCAAAATTTACAATTATAATTACTTAATACGAAACTATCACACGATCGGCTACGTACTACTCGAGAGGCAAAGTGGCTCTTCTGTTTTCAATCGATGTTTTTCTAAATCGGTCGTTTTTGTCCGGGGCTCATGAGAAATACATTTCCGAGCATCGTGCGTCTTCACGTGGCATCTAAGCTGCGAATTCGTCGCGAACGCTCTTTCGCACTCGTTACATCTGTACGGCCGTTGACCCGTATGCACGCGCATGTGCACGTTTAATACATCAGCGCTGGCGAACCTCTTTGGACATTCCATGCATCCGAACGGTCTTTCTCCGGTATGAACGCGCATGTGTTTAGCGAGCTTGTTCGCGAAATAAAATCCCTTGTCGCAGATTCGACACACGTGCGATTTAGATCCCGTATGCGTCTTCATGTGAGCGGCGAGATTTCCCGCCGTAGTGTAACTCTTTCCGCACACGCTACACTGAACGGACGCGCCCGTATGGGTTCTCATATGTTCAGTCAATTGGCTACTCTGATAATAGGTCTTGCCGCACACGTTACATAAATGTGGCTTATCACCTGAAATCGTTTAATGTGAGGAGCATTCGTAATGTCGAATCGCTATCGTAAGAACGTACCGGTGTGAGTCATCGCGTGAACGGTGTGAGCGACCTTCTGCGTGAACCGTTTACCGCATACGCCGCACTCGAACGGCTTTTCGCCGGTGTGGAGTCGCCTGTGATTGACGAGCTGACCGTTCGTCGTGAACGCCTTCGGACACGCATCGCACTTGTATGGCCGTTCGCCCGAATGTAACTTCATATGATACGAATGCGCATTGCTCTGTGCAAAACGCCTACCGCACACGTTGCAGCCGTACGGCTTTTCGCCTGAATTTTCGATCGAATTATGAATTTCGAATAACTCGTATTTTGTATTATCTTCAAACATCTGTCGCTACTTTAAATAAATCATTTATTAACTACTATACCGTATGAAAATATTCCGCTCTTACCCGTGTGAAGTCGCATGTGCGATGCCAAATTTCCAGCGTTACAGTAACTCTTCCCGCATACGCTGCAGACGTGAGATACAGACTGTGCGGCAATATCTCCGTGCATTCTCATATGTGCGGTCAATCGGCTATTTTTTTCAAACCGTTCGCCACACTCTGAACATTCGTATCTTCTGCCGTTCGAATCCGCATGCGTTCTCATATGGCACGCGTACGCACGGCTCTGGCAGAACCGTTTACCGCACGTTAGGCATACGAACGGCTTGTCACCGGAATGTACGCCCATATGAGCCTCGAGGTTTTTCGGTTTTGCATACGACTTATTACACACGACGCAAACGAATCTTCCGTCGTAGTCACTGTTAGTTTTCGGTACATCTTTCCTATAAGAATGTTTGTGATTCACGAATCTTGCTTTACATCGAAACCACTTGTAACATATATGACAATACAGGCAGGGTTCTGATTCATGCACAATCTTCACATGATCGATCAACTCGGCAGATCCAGCGAAAACATCGAGACAAGTGCTACAAGCATGAGCGCCATGATGACGATGATAGTGATTCAATAATTTCTCAGAATTACATAAAACTTCTGAACACAGCTTGCACCCTAAATCTGAACGCTTTTCAACAGCTGAATCATTTTCTATTCGCTCCAGTTCGTCAGTGTTTTCCATCATATCGTTTTTATCATCAAAGTCATTGGCGAGATCTCGATCTGATCTCTTGACCTCTTGAGCATCGACTAGTTCAAGTTTTTTATCAGCCTCGCATCGATTAGTAACCGAAATAACACCGTTTTTAGTTGTATTAGAAAAATAGTTTATTAAAAAATGATTCGATTCTTCACATAAACATTTGAATGAATAAGCATCATTTATTTTCTGGTAACAATTAAGACAAACAGTTCCCGGAAGTCCATCTTCACGACTTAACTATTAATACAAATATTTTTAATAGATAAAACACAGTGGACATGTATAATTTGTGTATATAATCGTGCGAATAATTTTTCATACAAGACAAATTTGTTATAAAAACTGTTATTTGAAGAATAAAATGCATCATTTGAAAAGTTATTTTTATTAAATTCTATTATATTATTAAATAAAAATTTGGCATAAAAATCATACAAAAATATTACAAAATAAATAAAATATTGAATTAAAAGTTATAAATTGCAACAAATTCAATAAGAATAAATTTTCATACAAATATTGAAAATTATAAAAATTTCGACAATAAAATGAAATAAATATTTTGTACGTAATCTTTTTTTTTAATTATGGCCTTCAATTTCTTTGGCATTGATTCCGTTAATTTTTTAGTCATCACTCTATTTCAATAGCATTTTTTAATAATTTTTTGTGATTTGATTTTTTTTATTTTACTATCTAAATATTCCCACAAGTGTTCAAAGGGGTCAAAATTGGTGCATTGGGGTGGCGTTTGAATAACATGCGGGCAGTTATACAGAAGCCAACTTCGAAAATTGTAAGCAAAATGCTTTGGGTCATTATCTTGACAGAACCGAAAATCTATTTCACAATTATTCTTTATTGCGGAAGATAATAAATGTTGTTTTAAAATATTTAAATAATGAATATGGTATATCGTAATTTCAATAAATTGGGCATTTTCGGATCCATAATACCCCATAAGCACCTACAGTATCACATTACCACCTCCATGTTTTACACTACAGCTAATATTGTTTATATCAAGGGTTTCATTAGGTTTTATTCAAACTCCAGCATGTTGAACTTACTCTCATCTATGAATTTCACTTTTTTCTAGACATTTACATCTTTGTAATGAATTTTTAGCAAAATCCAATCTTTTCATTATGTTAATATTACTTAATAATGATTTACATCTTGCAATTCATGACTTATATCCTAAAGCAATTATTCTTTTTTTAGATTGCTGAGTCAGAAGCAATAGTACCACTGAATACTTTTAATTGTTTATTTAGTTCTACTAACATTATATGCAGGTTCAACATAATTTACCATATTAAAAAAAAATCATCAGTTTCACAATCTTTTTTTTCTCACACCAGGTTTACACTCAACCTCATCTTATATCTACTAATAACAGATTCAATAATCTATCAATTTCGCAAAAAGTTTTTCCATTTTTCCAGTGGAAAATTACTGAAAATCTTATATTAATCAATGTGTTTTTCCCATTTTTGTAATAGATGCAGTATTCAATTGAGAAAATAAATTAAGTAATGTTTCAAGTTTGCACCATAATACAAAACAATTACAAATTAAATATATAAAATGAAATAAAAAATACAAATACAAATTAGTACGATTTATCTGTGTATAAGATTTGTTCGCCACTCGATCTATTCCAAATAATTCAAACTTGCATAAAAAATTATTCTCATTGAATTTGTTGTAATTTATAACTTTTAGTTCAATATTTTATTTATTTTGTAATGTTTTTTATCCCAAACTGTTATTGAATAAAATAATAATAAAATGTATTAAAAATAACTATTCAAATGATGCATTTTATTTTTCAAATAACAGTTTTCTCCAACAAATTTGTCTTGTATGAAAAATTATTCGCACGACTGTATATACAATTATACAATTCAATACAAATACACTTACTTTTACTGTAGCGCATGCCATTATTTTCATTGCCAAATTTGAATCATGAGATTCATCTTCTGCTGACTTTCCAAATATTGGAATCATTTTGCTCGTAAAAGACGTAACACATACTCGACATACATTGGTGAAATCACTTGATATTTGTTTATCAAACATTTTTACTTTTATTCTTCCCACCTTGAAAACGATTTACGTTAATATGATAGGAACATGCACAATATATACGTAATCCAATGTTAATTTTAAATATACTTATATTTTTATTCTTACCTATAGAAGTTATTGATTACAACAGGTCAATAACCTGTTATAATCAACTTACTATAGCAATATAAACTGACAGTCATTTTAAAGGTTAAGCAAGATTTCAAGGATATAAAGGATAAAGTATATTCAATAAAATTAAAAAAGAACTTTTTTTTTAAATTCTGGTTATTAATATTAAAGTAAAAAATTACAAAAGTAATACATACATATTTATGCATATGTGTGTGTATATATATATATATGTATATATAAATGCTTATAGATATATTGAATACAAATTAGAACATAGGAAGGTTCAATTCAATTTGTTCTATCTGAAAAAAAAAAACATATATTGTACAATAAACATCCACTACAATTCACTATGCAGTTTACCTATGAGTGCCTGGATTTCATTAATCACTGATTCAAATGGTTCTTGTACTTGGCACCTTTTAGCTTCTCCAGCCATCAGATCAAAAGCATAACTTAATACTTTTTTTTTATTCTCCTGCCCAACAATATGAAACTAAAAATATAAAATTATGAAATAACTCACTGTTTCACATTAAAAAAACTATCTATACATATAAAAATGTACTACACTGATTAATAAAAAAAATCAATCACTTACATAGTTAATAACTTGAATGTATTTCAATCGATTTAGAAATTGAAAAATAACAGGAATTTTCAAAATTCTATCTGGAGATCAGTGATCTATTAAGAAAGGTAGGAAAACAATACAGGAGCAAGGACAAGAACGCAGGCAGGAACATACCTGGGGCATCGTAATAGTTTCAAAAGACGAAGGTTCTTCTTTCACTCGCAACGTCGTTTTCTGGCCGGTGTTTACGGTGATTTTACGTTTTTTTCCGACAGGCGGCTTTCCGCTATCGTTCACGCTTTCGTCCTTTTCTCGGTCTCGCTTCGGACAGCTGCATATTCGCACGTCGTGTTTACGGCGTCCGAGCACGACCCCGCTACGATCGAAAAGCACACGATCTATATCGCATCGACGATCATAACGTACTAGTACTCACTTCGCGTTTTCGAGAGTGTAAACGACTTGTATCGGCCTACGATTCATACCGGACGTGCACGAATTCTTACACATGAACGAATACAATAACGTCACACGTTCGACGCCGCGCTGCGGGCTTCCTAACGGCGTTAGAACGCTGAGTTCACCGTCCGTCGCGACGTATTCCGATCCTTCGTTATAACATCGTATGACGTGAGGCAACATCTCGGCAGAACAATCTAAAGAGCGTGAATTTTATTTTCAACGTTTTATAACTCTCCGTCCGCTCTCACCTCTGTTGGACGGATGCTTGTCGTTCGAATGCGTGATGCACCGTCGTACCGACTCGTTAGCGTGCTGAGGCTCGGAAAAACGTGGTGTCGCACGGACAAACAGCCAATCATCGGGAGGTGTCCACTTGAACTCCACCGACAACTTCGGACCCATATCGATGTACACTTTATTTAGCTTCTGAGAAAACTAAAAACAATCCGGTTTTTTAGACACAGAGAACTATATCCTAACATTTCTTTCAATGTTAAAGAAACTTACCTCCCAAGATTTTTTTCCAGACAATCCGTCACTCAGCCTGAAGTTAAAATCATACTCACCCGGATACTCTTCATTGGCGGGGATCTGCCTTATAGTTTGCACCGGCGGACCAAACGGTATAGGAATGCTATCGTTTTCATATATGCAGAATTGTATCTGCAAAGTAATGAAAGATTAAAACACAACCGATCAGTTCAACAATAATATGAAAATCACTTACTCCTGTTTCTTCATGCACTAGACTCGTACTATGTAAAATTTCATTACTGAAAACATAAACAATTAATTTACACACCGAATAAATCGATTAGAAAAACTTACAGGTTGGGATCCCTTGCGATGTCAGCATACATTTCGTCACTTATGATATTAGATAACTGTGACATTCTAAAATAACAAATCAATATTTTCAACTCGGATCAGTTTTTTTTTATTATTATTATCATAGTAAAAAAAATTAAACGCTATTATAATTCTTTTAATTATTATATATCACATGAGCACGGAAACAAAATAACCAAAATCGACTGATAACAAGTGGCAATTATCATATAACGGAAAATAGACTTACAATACTAGGAGGAATAATTAATGAAGCACTTACTTTAACGTCAATAAAGATATCTAATCGACGTTATTAATTTACTGAATTTTTCCCAAAACTTCATACAAAAAAAAATAAATAAACGAACAAAACAGACTTTTATGGCGGCTTTTCAAAGCGAGTAAAAATATATGCCAATATTCAGTAAATAAAAATACTGCTACTACAACATTTACATTATAAACATTAAAAGACAATAGTTACAAAAATAAGTTGGCAATTCGCAAAGCACGAGTTTTAGAAAATATTGCCGCATGCAAGTTGTCATTTATTGCAATATAAAAGTTATTGTTTGAAAAGTGACAATGACAATGCAATTAGATGTTTGGAAAGGGGACTGGGGTCTTCCGTCTGTAGATTTTGAATGTCTACAAACGATGGTTAGTCGTAGAAATATCTTTACATTAGCTTCCAAAACACCTTTTCATGTGTATGATTTGAAAGTTTTTAAATAAAGTTTATTTGCGAAAAAGTTATATTTTATTTATATTTTCATCGAAAACAACAGTTCATTGATAGCATTAATATAATTGTTACATATATTTCATTAACAGTTTCGTCCATTTTTTTTTTATTATTTCGAGTTCATAAAACGATATTAGAAAGTCTATCGTAGGTATACGTGAAAATATCCAATGCGCCTGTCGATATACAAAAGACAAATAATCCATTTTGGAGTGTACGGAGCCGTCTGCCGATTTTTCGAGCCGGAACCACTGAATTATACGACTTTAAAACGATAAAAAAATATTTACAGGATCAAGTAATCATTAACTTTTATATTTGTTTGTGGGAGAAATAATGAAACTATATTCATTTATAGAATTTCAATGCGGATTCAAAATTAGGAGTCAAGCAGATTTCCGAAATTAACGCTTACTACTATCTGCTAGAACAGAAATTAATACCGGCGTTACAATTTACGTGGTAAGATGAAACGTACTTAAAAAATCGATTGTTTTTCATCCGCTGTCGTATCGTTTCAGTTGGGTCGACGAGAGAAATTACACAGAGCTGTTCAGGAAATGGTATTCTAAAGCGCTTCCGTTTCCGTTAAATTACATTTATCCTGGGAGATATGAAAAAGCCGCGAGGAAGTTGTTAGACGCGTTATACGGCGATGAAACGGATTTAGAAACCATCGAAACGAACGTGATTCTACTACAGAAACCGGTAGTCTACGATCGGAACGACCTTTCTAAAACCGTTTTCGTTTCAAGGTCTACGGAGAAGCCGAAAAATGCATATCGAATTTGTCGATCCGCCTCGGAGAATCTCCGTATTTCTTCGGCTCTTCGCCGACTTCATTCGATGCGATCGTCTACGGTCATCTTGCGCCGCTCCTGAAAGCTCCGTTGTTAAAGCCAAACCTCCAAAACCACTTGAAGGCATGTACTAATTTGGTGAAATATGTCGATCGTATAACAAAGAACATATTCCCTGAAATTTCCGGTAACAGAAACATCAGATGCTCATATGTTCAGAAAGGCAAGACCCGTTTGTGTTTTTTCAGATTATGTTCCTAAAACCATCCCGAAGGTGAAACCTACAGAGACTGAATTAGATTTTCCACATGCGACGAGAAATAAATTTTTTGCCGGCCTGGTGGCTACAGTAGCAATGTTAGGTTGGGCTCTCCTACACGGTTTCATTCCGGTACGAATATGAAATAAAAATCGATATTTTGTAATTAAAAAGCTTTTGAAACGCATTTTATTTTCAGGTCACGTTAGAAGAATCTTCTGAATTTGAAGAAATGTTTGAAGTAGAACTTGATGAAGAGACGCATTAGTACACTGAAATCCAAAATTTTTGTAATACATTAGATAAATGTAATTTTTCATTAAATTCTTTGTACAAAAAATAGCATTAATAAATTAATTAAAAAAATGACGTTTTTTTCTTATCGCAAAAATGTTGCATATAAACTTTCATTAATTACTTTTATTCTTATTAAATAGACACGGACTTCTTAATAAGGTTTAATATAGAATATCCCTTGTCATGTAAATGACTTAACGAATTTTACAGCCTTTTAATAAAAAATTCCAAACGGAAAATTTAATATGAAAATCTATATTTATTGATAAGTTTGTATAAAGTACGCAGTTCCATGACATCTGCAAGAACCTAACCTAAAAATGTTCGGTTGGATATTAGTAGCCTCTATCGCTATTCTAATAATATTGATTTTAAAAGAACTATTTTGGGATAAAAATACAAAAGATTTGACCGGTAAACATGTTATAATCACTGGAGGATCAAGCGGCATAGGCCTCGGTTCTGCGAAAGACGTCGCCAGAAGAGGCGCCAACGTAACGATCATTGCTCGGCGTGTAGAAGTGTTAAAGAAAGCACAGGATGAAATACAAAAGATTTGTGTCGATAGAAAGGCCCAGCGCGTTAATTTTATATCGGCAGACGTAACTAACGCAACCGAAATCGCCGAAGCGCTGTTTAAGGCAGAGTCCGATCTCGGGCCCACTTACATGTTAATAAACTGTGCCGGAATGGCGATCTGTGGCAAGTTAGAAGACATGTCCGTGTCAGATATTAAACAATTGACCGACTTGAATCTCCTCGGCACAATTTATCCTACACTTGCCGTCGTCAAGCAGATGAAATCGAGACGCGAAGGAATCATCGTGATAACGTCATCGCAAGCCGGGTTGATCGGACTATTCGGTTACGGCGTGTACAGTAGTACGAAGTTCGCACTCAGGGGATTGGCAGAAGCGCTGCACATGGAAACGAAACCATACGGTGTGTCGGTGACGTTGGCTCTTCCGCCGGACACGGACACGCCGGGATTCGCAAACGAGGAGAAGAGCAAACCGATCGAAACGAAACTGATATCGGGATCTGCAGGACTCGTGTCGCCCGACGAAGTCGCTCAAAAACTTGTGAAAGACGCGCTGGTAAGAATTTCATCCGGTTGTCTGTTCGTTCGTTCGATCTTCGACCTCTTTGTTCTTTTTCAGAACGGCCGCTTCTACAGTTACGTCGGATTCGAGAGCTTCATTCTGTCGACGTTATGTGCAGGAATGTGTCCGATCACGACTTTAACTGAACTTATTATCCAGTCGTTCCTGATGGGACATTTGCGTGTCATCGGAGCTGTATTCTTAACAAGCTTCTACAAGATCATCGCAAAGCACGCCGATAAAGACGATAAGAAGTCGAAATAAAAATTCGAATTTCGTTCGTGTGAAAAAAGGCTTTACACCATCTTCGTTCGTAAAAGAACGCTTCTTGGATGATTGCATAAAATTAAATTTGAAAAACGAGGATTGAGCAATTTTTATTTGAATATCACCGAAACTTTTAATTGAAACAACATTCCATGCGTCGGTGCACTTTTATCTTATACTTCTACTTAATTTAATATATATAATCATGTTTTATTACTTTTATTCCTGTAATATTTAATATATATGTATAAATATATGTTTCATATAATTCAAATTATAAGAATTTATAAATCGAAATAAAAATTATAAAAATTTCTCACAAATGCATTTATCAATTTATATATTGTACAAACACCTTTATTCAACAATTGCTTTTACATTCGTACATTCACAGAAAAATATTTCAGAATACCAAACGATTTACGATCTTCCGACGACACCAAACGTTATTTTACGGAGTTGAAAAAAACGTAAAATAAAACGTACGGAACGGCGAATCAGTTCGCATATCACATTTATATAAAAAACCAATCGTACGATTGGTGATGCAACGTAAATACAGTAATACCTCGTTTAACGCTGATTCAATATAACGCGGTCTTCTCGAAGCCTAAAAAAATATTTTTGTCCATCCGTAAAACGTTATTGTGAATTGTAAAAACTGAATCAAAGGCTCTATTACTGATGGATAATGCTTCAAGTCGTCCCACTAACTTATCCGGCTTAAACACTTGTATTCCGGTTGAAGTAGTTTTCCTACCACCCAACACTACGTCGTTAATTCAGCCGATGGATCAGGGAATCATATCAAATTTTAAGGCATATTATCTTCGTCGCACATTCCAACAACTTATTGATAAAACAGACGGTGAAAATAAAAAAATCAATTGTGCAATTTTGGAAAAAATATAACATCATGGATGCCACAGGTAATATCGACCTCACTTGGCAAGAATTAACTATTAATGCATGAACGAAGTGTGGAAGAAGGTATAGCCGGAGGTATCCAAGGATTCTTAACGAGAAGAGTCTATCATTGGTCAAATTGTCAAGCTAATCGATACAGCAGGACTAGGAGATGTAGATGAGCAGAATATCGAGGAGTTAGTGCAGGTTTCTGACGAGAGCTTTAAGAACTATCAGAACAAGGAATTCATGTAGAACTTGAAAATAGTGATTCTAAAAACGAAGAATCCAAAGAACTTGCTACAGATTTTCTTAGTAAAAGTTTGGTAACAATAACCGAAATCGTTGATCAAATTGTAACGAATGATCCAGATTTTGAAAGGAGTGTAAAAGCAAGACGAGGCGTTTTGGATGCGATCTCCTGCTATCGATATTTGCTTAACGATAGAAAAAGAAAGCGACAAATGATACTAGACGACTTTATCGCAAAAAAATCAAGTATTTCAGAAGAGCTAGGACCTTCATCACAAAAATAAACTTTATATTTCTGTGTGCATATGTTTACGTGTTATGTAATATATATTATTATGCAAATTAATATAAAAATAACTTAAAATTAAAGTAAAATTTGTTTATTTTTGGTCGCGTGTTCCCCTTTCCCTATTTACTATGTGTTAAAATGACCTCATTTAACGCTACTTCATTTAACGCTTTTTTGTGAGGGACGCATCCTAAGCGCTAAACGAGGTATTACTGTATACGAATTTATTTTCTCGATACGGAACATTATTATTCGAAAGAGGGATTATTAATAGTATTTTTAGACAAGATGGGCGTCGGTGTATAGGTCATTGTTGTTGATTTCTGTTTTAATATACAGCTGGGTCTGTTTTTGTGCGGATTATTTTAATACGATTTTGAAGTTATGCGATTCATATTTCTTCTTAGTATCTTTTTATGCCGATTTTTTTTAAGAATTCCTTTAAACGGTTCTTTAATTCAACGAAAAGCTCTTCAGTTTTATGAATATATGAAGGAATCAGAGCCATTTACTTCCGCTTTTCAAACTGATAAGGAATTTTCGGCTAGCAAAGGATGGTTAACCGGGTTTTTAAAAAGGAATGCACTGCATAGCGTGAAGATTACGAGCGCGATTGCATCAGTAGATGAAGAAGCTGTCAAAAATTTTCCAGAAGAGTTAGCCAAAATTATTAAAGATGATGGATATTGTTCACACTGAGTATTTAATGCTGATGAAAAAAAACATATATGAAGCAAACAGGTCTCGATTTCAAAATTTTATTACTTGTTAACAACGCACCAGGTCATCCATATTTAGAAAATCAAATGTAAAGATGATGTTTTTTCCACCTAATACAACAAGCATTATTCAGCCATTAGATCAAGGCATATTTGCAACTTTTAACAATATTACGTTAAATGCACTTTTCAATTTATATTGAATAAACTAGAAAATGAGTCAATAGCAGCAACTGACGCTTGGAAAAATGTTTCAATCTTTGACTTTATAAATCACGTTGTTTTTGCTATTACTCAAATAAAATCACACTTTAAATGCCTGTTGGAAAAAGGCTCGGCTTACATGTCTTGAAAACAGTGCAGCTATTTAGTGTCTTTCTTATTTTATTTTTTTTATTCTAAACAGTGCAGCTATTATTGCGATGATGATTAAAATATGTATAAAAAATTCTAAAATAAATTACACATATGTACACATTGCTTTGAATAAAATTAAATAGTTAATTAAAAAATAAAGTAAAAAAGTTTTGTTTTGTATTAACTTTTTGCAGATATTTGAAATTTTTTTTAGACATTCTTTATTTCCTGATTTTTTTATGCGAATTTTAGAGTAATTTCACTTTGTAGCTTTGGTTATATGCGGTTTTTGAAAATTACGGAACGTATCCCTAATTTTTCAATGTAAGTCTTTTTTGTGCGATTTTTTTTAATGCGGTTTTCTGCGGAACGCATCGACCGCATAAAAACAGACTCAGGTGTAATTCAAATTGCAATCCGTACGATGGAATACGTATAATTCATCTGGAGGCGAAGATGAAACCGGTTGTATGTAAATTAAATAACAACGGACTTATTTATCGTCGTCTGGTCAAATGGACAAAGTTTTTTTTATGAAAAGATCGACGTCTTACTCTCTCGTAGTTATTAGAATTAATTATAAAACAATCGACACCACTTACAAGAGCGTCGAGTATGAATTTAATATCAATCGATAGTGATAACATAATAAGTAGTAGTTTCATTCGAACGCCCTTGAATTGATTAAAGAGACAATTGTCTAAATAGTTTAATTTATTGCGACATGAAATAACACACTGAATTTTAATACACACACACACACACACACATACAGCAATCAGAATAAAATTGATCATGTCACAACTAGAAGGTTCGGATTTATTTGTAGGAATGAATATACGATTTTTATATTTTTCATTCGTCTTCTCGTAGGTTGTTTATTATTATTGTTGTTTTATTATTTAATAGACGAGTAAAAGAAGGGAGAAAGAAAACTTTGTCGTTATCATCATCGTTAATATGGCCCAAAACACTAATCGAATGTACTCGAGATAAAGTATTGACAAAAATGACGCTGCAAAATACAAAAACAAATCTATTTAAACATCCCAACATTTTATCTGTTCAGTTGCGACCGAATAATCGGCGTACGAACACTGTTTTCGATCATATCTGAACGTCCGCTGTTAACGTATCTGTTCATTTTGATTTCTTTTCCATTTTGTTTTTCATCGTTATTTAATCGACCGTCGATTAATTGAAAAGCACGCACGAACACGCAATATGTTGATGTTGTTGGGCATTGTTGCGTCGGGGCTCGTATTATGTCTATACTGGAGTCTCACGTGGAATTTCGGATATTGGGAAAAAAGAAAAGTGCCGACGATCAAACCGATCGTCGGATTCGGAAACTTGAAGGAGGCGTTCTTTCAAACGAAGCACCTGTGCGACATTTATACAGACATATACAAGTGTGTTATGTTTTGCGTGTACATGCACGCACGCAAGAACATATTCAATGTAGTTACATCGGTTTGTCTTTTCCTGCAGAAAGTTCGACGGCTACCTGTACGGAGGTGTTTACAAGATGCGCAAACCGGCGCTGTTCATCCGCGATCCAGAAATCATACGTGACATTCTTGTGAAAAACTTTAATAGTTTTCAAAATAACGACGTGTTCATCGATCCGAAAGTCGATCCGTACGGTTCGAAGAATCCGTTCTTCTCGTCGGGAGCGCAGTGGAGGACGACGCGTACGTTCCTGTCGCCGATGTTTACGTCGGGAAGGGTAATTATGATAGAAATTAAACACGAGACGTGAACAATTGATTTCGATAATAATAAAAAAAACGATCTTACTACCTTTAAGCACGTTGACTGCCACGCGTATTTTATAAAAAATCTATAATTGTACGAGGGTCGTTTGATAAATATGATAAAAAAGTAAGAAAAACTAAATTGAACAATTTAATTTAATTAAGTAATTAAATTACACAATAAATAAAATTACCATAGTTATCAAACGACCCTCGTAAATATTATTACAAATCAAACTAACAATTCTTAGCGAATCAAGTATCAGTGAAGAAACGTGTTACAATTATGTTATTATATTATATGCAAACGAACAACACTGCGTGGGCCGGTCAAAGGCAAGAGAAAACATAAAAAAGACAACTAATTTTTGTCCAAGTTGTCCTAACCAACCTCAGTTATGTATAAACTATTTTACCACTGTACATTCAAAATAGTTTTTTAAATAAAACTATTGTTATATTCTTATAGTGCTTTTATAATTATTTAACTCTATTGTATTTTGCTGAATATCTTTCAAAATACTTACATACATCTTTCATAAATAGGCAATATAACCGTCACCCGCATATGGGTGACACGGCCTATTGGAAACTTTTAATGTCACCCATATTAGGGTGACGTGGCAGACAAAGTGTTAAGCACATTTTACGTGCACGCGTATGTAAAAAATTCCTTTCGTTCTATTTTCATCAGCTAAAAGCAATGTTCCCGCTAATGCTCCAAGTGGCCGACAAATTCGTCGACTATTTGAAAAAAGATCCGGATGCGACGAACGGTAACGGGCTCAACTCGAAAGAGGTGTCGGCTAAGTACACGACCGACGTGACGGCGCTGTGCGGTTTCGGCATCGACGCCAAATCGTTTACGTCGATCGATCCGGAGTTCAGGGAGATGGGACGCAAGATTCTCGACAGCGGCTGGTGGGCGACGTTCAAGTTTATGATTTCGACGATATTCCAGGAACTGAACTCGATACTGCGAATCAGGTAGACGTACGCGAGCGTCTCTACCTACGTTCTCGTTTACAAGGTGCACGTTCTTTACAGATTTTTCACAACCGAAGTTGTTCGTTTCTTCAAGGGTATCATCGAAGAAACAATCGCTTACAGGAAAAGACACGAGCTGACGAGGAGCGACGTTTTGGATTATATGCTGCAGCTGCAGAAAAAGACTCCAGGTGCGTCATAAACGATACTGAAGTAGATAGTGGGTCTCTGTTATCGAATTGCGATGCCTGTCTGCGCAAAACGCAATTATTCTATAAATCCATATCGCATTGTTTCGTTTGTTAGTAAAGAAATAAATCAGACTCATAACGAAATAAATATATCGTATGTGTATAGGAACTTTATTTTTTAATCACCGAGCAAATTATTGTGCCTTTTCACACTAGTCAACTTGCATACAGTATTCACGACCTATTATCTCTCGTCTCACACCCTCTTTCCAGAAAACTAACTTTTTAGGTGAGAGAGTTTGGTGGCAAGAGAGTGTGAGACGAATGGTAATATGCCGTGAATACTGTATGCATGAATAGTGTGAAAAGGCCCATTTAGTTTACACACATACATATATATTAATCATGAATTGAACCGTTTATTTTTAAAGTGGCCAAGTCCATCTTGCAAAAAAAAATCGAGCTAACTGTTATAATATTTACAATTCTACATTCTTTTCACTTTTTAAAAAAATCCGTTAATATATTTAAAATCACTGAGATTTTCTAAACAGAAAATAAGCCAGTTAATAAAATGATCAGAAATCTATTTTGAAAGTGGCCTAAGTCCATTTATTCATACATTAAGATATTATGTCACGAAATGGACTCATCAATTGGCCAACAAGATCATATATTCTAACTCCATTGGATTATTTTCTGTGAGGTAATGTGAAATCATTGGTTTGTGCTGATAAACCATAAACAACAGAAACATTAAAATAAATATTGAATATGTAATTCATGAAATTGGACCACGATTATGTGAAAGACTGACTAAAAATTGGACTAAAAGAATGCACTATGTCAAGTAAAGTCATGATGATAATATGAATGAAATTGTATTTCATCATTGATGCCATTGAATATGTTTAAAAATTAACAATAAATTTAAAAAATTCGAAATTTTAAAAAAATCCAAATTTTACTAAGGGTGAAAGGATAAGTTGGTTGAAAATATGTTGGATGCGATTTTTGGAACTGATATATTTTTTATTTACTTTGAAGATACTTTATTTGTTTCAATGGATTTAAGCTCTCTTACAAATTAAAAAAGTGATTTCATTAATTTTGAAAGTGACCTAAGTCCATTTATAGCCATCAGAAACGTGTATTTTCTTACACAATATTTATCATACTAATTGGGTTAGTAAATTACACACCTTTAGAAATATAATAACATTATACTATCATGTTATCAGTTACCGATATTTTTAAATTTATTAAAACACAAACCATTTAAAGATAAATGGACGCAAATATCTCGATTTAAAGATAAATGGACTTTGACCACTTCCAAAATAAACGGCTCAATTATTCTTACATACGTTTGTACTATTCTACGTAATCAGTCATTTTTATACTTTAAGAAAGACGGATGTATAAAAATCTAAGATTTGATAAATATCTGTTTTCGTTACTGAACTGTTCTTTTTTCATTTTTTCAAAATACATATAAACTGTTGATTAGATAATAGAATAATCAATGAAAAATATCCATTAGTTCGTTTAAAAAAAAGAAAACAAACAAAAAAAAACATCAAATGTGAATAAACAATTTTTTGTCAAATAGATTAATTATAAGTGATTTAATATATTGAAAAAATGCTGTGAAACAACATTTAAATTCCATACATGGATATCTATATTTATTTAATAAATATAGAGTGTGTATAAAATAATGAAACACTAACAAACTGTCCAAATTTCTCTATTATTATTTATATTTATTTCTTTGTTCTGTAAGCTGTGTACTTGTGTACGTATGTGTGTGTATTTCCGAGAATCGATCAAAAAACGATGGGATTGAGGACGATGCATCGACCTTTTCAGATTTCGACATCGACGACATCACGGCACACTGCTTGTCGTTCTACGTCGAAGGCTTCGAGACGAGCTCGGCCGCCTTGTCGTTGCTGTTGTACGATCTGGCCGAAAATCCGAACATCTGCGAACGTCTGCGCAACGAAATAGAGGACACGATCGCTGACAATAACGGCGTCGTCGACTACGACACGGTACAGAAGATGAAATACCTCGAATGCGTCTTGTTCGGTATCGATCACTCGTCGTTATTAATGAGCGATCGATTCGTATATTTATCTTTGTATCCGAACATTTTTTAGAGACGTTCCGCAAACATCCGTTCGGTGCCGGCATGACTAAACTATGCACGAGTCCGACGACGATCCCTCACCACAAGGACCGCGATTCCGGACCGCCGTTACAGATAGAAGTCGGAACGACACTGATTATTCCGATATATCCGTTACAGCACGACGAGAAGTACTTTCCGAATCCGGAAAAATTCGATCCCGATAGATTTTCAGACGAACGGAAAGACGACATCGTTAAATTCACGTATTTGCCGTTTTCCGAAGGACCTCGACAATGTTTAGGTACTCGTTTCGTTCCCTCGGAAACGTTACAATAGTGTCGTCCATATCTTTTTCCGTTAGTTCAAGTCTCTTTTATCGTCGTATTAAAAAATATATATATTTCAGGTACTCGATACGCATACGAACAAATAAAAGCGGCGGTCGTCGCAATAATAAGGAATTTCGATTTGTCGATAAATAAACGGACGAAACTGCCAATCGAAATCGATCCGACCAGGCTGTTGGCGTTGCCGAAAGGTGGCATCTGGCTGAATTTCCAGCCGAGAAAGAACGTTTGAACTCGTATCAAAAAAATGAGTCGAAGTCGTGCTCGTTCGATCGACATACTCGACGACGATAAGCGTTCCACACGTTTTTTGCTTGGGCTATTTTCATTTTATGTTCTTTATTGTTGTTTTTCTTTCTTTTAAAACACTCTTTATTTTAATTATAAACAATTTATAATTGTTATATAACTATCCATATGATTCTTTTAATTTTTCCCTATGTGCCTTTTTTACATAATTATATGCACAGTATTTACTTTCAATCATTGTTCTTGCCATTTTTTAGAATTAGGTCTCAAATTTTAGAAAAAAGTTAAGAAAAAGTGCCAGCTTTCGAAAAAAGCTTAGTGCCAGATCAAGAAGTGATAATAATATTAGCTTTGATGTGGCAAAAACTGTCTTTGTGAGGTCGTTACATCATGAAGATTAAGGCAAAAATATTTAAAAATCGCGTCGTTTATAAATCCAACAAAAAATTTACATTTTAATGTAGTTCTTAAATTGCTTACAATTTAAAAGCGGAAACATATGACCAAATAGTACTTACCATCCCACAAGAAAGATTTTCAGTTTATAAAACACAAATAAAATATTCAAGAACATTTCTTTGAACTTTGACTTGAAGAAAACATAATTTTTGTCTTCAATTCTTTTTTGTTTTATTTTTGATCAGCAATCACTATAAAAGAAAAATATATTTTAAAGATAAAAAATAATTTTATAACATTAAAAGAATTAAAATTCATCAGATGACTTAAGATTTTCATGCAGATTATTATATATAAACATATAAAAAAAATATTTACATTTATTTTTCTACTAATGAATTAAACACATACCTTTTCCTTAATTCTTTTAATATGATTTTATTCTTTGAAAAAACTATTTCTATTGTTTAAAAAAATATATGAAACTGTAACAAAAATTTATAAACTTTTTTAGTTACACACATTAACTCAGTTTAAAATAGGTTATTAATTGATTTGTAGTTTATACTTTGTTAAAATCTTATATATATATATATATATATATATATATATATATATATATATATATATATATATATATATTTGTATACACAATATAATTTTTTAAATGAATATAATTAAACATTTTTAAATGATTCATGAAACTGTTTATATTAACAAAGATGATTTTTTATTATAAAATAAGTACAAATTTTTTTTGAAAATTAAATGTGATACCTATTAATAATGTGTATAGGTCTAGATAGGAAATATAAGTTTTTCTACTAAATATTCTACATTATACGAGAAAAAAAATTGAAATAAATAATTAAACATATACATTTGTCGTTTTGGAACTTTAACACAAATATATATTTATTTTTTTAATACTTTAACACAAATAAATTTGTGTTAAAGTTTAATACAAATAAATTTGTGTTAAACATATATAATTATAGAATAATTTTCACAAGTTTCGAATTAAAACAAAAAACTTATTTTCCACACACATTTATGTTTACAAATAATTTATTTCACTAGAATTTGATAAAAAGACATATAGTCACAAAGTTTAACAATTAAAATTAAAAACTAAATATGAAAAAAACAATACTATTTCTAAATCCTGAGGAACATTTTAGATATCATTAACAGTAAAAAATTTATATGGGCAGTTTTTGAAGCTGGTTGGAATTTTTATAAAGAAATGTTTTTATTTTATTACAAAAAATAAAATAAATCTATAAAAAAAAATATAAGAAATAAGTATACGTTGCTGGAAATCACTACACTGGTTCAGCCAAGCTCTGTGTAGATTGTTGGAATAATTCCTGTAAACTACGAAGAGTGATAGTGTCGTTCTTCCACTTATCACTCTTTGATGATACAGATTTATAAATACTTTCTTCAATTGAATTGCACACTAGAAATCTATGTACTGTAGTCGGCCTGAAAAACAAAATGAAAACATGAAAACTTTTTGTACAGGTAACTTTTAAAATGATAAATTTAGAATTCACTTAGTCTGGCCAATTCTGTGTACTCGACCAATCGCTTGCATTTCTTCTCCTGGGTTCATGAGTGGCTCTACCAATAATACGTGCGTTGCTTCTATGAGATTTAATCCTTTAGCACCGGCACTGATAGGCAACAATAAAGCTGTGACTTTTTTTGTTAAATCCTAAAATATCACTTAACAATGTAAGATTATCCTAATAAAATATCACTTAGCAATGTAATTTGTCGACAATACTGTACCTGAAAATCAACTAATTTATCATGATTTGAATTTGTGAAATGACAATAAGATATGTTGTTTATTGAAAAAGATTCGCCGATAAACTGCAGCACTTGTTTCCAGGCCGAAAAGACAAGAATTTTAACATCCGGATCGTTTTTGATCAACTGCAGGACACATCTGATAATCGCTTCGATTTTCGTTGAAAACGAACCTTTAATAGCTGTCTCGGACGAATCCGATGTAGAGTCGTCGGTCAATTTTACATACGAAACATCTTGATACGATTGTACTTGGCGACAGACCGAACACGATATAGACTTTGCGTTCGGAGATTGTTCTAACAAATGATGTAAACAATCGAGACAAAACGAATGGCCGCACATGAAAATACTCCACTAAAAACGGAATAGTTTTTAGCTAATGATTGATATTGATGATGTGATTTCCAAGACATCACGGATACTTAAATTTTAAGACTCACATGTTCTTTTAATTGATTTGTACAAATTGGACACGGGTCAGGTTTTTGTCCAGCATAACGACGTTTTCTTAATGTTTCCAAATAATTTAAAGTTCCTAATTTTCTACCAAAATCTGCCTTTTCTCTTTCTTTATCGGCGCTTAATAAATCAAAAGTAATATCGACCTAAATGATAACAGCATTTGGTGTAATTTTTAATAAGTCATAGATTTAAACATTTTACATAGATATATTCATTTCTCACCATGTGAGGCTCTAATATATTTATTGTATCTAATTTATTTTCAATTGAATAATCTAACTGCTTTAATGATACTAATTTCCTCTCTGAATTTGGTAGTTCTTCATTTGGAAATTTAAGCCTAAATCTTTCTTTACTCATATTCAGTTCATCTTGAGCAGCTATTTGTTCACTGTAATAAGTCCACAGACGACGCATTTCCTTTAAAAAAATCATATATATACATATACATTTCTTAAACTATAAAAAATAATTTTACATATCATAAATTACATGAAGCAATCGTTCAATTATTAACATACTGAAAAACATATACAAACAAAGCATATATAAATCTCACTTTAAACTGTTTTTTCAAAATTTCATACATCTCTACATGTGTTTCTCCTTCTTTTATAAGATTTTCTGGAGCATTCTTCAGTTTGCCATATTGAATAAGTACTGCAATTATTTTTGAAAACTCATTAGTGAACACATCTTTACAATACACATTAACCAATACCTTTCATAATGATTTCTTGTTGTGTCCTCTGCCATGTTCCTTGTGTTTTTTTATTCGCTTCGTCCTCATCATCTTTTATGACTCGTTTGGTTTTTGATTTCTTTGTACTTATTTGAAATAAATGACATTCATACTGTTTCATTTCCTCTTCAATCTTACAAAAATAGCACAGTTTCTTCTTTTTGTTGTTATCTCTCATTGGCCTCAAATGACAATTAATGACATCTTGGACACAAGACTCAGGAAACCTATTATGTTCTGATATAGATAATTCTTTTAAATTCTTAAAAGTCTTTTTTAATTTTCCTAAGTTGCTTGAAATTTTATCAAACCAAATAGACATTTGGTAAATGACTGTCCAAGAACTTGTTAAACTGAAAAATGAAATATTTTGACAAGTGAACATTCATGTCTATGTGTATACAGACAGACATACATACATATACATATTATTATATATATAAATATAAATATATATATATATATATATATATATATATATATATATATATATATATATATATATATATTGCAAAAGGAAAAACAAACCTATCAGCAATAGAAACAGTGTTATTTACTGGATTATCTAAAAGTGTAACTTGAATTCTGTCAATCATGTCTTCAGTTAAATTACTAACATCAATCCAATCGATTAATTCTGACATCCAAGCCCCCAGATTAAATGAAAACTTCTGTTCTATTGAATTTGCTTCATCTGTTAATTTCTTATAATCTTCTTCTGCTGTCAAAACCTGTTAAAAAAATCAACATATTTTACTTTTTCCAAACTATTTTACTTATGTAGTATTTCTTGAACTGTAACTCACAAAAGCTCGCTTCCTTTGAAGATATTGTTCTTCAAAAACAGTAGCTTCTTCTCGTAACAGATGGTCTCTGAGAGTCTGCGGTATATTCACATTCGGACCGTTCAACTCCATAAGATCTGCTAGGTTATGTAACGTATGTAGCCTCGGTAAAATATCGATTTTCAAGCGATCTTTGTGCTGTTCAATTAGTACGAGTACGTCCCGATAACACTGAGCTGCCTCTGCCAGTTCATTTCTTAGCATATGTATACCGGCGAGACCTGAACAAATTAAAAAAAAAATCATATTCGTCTTAACTGATTCACACTTCAAAACAAACCGTTCAGCACAGCTATGTTCACTCGTAAACTTTCTTCACATTCATTTAAATTTTTATCAATAAGTGCTTCTAACAAATCTTCCATACTTGTAACATTTCTTTTTGATGTAAGATAACGACCTTTTACAGCATGAGGATGAATACAAGCATGTCTCAATGCCAATAAAGGCATTAATACCTATTTGAGTTAATTATTTAAAAAAATAATAATTCAAGCATACACTGAAGAAAACTATTTCTTAAATTCTACCTTATTTAACACCTGCCTATCCAACGATTCAAGTTTTATATCTAACGAACTAAAATTTTGTAATCGTTTTTGTAATGCAGAGAGACACATTTCGTGTTCTTTCCTATAAAAAAAGTTTTCAATCGGTGTTAATTTCAACCAATAGATTTTTTCAGTTTGCTTCGGTATGTTGATCTTAAATGAATGATTACTTTTGAATTATATAAATTAATAAATAAGTTTAACTGTAGTTTACCTCTGCTAAAACATCATTTTTTGCTGTTCGCCATAAAATTTTTCCTAAAAACTTTTGTAAAGGTATTTTATCACCATAACAGTATGGATAATACAGTAATTTGGTCCATACTGTGAAATCACAGTATGGTTCAATGCCCAAAAATGAAATAAGACCGTAGAAATCTTAAAAATAAAATCACAATAAAAGATTATCTGCATAATAAAAATAGTTCATAAAAAATATATAAATGAATACATTTCATGATTATAAAAAATACATTTAAATCAAATTCAAACTTAAAAAGCTGTGTAACAACTGCTTACCATTTATACCACGTTCTGCAGGTGTGCCAGACACTGCCCATCTGTGGATTGCAGGTATAAGTCTCGCCATATTGGCTACCATAGAAATCGCGCTATCAACCATTTGTGCTTCATCTAAACAAACTCGCCACCATTCAATCATTATTAACGGTGTAACAGGGGAATAATACTTTTTCACATGTCGTAAACTAATAAAAAATTTCAATTTATACCTCTCAACATTTCAAAAAAAGTATTCTGAATCGTACCTACGATCTGATGACTTGTCGTCAGAAAATTTTATTTCAGCCTGCAATACACTGTACGTGGTCAAAACTATATCGTAATCAATTAACTGAGTTGGATAAATGTATCCATCTTTGGAAATTCCTCTGTAAACAAATACCTTTAAGGAATTTTTTTTTGTATGTTTTTTAATTTCAGATAACCATTGTCTGCTGATTGACTTTGGAGATATTATGAGAGTTGCTTTAGTCGGTGTCAATGGCTACAATTAGTAACAAAAATTAAATCTACTATTCACTTACAATCTTATCAATAAAGAAAAATATGAATACACAATATAATAAATCATATATAATTCAAAGAATGATTTTAATTTTATGTATATATACATATGTATATATGTGTATGTGTGTATATATATATATATATATATATATATATATATATATATGTATATATACACACACACTCTGAACTGTCAAAGATAATTTTATATGTCAAAACTACATGAAGTAATCATTTAATTATTAACATATTGAAAAGCAATATAAAAATTATAACAGAAGTATATATAAATATTACTTTAAATTGTATTTTTTTTTTAAATTTCATACATCTTTAGATGTGTGTAAATTTATATACACACCCTATTTATATAGCATTGAGGACAATAATAATCATTTATTTCTTCATTTAATCCAACACAAAATAAATGTTGTATTTTATCACAATTGATGCATTTTATCTCATCTCCTCGAAGTTTCAATTTACCACATAAACACTGTACTGAATTTTCTTCTGTGCAATATTTACTAGATTTGTTTCTCTTAACAGATACACCATCCTTTTTAACAGTCAGTCTTTTTCTTTTCTTAAGACTATGTTTTGGATATTCGTATTCTTGATTAAGATCATCGTCAGTCTCACAATCGATTTTGAATTTATATTTCAGATGGGGATTCAGTAAAACACACGCAAGAACCTCTAATGTTTTTCCAAGCCCCATTTCATCAGCGAGAATACCTCCTGAAGGTAATGTCTTCGTCACAGGTAATATTTTAGTCAAATAACCATTTATATGATTATAATATAATGTATCTTTATTGGGCAGAACTATTTGTTCATATACTGGATGCGGAATGTTTTCTAACAAAAGAAATTTTAATCAATAACATAGTTTTGAACATAGAACGTGAGTAAATACATTAAATAGAACAAACCACAATTTTCTGTTATTTTTTCACGATCTAACATCCACTGAACGGCTTTTAATTGATACGGCCGTAACCGAGGTAGTAGCTGCGGGGAATCCGTACTAGTATCGAATTTCACATCTACGTCGGTTCGTAAACTCGCGACTGCATTGTACAGTTCGTCTAAATTATGTCTCTTTTGAAACTCTCTGTTCTCATAATCATAATCTAAATGAAAAAGAAATAAAGATCTATACAAAACCGTTCAGCGCTTCCGAAATGAAATAAACGTACCGAACGTTCTTTGATAAATGTGCGACAGTAATTTTCGTAGAATTTTTGCATACCGTGCATTAAGCTTTTCTTCTGGTAACAAAGTTACATACACTTTTATTACAACAAAATACATTTTATCACAGATATCAACATCATAGAATATTTTCTTGTAATCAATTATATCTGAAATCGATCAGTACAGAATAAAGAAACATACAACATTTACGATTGAATCTCCCTATATTAAATCACCTGTAAGTAACTGCTTATCAATAAGTAGTTTCACTTGTTTTAATTCATTGTCGTGCACTATATACACGATCTCATCACTATCTGTATCTTCTAAAACTTCTATAGTGCTTGTATGACATAAACCGATCGTTAAATTTCCAATATGAATGAGAGACTCATCTTTCGGTGGCCTCGGTTTAACAATATATCTCTGTCCTGAAATAACATTTTTATTCAAACCAGACACAGCTGATAACTCATGTTCTCTGTTTGAAATCCATTCAAAATTTTCATTGTTAAAGTTCTTTTTAGGCGAGCTACGTTTTCTCTTTGACATTTTTTTCGTGAATTTGAGCCCTTTCTTACTACAATCAAACTCTGTAAACTGTTCAAATTTATATTATTTTAAAACTGTTATTGCACTGTTGGTTAAAATAGTGTACTAGAATTTAAAAGCTATTATAGTAATTAAATTTATACTTTAATTTGAAATTTTTCACATTAAATCCAAAGTCAACTATGAAATAAGAATTTAAATCATTTCAAAAAAAAGTAGCCGGGGATTTTATCAATACAATGTTTTGTTAATATGACAATAAAAATATAAACATTGTCGTCGTATGAAATTAGACTTGAAAATAAGTTTTAAAAACCCTACCTAACAGAGAAATTGCATTTACATTTCAAAATATATATATATATATATATGTGTGTGTGTGTGTGTATATATATATATATATATATATATATATATATATATATATATATATATATATATATATATATATATATATATATATATATATATATATATATATATATAATATATGTATATATGTGTATATGTGTGTGTGTGTGTATATATATATATATATATATATATATATATATATATATATATATATATATATATATATATATATATATATACACACACATATATACACACACACACACATATATAATATAATATATATATATATATATATATATAGTAAAAGTAAATTATAATTATTATTCTAATTTCTCATGATTACACACTTTAGTACATAAAGAATTGACTGAAATATAAAAATAAGAAATGAATAGGTTTACATGTAATTTCCTTAGACAATTTTTTTAGTTTTTGTAAATGAATATATAAAATTTGTAATTGTTTAAATGTATTAATTGTACAAAAGTTTACACTTTGTATACGGTGTATACATATGAATTCTGTATGTAGATATATACATATAATTATATGCATATATATATATATATATATATATATATATATATATATATATATATATATATATATATACTCGTATATCATACACACTTCCTCGCATACACACATATATACACACACACATTTAACGTCATATATTTAGATCTCTGATTTTCATAGAAATTATATGACAGAGACGGACGGACAATTTTAAAAATAAGTTTATATATATCTTAATGAATTTATTTACGGTCTGCTGTATTTAACTTTTTAGGTATTTAGAAAGCAAATTAAGTTTTTTTCATAATAGATCAAAAATAGTGTGCAACAATCAAGTAATTTTGATTATATATTTATACACATCGTTGGTACTTTCAATTACACATTATTGGTAGTCAAGTTCCTATTAGTCATACGAAAGTCCTGCCCAGCCCAATGACTTTAACCAAACATGTAATTTGAGTCGTTTCGCTTTAATAATTACACCTTTTCATGCAGGTAGAAACATGTCATCGGGCCGCCCTATAAAATGTGTAGTTGTCGGTGATGGAACCGTTGGGAAAACATGTATGTTAATATCATACACGACCGATAGTTTTCCCGGAGAATATGTTCCGACTGTGTGAGTAAAAGTGTTATGTGCGGAGTGTATTAAATGGAAAATTAACGTTTTCGTAAATTACATTCTTTTTTATTCTTTAGATTCGATAATTATTCTGCCCCGATGGTGGTAGACGGAATTCCTGTCAGTCTAGGTTTATGGGACACTGCAGGACAAGAAGATTACGATCGGCTACGTCCGCTTTCATACCCTCAGACGGACGTGTTTCTCATCTGTTTCAGTGTCACGAGTCCTTCGTCGTTCGAAAATGTCACGTCTAAGTGGTATCCGGAAATCAAACACCACTGCCCTGACGCGCCTATGATTTTAGTCGGTGAGTGTGAACGAAAACGGTCGTTATCGAACGAAGGATACGAATTTCAGCCGTGGTTGTTTTCAGGGACGAAAATAGATTTAAGAGACGACCGTGAAACACTGACCGCACTCGCGGAGCAAGGTCTCTCGCCGATCAAACGCGAACAGGGGCAAAAACTAGCTAACAAAATACGTGCCGTCAAGTATATGGAATGCTCGGCCTTAACTCAGAGAGGGTTGAAACAGGTGTTTGACGAGGCGGTGCGTGCCGTGTTACGGCCTGAGCCGCAGAAGCGACGTCAACGAAAATGTACGGTTTTGTAGGTGCCGCGTGTTCCGACACGTCTATTGTTTTATTTATATAAGCGTAATAATAATAAGCTCGTTATTATTATTATTATTAAACGTATGGTATTATTCCGATTACCGATGTGGTTGAAAAACAAAACACTCGAATGGACGATACGTGCGTTTTAAGTTAAATAGCACCGAAACGGTACGAGTTAATCGAGTACACGATAAAATCAATGATGAGATCGTTAGCGATGAATATTATGTTTAATAAATGATTTATTATTTTTTAAAAAAATGTTTAATTTTAATTGATCTGTGATGATAACAAACTGGAGGCTAGTAATTTAAACAACTAGTAGTTTAATAATTATTTTCACTAATAAAGTTATTATTTTATTTAATCGACTTAAAACACAGTTTACTCGGATACAATTTTATTAATCTGTTCGCAAATAGTTTTAAAAGGAGGAAGTGAAATATTGTTTTTCACACATTAATGATTACAAATACACGAGATATATTATTAAGTTTAAATGAAAACTATGATTAAAATAATCTTTTCGAACTTCACGAGCTTACAACGATGATTTTAACAACAGTTTATATATGTGTTTAAGAACACAGTACGACAGATGGATGCACGTCATCGATTTTTTTAAATTCCGAACGGAATTCAATTATAAAAATAAACGTTTGATTTGATTTTGGTTTTTAAAATGTTAAACGAAGATTAGTACAAAAAAATAAATATAGTATAAGATATGTAATTGATATGCAATGTTTAATTTAGTACCGATAATGTTGAAGTAATGTTCAAAAAAAATAATTTTTATGTATTAAAGGTATATGGTGTGAAAACACATAAATGTTAATATCATCAGAAAAATTATCTCATTTTGGATAAAATTAATAGCTCATTAATATTTCACACATTTTATTTTATTGTTAAAGTGGTACTGTTATGTTGATATGTGTGCTTTTTCACAATATTGTTTTCTTTTGAATTGCATTTAATGTCACTAATTTTGTTAACATATAAAACAATTTTTAAATGACTTGAAAATTAAGTTACTAGTTCTAGAATCGATTTTTTTTTAATAAATTTCAGTCTGAATCCAATTTGTTATCATAGTTTTTATGTTATGATTGTATAACCACATAATTGATTGTGAATAACAGTTTAGCACATTGAGTAATACCAAAAATTAAAAAAAGATCTATACTGCCTACACAATTTTTAATGTAATAATCATCATTGATCAGTAAATTTCAAATGTCTTACTGGTTTTCTCGATGTTTTGTAGCTGAACTAGTTATATTTTAATAGGGGGAAATACTTCAATTCGAATTTTTAAATGTCCATTTTTTGATTTCTTTTCATTGAAAGAATCATAAAATTATATATACTAGTTTTTAGAAGAAAAATGTTTAGTTTTACTCTTTATATATATATATATATATATATATATATATATATATATATATATATATATATATATATATATATATATATATATATATATACACATATACATATATATATATATATATATATATATATATATATATATATATACATATACATATACATATATATATGTATATGTATATATTTATTTCATGATAAAATAACTATTTATAGAAAGTGTCCATTTGTATATATTTAATTCAGGGTAATGTTTCATGGAATTTTACGGCTTGAAAGAGAAAAAATGTTAGGAAAAACATGACTTTAAATCCATATAAATTGTTTTACTTGTACAAACATACAAAATTGAAATTGCATTTAACATAATATAAAACATTTTTCAAAATAATATCTTGCACTTAAATGTTTTTGATACAGTAAGAAGGTTTCTAGAGTCTTAGTATATAAATGGAACTGGGTTGGAATGTAACAGAGTAATTCTACCAGTTTTTTTTTAATGATCAGCTTTGTATGTTTTATTATTTAAATAGATTAGACTTTTAATGGCAGTTTATATGATAATATGACAGAGAAATGGCAGCAGATTAGGATTTTATAATTATATGCAATGAATAATGTCAATTTGTTGATAAATACACAAGTACAATATTGCATTCTAAATACTAGAATTTTTTTTTGACATTTCCTAGTAGGCATTAGATGTTTTGCTCTTCAATATTTTCATTGTCTTCAATAAATATTTAAATATTTATACATCAAATAAATTGAATGAACAGATAGAAATAAATGTCTTCATAAAATTTGAGTAATGGTGTTAATTTA